>JALBCR010000217.1:0-624655 GCA_030710515.1 Abscondita cerata
CTCGTTCAGTTACGTATTTATATTTATTTTGAGTCAGCTTGTTTTCCAATCTTTATTTTATAAGTTTTGTATCTTTATACCATGTTTCCAAATGATTTGTTTATTTAAATCGTGTTCAATTTTTGGCAGCAAACATTTGATAATGTTCTTTATCGTTATGAAACTATAAGTTTAATATATATAGGGCGACAAAGAGTAAATCAAAATTTTTTTTCCATTTTTTTAATGGAATGCGCTATATTTTATATCAAATTTTAAGATATTTCATTGCTCTATCAATTTTGTATAGCATTCCCTAATTCTGCTATTTTAAGAGATATTTCAAGTTTAGTTACGAAACTCGGCATCTCTTTAGATTTCTAATAATAATCAATATAGTCATGAAAAACTTAATCCAATTGTTATTTTCAGTTACAGTTAATTGAGGTTACCCTATAATTTTGCAATTATATTTGTAATTTCAAGCGTTCTAAAACAGTTGCACATTAGATATAAATCTACATAAAAAATACACTAGCAAGCATTTTAAAATACAGTGTTCTTCTTAAAAACTAACTAACGCTTAATTTGCAGGGCCTGGTTGTCTACGATATAGTTTCAACTCAGTAACTTTATTAATAACTAGTCTTTAAGCGCGTCCTACGGACGCATGAATTTTGACCTGTAACTTTTGATCTTAAGGTCATAGGTCAAAATAATGTATACAAAGTTGTTTGTCTTGTCAAGAAAAAATATGTTATTAAAAAAAAATTAATTTTGAAGTTTGGGAGGTAGTGTGGCCAGCTCCCAGGGGTTAAGTTAGAGTTTCAAAACCATCCAGACCGCATTAAAATCCTCTATCAAATGGTATATTCAGTTTTTTAACACCTCGGAGGAGATGATAAACAGACAGACAGACAGACAGATCTAGACAGAGATTTCAAGGAAATTATAATAATTACATACAAATATCGTTATTTTGAAGAACTCAGTATATAGATACAATTTTAAAAATATAAAAACACCGTGGACTTAAATAAAGCTTCATAAACTTATAAACAACTATAACATTTGTAATTTAGACATCCTTGTGACATAAAGTGCTTATTACAGGTATTTCAAAAAACACAATTAAATTTGTTGGTCCTAATAGATATTTTTGAGAAGGTTAACTTTGTAATTTCTATACATTATTCAAAATTATTGTTTATTTCATATTCACTTCTTTTATTTGTGTTTGGTTTGAAATAAAACAACTTTATTTTCGGAAAAATTATTTAGACATAAAATCAATTCATGATAAAACGATTCTTACAAAACTGTTTTTGAATTATTTCAAATATATTTTGAGAATTTTACAGATTCTTATAAATGAATTAATTGTATTATAACTTTTGATGATAAAGACGATTTACGTGAAATGGTGGACGAAATAATGTTATAAAAAGCTCCTTTCAGCTAGAGTAGAAAAAACTTTCAAAATCTCTTTAGATTATTTGGATGTAGGAAATTGTCGTAGTATAGAAAAGTCAGCAAAATAATTTACTGAAAATTCTTCCTTGAAAAATATTTTGCGACTTCAGCATATGATACTTATGCAGTTTTAATTAATTTAAGACAATTATAACGATAATTATATTGATGACATCGTAGGTCAAAATTAGTTTTAATTTAACCAACATTGTATGATGAAAATGTCAATTCCGGAAGTGGTGACCTTTTTATATTTTTAAAACAACATTTTGGTATTGGGCAATATCTTAAATAAACATCACTTACTTTTATTCATCTGTGACTTCAAAATTTTCGATTTGTACATTAAGAACGATTTTGTTTGTATGTTGATATTCTGTAAATCGGAATGTATCTTATAGTTTCTTATGTTTTATGGAATGTTTATTACAAAATAATTAAAACAAAGAATTTTACAAATCAGTGATGGTTAACTGAAGCATCAGACTAAGTAATGTATAAAATTCATACACTAAAGTTTTGTAAAAAATAAATTAATTAAGAAGTGTTATAGGTTTTGTATTAAAACTATTACATAAAATATATCAATAATTAATACAATATTCATTACTGTCGGTAAGGTTCTCACAAATATTTCTTGTGCGAGAAAGTGTTCCCAAATTATACTTACATGTTACATCAACGCCTCGAATGTTATATTCATCGTCGTTCCATTCTAACAATATTCCTCCACAAATTCTCAACAGGGTTTAAATCAGGAGACTTACTGGGCCAATTTAACAATTCGATGTTTTATTGATTGTCGTAGAACCAATCCGTCACTCGCCGTACTATTATGAAAGCTGCAATTATCCTTTATTAATTTGAACCACAAGCAAAGGTATATATTGTTAACTGAAGTATAACCTACTTACTCTATAAAGATGATATAAATATAGTGAAAGTCAAAAAAAGAGCGTACTACATATACTAGAATTTTTAGTACTTATAACAGAAGTTATTTAAAATGTAATTTATCACAATTTATTATTAATCTCTATTAACTAGTGTTTATAAATACATATTTCTTTTATTAATATTTTTAAATTTCAATTTAAAGTTAAAAATTTTTGGACATCTATCATTCCATTTCAATCTTACTTTTTTGTAGAATAAAAAGTTATTGTGTACAAATTAACAAAAATTGTCATTGATTGCAATTTCTGAATATATTAATAAATGTTTGTAGTTATCCATTCTACAGTCAGAGAAATAGATAAATGTTCATATATACACATACGTGTACATAATTTTTTCAAGTAAAATTACAAAACAATCGAACATTTACATATAAATGTTCTTCTATATAACCACGACGCACAAAATTCAAAGTATTTTAAAAGATAAATATTTGGTTTTGCAATATCTCCGCCCAACCTTAAATCTTAATTTTGTGTTTAGATAACGAAAATTAGGACTGCAAACATTAGAAGCTGTGCGTGCTGAATACCAACTCTTATCAAAAGTGGCATTTCAAGTATTTAATGAAATTTAATAAAAGTCATTTCGAATTCCAGTTTCACTGACATAAAAAATTACACCCACAATCAGAATTCTTAATTGAGTTCGACATAGAAAAATACGATAACTTTTACTATACTATTGCAACCTTGTAGCATTTAAACACCCAGATGATATCATTCGCTTAACATAAATGATTAATCAGGTTTTTTATACGTAAGGTAACATTTTATATTTTTCACTTTTTAAATCAACCCTAACTAAATTGAAAGCGCTCGATAACTGTAAATAGTTAAATTTATGCGACTAGATATTCATGACGGAATCTACAACCGCAATTGTAGTATTTATAACTAACGGTTCGCATAAAATATATTTTTAGTACGTATCAAGTCAGCGACCATTTCATAATTTAAAATTAACTTAAAACTGCATTTGTTGGAATTTATAACTTATAAATTTTTTCGAGCGATCATCAGTAAAATACGTCATTGTGTGTCAGTAGTGAAAAGTTTGCAGAATTAAATAAGACATAGTTATAAAATACCAGAAAAGGTCGAAAAAACTGTAAAGCACATTTTCAGTTGTTCATTCTTGCTTTGAAACTTGAATTTTTACACAGTACGGCTACTATGCGGTAAAGTACGGCTACTATGCGGTAAAGTACGGCTACTATGCGGTAAAGTAGTGGCTGATTTATCTGCCATTTGGGAAGGTTTAAAAATAAACTAAGTATAAAATCCAATAAATTGATTTTAAAAATTTACTTTACACCATACTTGACACGATAATGTACAAGAATAAGAGCGCATTTAATTTTTATTGATGATGATATTGATGGCGTCATCTATACGCCAGTTAAACAAATGAACTGACACATGTATGTCAAAATGGTTAAACAGCCAGGCCTACTTAAAATCAGTAGAAATAATTTTATTCTTTTATATTTTTTCATGATGATCGTCAGCAAAAATATTATACAAATTTCGTGTATAAAGTGATTTTACGACGCTTCATCTAATGAGGAATTTGTCCTTTGGGCTCGTTCCTCAAACAATACTGTCGCGCCGTAAAATTTACTTTCCACACTCTAATGCAAATAACTATTACAGTCGCGCACACAACGTTTTTTTAGGCTTTTACTCTCTTTTTGTAAACAATTTTTATAGCTGTTTATTATACAAGTACAAGTATTGTTAAGACACGAGTATAATACATAGTTTTTCAACACCTCCTTCCGTAGAGTTTTAAAAATCATCAAAACCCGTAGTAGTCTATGATTTTCTTGCTAGTTGTTGTGTTTCGCTTTGTTCGTTTGTTGACAGCAAATTATTATTTGAAAAAAAATGCAAAAAAACTGCTCCGGCACTTGTAATATTGATGGGAATGAAAAGAAAAAGTTCTCTTCCTGAAAAAAAAGATATTAAAGAATCTGCATTAAACTTTGCTACCGAAGAACTCCAAGATGCTTATTACATAGAATTAACTGTTTTCAATAGCTTGAAAACAGAAAAACGATGTTTGTAGGGTAAACGAAGACGTGCTTTTGGTTACTTCTTAACGCCAAAAAGATTCGCGGCTTCTTCACTGTGGACAAAATGTAGCATGTTAAGATCGACATTAAACTTAAAAAAATACAGATATTTTTCAATATGGCAAGTTAATCGCTTTTTGAAGAACGAATACAAAAATCAAAAGAAATCCAAGAAATCAAAAGTTCTTGAAGAGTGCATATTCAACAGTTTCTAGCACAAGCACCTAATAAAAAATATTTGATGATGAAGTTAGGTCGAATTTGTTATTTGAGGATAAAATTTAATTTTTACATTACAGGTCGCACTAATTTTGGGTGTATCAGGAGGGTGTCGATGTTGTGAATTATTTAACATGTTGGTCGATAACGTACGTAGAAGATAAAGGATGTTGGTATCTATACCAGATAGAAAAACCTTATGTTTCACGTAACTTTACGATTATGAAAGAAGAATTTTTAGTTAATGTGCTGGATATTTGTAGAAAACTTCCAAACTCTTCCAATTTAGTGAATTTTTGTAGTGACTTTTATTAACTTTAAATTGCCGGATCGGAAAAATTTCCCTATTAGGCGGTAGAAAAGACGCATTTTCCTTCTTTGTGACCCGTCTGTTAAAGGTGCTAGATGAACATCATCTGAAATTCTAACAGCTACACTTATGTATTAATTATTTACTATAAACCTAAGTAAAAGCATCCCGTACAACAAGGGAATAAGTTTTCACCTCCTGTTCGCTTTCTCCTGTTGGTCTGGCTTAATGGTTGCTATGCTGGCGTATGGATAATAATCCGAAAATTACTTAACCTAACGAAGCTGAGTCTGGATATTATTAGCGGAGGTCACCAGCATTGGAGTTTAACCACCACACAAGATAATATCTGGTTCATTGTGAGCACGTCTAGCAACTGTTATCAATTCGGAGTCCATCTTGTCTCCTCTTCATCGCTGGCAACTAAATACTGTCTGATTTGGATACGAGCTGTCACACCTATCTATTAACGTTTGAACACCGAAAACTTTCTATGTACAAGCTAAGTTGATTCTTTTTATGCATGTTATTCGTTATTTTTGTCGCGTTTTATGTACTCGTACTACGGCTGTGAATTGAACAACATGCCGTTTGCGCTCTGTTAAAGAATCTCTGTAAATTTGAAAGATCTTTCGAAGTATTGTGTTTCAAGATTGAAGTTGTCTCATTTGCAGACTCTGTTACCGCTGGCGAAATCTCACAAAAAAGTAGGAAATATCGGGTTTTCTATTAAGGACTTGACCACATTTTTTTAATAAACCGTTAATCATTTTAGGTATGTAAATAATTTTTTGGCCTCCTGAACTGTAAAGCACATTTTTCAGTTGTTCATACTCGTCTTGAAACTTGATTTTTACACACAATGCGGTAAAGTACGGCTACTATGCGGTAAAGTAGGTACAGCTACTATTCTGTAAAGTAGTGGCTGATTTTATCTGCTACTTGGGACCGTTTTCAAAATAAACTAGTATAAAATCCGATAAATTGATTTTAAAAATTTATTTTACACCATCCTTGACATGATAATGTACATAATAAAGGCGCATTGAATTTTTTATTGATGATGAGATTGATGGCGCCATCTATACGTCAGTTAAACAAATGAACTGACACAGGTGGTGTATGCCAAAATGGTTAAACAGCCAGGCCCACTTAAAATCAGTAGAAATAATTTTCTTCTTTTTTTACTTTTTGATGACCGTCGGCCAAAATATACAAAATCCTACTTTCCATACTCTAATGTAAATAACTATTATTATTCGCTTGAAATACAGTAAAAACATTTATGTGTGGAATGACTTATGGATGGAACGTTCATATATCCACCAAGGAACATTTGCAAAGTTTGCAATACTACCCTGGTTTGGATTAAACTCAAATTTTAAACTAGGTTATGAAGTGCTTGTCAACTAAGTTGCAGGCAACCGACTTGGATTTTCGGTAATAAAATTTAATTGTGTTTTGTGTTTATTTGTAGACGTTGTTCATTCGTGCACTACATCATATTGAAAATGTTACGTATGTGGATTTTTAATACCTGTCGGTTTTTCTTTATATTTATATAATTATATAGAAATATTATTTCATTTTATACGTTCACTTTGTTATAAAATTATAGAATTTCAGGTCATGAATGGTTTCGCTCTCACAAGACACGTGTAAAAGCTGTTCTTCCTGTAACAAAAGCAATGTAAGAAGCTTGTCAACACGCTTTACAAAATTCACCCTGAGGTGGATTATAACAGCACTTTTGTTTTCATCAATCAGAATGAAGGAATAATATAAAGCATACTTACATGTATATCTTTCAGTGTTGGTGTGCATACATGATTTTTACGATAGCAGGAATACGAAAATACATAACTAAACTCTAAAAATTACGATTACCAGATTCATTAGGTTTCTATTTGTACAAGTAGAAGAAGGGCCATAAACGTTATAAACAATTTTGTTTAAATGTCACGACTTGTGTACCCAATTTCTTACTGTTGTTATTAATTATATTCTATTCTACAGTATGGTCTTTATACGTACTGTCACCAAATATCATATATTTAACAAAATTGAATAGCATTCGTTTAATTAATCTGAGGAAGCCCCAAGTTTTATATCAATTATCTTTGACGAAACGCATGAAAATTACGTCCTTGTCACAAAAATTTTCAACACGCAATGTGCAAGGGTTAATTAAAACAGATTAAAGAGAAAGAAAAGTACGCACGTATACTTCCAATTTTATAATACCGTTCAGACGAGTGAAGCTAAAACGTAAATCAACAGCTTTGAGAAAAAAATTGTTAATTGATGACCAATTTTTGTTTAATACCGATAGTATTATAAAACTTTTGTAGCTTTTTATCATATAGCTATTTATAGAGTGTTAATCTGATACCCACGACATTAAGTTTTATATACAAATGAAAAAAGATATTTCATCTGTGTTGTTTGTTTGAACACTATTACATAAGGACGTTATTCTAATTTGTATTAGCTTGCATATGTGCAAAATTTCCACATGGATGGTTATACAGCTTCCGTAGATTGCATAAATCAGAAATTAAATTTAAGTACAAGCTCATTCCAACAAAATACTTCCAATTGTAATTCATTAAAAGTTAAAAATAGTGTACATTTCACGCATACATTTATTTATTCGTGCGTTCATAATTAAGTGTTAGTGTAATTTAGAATTTAATGACAAGATTTTTTTCTAATTCCGACTCAAACCCGTTAATTTTTTTTTGCAAATCTGCAATGTAAACAATGTCCGTGAAAAATTTTTAATTTCGTTGAATGAAGAATATAGACAACTTGTCCGTTACATTTTTTTTCAATTTCAATATTGTGTAAACACTGTGTCGTTCAAGGGTATATTAATTTTATTTTTATGCGATGTGGAGTTTAAAATTAATTTATTTTCAATGTCAATGTTGTTCGTTAATATTTCGAATCGATCATTTTCTATTTTCGAAACTTTACATATTTTGTTGTTCAGTTTTTTTAAAATAATTTATTAAATGATAAAAATTAAGGAATTAATACATTACCAAGTACTTTTACATTGGTTTTTAGATTACACATTAATTCGTAGAAGAAGAAGCTATGACCTTGTCATTTAGAAATGGACCTTTTTTTCAGTTAAAACTTCCTAAAGTGCCCCCAGTTTTTCGGTGTTTTCATAAGAAACTGGTATAATATACTTTAATATTATCAAAGAACACGTTACAAATCTTCAAAATACTACAAAATCTCAAAAATTGTTAACTATCCATAATCTGAAATCCTAAAATTGTTTCCTAAATATCACCGCCCGGTAATATCATGAATAGCAAAAAAAATTAATTATCTCCCACAAGCATTTGCAAAAAAAAATCAAATTTTAAAGTGCTTGCCAACTTCACGCTTTATTAAAAGCACTAACAACAATTTTTTAGGTAAACGTTAGTGCTTTGTTAGTGCTTCTTAGTTGTTCATAAGTGTTTAAGAAAAATCAAATTTTATTTAATAAGCGTACTAAATTAACGTTTCATTAGAAATACTAATGAAAACTTTATAATCGATGGTTAGTATCTCATGAAACACGTCATCCTAAGGATTTTTAAAGAATCACTACTTACGTTTGAATATTTTAGTTTACCTCAAATACGTATTTCCAAAATTGACGATATTATATTTTGAAGCCGTTATTTCATTAAATACAAAATCAAAATTTCAGAATACCTTAACAATATTTATTGCAAAAAATTTG
The DNA here is from genome assembly GCA_030710515.1 of Abscondita cerata. NCBI lineage: Eukaryota > Metazoa > Arthropoda > Insecta > Coleoptera > Lampyridae > Abscondita > Abscondita cerata. Next base: position 8,764 of record JALBCR010000217.1, read on the forward strand.
CAATTCTAAAATTTCAGGATTTAGCTGCTAACCGTTCAACCAGGTTCCGTATTTAAATATTGCTATGGAATTATAGCACACATTTTTATGCTGTGTCAAATATTGAATCAAAGTTGTCTAACAGTCCTTAGACTATCCTGTTTTATTTGAATTATACAAATTATAGTACAATTGTTATTTCCGAACTTTGGATGATGAAGTACCTACTTAAAACACTGAGAACCGTGGTTACTTCAATCATTGCTTGTAGCACATTATTTTTTTCCAAAATAAACAAACAAGAAATTAAACAACTTACGTGTCCACGGCAACGTTTCTAAAACTTACAAATATTAAAGATTTTTTGTAGGTAACCGAAATTCCAATTACAATAGTTTTTATAAATGAGTTACAAATAAAAACTGTAACGACATACACCAAGCAAACGATTTATTCTGGATCCAAGATTTTCTGTGCTTCAGTAGTATTAATAGTTTTAAATTACTGCTTTTTCCAATTTCGTTATCGCTTAAAATGTACAAATTATAGAAACTTAGGATAGGAAAATGGATCTCACAATCATGTTTTGTTACATATGATACTCAATCAAAAGTACAACCTTATTTAGTATATACGTTTTAGTAGAAAGCAAACATATATGTAATGTTTCTGCTCAAATACATTATAATTAAATATATTACACTAACAAGTGAGGTGTAACAATAAGGTTACTCTTAATATCTATGAGTTTTTTTATTTAAATCGTTATACTCTTCTCACATTGCGTCATTTCGCCTACAGTAGGCAATATAATGACCAATGCTCCTACGTTCTGTTGAATCTTAAGGTTCTACAAAATCTATTACTGTTCTCAGTATGAAACTTTTTCTTATCGATACTAATACTGCAAGGAATACTAACTAATGGCATTGATTATAAACTTCGCAATGCTAATGGTGTATTTCCGCCAAGAATTAGTGTCTATAAAAATTAGTTCTGCAAGTACTGTGGAATGAGTAACAAGCCCTGTGCAATCTAAGCACTTTGTAATTATTTTTAAAAAAAATTTTAATTTAATATAATTATTATAAAGTATTTTTAAAAAATTTAAATTCATTGGTATCATACTAACATTAATGACTCATTTTTTTGTTCAGAACTTGACACTGATAGATATAGATCTTTTCCACTGGGATAAAATTTAAGAATTTTTTCTTCTATGTAAAGTAACATTACAGTAACAATCTCACTTTTTCTATCTAGTTTATAACATATCTCTTTTAAACATTAAATCTGTTCCGGGAAATAAATAATTCGGTAGCTAATTTATAAACACCACCTTTAGCCCCAACATTTAATAAGTGGAACACAAATTTGTAAAAACTTGTTCAGGCTCCATATCTTTAAGAACTGCTTCCTTTAACTGTATAGAATCACACAATGCGGCAGGTACGCTTTGTGCTATCTAGTCAAATGCATAACTGTTAATTAACATGTATTTCTTGTCGTTGACAATCGTTGATTTTAATAATAATAATAATAATAAGTACATTTATTTCCTCAAAACAAAAAAAACAATGTATTTTTTTTTTACATGTAGTTTATACAGCTAGGGAAAACGGACCTAGTTCAGTTAAGTAGTATATACTTACTAATTAACTGGTCTCCCACCAGGCCCAGATAAAATTAATTATTTTGTTATAATATTATACTAGCGGAATACAAGTAAAAAGTAGTATATAAACAAAATTAAAGAGAAAATAAAAAAAAAAAATTTAATAAAAAACAAAGAATAATAAGAGAAAAAAGTATATATTAATACATCAAAGTTCGACATCAGATCTTCTAATACCCAAGAAATTAAATGATAAGAATTAATTATGGAATAGTATGTGTTTAAACTCTTTTGAATTGTGCTAATGATAATTTTTTAAAGACTCTGGTATTTTATTATAACATTTTACAATGTTATGAGAAAAAGATCTTCTAAAGAGTGATGTTTTGTGAATAGGAGCAGTCAACATCTGTTTAGATCTTATATTTACACTATGTTGGTCCTTTCTAAATGACAGCTTATTGAAAAGGTAAGGAGGACTTTTATATCGTATTATTTTTGAAAAAGACAGTTGTATGTAATGTACGTCTATTGGACATGTTGAGCCAGTTAGCTTCACGTAACTTATGTGTGATGCGTTGGAACTGACGAATATTAAAGATAAATCTGAGACACGAATTCTGTGCACGTTGAATTCTTACCTTCGTACCATCTGTAATGCAAGAATCATAAATTGCATCGCAGTAATTAAAATGTGATAATACTAAGGCATCACAAAGAAGAATCTTCATATCTCTAGTTAAGCAATAGCGATGCGCGTATAACATCTTTAAATTATGGTAAGCTTTTTGAATACAACGAGAGATATGATAGTCAAAACGTAATTCTTTATCAATAAACAGCCCTAAGTTTTTGCACACATCAGTAATTGATAGAGTAACATTGCTACATTCACTTTCAAAAGTGGAATAGCAGCACTTCTGTCCTTCCTACGACCAAACAACATAACGTGAGATTTGTAAGAGTTAATTCGCAAAGAATGCGTTGTAGAGTATTCCAACAGGCTTTCCATATCTTTATTAACTAAAAACAAAGCTTCCTTCAGTTGACTAAACGCAAAAGAGAAGAAAAGTTGCGTGTCATCAGCATACATATGGTATTTACAATTTTTAAAACAAGCTTCAATATTGTTAGTGTAAATGCAGTAAAGTAAGGGTCCTAGAATAGAGCCCTGTGGAATACCTCTCAACATTTCTTTAGAATCAGAAAAAGGTGTTGATATTTTATAATTTGTCTCCTATTGCTAAGGTAGTTTTTATTAGAGAAACTGCAGATGGACCAAATCCTACGTAATGCAATATAGATAATAAGAGTTCGTGACTAATTGTATCGAAGGCCTTCGAGAAATCGAGTAGAATTAAAATCATTAATTTATTGTTGTCAGTTGATCGTAGACAATAATCAATAATATCCATTAGTGCTGTAGTGCAACTATAACCAGGTCTGAATCCTGATTGCATAGTTGGTAGTAACTTATACCTATTAAGGTGATCGCGAATTTGTTTATCGATTATTTTTTCAAATACTTTGGACAAAGTACACAGTATGCTTATCGGTCTCAAGTGATTGAGTTCAGTAGGCGAATCCACCTTTGGTACTGGCACAACAAAGGCAAATTTCCAAATCTCTGGATAGACACTCTCCGTGATGCAAAATTTATAATATGGGTGAAATATTGAATTAAGTGAGGACAACATATCTGTAGAAGTTTAATATTGATATTATCAGGCCCACAAGAGGATGTTTTCATTGACGAAATTAGTTTTGAAATTTCTAAATCATTAGAGACGTTAAATTTGAATTCCTGAATATTTACGCATTTATATAATATATAATAATAATAATAAATTTCCATTTTTAGTAATGGAATTTTAACCTTTTTTTTTTCTCAATGTGTAGTATTTCGGGACATAGTGCTCTGTAGTAATTAGTTCTCTGCTTCCTTTTACTCTGTCTGCGCCAATTTTCTGTTGCGCCGCACACCTCTTCAAAAACTGAATTTTTAATATTAATGATGAATAGTACCTGATTAGTTATGAATAGGAAGAAGAAAACTTTATTTAAGAAACTACAAACATCAGACTAAAGAAATTATTAGTCAAATGTTTTCTTATATGGATAAAAGAAAAATCGAGAAAATGTTCCGTTTTAGTTATTTTCGCGGTTATTTCATAAAGTCATTTTATTTTGAACTTGCTTAGGGTTTTTCCGAAAGTGCGCGATAGACGGACACATACTGGGGCATTGGCACAATGTTATTAGTGTTAGAATTGATATGTTCATTCGTAGACTCCTATATTCAACGACACAGAAAATAAATGAAATCAGTGAAACAATTTACTTTCATAAAGGAAAATTTAGTGAACCAGTAAATACACATTCAATGTTATCCTATGTGATCCCCATTCCCATAATCATCACTATACGGTTAACGTGGTGATTTAAATTAATGTAGTTATTTACGCTAATACGCAACAGAAACAGTAAACTATTATACAGGGTCCGGCACATCGAGCATATATTAAAAGTGTATGGAGAACTAATTAGATTCATTTTCTGAAAACAGTGCTGAGCCTGTTTTGTCATCACTGAACTCAGACAAAATATTTTTGTTCATACAGCACTTCCGGTTGTACCGGAAGTAGTTGCCAACTTTCTTATTCAAATGGAACATGCTATTTTTATTTTATATTCAGATTTAAGTGTAGTTTAATTACTATACCATACCCAAAAATGACTGGTTTTTAGTTATATCGATTTAAAAAAAAAAAATTAAAATCATGCTGAATTGTTATCGTTCATATCTCAAGATGATATCAATATTTTAGTTCCTAATTTGTTGTTGCAATTGTCGATATGTTACAGTAACTCACTATGAATAGAAACTCGAATTGCATGTACAGGGCGATGAAAATTCTCGTGCCAATAACTTTCGACCTCAAAAACTTGCTTAATTCAAATGGGACACCCTATGTTTTTAATTATCAATCGATCAAGAGAACAACAAAAGACATCGACTGATAATTAAAAACATGGAGTGTCCCATTTAAATTAAGCCTATGTTTTTAATCATCAATCGATGTCTTTTGTTGTCCTCTTTCGATACATACATGTCCTATGCTTAAATTGATGATTAAAAACACAGGGTGTCTCATCAATTTGAGCATAGAACATGTTAGTATGTATCGAAAGAGGACAACAAAAGACATCGATTAATTCGAGTTTCCATTCATATGTGAGTTACTGTAGCATATCGACAATTGCCACAACAAATTAGGAACTAAAATATTGATATCATCTTGAGATATAAACGATAACAATTTAACATGATTTTTATTTTTCGGTTTTAAATCGATATAACTAAAAAACCAGTCATTTTTGGGTATGGTATGGTAATTAAACTATACCTTAAATTTTACGTAGAATCTAAAAATAAAATAAAAAATAGCATGTTCCATTTGAAATAAGAAAGTTGACAGCTACTTCCGGTACAACCGGAAGTGCTGCATGAACGAAAATATTTTGTCTGAGTTCAGTGATACCGAAAACAGGCGCAGCACTATTTTCAGAAAATGAATCGAACTAGTTCTCCATATACTTTTAATGCCGGACCCTGTATAAGGTCATTGATGGTCGATGGTAGGTTAAAAAACGGGCATAGGAGTAATCTGAAAATTTGATTATTGCCATAAATAGACACGATTTATCTTTCTAAAGTATTTTCATTTTGGCGGTGTTGCCGCTTCTACTCAAAAGTAGTAACAACTTGTTAATTTTAAATAAAACGCCCTATATATTATTCAATTTTAGAATTGCAATTTTTTACTGGTAATTTTTTTAAATAGTTCCCTATACCTATCTACACCAGTTTTCGAGATAATAATTATTTTAGGTTATTTTTTCAAAATATGATCCCACCAAAACTTAATTTAGCTGTTATTTGAACCCATACAAGGCTGAAATTTTAGGTGCAGTTTGCTAAAGACTTGTATTTAACAGCTACCTAAATAAATTTATTTTATTTTAGACAGGGCGGTTTAAAATTAATGATTTTGACGTGACATACAAAAAGGTCAAAACTTTATTTTTTCAAATAGAACACCTTGTATATTACTTGAAACTCTGATAGACAATTAAAATGCCTTCAAGTTGATATAGAATAGTGGTATACCTAACTCGTCAACTTTTTGAAATAATCGCAATAATGATTAAAAATCACATTGTCTTCACATAATTTGCATTAGTTAGCCATGGAACGCCATGTGATATGAATGATGTGAAGTAATATACAGGGTGTTCCATTTAAAACTTTTTTTGTATGTCACGTCAAAATCATTAATTTAAAACCGTCCTGTATAAGATAAAATAAATTTATTTAAGTAGCTGTTAAATACAAGGCTTTTGCAAACTGCATCTAAAATTTCAGCCTTATATGGGTTCAAATAGCAGCTAAATTTAAATTTTGGTAGGATATTTAAAAAAAAATAACCTAAAATAATTATTATATCGAAAACCGGTGTAGATAGGTATAGGAAACTATTCAGAGAAAAAAAATCAGTAAGAAATTGCGATTCTAAAAATTAAATAATATATAGGGTGTTTTATTTAAAATTAACAAGTTGTTACTACTTTTGAGTAGAAGCGGCAACATAAAAATATTTTAGAAAGATAGATCGTGTCTATTTATGTAATAGCCAAATTTTCAAATTACTCCTATGCCCCGTTTTCCATAAACGTCTAACCTACCATCGACCATCAATGACCCTGTGTGGAAGCAAGAAAGAGATACTAGATAGGGACTGGTCTTGCCAGGAGATATGATTAAAAAAGTGTTGAAGGTAATCCAAAGAAGGAGAAAGAAGAGTACTATGACTAGCGATTTGATGAAAGTGTGTAGAAAAAATGAAAAGAGAAGCGGAGAACTGAGAGTTAAAGACCCCATGAACCTCGTTAGAATATTACCGGTAATGATAGGTTCTTTAATTGTTATAGATGAAAAAATAATTGTACTTGCCTGCAATATTTTGATTTTTATTACTAATTCACATGCGTTATTATTACCTTCGGGAGGAAACTTTGTTTTTAATAATGTTGGAGCATCTGCTAACCTCGAGTTGTTTTCCGTTTTAACAAAAGCTGCAAAGTATGATTAATAATAATAATAATGATAATAATAATAAAATAATAATAATAGTAATAACAATTGCACTGTGATATATGCAATTGTTTATGCATTAGTTAAATTGTACAATAACATATATTATTTAAGTATATGTATTTACTTTCATTAGTTCGATCATGAAGTATCTGCAAACATTTCTCTTCCTGCTGGTCTTTTATCGTGAAATCTAAAGTAAAATCTGATTTTGAAACGGTCAATCTTATTATGATCAGTTTATTGAACATTCCACTTGATTAGCTTCTGCTAACTTTAGCATAGCATTAACGGACTCAAAATGTATTTTGAAAAATTTATCTGCTCGAATTCTTCAAACTCTGTAGATTCTTCATCTCCATTATCAGCTATATCCACTGAATCAAGCCTTCATATTAATAATTTCAAATAACTTTTGTTAAATTCGCAATTCGTTTTTTATTCATTTTCACAATACTCACTATTGCTGACAATAAAGAGACATTCAATAATTTTTACCGCAACATTAAAGTTTTCTTTCTTCATTAACACTACCAAAGAACATACATAATCAAAAACGGTTGTCTTATCCCGTAGGCTTTTCCATCTGGTAATTAATTTTACACTGTGCGCAAAGTCGATTCTCAGTTGTATTGATGGTAACCGCGTGTTTTTCTCTATTAAAATATTTAAAGATTTTTCCACATAACTACTTAAAGTACATGCTTCAAAAGCCATAGTAGTAGCATTTAAAAGTGCTAAGGAGTGGTCACATATAATCATATTGGGATATGGCACACCAGAATTCAACCAGCATTCCATCCAATAGCTAATACTATTGGCGTCATGTGCTTCAGATAACATCTGGCTTATTGGTACCTGGCCTGATGAACTACCTAAATGCACTACTACAGCGTACAAAAATATATTTCCTGATACATTATCATAAGGTCTCTCTATTTTCTTCACTATTGAACCTGTTGCATCAAATACTAAACGCGTGATTTGCTTCCCTCTACAGTAATTTTAATAAACAGCTGTTTGTTCCTTTGTCCAGTAATGCAAGTAAAATTTGTCTAATCCTATATGTTTAATCGCCGGTTGGGTATATTTTAGTATTAATAGAGAATGAATTGGGCATTGAGATAATGGTACGTAATTTATTTTCCGTGCAAGTGCTTCTTGACGAAATTTCCTCAATACATCCAACGAATACAAATTTGCCGGCTCTGACTCTCCAAACTCAAAAGATTTATTGGCTTGCTCTCTTCTCCAATTTATAGCAAGTTTTCCACTTGCTAGTTCGTTGCCAATTTTTATTCTTTTGATTCCCTTCAAATGTCTTTTATTCCCATTTCTTGTTTTGGTGCATTCTATTTGACTTAAATAACATTTAAATATTAAATTACTCTCATCCTTATGGTTACGTTGACTGTAAGCTTTAAGTGATGAGTCGCATTGTTTGCAATATGCTATAATAGTGATGTCTTCTTCTTTTGTTACTCTATGATTTTTACATATCCATGTACACTTTGATCTGGTACTGTGGATAAACGAATCCAGGAATACATCTGTTCATCTTTGTGTTAACATTAGTCTATTCTTTCCGTCTTTGTATTTTATTTTCTGTAACTGAATTACTTCCCACACTTCTTTCTGTCTATAACATATTGCTCGAAATCATCGGTGTCATCTTGCGTCGACGAATGTTTCGTATCTAACTTTTTTGTAATTGTAGGTTAGTGGATTTCTAATTTGCTCAAGGAATCGAAATTATTTTTTTTACAAAGGTATATATTCCTTTTGGACTAATTACACCGTTGAAACGCATACTAATTTTTTTTCCATACATCGGCAGAGGAATGATTAAAATTACACTGTACTTCTAACTTATAGTCTTCTCTGCAATAATATCACTAGAAGGAACCGCTCCCTTTTAGGCATCTAGCAAATGTAACAAATTAAATTTTATACAACTATTTATATAAAAAAAATGTAAGTGTGTGTATTGTTAAGGGAAGAATGAAATTTTTATTAGCTAGGTAGTGAAAGTAGGAATTAAGTTTTATATACTGTATAAAATGTTATATATTTTTTAATGAAGTAACTATGAAATTTAGCTTACCTTGTTTAGGCCGCAGTCACACAGGAAGCACCGTTTGTTACCGTATAATACCAACAAACACCGATCCAATATGCCTTGGTCACACAGACGGTCACTCACCGTTGCTAAGTATATCAAATTTAGATCACAAACCTCTTTTCTACGAGATTAAATTAGAAAGACAGTTTCATTACTGGTAGGTATTGTGAAAGAGAGCTTAACCACCCTAATCTTCTTATTTAAGACGATAATCGGTCATACAGTCATTTATTCGCACCATGTATGAACCTGGTTTTTAAAAAGTGTTTGTTCGTCTGAATAATTCTAATATTGTAAATTAGAACATACATTTTTTATTGGACTGAACAAAATAGAGTTGTCAGCATTTTATACTTCACTGGAAATTTTTTTCTTGTATTTTTACGGAATTATTATTCAAAAAAGTTCTGGAGTGTAATTTGGCAGTACAATTTAGGGAATAAGAAAACTAGAACATGTCAAACTATTTATTATGGATAAACATAAATATTAATTTGAATAAACTGTCAGATTAACAACTTTAAATGTCAATGGAGACCGCGATATTTGATTAAAAAATTCTAATTGAAAAAACCAGTAGTGCGCTTGACGCTATAAAAGTTGCAAGTAACTTTTGCTAATGTCAAAGTGACAATTACACTGCGGCATTGTCAAAGTTATAAAATATAATTTCCAAATCATTAATTTCGAATTGTAATATTAAATGAAGTCATTTTTGAATCGAACCATTAGAATTAGTGGCATTCCTTCAATATTATAGTGGTTGATACGTACTTTAAAATTATAATTTTCTTCAAAACGCCGGGAGAGGATAATTTCACTAAGAAGCACTAACGGCAATTGCAAAATTTTCGTTAGTGCTTCTAATAAAGCTTAAAGTTTGCCCGCTCTTTTAGAATTTAAATTCTATTGGAGAGTTGAATTGTTTTATGAACCACTTAGAAGCACTAACCATTGAGTATAATATTTGATTTTTTCTGCAAACGCTTGGGGGAGATAAAGTCTTTTCTAAAGCACTAAGAAGCACTAAAGAAGCACTAACGATTGACCACAATATTTTTTAGTGCTTCTCATTAAACGTGAAGTTGGCACACCCTTTAAAATTTGATTTTCTTTAAAGCTCTTGGGGGAAACAATTTCTTTTATGAAGTACTAAAAAGTGCTAACTAAGCACTAACAATTGACTATAAAAATTTTGTTAGTACTTCTCAACAAGCGTGAAGTTGGCACGCCCTTTAAAATCTGATTTTTTTAAAGCGCCTGAGGGAGGAAAATTCTTTTATGAAGCACTAACGAGGCACTAACAATTGACTATAAAATTTTTATTAGTGCTTCTCATCAAGCGTGTAGTTCGCACGCTCTTTAAAATTTGTTTTTTTAAAGTGTTTGGGGAAGCAATTTCTTTTATGAAGCACTAACGAAGCACTAACGATTGACTATAAAATTTTGGTTAGTGCTTTCGAAGGCGTGCCAACTTCACGAACCTCACTATTTACCATTCGTCGAAAAATATTGTTTGTTGGCCGTGTTTTGGTGGTTTATGAAACTGACGGCAAATTCATTGAACAAAGCAAATCCAGAAGGTTTACAGAAAAAATGCTTATACATATGTCCCTTGAATTAGCATTGAGGGGTAATTAAACTGTTAATTGTAAAACGTGTTATTTTAAGAAATGGATCGAAAAAGTATAATATAACCCAGATTTTTTTTCAAAAACAGCCCAATTAGGATCTGTAACACTCACAACTAGTAAGTGGTTAATTAAAAACCGTGAAAATTCAAGTCTTTGTTCTATTCGGTTAATAAAACTTCTCATAGGAAAACGCGATTTGATTATTAAATTGGAGATATTGTTTTTACGTTGTACCCCCAACTGGAAAAATGGGAAATTGCGCAAAGACTCGCCAATAGTATTCAACATGTCGTCGAAATGGACCTGAGAATTGGCAGAAAAATTTGGGTTAGAAACAAAGCAATTAAAAACTTCTAACCACTCTCATCGTGCTTTGGCGGTATCATCACTAGACAGAAAAGGAGTCAGCGAACAACAACTAATATGAATCACTGGCCATGTCATGAAACTTTATCTGATTTCAAAATTTTGATTTTACTTGATTCAAAATTTAAGAAACACTGTAACTACGACAACTGCAACTTCTTATCTAATGCTTCTTCTACCAGATCATCTGTTTTCACGATACGGAAATTATAGTAATTGTACATTCAATATTTTAAATAAATGAGCGATACGAATTAATAATATTTTAATCCAATTTTATACACATATTATTATGTTTAAGTAGTTATTGCGGTTTATGCTATGTACTTATAATTATTTTTAAATCAAAATAAACTGAATTTCTATTTGGAGTTTACTCATAAAGGGGTCATCCGAATATTCTTCGTTATAAAATTTTTGTCAATACAATTTTTTATAAGGTAAATGTTTTTCTTCAGCTTAGTTGTACTTTAAATTTTGTTTTTTAAGGACCCTTTGGGGTTAGACGTGTAGGATAGAAAACAACCTTTTAAGAAGAACAGGCTGATGTTTAGCTTCTCAAGTGGGAGATTTATCAAGGTTAAGTTCTGATTGATTGTCCAAACATATCCTTAACATCTAAATTGAATATATTTAGATCACACAATTTTTGCACAACACGAACAGAACAAACAATAGAATATTCGTATTCGTTCGTTCTGTTCGTTGTGCAAAAATTGTGTGATTTACAATGTATGTTAATTTTTATTTTAATTAATGTGACCGTCATCAATTTAAATAAATGTTAAATATATGTTTCGATGATCAATCCTGTAACAGAAATGGAGGAGCGTAACTTCGACCTGTTTTTCTTGAAGGATTGATTTTTATTCTACAACTCCAACTCCAAAAGGTTCTTATAAAGACAAAATTGAAAGTAAAATTTTTTATACAATTTACTTAATAATTTAAAAATGTTGTTCACTAAATTTTACCACTGATGTATCCAGGGTGAATCACCACCAACGGGATGGATATTTATAGTAAAACATTAAAAGTTTTATATGTCTTGTTATTTTTAGCTTGCAGGTTGATAAAATTTACATTTTAAAATTATTTTATAATTTACAGTATGTTTCAAAAAAGTGTGGCGCATCAAAGTTATTTTTTTCTTATAGAACACCCTGTACTTTATTGCGTTTTTTGATTGTCTGTAAAAAATAAGGTATACTTTCCTAAAGGTTCCCTATACCTAAATACAGAGTGTTTTGAGTTAAGTCGACTTTTCATCAAATATTTTTTGAAAAAAAGTTTTATAAAGTAATTAAACCTATTTCGAATTCAAATTATAATCGGGCGTGAATGTGATAAAATAACATGCATTTTTGTTTTAAAATCTCTCGCTAGGATTGATTTAAAGAAAATTATAAATTGCGCAAAAACTGTAACATTTAAGCCTACGACACCCTTATTAATACCCTTTGAAAGAGGACTTGTTTGTTGACATTATGAATTAAGAAAATACACGGTGTTTTATTTAAAATAAGACTCATATTACATATTGAATGATCTAATAATTAACCTGTAAATTCTGGACGCCCTGTAAAGAAATGTTTCATATTTAATCATGGAATACGTTCATCTGATATCCAGTCCGTAAAATGTAAGATTCGTATTTTCGGATTAGCGCTTCATTCAACTGCCACAGGTAGAAAGTATATCTATTTCGTTTCCTCCTACAGCGTATGATGTAGGCAGAAAAAAGTAGAATGTTTTTAACGCGACGGGTGGTGAACTAACACCTTCACTACACGTAACGAGATATCGTACATTTAAACATTTGGTTAGAAAGAGACAACAAAACGAATGGTATGTTGCAGTTTAACCAGTAAATACTCACATAAATTCGCTTTAAAGCGGTATTGAAAATGTTTCTAGCGTAAAGTGCATAACTTGTAATTCTAAATATATTTATGTTAATCATTTGAAACAATGCTTTAATGACCTTTTCTAAAAACAAATTAGATAATGACGTTACCGTAATTATTTCTTTTAATGAGTTACACATATTTTTAAATACAGTAATGACATTAACCTTCATTTATCTTGGCAGAAAGTATAAATTCAACTAATGAAGTGAATTATTGTTTACTTATTATTAAGTAAGTACATGCTTACTAATAGAAAGTTAATAAAAACCAAAGTTACGTTTTCCAAACATTCAAACTGTTCAATCTCATATTTATGATTTTGTGTTAATCCAAATAAAAGTTTAAGTAGTAAATATTTTAATCAACCACTAAACAACAGTAGTACAACATATCGTACATAATTATAGAAATAAATATTTACAAAAATTCACAAAGCATTGATAAATAGGTACAAATTAAAAAAACAAATATGTTTTAAACCATGTCCTCTGTATCTGCATATAAATCATCTTCCGAATCACTGCTTCCAACAGAAATGATTAATGGTGTTACCTCGACATCTAATAATTGCTCTCGTGACCACCCCTGTACTATAACTTTTCAGTATGTAAAATTGTTTTTTCCACACTGCACTATCACACTGTTGCAGAGATTCTTCCCACATGTGTAACACACTAGCATCCGAATATCCATCTCTACCGATGTGTTTGTCGTAATAGGACTTGCAGATCCCCAAATGTGTTCAATTGCATTAAATTGACAATGGTAGGGTGGTAGTCGAAGAATAAAGTGACCATGTTCTTGAATAATGTTGTCCACTACGTAGCGTTTTTCTATTGCATGTTTCTTTGCAAGATTCAAAGATTTATCTTTAAATCTTTTTCGGAAAAAGATATATTTTTATTTTTCAACCACTCCTGTATTTCTTGTTTTTCCAAGCAGTCGACGGCATTCGTTCCATAAGACGGGAATGATAAGACGCGTTGTCCATAATTATCAAAGACGGATTGCATAGCTTTGGTAATAACTGTTCTGTTAACCATTTTTCAAAAACCGTAGAGTCCATATTATCGTGGTAGTCTGATGTTTTAGATTTTGCAACAAATACTAAACTTGCACCTTCTATAAAACCATCAGAATTTCCAGCGTGCAAAATAATATACCTTTTCCCAGTTGAAGAATATTGGGCATTTTTAACAGTATTTGGAGTATCATCTTGCCAAGATCTTTTAGGTGATCCTCTGGAAAATATCCACGTTTCATCCAGAAACACAACAGATAAAGGTGATTCTGCATTCATGTTCTGTATATATTGTTTTAGAAATTTAACACGCGCAAATACAACACTGTTCTTTTCGCACAGCGCTCTCCGATTACAGTCTTTCTTATACTTAAAACCAATATCACTCAAAATCTTACTTATGGTCGGTCTAGATGCTTCTAACAAGCCTTTAACATGTAACGTATGTTTAAGCGCATCTAACGTGACATGTTTCTTTTGTGCGTACATGTCATACAGTACATCCCTTATTGTATGTTTTAATCCTTCTGGTATATCAGTAGTTTTATATTTTTTCCGACATCTCTTGTTCCTTTTAGGCAATGGAGTGTTAGTTTTTTCACTAGCAATGATCTTTTTAATGTGTCAACTGATATTTTTAAAGCATCACATGTTCTTCGCTGCACTGCCATAACACTACATAAAGAGCCACTGTTATCTTTTTCTCTGCAGAAATATTCATGTACGTTAAGAACTAATTCGCGGCACCGTTCATTTAAGCATTTGCCAGGCATCTTTCGACGTTTTAAAGAGAAAGCACGAAGAAAACTACACAATAATTCACTTCATTAGTTGAATTTATACTTTCTGCCAAGATAAATGAAGGTTAATGTCATTACTGTATTTAAAAATATGTGTAACTCATTAAAAGAAATAATTACGGTAACGTCATTATCTAATTTGTTTTTAGAAAAAGTCATTAAAGCATTGTTTCAAATGATTAACATAAATATATTTAGAATTACAAGTTATGCACTTTACGCTAGAAACATTTTCAATACCGCTTTAAAGCGAATTTATGTGAGTATTTACTGGTTAAACTGCAACATACCATTCGTTTTGTTGTCTCTTTCTAACCAAATGTTTAAATGTACGATATCTCGTTACGTGTAGTGAAGGTGTTAGTTCACCACCCGTCGCGTTAAAAACATTCTACTTTTTCTGCCTACATCATACGCTGTAGGAGGAAACGAAATAGATATACTTTCTACCTGTGGCAGTTGAATGAAGCGCTAATCCGAAAATACGAATCTTACATTTTACGGACCATATTAATTTTTGGTTTACGGTTATTGTAATAATTGTTGTCATAATTATCACCTTGGGAATTAACCGAAAGTTAACCTTAACCAGAGATTGAAAAACTGCCCGTAAGTTTTTTTTAATTCTCTATATTTTAAGAAAGAAAAGTAACTCAAACACTCTGTATTTAGGTATAGGGAACTTTATGAAAGTATACCTTATTTTTACGGGTAATCAAACGACGCAATAAAACACTTTTTTGGGACATACAGTATATTTCAAAATAATTTTACAATGTAAAATTTATCAACCTGCAACCTACTAAAATGACATAAGTTGCAAAACTACCGTTTCGCTATAAATCTTCGTCCCTTTAGTGGTGATTAACCCTGTATATGAAAATATTAGTTGAAAATGTTTCTCCTTAAATTATTAATTTTAGTTGGATCCCTAACTTTCTGACTCAATAATATCAACGTTATTTCATTATCCGACGTTTCGGTTGCTGAAGTTAATGAAGGGCTCTGAATGAAATAAAATCCAGTTAAACATGGAAAAACGTAAATTAATAGGCGCATCAATTAATAAAATAATTAAAAATATAAATAATACACAGAAGAATGTAGTACACACAAACTAACAATTCAATTGAAAATTTTGTACCACGTGATGAAATCAGTCAGCATCTGATATTCGACTGTTATCACTACAGCCGGTTTTTAGTATCAAAAATCATATTGGTAGAAAGTTTTCTTACCCAATAATCCCTCGAGCATGAATCAAAACCCGTAAATTTTTTGTTGGTTGCATATTTTTTGAGAAAATTCGGACGTAGAAAAAGTTTCGAACATAATTCACGCTCTAGGTATATTATAAGTGAAAATATAAAATATTCAAAGGACTGCTTTAAGTGTCTAAGCCAGCAAGTTTGATATCGCTTGCGGGTCTGTACAACAGGTATTATTAAGTCAAAATTTGCCGTAGAATTTGACACTTAGTTGCAATCGAGGAAACTTCTATATTTGGAAGTATTACAGGTGAAAATTTGGTTTTCTTTAAAATTACAATTGTAGATAATTTACTTTAGCTTAAACAGTTTTGAATATAATTTGATCTTTAATATGGGAATACTTATTGATAAAATATTGATGTAAATGTAATTATTTTATATTGAGAAATCAAGTTGTGGATTCTACATTAAAAAATTAGCATTTTCAAAGTCTCGTAATAATTTATCTAGTGATTTCATAGCAATATAATTTCTTTTAGTTATTTCAGTGGCTATACTGATACAATTAATTACCACTGATTATATAATTAACAATAATTTTAATTAAGTCCACCTTATCTTTAATTACAAGTTAGCATTGTTTTCTTAACAAAATATCTCTGAGAAATTTTATATACAATAATAATTGCAACGCTCTAAGAACCATGCCCTTTCATTGTAGTTCGCAGCGACAACTTTTTTAAAACATTATATCGATAATACAGTTATAGAGCCATTACCTCGACGTTAACTACTTCTTGGTACATCAAGATAGTGGAGTTGTACAAGAAGATGCATATTAGGGTCACCATTATCTCTTGTTACTTCGCAGTAAATAGTACTCGTTATTATAAATCATATTTACCGCCTCTTACTTAACTCAACATTAATCTTTGCTTTAGCTTTCAGTACTGAATTAAACCTGCTGCGATATACACAATTTACATTCTTTTCTTTTTGTAATTCTCTTTACTGTAATAATCTAAATAAATAAACGACTGACAATTATGTAGATAATTGTACAATAAAAATTAAGTAATTAATATTTACAAATTGCCTGTAGATAAGACTTTATATTATTTACAAAATATTATGTGCTGTAATAGATCTGGTAAGCGGTAGTTATTAGAGAAATTGTTATCAGACTAATTACCAATTACGTTAAGTTTTATATGTTATATGATTGTAACATAATTGTCTTTTTTACATGCTATTTATAAATTTATTGATGTCTGTGCAAAATTGAAATACATTAGATTCAGATAACTCTTCGTGATAACCTAAGTAAGAAACACTTTTTAACTTTTGTGGATTAACCTAGAGGAGAAATTGTATAGACAAATTTACAAAATCCTTTTTTAATGCTCTACCCATTTGTAAAAATTCTTTCCAATTATTCTAAGCTATCATTAGGACAAATTGATATACTTCTTCGGACAATATTGTACCTACATTAGAAAGCATAGTCATACAATTTAAACACTTTACTGACGAAATACATATTTTGATATAATTTACACTTTCACAAAGTTTTTTTGCCGTTTGTACTATAATGGCAAATAGCATTTTATGCACGTGTTTAATTTGCATTGTTAAAAAGAAGTCAAACGTGCAAACGGCTAATTAACGATTTTGTAGTCATGCACATTGACTTGAAAATATTGTTTTGTGTAACACCACGTTGAATGTTAAATAGAATTACACCTAAATAACGTCATAAATGTATGGTTGACATCATACTACGCATAAATTACGGGTGTTTTTTTTTACCATATTCCTTCTTAATATATCAAAATTGTAGGAATTATCGACTATTAGACCCATTACAATTTAAGGGATTACCTCATCTTCTGGTACTATAAGTAGGATGAGGTGTAATTTATATATAAATTTTATGTCATAATTTGTTAAAAATTTCAGAATTCTGTTAGAAATGCAGTATTTAGGTCACCGTCCGTATAGAAAATTATACATAAATATTTATTTAGAGAGCGCTGCAAATTCTGTAAAAACGTCACTTTGAACAAGTACGCATACTTAATAGTGATATCATTTTTATTTAAAAAAGTGGAGTGGTTCTTAACATCAAAATAAGTATTTTCGGATGCGGCTAATTAATTCTTTACAAATTTACGAAATACGATTGTACTGTATGAATGAATAAGTTCAAGGTGCATCCTGTCCTGTGTACTATCAATGAAAAAACAAGATACGAAATAAATTGAATAGTTTATAATTACAATTAAGAAAATTCAACTAGTTGAATCCGTTCCGAGAAGGAATCATAAATAGATCTACAACGTCTCAATTACAGTGCATATATTGCCAAGTCGAAGCATCAATGGGTTAATTAAAAAGAACTTTACTAAAAGCTGGAATTGTATGAATTCTCCCAAACTATGATAAGACTGTAAATTATCGATGACATTAAATTTACAACAACCCACACAGCAATGAAACGTATAAATATTAATTTATGTAATGAAAAAGTATGTACGTATTCAAATAAATTATTTTTTGACGGCTTGTCACGAAAGTGACACATATCAAAGTAACAACCTGAGATCGAAACTTCAAAATATCACTGACAGTGTTGAAATAATTCATATCATTCACGGTGCATGATATGAATTCGGCAATTGTTGAAGAAGTTGTCATGATGGATGATTCTGCTTCATTGTTCAAGTTATCAGTAATTGGATTAGTTTCTGACGCGGTTTCTGACGAATTTTTAACGGCCGAAGTGATTGTTCTAGAAACTTTCATTTTGTGCCCAATAGACTCTGCTATGTAACCTTCCGCCACTGATGAAGAATCCCATCCACCGTGGCGTTTCAGATCTTCAATCGTAGCACCAGCATCCACAAAAATGGTGGAAGATGATCGCCTCATACAGTGTCTCGTGTAAGATGCGGGTAGGTAGCAATCAATTTTGGGATGTTACCTATCATGTTGATTCCAACGGGCTGTTTAGTGCATTTGGCCTGCTGATAATTTAAAAAAAGCGACGTTCAGACGTATTTGGTGGGCGAAGAGCAGCATATTTGCGATAGATACCGTAAAACTCGTCAACTATCGTGAAAACACGATCCTTTTTATTTTTGGTGTCACTTAATTTTACAATTACGGCCGAACCGACATCAGTTAAATCGTCAATTTTTAATTGGACCAATTCGTTCTTTCGCATGGCTCCACTAATTCCGAACACCAAAATTACCTAAAATTGAAACTTCAATTGATGAAGGGTTTTTGTTTATAGGGATGTACTTACTTTCTGTAACAAATATTTGCTCTTTGGCGCTTCTTTTATGAATTTATTAACTTCTTCAGCAGTTAAAGTTCTCGATTTTTTCGGTTTGTATCCTTGCGACATTATTTTCAGAAAGGCTTTCAATTTAGGATATTGATTAATATTAGTATTCTAGTAAACAATAAGCGTGCTTCTTATCATAGAAAATTGTGTCCATAATGTGCTTGGGGCAATTTTTTTCGACAGCTCTCCAAAATACGCAAGCAGGACGTTTTGCGAAAACGAAAAATTTACCCTGTTTTGCTTTCGCCACTCCATAAACTTGCTATAAGCTTCTTCATACCGTTGCCGGGATTTAGGGGGCAACAACTTGAGGCTGGTTTCATTTGCTGCTTCCAAAATACTATCTCATATTTCAGAGTTTACAGATAACTATCAATATTTTATCGTTTACAGTTTAGAGGAGATAACACACTTTTTAGAAATTTTGAAATTCACAAGCGAGAATAAGAAACAATTTAAAATAATAAACAACATGACCATAGCAACGGTTTAAGGTATCCAGATTATAAAGGAATTTGTCTCCGATGGAATTGGAAATTAATACTTAGTTTCAGTTATGTTGTTCAAACCGTCTAAAAAATATTTTTCCTACGACCATATAAGAAACTACCTTATAACGCACAAATACGTATACGCGAAAATTGTCAATATCGTCAATCTATGCGATTTGGTTTCGCGCCGTGCGTTAGGAGCGTCTAACGCATAGTCCGCGTTCGAATAGGCGGCTGGTTAAAAAGAGGCACCGTTGACAACACAATCAACAACCACGAATTTTGTAAGTAAGCAGTTTATTAGTTTAATTTTAATAAAAAAAAAGTTGATTTTACAGCGCTTAATTTAATTTATTGAAAATATGGATGCAAGCAGTGGTAGTGATAGTTTAGAAATGCAATGCACTCCTCCAAATATTGTAGATGCTGCGAAAAAGCCACATTGCATTTGTTGCCTGGAAAATCCCAAAAACGGTATGAAATTGCATACAAACAATTTATGGATTGGCGGAAGGCTCAGAATATTGAAAGTTCGTTCTCTGAGAACGTCTTACTTGCTTATTTTGGGGAAATAAGCAACAATGTTAAACCAAATTCGTTATGGACACATTATTCCATGTTGCGAAGTACTCTTAGCATTCATCAAGACGTGGAGATTGCAAAATATTCAAAGTTGAAGGCGCTACTTAAACGGAAGTCGGATGGCTATAAGCCAAAAAAATCTAAAACCTTAACAGAACAAGATATTAGTCGTTTTCTTAACGAAGCTTCAGATGATAAGTACCTATTCATGAAGGTTAGTCTTTTCTTTTTGATATTAAATTCTATCAAGCAATATTTTATCACAATAGGTGGCACTCATTATCGGGCTAAATGGGGCATGCCGCAAGCATGAAT
Organism: Abscondita cerata; assembly: GCA_030710515.1. Classification (NCBI taxonomy): domain Eukaryota; kingdom Metazoa; phylum Arthropoda; class Insecta; order Coleoptera; family Lampyridae; genus Abscondita; species Abscondita cerata. Next base: position 29,317 of record JALBCR010000217.1, read on the forward strand.
TAGCGGACTTAAAAATTGACGACATTGAAGATCTTGGAAGCGCTGTTCTGATAAGAATAAATGATACGAAAACCAAACAATCACGCTCATTTACAGTAACTGGTGCCTTTTATAATTTATACAAAAATATGCTGCACTCAGGCCCTCAAATGTGCCAATCCGCCGGTTTTTAAACTATCAAAATCAAAAGTGTACACGGCAACCAGTAGGTATCAACAAATTTGGTGACATTCCAAAACAAATAGCTACTTTCTTACACCTTAAAGAGCCCCATTTATACACTGGCCATTGTTTTCGGAGGTCGTCTGCCACAATTTTGGTTAATGCAGGTGGGGATATAACAGCTCTGAAACGCCGCGGGGTTGAAATCCACCCCTGTAGCTGAAAGTTATATAGATGAATCATTATCAAATAAAATTACGGTAGGTAATACAATTTTGAAAGCTGTTAATCCCGGTCCGTCAAGTCAAGTGGCAGAAACATGTGATGAACATTCACTACCGTCTCATTCCTCTCACAATGAACAACAATCACAAAGTAATAGTATTAAAAACATAAATCAAATGTTGACCCATCCGCTTAACTTCACAAATTGCAATAATAACACCATTAACATTAATATTTGTAGTCATAAGTAATAATTAGGTACTTACATGTTCTAAATTATTAATTATTAGTGTTGTATTCATTTTATTATTACTCATGTATTCGTAAATTTATATAAAAAATAAATATTGTTGAGAAAAAATTTTTTTGTCTATGGTCGTAGGAAAAATAGTGTACATAACTCGCCGGAAAGTGTCTAAAGCACTCGTGGGATTGCCTGCACTCGGCTATCGCCTCGTGCGCAACTTTCTCGCTTGTGCGTTATTTATCACTTTCCGCGCTCGTTATGTAATATACTAGTTCCTAACTCGTGCGAAAGTGCAAATATCGTGCTCGTGTCTAGATCTACTCGTGCTCCGAACGATATTTGCACTTTCGACACTAGGAAATTATTATAATTGGTTTATCAAAACCTCGTTTGCTTTTCTACCGACTGCAGACTACCCGATGTGTATAAGCAATTATACAAACCTCACACATTTTGTAATGGATGATTTTCAGGTCGTTCGATAATCGACAATAACAATCAAAATACTGACTTTTATCAGTTTACTTAATACACTGATGGACAAAATTAGCGCACCACCTATAAATTTTAAAGGAATTTAAGTAAAACTCAAAATACCCAACAAAATTAATTTTATTTATTGAGAAAAGAAATAAAAGGATTGTTGTTCACATTTTTTACAGAAAAAGTGTACGGTATTCCTACGGTTCCCTAATATTTAGTTCGGCACGCTTGATTTGGGACGGCGAGACATATATTTAATTTTTTTTTTCATAATATGATATTTATGTTTCTAGCGGCGATGGCTGTAAAAATACTGTAATGTAAAAACAGTCTGATATTAAATTTTGATGTGAGAGTACGTTATTATTATCTTCTAATAACTAATACCTTAAAAATCATTTCTAACAAATCAGAAGTGCTGATTTAAAGAATCCATAATTGCCTATCAATTAACCGATTAAAACTTAACGTCGTAAATCGTTTGTGGTGTGTCGTGTAATCGCTGTCTGTGTTTTGTGTTGTAGTGTGTTACAGGCAATTAAAATAGTTAAATCGGTTTAAAAGTTGTTTAATTTGTTACACACTTAAAGAAACATACATAAAAATATATTAATGGCAATACAGAATATCGTGCTCTCTCGTTGATATTTCACAAATACAAATATACATGAATTAAGGACACATCAAAACAAGTAATAATCCAACATAGATAGCCGTTGCTACCGAGCAAGACGGGTTCTTATCCTCCTTAAGCTAGCCAGTTAGCTATGAGTACACACACAGAGCGTGTACGTTCATATGTAACAAATGGTAGATAATTTAGAAGCACCACTTTATAACGTAATTTATCGAAGTAGTCAAGGTTACTTTGATAACAACACAAACAAAAAGGATAAGACACCGTCAGTACAAATAAATTTGTCTAGCGACATAAAGTTCTTCGACATTAATAATATAATTACCTTGAGATAAGTTTCTTAAGCTATGATAACATACGTGTATCATTCAATAAGGCGTCCTTTGGAGCGTTCGACATCAATAATTTCAAGTTTTAGAAAGAGCTGTAAAGTAAAGCACTGGCGGCCAATTAGGTATGCTGCTAAGTATCAAAGGAAAGTTCCTTCTGGTGTTAAGACGAGACACCCCAACGTCGCTGGTTTCCGCTATCTGGCGTGACACAATTCTAACCGGCACCTCCGAACAGCATTGGTTTTATTTCCAAATACCAATTCCTTGAGCCCCGCAATGGTCGAGAGGTTAACCCTTACAATTACAACAGCATGTGGCAATAACGTTTCCAGAAGATATCCCACAAATCATGGACGTAATCAAATCTCCAACCTACATCAAGTAGAGTAATCCCAGAAAATACGATCGGACAAAGAAACTGTAATAATTAGAGAAACTCAATGTAGCGAATCCTTGCCACGTGGCGAAATATAGGTTAGTATGCTCACCTGCAAACGTTTATTCTAAACAACATCCAACTTCATTTCTAATTACATATCTAATGTAGTTTACAAACAACGACTGTCCTCGCTGCCAATCAAACACAAAAGAAAAAATGTAAACGAGCGCAATTGGATTTAGAAGTTGACCTTATCCTATTAAACTCGCAGTGAAAGTAGACAGGGCCGTAATAAGGAACGTAACACGTATTTAGGACAGTTTTAACGTTAGAAAAGTAAATGCTAATAAACGTGAAATTTTATCGTAACAAGTATTATCATGAATTACCATTCTTTTACCTCTCCTCTCGCTGATACTAGCAGCATGAGTGATTGTGTTCGAAGTCATAGACTGTCGACGTCGCGACAAAAGAAAATTCGTAAACTCGAGAAACGTCTCTGCAAAAAACACTGATTTAATGGTCGAAGTGTGGGTTCACCGGGTTGCGAGTTGGCAAAAACTTATCAATGGGAGGATCTGACCATTGTTAGGCTTATCTGCAACCGTTTATTAGGCACGGCTCGATGCTGGTAAGACACGCAACAACAGTTAACAACGAGTTTATCATTGGTAGCGATTTCTTAAACTTGCCGAACGTTATGGTGTCTAAAGTCGGCATTGAGGTGCGCATATTGCAGTTGGGTGATGTGAAACTAGTGTGTGGATTTGAAAAATGTAGTGAAAACGAAGAGTCTCAACTAGTGTTTGGTGACGACATCATTCACGAAGACAAGGTAAAATGTAAACAACTATTAGGTAAATTTAGTGACTGAATTTCAACCTCCATGGCTACAATTGGAAATACTGATGCTGCAGAGCTAGAAATCAAGTTAGTTCATGTTATCCATATAGTATGTCATCACATGAAAAAGAAATTCTAAAAGGTATTGTGTGTAAATTGTTGTCAAATGGAATAATTAGAAAATCCAACTCGGAGTACGTCAGTCCAGTCCTACTTGTGCAGAAGAAGACGGTGACTACAGAATGTGCATAGACTATAGACGATTGAATGCAATCACTGTTAAAGATAAATATCCGCTTCCCCTTGTTGAAGATCAGCTTGATCGTCTTGGTGGTAACGGGAAAGGTGGTAAGTTTAAGTACTCCAACGCTTACGGTTAGTTGTGGAGATCCTACGTAAATATAATATCAAATTAAGGCTTAGTAAATGCTCGTTTTTTTGTACCACGATATACTATTTGGGTCGCGAAGTTAGTGCCTAGGGAATTAAACTGGGACGCGTTAAGATTGCAGCTATTGCAGACATGCTGCCACCTAAAAACGTTAAACAGGTGCTTCAATTTCTTGATCTAGTGGGCTACTTTAATTTCTCCAGAACTTCTCTGGGGTTGTTTAGCCTCTGACTCGACTAACACGTAAAGACGTTAGATGGTGTTGGGAGTCTGAGCAGCAAAGTGCTTTCCAAAGAGTAAAAACATTACTAACTTAGTTATTTTTGGTTCGTCGTTACCCACTGAATTACATACAAACGCGAGCTCGCTTGGAGTTGGGGCACTATTATTTTAAAAATATCCCAATGGAGTTCACTAAGCAAACAACGGTTGACCAACGCCATTCCTATTCATATGAACTGGAAACCATGGCCGTTGTTTATGCCCTGCAACAGTTTCAAGTTTACTTGTCGGGTTTACAGTTTATAGTAGTAACCGACTGCAATGCCTTGAGAACAACATTCACAAAAAAGGATCGCGAGTCAATAAGGGTGGCTTCAAGTATTGGAGTTTACGTTTGATATCAAATATAGATCGGGAGCACGTATGCCGCATGTGGATACTTTCAGTCGTTATCCTGTCGCTGTTGAGATCAACGAATTTGATATTACTGAAGCTGACTGGATCCTATAAGCCTAATTGCAGGATAATAAATTAGCGTCGATTTGTAAGGCATGAATGGCAGGTTTAAAGAATTCTGAGACAAATAAGTATTTTCGGGACTACACACTCTAAAACAGTAAGGTTTATAGAAAGTTACCAGACGGATGACTTGTATGGGAAGTGCCACATGCGGCCCGAATGCAAATGGTTAGACTATGTCATGTTCAAGCAAGATACTTCACTTTAGAATTTACCCTACGTCGGATTCAAATTAATTATTATTTCTCGAAGATGAGATGCTTTGTTACAAAATCTATCAAGGCGTGTCTGAATTACGCTTATTAGAAGAACTGTCCAGGCAAGAAGCAAGGTAAACTGCACCCAATTGATAAGACTCCTACACCTTTTCACACGCTACACTTGGATCACACGGGGCCCTTTGAGACTAGTAGATATCGTAATAAATTCTTATTTGTATTGGTTGACGCGTTCACAATGTTCACACTTATTGAACCGGTCAGATCGACGAAAGTGAAACCCATCCTTCGTATTTTGGAAAACATCATGTGCCTTTTTGGAGTCTCTACTGAATACAGTAGCCACTCCTAGATCAAACGGACGATGTAAACGCTACAACAAAACTATTGTCGGTGTGCTGGCCACGGCAAGTGCTAAAGCTGAAGGAGAACTATGGGATACTCACGTAAAAAAAATTCAGAGTGCGTTGAAGACTTCATTTAATAAGGGAATTAATACCACTCATCTTGAGGTCCTTCTAGGTTAGCAAGCAAAGTTAATGGCTGAAGCTACCTTGTTAAATTCTTTACAAGATACAATTGACAAGGTAGACTTCAAGAAATTGAGAACACGTATCATGGAGCACATAACTGACGATCAGTGGAGACAAAAAGAACGCTACTAAAGATCGACGTGAGGCTGAGCGGTATCATATGATTAAAAATGGAAATTCTGTTGTACGTAGAAATGTAAACGAAGATTATAACGCCTGGGACCTGTACTGTCCTTCCATAATAGGAATATAAGTGTTGGTGGTCATAAGACGCCTATGCAATGACGGTGACACCCGAGTGTGTCTAAGTAGAAGCGTAATGACGGGTTGTTTGAATCATGCATTGTTCAGTGAATATTGTCGAGGCCTGTACTGCCTTTGACCTAGTTATAAGACGCCTATGTAATGAGAATAAGAATGACACCCGACGTCTGTTCTGCCTGCGTGTCGTCCGAGTAGATATGTAATGGTAATTTTAATAACTGATTCCTTAAAATTGATTTCTAACAAAAGGAAAAAGAAATTACTTCTAGTTATTCAGATTGTTGGTAAAAATTTACGAATAACAAAAAATCGAAATTTTAACAATTTTAATATCGTGTGTTGCTGTCTCTAACTTGAATAATATCCCTCAAACGGGAATAGTATGATGACATATGGAAACTTCGCCAAGCGTCTTTTGTCCCCGTACATTTCGGGCTGCACATTTCGCCCCTGGATATTTCGTCCTGGAGTTATTTTGCTACACGTCATTTTCGTTCTTGGTTATTTCTTATAATGCCAATTTTATATGTAATGATTCCTGCCCTTGCGGTTGTTCCTTCAGCGAATGCTTTCAACGCGTTCGAAGATTTGATAGAAACAGATGGATTTCCAGAAGAAACTATTGTCATTGTAGACTTCTTTGAAAATACGTATATTGATCGACTCCAACGACGAGGCCAACCAGCGCCCATCGATCGGTACCGTACAAACAAATAGTGTGGAAAGATCTTTCAAGAAGCCTGCGGCACGATGCTTCCAAGTATATACCCCTTTATTGATTGTTTGAAGAAACAACAAGGCATTTACAACTACGAAACTGATCGCTCGAAACCAGAGAAATCTCATAAAAATAAAATATGCCGCGATAGGAAGAATGCAATAATTTTAACATGAACAAAATTTTATCTAATTACATAAAAACAAAGAAAAATAACAAAATGTCGAAAACTTTTAAAAATCCGAGATTAAAGTTTAAATATTAATACGTGCTGTATAACGCTTTCGTATTGGGTTGACATGACATGCCTGCTGAAGTATTTGGACTTGCAAGCCAAGCAGCAGTCTCGATTCACAACACAATAAATAATAATAATATCGACTAAGCAGATCGATGGTTTATTTAAAAGTAAGTTATTTACTTAAAAATGTAAAAATCCAAAGGGTAATTTTTGTTGGTGTTAATGCAATTCCGTAATTAGGGGTGGGTAATTTATAGTGAATAACCCTGTACAGCGTACATATTGTTGTTCTTAATTTATGATAGGGTTCCTTCTAACGAATACCATCTTTATTACTCGAACACCATCATCCAAAACGAAAAGATATATTAGTTTGATCTTCTTTTAAATGTCTTGATGAAGGTCGTGCTTTGCGACCGAAACTTCGGCAATAAGAAAGAACAAGAATTGTAAATGAAATAAATTCCCCCTAAACGCTCCTAGCCTAAGTTGTGTTGCAGGAGTAAATGTAAACGTTGATTTTTAATTATTAATTTGTTCGACAAGAAAAAAAAGATATTAAATATGAACAATCCGTCATCAATTTCGTATCCAGCACGGCTAAAGTAACTATGTCAAAGGCGTCGCAGGTTGAGAAAATTATTGAAGTATGAAACTGAATTAATCGTTCTTGCTAAATACATTTTATCAAATATTGGACAAACGAACGTTAAAACAAGATTTTTTTAATGTATCTTTGATGAAACGTTTTTTAACAAGTGTCTGATGACCAACACGGATTTTTAATAAATTAGCTCTCATCGCATGAGAGTGAAACTTCGGTAGTTTATGGTAAAAGGTCAGTAGTTTATTTATTCGCCTTCACCTTAAAGTTCATATGAGCACCTTCAATCAATTAATCGGAGGAAAAATAACAAATTAACCTCACCTTCCACATAGTTTTGCAATTAAAGAAACAAGTAAGGTTAGAAATTCAAAAACTGGATTGACGTTTGTGTTTCCAATCGACTATGTAACACCACCAAGAGTCAGTCAAAGCCGCGTCTGTAAATATGACGATGTGTAATTTGGCCAGATTAGTTCAAACAACGCAATAATGACATTTTTAAATTTTATTTAATTCTTTATGAATCGCTTATGCTCTTGGGGTTGTTTTGATATGCTGTTTGTTGATTTTGGCGCTGCGTCGTTTGATGCGTTTGTTGGTTTCGATGCTCTCCCTTCGAGAGGTTCATCGTCCCATTATATCACATGAATTGCAAAAAATCATGATTCATACGTGTTACATTCAAGGTGTTGAAGAAAAAATACAAAAATGGAATTAAACGTATTGAAATTCAAACCGATCTTTAGAAAAATGTAAATGGACAATTTTTCTTTTTATTATAGGAATAATAATCAAATTATCCTACTGCAGTTTCTATCGGGTGGTGTAAAACAGAAGAATAGAGGAAAAATGTAAGTCTTTAACCCTTGTTAGTAGTAGTGAGTTCAGCGTGTAACTTGAGTGACTCTTTGCATCAAAACCAAGGGCCTTTTATAAAGCAGAACTTTATTCAACTGAAAAAGCAGTAGTCGATGATTATTAGAACTGATTATGGAAGTACCGATAATCGGTGTTGCTCTCATCTTCTTGGAATATTGCCACGTGTTAAACTGTAAATTGAAAATAAAATTAACTCCCAGCATCAGATTTCTACGATTGTACTCCGCAATTATCACTGGCAATTTTCTTTAACAGGTTGACTGCGTCATTGAAATCGTACTTCTCTGCAATCATGCGTTACCGGTCTTCGAGGACCGGTAACCGTCTATTACTCTAGTGCGGCACCGGTCCTCGAGGACCGGTAATCATATAGTCAGTTTTTTTTTGTAACACAGACACTATTGAATCTACGACAAATCTGTTTTGCACTTATCTTCCTAATTCCCATTACTACTTATGTTTGCAGTCGCGTCACTGTACGATCATTTTGTTTGTCAAACCCCTGTGTTTTCGGCATATATATTTTTTTGCTTATACATATTGCTTAGGCAGATATTCATTTTCATTTTTTGAATAATTATTCTGGCTGTTTACAAATATTATATGAAATATTTATTAAAAAATTATAAAAATACAAAAATAAATATACATTTCTACAAAGTTCTAAAGAAAATTCAAAATAAAATTGTTTGTATAAAATCTAGGGAGACATTACTTCTTGTGCTTTTCGTTAAAACATGGAAGACACATTCCTGGTTGTCCAGGACAGTCACTGCAATAACTGGTCACTTTTGTAACTAAGTTACTAGCTTCCTTACTGGAGTAACTTTCGCGCAATTTATTGTAGCAGCCTTGGCATTTACTCCTCTTCTTTTTACCTAGTCCTGACGGCTTGGTGAATGTATGTGGTACTCTTTTCGGAGTTACTGGATCTCCTTGTGCACTGGGTGTCAAAATTAATTCTTGTGCCAATTTTCTCCTGAACTCTGTTGTGGAAACCTTAGACGAACTTATTCTGTTATAGAGTATCCAAGAATTTACAATGCATACTCCAAATAAAATTTCAAAAGCCAATTTTCGGTACCATTTAAGACTTCTGCGTAGAACCGAATGATAGGAAGACATCTGATCACTAAAATCGACTCCTTTTTGGCTTTGTTGTAGTCAATAATTACTTTCGGCTTCAATATATCATCACCTTGTCTGGTCCGCTTACCAGTAGGCACACATTCTGCAGTATGACTTGGATCTGTACTCAACATTAAAACAGGTCGTTTATCCATCCATTTGATTATTCGTAAAGGACCTCTTTGTGTGCCGAAAACGTCACCTCTTTTCATTTTATGTGGCAAATTTTAGGTATACCTTTCCGATTTGACCTCATACTACCACAGTAGATAATCTTTTGCTCGAATAATGACTCCGCTAAATGCAAACCGGAATAAAAATTATCAGCATATAAATAGTGTCCGTCCTTCGGGTTTATATTTATCAAAAGATCATGCACTATCTGTTCAGAGTGACTTACTTCAGGGCTTCTCTCATTTTTGCCTGTGTACACAATTATATTGCTTGTATATCCGTCGACTGTACACAGTTTGTACAATTTAATCCCATTTGGGATGTATTGTTTGAAGATCAATCTCCCTTGAAAAGGCACCATACTCTCATCGATGACAAGAATTCTTCCCGGTGTTAGCACTTCTTTGAATTTATTATTTATAGTTTCTAGTAAGTTTCGTATTTTGTATAGTCGATCGGTTCTATCAACAGTTTCGTTATTACAAAAATGTATACATCGCAATAACAGAAGGAATCGATCCCGCGTAATTGTGTTTGCAATAAACTCGTTATGAAACATCACATCTTTAGACCAATACAAATTTAAAGCAGGAAGGTCATTCAGTCCCATAACCAAGACAACTGAAAAGAAACGTCTTATTTCGTCTTCGTTACAATCAACCCACATGTTTAGCCGAGATTTTGAAGAGTTCTGGTTATTCAACATCTGACGTGCAAATCTGTTTGTTTCTAAACAATAAGGCGTATTAAATCTTGTGTCAAAAATAACTGATACGCATCTATCGGATTTTTTATTGCATTGACATCAAAATTCATTATACCCGACTCCTCATGACGATAAATATTATTATCAGCTTCATCAATGTCATGCCAGTCTTCTTGAGGCGTAAAATTATTTGTCGGTACTTCTTCAAAATTAACATCATTCTCGATATCAGTGTATGGCAAGTATTCATCGTCACTACATCCACCACTCTCAGAGTCTGATGATGATGATGGCACGTAGTTTTGATCACGAACAGAGTCGTCCGAGTCAAAGTCTACCTCAGAATCAGCATTACTTTCCAGGGCTTGCATAGGCGATTTATCATGTGAAATTTTCGTCGACGGCCCTGGAACATCACACTCGGTAGAATAATCGACGTTATCATTTTTATTAAATGTTTGTGTCGTTTCACACTCGTCAATTGGAACTGCACCTAAATTATCACTTAGGAACTTGCTTTCAGCTAAAAGCAATATTTTTTTCGCACGACTCGACATGTTCACAGTGAGAGCAAGACGAAAACTGGTTTGTAATACACCGAAAACGCTGAAAATTGTTCTGCGCACTTTTTTATGCTGAGGATAGTATAAGCTCCAACACCGGTCCCGTGGGCCCGGTACCGCATGTTAGTAATGAATTTGTACTTCTGTGCGTTACCGGTCTTCGGGGACCGGTAAATTTTTTTGGTACTTCTGAATTCTGGAGATGATAACAAACCTGAAGGTACCTGTAAAGTTGGAATCAAAGCTATATTGAGATAATTATAGCTCCCGCAAATTAGCACAGTTACCATATTCCCACTGCCGCACTGAGACAAAGTCGAGCACCGGTCCCGGAGGACCGGTAACGCAGCCAACCTGTTAATCTATAAAATAGTAAAAATAATTTATTTACTGTTTGTCGTACTGCTGTCTACACTTTTCAGTTTGTTTAATTTATTTGCGTGTTTTTCTCATTTACCTACTAATATTTTCTAAACGAAAGTTTAATTTGTCTTTTTTTATGTGTGATTGTTAGTTTATCGTGAAGATATTTTTATTGCTTACTAAAGATTTCACCATTTTTGTTTTTGTGATGATCTCCATAAATTGTGATTCTCGATGGTAATGATGAAAACTATAAAACTAATATTTTACAATAATGTTATTATTGCTTATCTGATTTTCTGAGCTTATAACATCATTCGGCGCTTAAATTTGCATAAGGAAGTGTTAGAGAGATAATATTCACAAAAACCGATTTTCATGTATTTTGCCTATGTCCCACTCAGCCTGTATAGCATGATTAAAACACAAAAACTAAAACACATAAGCAAAATAAAAAAAATTAGAACGTTTTAATTCTCAAATAATTTATCAGTTTTTAATAAAGAAAGTAGGCATATTTTTTTCTTTTAAACATTTAATAGCGAGTTTAAGCCTCCTCGTGCATCAGTGACAGCTTAACACCTGTTAGGCATACTCTCTTTCTTTTCTTCTGGGTAGGATGTGACCCATGATAATCTTCTCTTCGTATCGTCTTGTATTTAAATCCCATCAAAAATATAAAGGTTAGTGCGATATTCCAAGCTGATTCCTGCCTACACCGTAACACCACCTCGTCCAAAGACCAGGATTGGTCAAACTGGGGCAAATAACAATGTTCTCGTTTACGGTAGACCGTTTGCAAGGACTATCATTGTTAAGGCAAAATCGCTACTCATATTCTTCTTTGACGTTTTTGATTCCTTGTCAATGGAGGACATTTTTGAGCCCTGTATGAGGTCAATTTAACCTTCCTTAGCCTATTCCCTACAATGGTCAGATACTCTTGTGACAGTCGAATTGATAAATCTCTGCATATGCTGACAAACAGTTGTAAACGGTTGTCTCCTAGTTTAAATAATCAAAAATCGATCGCCTCTTGCCGTAGTTACACGTTCTGAATCATCTCTTGCAGTTGTTTCTGTTTGTCTAAGGCGCATAATTACTCTTGAGATGACACCTTGAGAAGTGTTAAAAAAATCCGGGATTTCAACCTGCCTTGATAAATTCTTATCACCAAATCAGTTTCCTCCCGTCTTAACTGAACTCTTTGCATCTTGTGGAGGTGATACAATAGTTATTAATCACCAAAATCAGAAAAGATCCTGCAAAAATATATTTTTATATTTTGAGTCGCTTACAGAGCTATAAAAGCACCCAAATGAGTTCTTTTATAGAAATAGAACAATTTTTATTCCGAACGGTAGTAACACTGATTTGATATTAAACGTCAAAGCTGTCGTTACGTTCGGCGTGCGGTAATTTAAATCGTAATTAATGTCCAGTTGATTTATTTATCTACTTATTTTTATTTCCAACCATTTTTTTTACATTAAACGGATGATAAATGTACTAATTAAACTTAAACTAGCATTTAAACCAAATTTAAATGAAAATATTGCCACCCTAGGAATTATACTTCAAAATTCCCAAAATTTAAAATCCGGCAAAATTTTATTTTAAAATCAATCTGAAAAGCCCAAAATTGAAAAAATAGTATAAAGAATTGATTTCAGAAGGCATTTTAATTTTAGCAACTCTCGTCTTATAAAATGCGTTTTCTGAAACTAGTTTTTTAACATACTATTTTGAACTCTTACTTTGCCACCACGTTTTTATTAATTTATGACAGTAGACTACTGTGACATTTGTTTTTAACCAAAATAGTTTTAGTATCGAGTGATCATAAAGCTTTTAGATATGGTGTAGCTTTGATTTAGCAAATTTTATCATGTCTTTGAAAATCTTTCCGGAAACTCGACTAAACAAGTAGCAGTGCTGTATGCCCACTCACCGTTATTGAAAACATAAAACACCATTTGTTCATAAAAATTTGCTAATGTCACCGTCATAACCTCACCTTATCTAAAAACGTTATGAACTCTTGCACTAATTTACAAATTGCCTTAAAACTACAAAAGTACTCGGTGGGTCAATCCTTATTTAGTGTTTAGTAGTTTTTGACGGTCTGTGTAGCCTTAAAATGATTGAAAGGAGTGTGAAAAGGTCAACTCTTATGTTGTATATTTCAATGATTTTATGTATTTTTCTTTTTCATATTTAACGTTTTTCCATTACTTTTTAGTAATTTGTTTTATTTCCTTATAGTAGTTTTGACGTTTATTTCATTAACATTTTTAGATAGCGGTTACTTTAATTCATGTTTTTTTATTGACACCTACGCTGCTTCTGTAACGACGGAATATTAAACAGTTTGATTAATTAAAAATTTATATTGAGAAGTATTCAATCTTTCATGGTTGTCCTCGTAAGTATAGGTACCGAAGTTACTAAAACTATATGATGTTATCTTATATCGATTTTTTATTTTGAAAATTCAGAAAAATCCAATTCTAAACAACACATTTTTCATTTGTGCCCTTAAAATTTATTTTTCAACTTCCTGCGTTTTTTTTTTCAAATTACTTTTGATGATATTCAAATTTTGTCATTATACACAATTATGTTCGAAGTAATTGTTTAAAACAGTACCAAACAAAACCTTTTGTTAGGAAGTAATAATTTATCATTATGTAACAGAAACGTATTTTGCATATGCCAAATAATTAGCCAATTTTATATTAACGTTTAATTACGTTTGTGTAAATCACTCTAAACCGGAAACTGTCTTAACTTTCAGTACTAATTTAAAATGTTTATTTATCATTAATTATAATTAGAATTAAGTAACGAAAACAATTAGGCAAGTCACATTCATAGAACAGGAAATTTGTGAGATAAATAAATAAGAAAAAATGTTTATTCAGTATTTTCATAGTTACTTGACCTACAAGCCGACTTTTAACTTCATTCACTAACGTCCTAATTTATTATTCAATAAGTTTGGTCCCTGTAATCTTAAACGATCCTCTGACTATTCATAAAGTTCTAGATCTTTTTTATAATTATGCCTTGCCTTGACAAGACATGCAGCGAGTTTTCTCCCTGCTACGAATTTCTTGGGAGGGAAATTTATACCCTCAATCTGTATAATTATCTATGCTGCTATTGCTATCATTTTTAACATATTCCTGCATTATTGTTCGACAAGAGGAAAAGTATTGTTTTAGCAATGGTTTTAGTTACAATGGTTTTACGTAATCCAATCAAAAAAATCGTTTTAAACATTATAAATTGTTATAACCTTCCAAATAATCCAAATTAATGTTAAAATTTGTACACATATTTAAATAATTTACATTAATTATAATCAAGTCGTTATATTTTTTAATATACATATTATTTAAGGGGCTATATTATTTAATAATTAGACATAAAAATAGGCTGTTTCATCTTCTAAATACATTTTTTAATTTTAATTAGAATACATTTAAAATTAAAACAAAAATTAAATTTGCAAAGCAGTACATTGCAATTTTTAAATCAATATCAACCTACTTTTTTAAATACCAATCCATTATTTTTATTTTCAAATTTAAAACTAATTATCTCTAAAATTATTCAAAAAAAAATTTCCACAGATAGGTACTACGTACATAATCAAAAAATATTTATTTAATGTTGTATTGTCACCGAAATAAGTTGTTTTTATGGTTTAATGATAAAATAAATGAAATTGGTTAAAAGTATCATTTTATTTGGATACAGTATGTAAAATCTTTTAAATTATGCAGCCTTTGTTAATTTAATCAACAATATAACTACTACAGTTTCCAAAATTTCAATACTATCCCAATCTTATTCTGTACATACTCTGTGTATACATGGTGTCTGTAAAAGAACACAATCCTTGAGAAAGTACAAATGGTTAAGGGGGTATACAGAGGTGAAAGCTATAGAAACACTTCTGCTTTGTTTGCTGCACTTTTTCCGGATCGGCAGAGAAACCGCAGTGTACACAAGCGTCCGAAGCAGGTTCAACAAAACCAGAAGATGGACAACGATGAAGAAATTAATATACTCGGTGCTGGGGAACTTAACCCTAATATTAGTATTCGACAACTAAGTAACGACTGTGGTGTAAATAGGTGTCGAGTTCATAAAATTTTAAAAAGCATAAACCGATGCTGACAAAAGGCAAGAATTTTGTGAAACATTAATGGAGATACGCAATAATCATATGAATTTTGTTAAGAATATTTGCTTCACCGATGAATGTTTGTTCAATCTCAATGTAGTTTGCGGTATCAGCATGATGGGTGTCTAGCACATAATGCGAATCAAATAAAACAACTGTTAAATGAAGCACTTCCTAGAACCTGGATTGGAAGAGGTGAGGAAGTTACTTGGCCACCAAGATCACCAGGCTTGTCCCTCAACGACTTCTTTTTATGGCTTTACATATCTTCGAAGGTTTATACCGACAGAACCCACGACACAATTGAGTCTTTAAAAGATAAAATTGTGGAAATTTGCTTCAATATACCAGCAAATATGATTGCAAATGTGCAACGAAACTTCTATTTGGGGCACTATTTAGCAGTAAATGAACAGCATTTTAACTAGTTGCTATAAGCCAAGCACTTCGTATGTAATACCTATTAGCTTTCACTTCTGTATATCCACAGACAAACGGTCCTTTTCAGGACTACTAACACATTTATAGAAAATAATTTTTAATACGATCTAATTAAAACTTAAAACGACAATCAATTTTAATAAAAAACCGTATTTGAAATTACAACATTTCTTACAATTGTTCTTGGATGGTTTTAAAATAATAATCTTGTTATCTTGTTTGTTGACTACTGGATTCTAGTAAAACCTGAAATAGAAAGTCAAAGAAAAATAGCAAATTAAATAATAATTTAAAGCACAAATCTTAAAGCTCTCATTATTCTTAACATTAAAAACCTTAATCGGTCATTTTCTAAGAATCTTCATTAATCCCATGAGTTTCCAATTGTTTACGATCAAGAAGCTAAAAATGTATAACACCTTCTGGGTTATACTTTACTTCGCTGATTCCGAATACAGTCCTTAAAACACCAACTTCTGTTTATCTGTAGAGACCTGTGGTAGAGATAAACTATATTCGATCCATGCTAATCGAAATATCTGTCTTATCCCTAATAATAACTGTATGGAGTTTAGCTTTAGAATACCTGCATATTCTTGCAAGATGCAAGTATTATGTCTAATTGTTTACACGCATGTCTACAATACAAGAAAACAAACGACTCATTTAACCTCAAATTCAATACGAACAGGTTTTATGCAAAAATATTTCATTACGCTTGCTTCAATAGCTATATTAAAATATGAAAGCAACTGCAGATTGATTAGAATTTTCGTAAAATCACAAAATACTAAATACTTATTTTTTTATAAACTAAACGAATAATATTTACATTTGAAGGAAGATTAGACATTCTATACTTGCTCTCTCTTTCTAACTTCAACAAAATGTCGTAACGTATAGAGTATACAACAATCCGAAATTTTCATAGCAATAGTAGTGAATATTTTTGTTAACGATAGAATGGACTGTAATTAAAATTTCTTTATTTGTCGCTTATTACTTGTAGTTTTTACGTTGTTTTATCTGCTAACGACGTACAACGATTCCCCTAAAGTCTGTATACTATTGGCTCGGAGTAATAAATCATAATTGCTTGAAATAATTCTTTATTTTCTTGTGAAAGCGGTACTTCTACAGTTAAGTAAAACCAATAAATTCTAACCAAAATACGATCATTGTGCCGCTCTTGCAGCATATCGACCCATCTAGGGTCTGAGAACAATAGTTTAATCTGTGTAAACAAGTAGCCATCAGCCCAGGTACTGACGAAACGAGAATCATAGCCGTAGATGTGGGTATTATACCAAGATACAAAAATAATGGTATATAATACGTAAGAAGTAAAATTTGTAATGTGATCTACTATACAAATAAAATAAATAACATATAAATAATATATGACATAAATATAAAATAAAATAGTAATGCAGATATCGTCAGTACATTTATTACAATTACAATTAATTTGTGGGGACCGATTTTAGGCATCAAAAGTAAATTTGGTTCAATTATAAAATTATGTGGTTGTCATGGAAACTTATCAAAATGAATAGATAAAAGTAACAGGCATAAAAATGTTCATTTAAATAACAAGACATTAGTAGGTAAAATAGGTATATTTTAAAATAACTGACAATACTCACTCATGGTTACAATAAATGGTGTTTAGAGAGTAGAACACTGTTTCAGGCACATTACGCTTGGTCATTTAACTTTCTTCCTCGTCTGAAATTTCCATTTCGGAATCAGAATCGCTGTCTTGTGTGTTTACTGATATAATAATTGGCTCCAATGTTATCTCTACTAAATTATCCAGTTGCCAACATTTGTCTTCTTCCTTAACGACATAAGATACACAGTTCTTCCATCTTTCAGGTGTTACTTTGTTTAATGCATTTTCAGAAGTTTTTCACGTCGTCGAGTTTAAAAGTGGTATTGTTACGAGCGACGTCACCTTTACTTGAGCCCAAACCAACTCTATAGGATTCAGCTCACAATGGTAAGGTGGTAAACGCAGTACTTCAATGCCCCGATTCTTTGCCATTTCGTCAATAACATGACGTATATACTTATTCTTATGAACTTTAACAATATCCAATAATTCTCTTTTCACCATGTCATCCTCAAAAGTTATATTCTTAACAGATAACCAATCTATAATTTCTGCTTTCCTCCAAGCGCTGGTAGGTAAATTTTCGTATCTTCGTGAGTGGTAGCTGGCGTTGTCCATAACTATTATAGATCCTTGGGGTATCAAATCTAGCATCTGCTCAAAATATTCTTCAAACACATTAGCATTCATGTCTTCGTGGTAGTCGCCAGTTTTCTTTGATTCGAATTCTAACAAACCACCATCTACAAAGCCATCTTCATTGCCAATATGAGTAATAATTAACCGTGTTCCTTTCCCAGAAGGCGGTCGAAATCCTGTCGATAGCCCTTCTATAAATCCTTGTCGAGCACTCGTAACGGTATTATCATGCCATGTTTTTTACGGTATGTCCTGCATTGATCCAGGTTTCATCCAAATAGAATATACGCCTGCCTTCACGCCTATATTTTCTTATTTCCCGAAGATAATTTCTCCTCCATGTAATAATCTCTTGTTTTTCAATTAAAACGGATCTTCTATTTATCTTCTCCCAAGTAAACTTCAACTTGCGAAGAAGTTTCCACAGTGTTCTACGACTCATTTGGGGTAGATTTTCATCCTCATTTACTGCTAGTAAAATCTTATCGATTGTAGGAATCTCTTTCCGTAAGTAGAACGAGTGAACCTTTCTACGGACAGAATTCCTCATTGCATCATCTAATTCCATCGGGCGCCGACCAGGAGATGGAAGTGGGTGAAGCACTTGTCCCAATTTTTTCTTTCCCTTACTAGTTTATAAATGGTGGATTTTGATATTCCCGTCATTGCAGAACATAATCCTACAATATCATCGACACTTTTTGCAGGGTGTTGACATCGAACAGCGTCATGCACATTTAAAATTATAATTTTTCATTAGCAGATAACGCACCACTTTTAACACGTTTTGCTGGTGAAAAGTTTTCCATTTTAAAATTATTTGCACTAACACACAAACAAACAAACAAGCCGATTCATTGCTAATAACAAACTAAACATATTTTTCATTTAGAAAGTATACGAAGCCCTTCGGTCAAACAACTAATTATCTGTAATCTTTCGCAGAAATTACAACCCGTCTGCCGTAATGACTGCGCTAACGACCCCACTTTACCTGATGATAGATAATCCAACACACATTTTGACGCTAAAGAATAATTGTTTTAAAATTACTTTATTTAGCTATATCGATTGTTAATATTAATAAGAAGAAACAAACCACATAATAGTAAATAATTTTTTTTGAAATATTCCACAGTTTAATAAGATACAAATAGATTCATAACTTTTGTAAAACTCAGTATACGTACCTATATAAAATTAAAATTTTAAATAGACAAATTGAGAAACGACACATTTGCCATTTATCGATTTTAGAGTTTAATTTTATATTCAAATACTGTGTTTTACAAAAGTTTTGTATCTATTTATATCTTATTAAACGGTGGAATATTGCTGTATTAAATTATTTACTATGAAAAATAGATTCCACAAAGTAAGGATTGAAACAATAAAAGAAACCACATAATAATTCATATCAAGGTAGATTTTACTATTATAATATATTTACCTACTAAAAATGTGATTTTCCAAATGTATCAGGTACCTACGCCACTGCAATACGGGAGATTCGATAATTCTGACAGGTTTATTACTCCGCGCTAATAGTATACTGAGTATAACACAGTAAATTTCTTATCACCTGGCGCTCTTTTGTAAAAATAGTAAAACATGCGCAGTGTTTAAAATTAACGTTTCGTGACAAAACATATAAAATTGAACAGCAGTATGAAAGGGCGCAAATTACTCCCGCCTTTGGGATGGCTAAGCCATTTCCAACACAATTGCGTTTAAAACTGTAAAACATAGTTAGTAATAACAGTCAATACAATTACACACACATCAAAATAAAAAATACGAATAAATACAATTACACCTATTAAAACACAAGTTTCATAATAATTCTTCGTCACTAGGTAGAATTGGCAATGGACACAGTTTTACAACTGGTCGTTTCAAACAACCATCTGTGGTTTTGACAGTTGCGACGCGAACCACTTTATCTTCGCCTGGGTGGAGTTGGAGTACTCTGCTTAGTTTCCATTTGCCTGGCGGCACGTTGTCTTGCTTGATGACAACCAAATCGCCCAGTTGTAATTGGATACCAGTTCTCGCCCATTTTATGCGCCTTTGTAGATTAATAAGGTAATCCTTTGTCCATCGTTGCTAAAAAGACCTTAACATAGTCTGTAAAAGATGATATCGAGCCAAAACAGAGGTTCCAATATATTTTCTGGTTTGTTCAGGTAGTGCTGTTAAACTCCTTCCAATAATAATGTGAGCGGGTGTTAATGGATCTAAGGTATTTGGATCGGCGCTCATAGGAGTGAGGGGTCTACTATTTATTACTGCCTCAATCTGCACTAACAAGGTGTAGAATTCGTCATAAGTAAGATTTGTATCACCCATTACTCTCGCAAGGTGCAATTTAACCGATTTTAAATTTGATTCCCACAACCCACCAAAATGGGGTGAATTGGGGGTATCAGGTGCCACGAAATACCTTCATTTGTATAATAATTAGAAAATGAAGATTCATTATTGCGCACAAACTCATAAATTATCGATAATTTTCTTTTCGCACCAATGAAATTTGTCCCGTTGTCAGAATAAATGTGGTCAGGTTTGCCTCGACGAGAAATAAAACGTTTCAAGGGGTCTATGAAGGCCTCGGTACTTAAATCTGTTGCTAATTCAACATGAATAGCCTTTGAGCAAAAACAAACAAATATACAAATATGTGCCTTATACGTTTTACTTCCACGTCCCTTTCTATCCTTTAAAATAAACGGACCACCGTAGTCTACGCCAACATGAGTAAATGGGATTGTAACGGACACCCTAGGCTTTGGCAAATTACCCATAAGCGGATTCGATGATTTTGGATTTGACTTAAAACAAATGATACATTCCCTAACAATTTTTTGCTAATGTCATACCTGATGTAGGCCAATACAATTGTCGCGTAGCAGAAAGCGTAAGTTGGGGACCTGCATGTATCAAGCGGAAATGCATGTCTCTTAGAATTAAATAAGTAAGCGGATGTTTCCCTGATAACAAAATTGGGTGCTTAACGTCATAAGATAAATCGGAATATTTTAAGCGGCCGCCTACTCTAAGAATTCCCTCATTGTCAATAAATGGTGACAACGGGAGTAATTTATGTTTGGAACGTAATTCACCACTTGAGTGCAATGTGGATACTGTGTCCCCAAAACTTTCTGATTGGGCTATTTTTACTAATGACTTAACACTTAAATTAATTTCTTCAACCAGAAGGGGACCAACATTTCTATTTGATTTAAGACATTTCAAATTATTATAAAACCTATAACAATACGCAATTACGCGCTTCAGTTTTGTAAAAGAGGAATAATTGGAGAATAAGTTCAATGTGGTATTTGTACATGTTAAAGACACCGTTTTTGATTTACGTAAGGTAAGTCTAAATTGGCCTCCATTTTGTAAGGTTTAAAATTGTTGAACGGTCAGATAACCATTGAGGACCAGACCACCATAGGTTATTGTTAACTAAATTTTGCGGAGTAATACCTCTAGAGGCAATATGAGCAGGATTTTCCTTACCTTGTACATAACACCAATTTGATCTAGATGTTATTGACTGAATCTCTGCGATTCTATTAGACACAAACGTTAGAAGACAGTTTGATTCTGAATTTATCCATGCCAAAACTATCTGAGAGTCAGACCAAAGATATTTGCCTAAAATAAGAAATTTGCTCTAACTTTTTTTAGTAGTTTTGCCAGCAAAAGAGCAGCACAAAGTTCAAGCCTGGGGATAGTTTGAGCCTTTAGCGGAGCTACCTTTGTTTTCGCAATTAATAATGACACCTGAACATTTCCTAGAATGTCGATGGTTCTAATATAAGCGCAAGCAGCAAAGGCAGCACTTGAGGCGTCGCAAAAGCCGTGAATTTCTATCACAATTGGGTTGTTACACATGGCATGCCTACTTATCGCTAAATCATTTAAACTATGTAATTCGTTTTATGGGTCATCCACAATCTATGTAAATGTTCGGGAATGGGATCATCCCACTTTAAATTTTGTGACCACATTCTGAATTAAAATTTTTAAAACGGGCTAACTAATCCGAGTGGATCGAACACATGCGCAATTACGGAAAGTATTGTTCTCTTAGTAACCGCTCTTTCCGGCATTAAATTTATGCGAATAGAAGGAATGTCGCGAGATGAAGACCAAATCAATCCCAATGTTTTTGTAAATTCGCATTCTTCAAACAAATTTAAATTTTCTGATGGAGAGACATCTAATTTTGTCAAGGTATCGACATCATTACACCTCCATTTTTGTAGGGAAAGCACCCAGAATTACAAATTAAAATAACTTGTTTTACTACTTCTATTAATTCTTCTTTGGTGTCAAACCCAGTAAGAAGGTCGTCTACATAAAAATCATTTTTATTATAGACGAAGCTTTAGGATACACCAAGAAATTTTCTTTGGCTAGTTGATGTAGACAACGAATTGCCAAATATGGCGCGGACGTAGTACCATATGTAATTGTGTTTAGCTTCAAAAATTTCATGTCTTCAGAATGATCATTTCGACAAACAATTGTTTGAAGCGAACGTTGTGATGGGTCGGCGAGTATCTGTCGATACATTTTAACGGTATCTGCTGAAATGACATATTTATATTTTCTGAACCTAATTAATAAATCACACAAGTCATTAATGATACGAGGGCCTACATGCTGAAGGTTATTAAAGGACCACCCTGATGTGCTCGGAGATGAACCGTCAAAAAGAACACGTAACTTTGTAGTAGTGCTATCTTTTTTAATTACGGGATGATGTGGAAGATAATATGTCGGATTCGAGAGATTATTGACAAGAGACATATGTTGTAATTCAATATATTCATTAATAAATGTTCTATAATCATGCCTTAATTGATGATCTACCTTTAAACGTTCTTCCAATTTCAGAAATCTTTTAATAGCGCTCGACCTTGAATCACCCAACAAATTTACAGAGTGTTTAAACGGAATTACTACAGAAAACGACCTTCGGACGAGCGAGAAAAGGTTGACTTAAATAAATCCTCGCAAGCAATGTCGTCATCTGAAGGAGCAACAGGAAAGTTACATTCCTCCAACTCCCAAAACCTTTCTAGAGAAAATTCCCGAGATAAATTGCAAACACTTTGATTAGAGGGCATACTTAAAGAACCAGATATTATCCATCCAAATAATGAATCGTGCAGTATTGGTAAATTCGTTTTCTGAGTAACTGAACCCTTCAAGACTTCCCGAAATATGGATGCTCCTAGTAATAAATCAATTTCCGACGATACATTAAAAGAAGGATCCGCTAAGTTAATATGATCGGGAAGCTGAACATCAGAAATATCAAATGTGGTAGCAGGTAAAGGTTCCGTTATACGAGGTATTATGAAACAATCAATCCTTTTGTTATAATCAGACACTAGCGAATGAATGAGAACAGTGCATTTTCATTGAGAAAGGACTTGGCGGAATTTATGCCAATAACCGAAATATTTGTTGATGATTTTTCTAATCTAAGAAAATTAAATATTTTTGATGAAATAAAATTAGATTGGGATCCATTGTCCAGTAATGCTCTACAATTATGAAATTTTCCCTTAGAATCTACAACCTTAATTATTACTGTAGATAATAAAACATGGTGATTGGCATTATTTGCTAAATTTACTTGAACGACCGGAGTATCTTGAATATCAACATGTAATAAAACATTGTGTTTTTTATGACACTTAGTACATTTACGTCCTTTACATTTACATAAGGAATGTCCTTGACACAGACAATTCTTATACAATTTATGTTGAGTAACGTGAGACAATCTATCTTCTATAGAAAGCCCCAAAAAAGCATTACAATCATAAATTAAGTGATCTGCTGAACAAAAGAAACATTTCCTTTCAAATGCGACTAAATTAACCGATTTATGTCTATTATCTTTAGGAATCTTATTAACGCGGCCGTTTATTTCGAGGGTTTCCAATAAATCTGCTCTATTCCTTAAAAAATTAGTAAAGAATTCAAATGAAGGAAAATCTGCCGATGATTTATGTCGCTCCCATTCTGTTAGCGTAGATTTAATTTACTACAAATTAAAAAATCAATAACGAATCGACTGATAAACAATCGCTTCCAAGCGATTTTAATGCGTGTAAATGTTTAAACAATGTATCGATAACATTGCGTATGTTCTCCGCCGATTCCTTATTCATCCTTTCCATATCAAATAATGCCTTTATGTGGTTGTGACACAATACTTTTTGTTGTTATATCTATTACAAATTAATTTCCAAGCAATCTCATAATTTTCAGCAGATACTTCTAAGGAATACAAGCATTTAGAAGCATCACCTGATAATGCTGACCGTAAATATAAATACTTTTGAACTGAATTGATTGTCATATTATTATGTATTAATGTTTCATATGTGTCTTTAAATTCCAACCACTCATCATAATTACTTTTAAATTTTGGTAAATTAATTATTGGCAATTTTACTGACTGAGACAAATCTGAACCACAATTTATTCCCTTTAACGCAGGCTCTGAAGTTGTATTAGATTCAATAAGATATTTTGCCTTACTAATTAAATGAAAGTAATTATTGGTGAACGAAATTCTTACTTCATATTCACTTTCCAAGTTATTATCAGAACAAATTAATTCTATCTCGTCTTGCACCGATTTAAATTCCCCAAAAAAAAGATTCAGCGTGACGCACATGGTCAGATAATTCCGCTAAACTTTCGTTAGTGATTGTATTATTTGAATCGAATTTATCCGCTAACAACTTTTTAAAATTCGTTAATTTCTTTTCGATGCCACCCCGTTTCCTATGCAACCTTTTAATCTCCGTCATTATAACAAAAAGTAAAAGGTGATACAACGCGTTAATTCACGTACAATTACAAATGAGTAATTTAAATCTACACCCTATTACCAATCGAAGACAGCAAAAAATATTGATTTATACGTTTTATAGGATATTAATTAATAAGGAGCTCACCAATTATATCTATTCTTCGTTGCTGTTATGCCTTTATCATTGTGAACGTGTCATGGCGTAGGTTTTTCCAACAATTTTCTATTTAAATTCTCCAGTTCGAATATATATCAAACTTAATTTTCCATATTACTTCATACGGCTCGAATGGACCATGAATATTTTTATTAACGATAGAATGGACTGTAATTAAAATTTCTTTATTTGTCGCTTATTACTTGTAGTTTTTACGTTGTTTTATCTGCTAACGACGGCGACGTACAACGATTCCCCTTAACACAGTAAATTTCTTATCACCTAGCGCTCTTTTGTAAAAATAGTAAAACATGCGCAGTGTTTAAAATTAACGTTTCGTGACAAAACATATAAAATTGAACAGCAGTATAAAAGGACGCAAATTACTTTATCAAGTAGATTAAATCAAATTTTTTCTATAGTAAAATCCTATGTTGCGTCTTGCCAGAGACACACGGTATATTTTTTCTTGTCGGCACACTTGTCAGTTGTAAAAATATGTTTACTGAAATCAATAATAATAACTAACTTCACAACTAACATTGTATTATTAGTATAATAATGAGATTGCATTATTGTACTATAAAAAATAATATATATCTTCTATGCAATCGGCGTCCACATCGCCCCTTAAGCGAAAATAAAATCGTGTTTTAGGTAAAATGGTTCAAACAAAAGCTATAGACAATAGAATTTCCAACAACTTTTGTCTGACAATTTTTTTGTAAACTTGATATTGGTGGAGATGTTGTTACAACAATTAGTGATTAATATATCTCAGTAATTATAATTATCGGATAAAAAATAGTTTGAACAAAAAATTGTGTATAATTAAATTATAAACAACTTTTATTTGAAACAAAAATGTGTAACAAATATTTTTCTAAATATTTCAAAAATTCGAAAATCTGTGAAGGTTAACGACCCTTTTGGCTACATAGAATATGGCTAATATTTAATCAGATCTGCGAAATTATAGATAAGGTCTGTGTACAAAATTTCATAAAAATCGGACTAGTGGTTTCCTTGATCATTAATTAATTGTGTTTTAATAATTTAATATAAAATGCAAAAAAGGAAATTAAACCACATTGATTGTAAATTACACAGACGTACGAAAATAAATCTCTTCAGTAAACATTTTCAACATGTTCCGGAGTAGAAAAAATTAAGAGAAACAAGGATTACATCAGGTACCTTGACCCAAATTACTGGAGTTTATCAAACGTATACCGTTTACGTTACTACTTTTTTTCTATAAATAATGTTGTTTCAGATCTCCGTTGTTTAAAAACTATATTTATTTGAATTAGCTAATTAGAAACAAAAAACGAACGACAATATTAATTTTAAAGACTTACTTTAAGATTACATCACATTATTGAATGTGTGTCACATTCGGTGCTATAAATCTTTCGATTTTTTTTTTCAATGCCATCGAAGGTAGACTGTAAAATATGAATAGTTTGTAGAGTACTATTTATGGTAATAATGTATGCAAATGCAAATGAATTAGCAATAAGTAGTTAAAACCTTTGCAAAATATTTGCAAAAAAAAGATAAATAAATAATGTATTGTGTAGGCGAATAGGCGCCATTGATGATCTAAACGTCTTAAATTTTTGTTGGTATAACGACGTCCAAACACTTATGTAAGCGAATAATAATAATAATATGTCTGTTAATCTTCATGAACCAGAAAAGTGAGAGCAATTTATTTTCATTATTCATAACATCTACTAATGTAGTATTATTGTAACCTTGAGAGTCTAATTTTAAACTTTTGTTTATACCTTTATGCTTTTTATATACTTTTCCACTATAAAATTTGCAAATTGTTTGAAGACTTGTTTATGCGAAAACTAGTTTCTAACAATAAAATTTGGGCGGTTTAATTTATGTAATTGATAACGATCGAATTACAATAAGTAACATTATAAATATGCAAAAGTAATGATTATTTGAATGTAGAAAATGAACGAATAAATACGTTTCATTTTGAACGTTTTCAGCATCTGGCCCATTAGCTCAGTTGGTTAGAGCGTCGTGCTAATAACGCGAAGGTCGTGGGTTCGATCCCCCATGGGCCAATGTTTTTTTATATTTTATACAATATACTATAATTAATTAATATTAATCAGTATTTTATAAAATAGTTTTTGGTTTCCTTTGCTGTCTTTTTCTAGTTTTTCTCTTCAATCTTTCCAATTTTCTTGTTTGGCTTTAGCTACAGTTTCTTTCACCTTTTTTTGGGTTTTATAGATGTCATATGTTTTGAAATGATGCTTTAGTTTTGTATTTATAGCTTTAATTATTTTTACTAAGCAAACGTGTTCAAATACTTTGCAATTTGACTGAATTATACATTGACATATTTGCTAAGCATTCGATTTATCTATCTAGCAAAAAAATAAAAAACTTAGCATTTTGATATTATGATACATTACGCTTTAAAATATATATATATATATATATATATATATATATATTTACAAAAACAAAATATCAAAAAAAAAATAAAAAAAAAAACAAACACTAATTATTTTACAAAAAAAAAAAAAAAAAAAAAAAAAAAAAAAACAACCCAAACAAACACACCCCCACCCCAAAAACACAATCACAAAAATCAACTGTAATTACAACGAGGAGTTGATAGTTCTTTATATATGTTACCGGACAAACCCGAATTTAGGAAATACTAGAATTTCCTAGCCAGAACTAGAACGTCCTAATGCTTGTAGGACGTTCTAGTATTTCTAGGCCATACACGAAATGCCGAGTAGAACTAAATTAGGTACCGGAATTTCTAGTTTTGCCTAGGACAAACCAGAAACAGGAAACAACAAATTCTAAGGCATAGGGCAAACCCAAAGAGTGAATTTGATAAGTTACAATACTTTTTATGGCAAGTAAATGTTTGTATTTTTAGGCAAATAAAAGGTTAAAAATTAAAAACACCATTACGAACATATTGATTTTATTAATACAGAGGAAATGTCACCAATAAAAACTAAGACAACACAAAAGCTAAACTAACTATAACTTATTATTGGCTAAAAATATTTTAACATTTGATTGGTTCAAGTCCTAAAAGCTGATAAATTGTAGTAAACTGAATAACAAAGCTATGGTTAGTAGGTAATTGATATTATTTTTTAATTATTAATCAAACGTACCTCAACATTTTTTAATTATAATTATTTATTTTTGCAAGGAAGGCTTTTGTGGCACTTCGAATTACATAAAATATTATTCTTTTTACACAAGCATAATTTAGACGCACAGTGCTTTGTACACTGACAGCGAGTATAACCCTGTGTACTTCCACTAGCGCCAGTAGCAGCTGTTCTTAGCGAAATTTTTTTTCTTTGGGAATATCGTCTATCGAAAGAAACTTCTGCTGACAGATATCGAACTCTGAACGAGAATATAAAGTTTGCAAATGCCATTTTTGTACCTAGCTGGTACAAGTTGTCTTGGTTAATGCTCAACACGACCGCCATAATATTTCGGAGACTTCCTCTTGCTCGATCGACGTCAGGTATGGCTACTGTTACATTGTCACCAATTATTGCTGCTGGGTGGCTCCTATCACTAATTTGCTTCATTCTATTTGCTTGTGTTTGCAAGGACATAGCAGCAGATGTTCTCAATTTCTCAAATTTTTTCCCCAAAATGTTGCTGTTGTCTTCTGGAAACTCGTGATTTTCCTCTGTCTCAACGGTATCTGGATTTTCATATACCTCAGCGTCTATCTCTGTGTTTTCGCCAACAACAGTAAACCTTTCCTCCATATCTTCCTCAGAAACAACATTGGCGCTGTTTAAAGACAATCCGACCCTAGGTTCGATTCCGAACATTGCCTTGTAGGGTGACATTTTAATCCCCGCATGGAGTGCACGATTTTTCATAAACTGTACAAATTTGATCCCCTCGGACCATTGTTGGGTGTCATTATCCTTAAGCCAAGTAGCGAGCATATTTTCCACATCCTGATTTGCTCTTTCAACTGAGCCTTGACTTTGACTGTGGCGTGGTCGGCCATGAACCAGTTTTAGTTCAGGCCAAAGCAACTTCAATTCCTCAATGACTCTGTTAGCAAATTCTCTTCCATTATCTGACTGAAGAATGCAAGGTGCTCCAAAGGTAGTAAAAATATCAAGCATATGATATGAAACTTCTTCGGCAGTTTTACTTTTTAAAGCACGCAAAAGGCAAAATTTTGTTAGGTGGTCTTGGTAGACCAAAATAAACTTAAAATCGCGATCAGATTGGCTTTGCATGTCTATTAAATCAACTTGTGCACGACTGTTTAATTGAGAATGTAAAATCGGTTTCGAAACGTATCCTTTCTTCTTTTTGGACTTTTTTAGTTGACAGTTTTCACATAGCGATAAATACAAGTTAATCATCGACTTAGTGATATTGGCGTATTTTTTTGCTGTTTCAAATAACATTCTGTCTCTGCCACCATGACCAACAGCACGATGAGCATCATCAAGAGCATCAAAAACTTCATCAATAGGCAGGTAATATCGAACGTCACCTTCGGATTTACCAGATATTAGTTTTTTTAAACCATGAACCTCGATGACATCAAAACGCTTAATTCTGCGGTATTGCAAAGGTGTTTTTCGAGTACTTGCTTTGGCAACCATCACCTAGAAATAGAAACCGTTCAAAAGTGAAACTAAATTAAATAAAACAGTAGCTGTAGAGTCTTAAAAGTTACATTTTACTAAACTAACACAAGAATCTTCACGCTCAAAACTGACCAACAGTGTTATTAGTTAGAAAACAGCTGAACGTATTGAACTCCAATTTGGTACCTACACTTTAGAAACGACGCCAGCGCGACGTGCAATATTAAAATGACAATATCTTAATATATGATAGTCGAACAAGTAACCTTTTTTTGTTTCAAAATAATGAAATTTTTATTATTTACCATTAAAATGTAAATAAAGACAGGGAAATAAAAATTACTTGAAATTTAAACTGTGTAACTAGCGCCCTTTAGGTGTATCATAGAAAATTATGATATTCGTGTTTATCACCCTTAAAAACTAAACCGTACCAAGTTTGAGATCAATACGTTCAGCTGTTTTCTAACTACTACAGATTTTCAAAAATAAAATGTCAACTTTAACGCCCTGTATCTCGTTTGCTGTTAACATTTTACTAGGACATGTTGAGGTTAAACGACCTATTTTACACTTCCTTCTTCATTTGCCGTATTGTCTATTGATTATAGGACACCCTATACGTATACCTGCCAATAAATTAATAAATGTAATCTTACCTCGTCAATTAAGTTTTGGTATTGTTCTCGCGATACGACGTGAATATGCGATTCCTTCGCATCCACCTTCTCAATCTCGTCAAGAAATTTTTCTTTCTTGGATGCATTCATATTATTAACAATGTTGTTACGTTATCTAAACAAAGTCACACTAAGAACTGAAAGCGAATCAAAGCGTACATCGGTTTTGTATACAAGTCTTGACAGACAGAAGACACCTGCAAGGATGTCGTCGGTACTGCTAACACGAATTTGTTTCCTGTTTCGGGTTCGTCCTAGGCAAAACTGGAAATTCCGGAAACCGATTTATTTGTACTCGGCATTTCGCGTATGGCCTAGGAAATATTAGAACGTCCTACAAGCATTAGGACGTTCTAGTTCTGGCTAAGAAATTCTAGTATTTCCTAAATTCGGGTTTGTCCGGTAACATATCCACTTATTCTTAATGTATTTTATCGAATTGCCTCTCCTCTGTTTTTTTTGCTAAAAAATAAATGGAGGGACGAACACCATCAGATAATAAGCTGTGATAATATAATGAGTAAAGCTGTAATATACACTGGCATAGGAAATATGAACTATTTCCAAAGAATAAACTACGATAAAGAAGCGACACTTGTCAGTTTTGCACATAGACGTTCGACAATTTTGAAACTGCAAATTCAGTGGCGTTCTTGAATCTTACGAAAAGTACGTAGAGATACATTTGTAATTGGTAGTTTTAGACTTCAACATTCAAAATGGTGATTAAGTTGACTCAAAAACAAAAGAAGCTTATTTTAAATACTTCCATAATTTAATCTACCATTTTCTATGATAATTATTTTGAGTCAAATAAGATTGGACCAAAACCAATAAATAAAAAAAAGATAATTGAGTTTACTTGAAAAAAAAAATGATAATTATTTTAAATACTTGATAATTTTTGGAGTTTTCTAAGGCTGGACTACTTTAAATTGATTTTAATAAAAAAAATGTGAACACATGAGTGTTCTTTATTATAATACAATATAGTTAAAATTGCACGTTATTTTAAATTAAGTGACACTTTTAATTCTGTTACTCTGTGGCAAATCTAAAAAATGAAAAAATGTTCTAGGTTAAGTTTACTATTGTTTCTGTTGATAATTCTCTTGAGACATTTTAGATTGAACTTTATTTGAAGATTACATTAATGTCTTAAGGATAATAAGATCATGAATTGCAATGAACAGAACGTGCCTAATTGAGTCAGTAATTAAATACATTGATATTTTTCACAAAATCTGTTTTATTTCGATGAATCGTGCAGCACACGAACGAAGACAAAATTAAAAATTCTTTATTCGTTCATATAAACACAATAAAAATGATCTTGTCAAAAAAACCTCACTGTACATAAACTTTACTTAGCACCCATATGATCTGTAAATATTGGTAATTGTCTTAAATGTTTAAATACAAGCGCATTTTTTCGACAATGTTGTAACTACATTGTAAATTCAATTATGAGTAGCGTCATATTTAGAATTGCGTCTTAAGAATATGCTGTTCAGAATTATCATACCGCGTGTCTCTGACAACAGGCAACATAGGATATTTACTACAGAAAAAAATTGATTTGATCTACTACTGCTATGAAAATTCCGGATTGTTATATACTCAATAAGTTACGGCATTTTGTTAAAGTTAGAAAGAGAGAGCAAGTGTAGAATGTTTAATCTTCCTTCAAATGTAAATATTATTCTTTAAGTTCGTAAAAGTATTTAGTATTTTGTGATTTTACGAAAATTCTAATCAATGTTCAGTTGCTTTCATATTTTAATATAGCTATTGAAGCAAGCATAATGAATACTTTGCATAAAATTGAATTTGAGGTTAAATGAGTCGTTTGTTTTCTTTTATTGTAGACTTGTGTGTAAACTATTAGACATAATACTTGCATCATGCAAGTATATGCAGGTATTCGGAAAGTTAAAAGTTTATTTTAAGTCAATACAGTTATTATTAAGGATAAGATAGATATTTCGATTAGTACGGTTCGAGTAGTTTGTCTCTACCAAAGGCCTCTACAGATAAACAGAAGTTGGTGTTCTAACGACTTTATTCGGAATCAGCGAAGTAAAGTATAACCCAGAATTGGAGGGTGTTTTTAGCTTCTTGATCGTAAACAATTATTTAAAACTCATGGGATTAATGAAGATTTTTAGAAAATGCCCGATTAAGGTTTTTAATGTTATGAATAATGACAGCGTAAAGGTTTATGCTTGAAATTATTTAATTTGTTATTTCTCTTTTGACTTTCTATTTCAGGTTTTACTAGACTCCAGGAGTCAACAAACAAGATAACAAGATTATTGATTCAAAACCATCCAAGAACAATTGTAAGAAATGTTGTAATCTCAAATACGGTTTTTTATTAAAAGTGATTGTCGTTTTAAGTTTTAATTGCATCGTATTAAAAATTCTTTTCTATAAATGTGTTAGTGGTCTTGAAAAGAACCGATTTTTTTGTGGATATACAGAAGTGAAAGCTAATAGGTATTACATGCGAAGTGCTTGGCTTATAGCAACTGTTCAAAATGCTGTCCATTTTCTTGCTAAACAGTGCCCAAATAGAAGTTTTGTTGCACATTTGCAATCATATTTGCTGGTATACAGGGTGCCCATAATCTATCTCATAACATGGGTAACTTTCTTAATATGCAAAATAGGTAATCGGTTAAATTAGGAAAGTTGGGCAGAATTACAAGCAAAATGTTAAACTTTTTTCAAATTTGACATATGTCTTCAACTTTTGAAATTTTGTGAAAAAACTGAAAACAGTCGATTTTTTAATGTTGTCCTGTTCCACTACTACTTACTTTAGAACTGAACTAAAAATGACATCTTATACATATTTTTACGTAGAATTCGATAAAATTACTCAAAATGTCATAACCCTCTTGATTTTCGAGATATAACACAAACTTACATTTTTTTAAATGGCAATCATAGTTGGCTGTGATCTTATTAAATAGCTTTTGTTTTTGCGATTTCATTGATATAAGGTTCGATATACTTTACTCTTACATTTTTTTGTAAATGCTAAAAGTAGTTTATTGATACAATTAAGCTGCAAAATAATACACAGGCAGGCTATGGAAACAAATGCTTCAAACAAAAACCTGTTGAAACAAAAGCCTGTGTCGTCAACTAAATAATTTGATTTACATAAGTAAGTTGTATTATTCACGGTGATTTATTTTAAAAACATAAAATTCTCAAAATAAACAATGTATTCACATGAAGAGAGAAACGACATGCTTTTTGTTATTATGCTAGCAACAGAAATAGTAATGAAGCCAGTGAAATGTATTTGCAAAGATATATGGAAAGAAGACAACCAGATAAAAGACTTTTTTCCAAACTGGAAAATAATTTAAAACTATACGGATCATTTATGAAACCAAAAGCTAAGCAAAAGTTTAATCAAGAAGACGAAGAAAGAGTTTTGGCATATGTAAATTATAAACCAAAACATCTACCCGTGAAATTGCAAGTGAGTGTGGTACTTCTACAGAAAAAGCTCGTTTAATTTTAAAACAAAATCGATTCAAGCCGTATAAATTTCATATCGGCAACACCTTGTATCCAGCCGACTCAGAGAGAAGATTAAATTACGCTCGATGGTTTTAAGAGAAACTGACAACGATCCATATTTCTCGCGCAGAATTTTATTTACTGACGAGGCAAAATTTACCAATAACGGTGTATTTAATAGACATAATAATAACTATTGGTCTGAGAACAACCCTCATGTTACTGTTGAGAGACGAGATCAACATATTTTTTCAATAAATGTGTGGTGTGGCATCCTCGGTAGCAGAATAATTGGTCCGTTCTTTTACAATTACCATTTAAATGGAAGGCGATATTTAGAATTTCTTCAAAATGACTTGGAAGACATGTTAGATGAACTGCCATTAAATGTGGTACAAAATCTTACTCATTTCCAACATGATGGTGCTCCTGCTCATAATTTTAGAGCTGTTTCTGAATATCTTTCCGAACGTTTTCCGAGCTGGATCGGTAATTCAGGTCCTATTAATTGGCCGGCAAGAACACCATATCACACCTCTCGATTTTTTCTTGTGGGGAACCGTTAAAGACAGGGTGTACAAAGAAAAACCCAATAATGTAGAAGAATTAAAAGATAGAATTAGGTTGATTATTAGAAGAATTCGTCCTCGCAGTTTGGAAAAAGTGCATAGAGATGGTTAGAAGATGTCAAATGTGCATATTGGTTAACGGGGGCCATTTCGAACATTTAATATGAACTTTTATGTCTTTTGTACATTATTGAAATAGAACATAATTACAAACCATTAATAGTACCTACTTGTGGTATTATATTGTCAATATAAATTTTTGTTTCAAGTTTAACTAACTTGTAAATCATTTTGTTCCTTAATGGTATCAACAACACAATTTTGGGCATTTAAATAGAAATACAAGAGTAAAGTATATCGAACCTTATATCAATGAAATCGCAAAAAACAAAAGCTATTTAATAAGATCACAGCCAACTATGATTGCCATTTAAAAAAATGTAAGTTTGTGTTATATCTCGAAAATCAAGAGGGTTATGACATTTTGAGTAATTTTATCGAATTCTACGTAAAAATATGTATAAGATGTCATTTTAGTTCAGTTCTAAAGTAAGTAGTAGTGGAACAGGACAACATTAAAAAAATCGACTGTTTTCAGTTTTTTCACAAAATTTCAAAAAGTTGAAGACATATGTCAAATTTGAAAAAAGTTTAACATTTTGCTTGTAATTCTGCCCAACTTTCCTAATTTAACCGATTATCTATTTTGCATATTAAGAAAGTTACCCATGTTATGAGATAGATTATGGGCACCCTGTATTGAAGCAAACTTCCACAATTTCATCTTTTAAAGACTCAATTGTGTAGTGAGTTCTGTCGGTATAAACCTTCGAAGATATGTAACGCCATAAAAGAAGTCGTTGGGAGACAAGCTTGGCGATCTTGATGGCCAAGTAACTTCCTCACCTCTTCCAATCCAGGTTCTAGGAAGTGCTTCATTACAAAGTTGTTTTATTTGATTCGCATTATGTGCTGGACACCCATCATGCTGATACCGCAAACTACATTGAGATTTAACCAGCATTCATCAGTGAATTCTTGCCTTTTGTTAGCTTCGGTTTATGCTTGTTAAAATTTTATGAACTCGACACCTATTTACACCACAGTCGATAATTAGTTGTCGAAAACTAATATTAGGGTTAAGTTGCACAGCACCGAGTATATTGATTTCTTCATCGTTGTCAATCTCCTGGTTTTGTTGAACCTGCTACGGACGCTTGTGTACACTGCGGTTTCTCTGCCGATCCGGAAAAAGTGCAGCAAACAAAGCAGAAGTGTTTCTATAGCTTTCACCTCTGTATACCCCCTTAACCATTTGAACTTTCTCAGGGATTGTATTCACTTATTTTCAAAAATTAAATTAGAGACTATTACAATAAGGAACACGCAATAACAATTAATTGTAACGTATACGTCAATACGAAAATTTCATAGCCTTATTGGATCAATTCAATTCTTTTTATAGTGAAATTCCTATGTTGCGTCTTGTCAGAGACACACGGTATATGGAATTACGATTTTACCGACGTACTTAATATGGATGCCTATTGTCTTTTATCTATTTTATATCTATTAAATTTTTGTTTATTTCTTAATCAGATTTTGTACTTCTTATTGGAGATGGGATGAAAGAAAACACTTATTATTATGCTTAAGAAATAAACATAACTGCAAATTTTTTGACATTCTTTATATTTTTCTCTAGACATTTATGTAGAGCTTTAAATCTCCTACAATTTTAATTGTTTCAAAAAAGAATTTGGATTAAGGTTTCGAAAACATAAAACGCATATTTATTTAATTGCCCCAAATGCGTGCCAGGTTAACTTTCTATTCAAAATTTATATAGCGGAAGTTTTCAAATTTTGAAAATTGAAATTTACATAGAACAAATTTTTCAATAAAAAAAAATTGTTAATATCCCTTCACCGTGACATTCATTGGCCTGCCCGATCGCCGGACTTAACAGTGCCAGATTTTTTTTTGGGGCTACTTAAAATAACGCTTATTTAGTCAGTCTGACTATACCATTCCTGATCTAAAGAGGAGAATCCGTGAAGAAATTGCTGTGATCCCTCCGGAAACTTTAGTGAAAGTTTGGGAAAGTTTCTCAAAACTATTAATGAAAATGGAGGGCACTTGTCTGATATTGTTTTTAAGAAGTAGTCATTCTCAAATCGATACTCCTTATCTTTAAGGTGTACTAACCATTTTATTGATTTTTTGACAAATAAAAATGTTTAAGCCTTTTAAACCAGAAATATTAATTTGAAATACCCTGTATGTTAATTCATTACCGGCCTGTATAAGCCATGGCATGCTTCGTATCAGTACTGCAACATAGTCCTGGCTCATGGCTTCCCACTCTTCCAGTATATGTTCAATCGGATTCATATTCAGGTTTCGTGCTGGCCAGTTCATAATGGTCACTCCAATCTCCAATAAATAATTTTGCACTATATGTGCGGGCGGGCATTATCTGCAAAAACTACACGCCGCCAGTCATCTCCTTCTCAATTAACATGTGTTTGAGCAAATGTTAAGAGAGCAACTCGGTGCTCCCTAGTAAGTAGTGCACCTGAAGCTGGAACATGGGCACGCAAATTGTTTTCACGGAGACAATTTGTTACTGTCTGATCACAAATTCCGACATTTCGGGCAGTAATGGAGCTCTGTTTGTAGATTGTTGCGGTACAATGACGTAATCCTAGGGCCTGTCTTTGCAGAAAACGGTAATCTCTTGCACTGTGACTCTTCTAGGATCCTGACCAGGTCTACTGGTTTATTGTCCTCTCTTGTTAAAACGTGCCCAAGTGTGACTGATGGTCGACTGGTAAACACCCATGATACCAGCGACGTGCTTAGATGGCGCGAATATCTTCACGGAACCGGCATCCAAAAAAAAATTTAACAGGGGTGTGCCAAATACAAAATTCGCAGGAAATTAACAAGGCAAAAGGTTACCTTTTTAAACAGTGAACAAAAAGATGTAAAATAGCGCATCAAAAAGAAAATTTTAACTTACAACATGTCAAAGACGTTTGAAAACAATACATTTTGTGTATTAAAAGTCAAACATTTGACGACCTGTTGCTGTAGATCCAAAAACTAGATGATTCGAAAATTGTTGCGCGGAGTGTATATTCACACCATGTTGTTATTGGATTTTAGCACTTTTTAGTACTTTTCGAAAGATGGAGTCAGTAAAATCTCTTACTTGATTCTCGGAGCTTTAAAATAATCGGCACCAAGTGCCTCGTATTTTAATTTAGCTCCACTTCAGTAATGTGAGATTTTCCTGACTTTTAGTAAATAATTATTACGCACAACTGTATCAAAATTAATATTTTACGTCGTGGTTACCATGACCGAAAATATGACATTCCACCCGTCAATATTTTATTGGCCCGCTGTGAGCCTGTAAAAAAGTTGAAAAGACCATATTAAGATTAATAACTATTTACATTAGAACATTATTCTGTCAATGTATGAATGTAAAAGGTACAATTTGACATATTATTTAATGAAACTGGACAAGCTGTGGAAAACGAAATGTGATCAGTATTTAAACTGATGATGAACCCAGCGTTGTCCATCGCTTTGTCCGAAATGTGAACAAAATTTAAACTTGATGATGACCAAGCTGCATTAGTAATTTCTGGACTAAAAACGAAAAAGAGTAACAGTGAAAACACAGTGACAATAACATACCTTTTGATAAAATAGGCTAGTAAGACGGTTTCATTTATGACTGTTACCTTCCTTTCCGTCATCCAAACTTTCCAAAATGAACAGGACGTTTCATATCGGTCTTTGAACTTGTTGGGAATTAAACCGACACAACTTTATCAACCGCCACTAATATTTTGGATGGAATTCGTTCACCGTTTGGTAACTGACATTCCATTCCAAATTTAAAAAAATTGTTATAACAATTCATGTTAGCAACAAGTAACATTTTTTAATATCTAATTATTATAATTTCCTTGAAATCTTGTCTGTCTGTCTGACTGTTTATCATCTCCTCCGAGGTGTTTCAAAAAAAAAACTGAATACACCATTCGACAGGGGATTTTAAGGCGGTCTGGATACAAGGGTTTTTGAAACTCTAACTTAACCCCCTGGGGGCTTTCCACACCCACTCTCTCCAAACTTCAAAATTAATTTTGTTTTTATTACCAAATATGTTTGTCAAGACAAGACAAACATTTTTTGTTATACATCATTTTGACCTATGGCCTTCAGGTCAAAAGTTATAGGTCAAAATTCATTCGTCCGTAAGACGCTTTAAAGACTAGTTTAATATTAATAAAATACTGTTTATTCGAAAAAACATAATTATTTAAATAGTGTAAACATTATAGGTAATTTTTTTCCCATTTCATTTAATATTTATTGTATTAACACTTGTGAATGGTTACAAAAATGTCAATGGGCAATAAATATCAAAATACATTAACAATAGTAGATTATATCATTAAGAGTAGAAGTTTGACTGGCGTCTCGTCCGTCAATCCTCTGGGCTCACCACAAAAAGACCTTTATACTCTGAATGATATATACTATTTTATTTTCAAGCGGGACAATAATGAGTTGAATCTTTGTACATACAACGCTTTTGTTTTGCTACATGCGTTGCGTTTTTTTTGACAATGACAGTTGGGAAATGGGAATGTCACGCACATGAACATTGGCGGCTCGTGTTAAAACACCGTAGGGTAACCGTTTAGTAATATTGGTTAATAATTTCGTTATCTCGCTTTTTTTGAGTCATTTTATTAAATAATTTAATTATTAAATAGTAAGTGTAAATACTGATAACTAAATTGTGATTTTAAATTTATAAATAATTATAATATTAATAATTATACTTATTGGTTTCGTTTTTACATTTATAATATACA
This sequence comes from Abscondita cerata, assembly GCA_030710515.1. Lineage (NCBI taxonomy): Eukaryota > Metazoa > Arthropoda > Insecta > Coleoptera > Lampyridae > Abscondita > Abscondita cerata. The sequence goes on from JALBCR010000217.1 coordinate 68,384, forward strand.
CACTATGCCGATATAAAATAAACACAAAAATACTTTTTTAAATTAATTTTGATTAATTAAATTATCAAACTTTGGGTCAGTGTATATAAAACATTATTCAAATATGGATTTATTTATCTTAGGTAATGCTTTCAGTGAACGTAATATTTTGGACTTGTCGATTGTTTCCGACCATGGATATTTCCAACTCCTAGGATTTGAAGTATTTCAACTACGACTAAAAAATAAAAAACAGTCACTTCAACGGTTTCCTATAGGGATACGCAAAGTCAACATTTTTGACGAACCATCTTAACACCCAATTTCATATTGTACTCTAGAATGGAAAAAAAACATAATAGGATAAAGTTTACGTTTTAAATCAATTATATGATTTTTGCATCTCAACTGCGAGTCTAAAACAATTTTCAGATATTTTGGTAGCTTACGGCTGTTTGATGGGTTACTCAGTCAACATAGTTTTCAATGCAATTCTAATTCCGTTAGGTAACTCAAAATCGGAACGATCGATTTGTCCAAATTTTTGATATGTTGTTCTTAATAGGAATATTGATGCCAACTTGTTCTCATTTTTGCTAAAATTTATAAATTTATCATAAAACGCTTTTTAAGTGATTTTGGTAAAACGGTAAGTCGTAGGTTATAGACTTTACCGTTATTTAAGTTAAAAAAATACAATATATACAATTAATGTTTGACCGAATTAAACTTTAACGACACGCCCCTCAAGTTGCCAAAACCCTTGTATGACTTTTTAAAAATAAGAAGACCAACAGAATTTAGTGACTGAGATTAAAACCCAAATAGTTAAGTATTCAATATATATCGTTCTAAATGTACCTACCACTTAAAATTGAAAAAGTATCTGTTATCTGTTGAGAAAGACAATATCAAAATCTACTTCTTAGTAGTAGTATAATTAATTTGGGTTTTGAGGTCGGACGCTCGTATGAAACTTATCTCAAAAAACCGCTAGTCCGTTTTTTTAAAATTTAGCATTTAGAAGTTTTTTATAAAATCGGAAGTTTGATTAGATTTTGTGCACAATTTGAATATCCAAAAGACACTTAAGAGAAAGACAATTTTTATTTTGTTTACACATATAAATAACTGTGTAGCCTTATGTTTGACTTTAAATATCTTGAAAAGTAACGACTTTATCGTGCTACCAAACAGTCTCACTACTAGCAAAGACCATATACTAGCATTTTTGCAGGTGAGAGCTTTTTATGGTATTGAATACTGCAAGGTTAATGTTACTGCTTGAGTATTTCGACAAGTTAAAGTTAATTCGTTTATCTACATTAACTGATAATGTATTATAGATACACCAGGTTGTTTATATCGAGTTGAATGCATCGAGATAGATTTTATTAATACTAAAAGAATATTATTAGTTTCTTAGTTTAGGGGGTTCAATGACGCATCTCTTTTTTACAAAGTTGTTTAACAGGGTGTAATTCTAGTAAAATAAAATCAACTTAAAAAATATGACGACAGTTTGAAATGTTTTAGTATCAACAGTTGAACTGCTTATTTTCTTAATTCTTTCATGTTCGATTTGAAGATACCGTTAGATTAAATTGATCGACAAGCAAAATAATTATTTGTGACATTGACCATCAACATTCATTAAATCACGACTACTTATACAATCAATCATCGGTAGGAATAAATTAGTGCTGGTTCACGATACATTTTTGTAAATTATAATTGAAAATTTAAAACATTTTTTTTAAGAATACGCACATTTATTAAGACAAATTGAAATGCAATATAAAGTAAAATATAAGTAATAAGATAGTAGAGACATCTAAAGGTAAGGTGAGACACAACTAGTTTTGTTGCCATGCAGCATAAAACATTTAACTTTTAATTTTTCTTAATTTTGCATCTAATCTGCGAAGCTGAAGTTTTGAAATAATTTAATTAGTAGAATAGAGAAGTTTTCGATATGCCTGATTATTGAACATTGTATTGTCGTAGGAAGATGAAGTAAATTGAAGGGTGGAGAGAGGGTGAAAAATCTATTACAAAGTGTTATTCAGAGATACAGACGGACGGAGTGTACTAATTTATTTATCTATTCGTATGGTACATTATCTTCATTATTGTATTCTGATGTAAGTGTTATGCATTGTGCCCCAGGATATCATTGTAAACCTGTATAGTATGGTGACGAAACCGTGTGCAATTGTGGATTGGTTTGTCTTGGCAAAGCATTTGCTTCACGGTTTAAGAAACTCACTAAAACCTAAACTGTCAACCCTTATCCACCTTAGTATTCATATCTAATAATGTGTGTAAACATTATACAGGGTCACTGGTAATTGAATACATTCCTTTGAAGATCTGATAGAACAAGAGGTAAGGAGTAAATGGATTTTGAGATATTTCGATTTTCAATTTTTCTTAAAAAAGTTGAAGTTAATATGTTAAAATGTAATTTTCAAAAATTTACGCCAACTTTGTGGAACTTTTTGGTGGAATACTTGCCCAACACTATGGTCTTCCGTATGGAATAAAAATATCCCTTAGCATTTCCATCATGTGATAATTTCAAAGAAAAACTTGTACAAAATAATTTTTCAAAATCAGATGTGATAATTCTTTGAGGTTTTTTAAAATAATTCTTAACGCTTCTTGCGTACAAATTGTGTTAAAACTTCCTTGTTGCAATAGCTATCGAACAAGCTGCGAATCTTACAACAAACCCTTAACAGTTCCAAAAAAAATAGTAAAAATGAAGCAGTCGACGGAATTTATTTAACTGCTGTCCACCATTAGACCTTATACGTTTTTCATGTGAAGTGGGCGGATAAACAACTGAAGGTAGAATATGACGTTTCACTCGTATAACTTTTTGACAGTCTTAAGTTCATATTTGAAGATTCTTTGTTATAACTAGTTGTATTAAGTTCTTTAAGTTCGGTTTTGCAGATTTTCGTTGTTATTGTTGTTTAACTGAAATGGCCGCTTATAGCAATGCAGAATCTTATTTGTATACGGATATTGCGATGGGAATGCTGCAGAAGCTCGTCGGGAATATGAACGTCGCTTTCCAAACCGTCGCACACCGAATGTTCGTGTATTTAGTACGACATATCTAAATGTCGCAGAAAATGGTTCAATGAAACGTCGGCGAGTGGACGCCGGTGCTCCTCGCGTATATCAACCAGATGATGAGGAAGAAATATTAATCCATTTTGAGGATAACCCAGGCACTTCAACTGCTAAAGTGGCGCGGCAAACTGGTGCGTCACAATGGAAAGTCTGGTCTACGATACGCGGAGTTGGATGCCATCCTTACCATTATACCCCTGTCCAGGGCTTAGATGAAGGTGATCCTGGAAGGAGATTAGAATTCTGCCGCTTTATGTTAAATTCAGATGCAGAGGATGAAAACTTCTTAACCAACATTTTATGGACGGACGAATCTAAATTTAATTGCGAGGGCATAACCAATTTTCATAACATGCACTATTGGGTGGAAGAAAATCCACATTTAATAAGGGAAACTAGTTTCCAAAGGAAGTTTTCAGAAAATGTATTGATGGGAGTTGTTGGCCGCTATTTAATAGGGCCTTACTTTTTACCTCAACATTTAAACGGAGAGATCTATGAAGATTTTCTAGAAAATCACCTGCAGGAGCTTCTAGAAGATGTTCCTTTAGCCGCCAGAGCGCGAATGATTTTTCAGCACGACGGTTGTCCAGCGCATTATAGGCTGACGGTACGGAATTTGCTGAATGAACGTTTCCTAACCGTTGGATTGGAAGAGCAGGCCCAATAGTTTGGCCAGCGCGAAGTCCAGATTTAACTCCTCTGGATTACTTTGTATGGGGTCGTATGAAAGATATAGTATACGCAACCCCAGTCAATACAAGGCTTGACCTTAGACAAAGGATAGTCGACGCTGCCGCATCCATACGGAATACATTGACCACCAGAGTGGCAAAACAGAAATAAGAAGACGCTGCCGTGCGTGTATACGTAATAGGGGCTCCCATTTTGAACAAGATTTATAAAAATTAAGTACTAATGTACTTATTGTTAATTTAATTTACAGCTGACTTCTATGTATAAGGTCTAATGGTGGACAGCAGTTCAATAAATTCCGTCGACTACTTCATTTTTACTATTTTTTTTGGAACTGTTAAGGGTTTGTTGTAAGATTCGCAGCTTGTTCGATAGCTATTGCAACAAGGAAGTTTTTTAACACAATTTGTACGCAAGAAGCGTTGAGAATTATTTTAAAAAACAAAATTATCACTGATATTGAAAAAATATTTTGTACAAGTTTTTCTTTGAAATTATCACATGATGGAAATACTAAGGGATATTTTTTATTCCATACGGAAGACCATAGTGTTGGGCAAGTATTACATCAAAAAGTTCCACAAAGTTGGCGTAAATTTTTGAAATTTACATTTTAACATATTAACATCAACTTTTTTAAGAAAAATTGAAAATCGAAATATCTCAAAATCCAATGAGTTTTGTATAATACATATTAGGGTTAAATTTACTCTTTACCTCTTGTTCTATCAGATCTCCAAAGGAATGTATCCAATTACCAGTGACCTTGTATAAGGTAAATAAGAATAATGGAAAAACAGATCATGCGTTAAATTATGAATGTGTACAAACCCTCTATTAAACTTTGTTAATGGACAATCACCAATATGCAACAGTATATGCTTTATTTTGACCAAATTTTTCTTTTGATCAAAGTCTAGGACTTCTATTGTTGGGTCATCAATAAGATAGTTATTGAAAACATCAACTATAAACCGTAATTTTCTCTATTCTTCTACTTCAGAAAAAAAGTCGTATTTAGGCAGTTTTGCAATTATAAAGGACTTCTTTTAGCTGGACGGTTCTCAATATAATTTCAAATTGTTAAGTTTTAGTTAAGTTGGCATTTATCCCATTCTCAAAGCTTCAAATTTTCAGGAAGCTAATCTAGAGGAGTAGATTTAATGGTTCCACTAATTATACGCATGGTGCAATTCAACTCTGCATCTATTTTTTTTTTGGTATTATAACTGTTCATCCAGACAGGAGTTCAATATTCTGCAGTAGAATAAACTAATGCCAATGTAGCTGTACGAAAAAAAAAATAAAAACTGACTAAACTGGTTGCAACGTAAAAAAGATTTTAATTGTTAGGGCTCACTCAAGTGCTACCTAGGAAAAAATTGAATTGTTTCGGATAAACAAACTCTTAACACAGAAATTTCAATTTCTTTATCATTCTTAATTTAGAAAACTAGAAACAGTTTGAATCAATACATAACTGTGTTATTATCAATCGTTTATTGCAAATTTTTCGAAATTTTTTTGTATTTGACATGGGCCACGTTGTGTTAAATTAACGTTCGTATTTCGAGATAGAGCTTGGTGACACGTGTCATTACTGGTTATTGTTATGTATCCGCATGAGAGTACGGTCACAGCAATGTTAGGGATTAAGTTATTTTTGATTTTGATTATTATGATTTACAGTTATCAATGACAATCACGTTTTTATAACGTATTATTTCTTCTTAGTATGTTTTATGTACATATACAAAATACAATCAAGTACAAGTGTAAAGTAAGCCTTTAGTAATTGAACTAGCAACAATAAACCAAAAGACATTACATTTATGACGATCTCTGCTTGGAAAGTTTCTGTAACACAACTACTATTAGATAAAACGTTAATTATTGTTATTCTTAGTATAGAAACATAATTAAATATATATACAGGGTGACCTGCGTAGAGCGTGCACTAATAGGTTTTTAACTTGCAGATAAATCAAAAACTTGAAATTTGGTATGCGGCCATAATTGAGTAGTTTTTTTTTATCTCGCAAATCAGTTGAGATTATAAAATGTAATTTATGGAGCAATTGACTGAAAGTGCTGTCCTACTGGTGATTCCATTTTGTACCATATAGGCACAGGCAAATTTCAAATATCACAACCAAAATGATACAAAAATCAATTTTTTCAAATGGCACCTTCTGCTTTTTTTTTACATTATTCGAGAAAAATTGAAAAGTTCTTATACCCAATTCCTCTCGAATGACGTAAAAAAGCAGAAGATGCCATTTGAAAAAATTGCCTTTTTGATCATTTTTGATTGTGATATTTGAAAATTATCTGCGCCCATGTGGTACAAAATGAAACCTTCAGTAGGACATCAGGATTAAGCCTGGATTTTCAGCAAACTGTTCTATAAATTTTATTTTATAATCTTAACTGATTTCCGAGATACAAACTTTTTTGTTAACTATTACAAAGCATAATTTTTTTTGTGGAAAAAATGACATCAAAAACGGTCAAGGATAAGATAAATTTAGAATTATATGGTCAATCGACCCATGTAAAAGGAATTATGGGTTTGTATTTAAAATAAGAAAGTTGACACACCCTGTATAGCTGAAGGTCTAAAAATATTTTTGGTAGTACAAAAATGATCGATTATAGCCGTGTACAAAATTTCAAGTTTCTGATTTATACCATATTTTCTCTGACGTATTATCCTCTCACCTATCTATATTTTATTAATAATTGGTTTTCGTACTATAAGTGTATAAATAATAACAAAGTATTCATGGTAAAAGATTAAGATTTCTGCTTCAAAAGTTGTGCACCATAATATTATTCCAACGGCAGGGGTTGTAAAAGTACAACAGGTAAGACACGTATGCAATTTTGAGTGAGTAAAGAGACTTAAACGATGCCGCCTTGAAAGTTTGTAAATTTTGTCAGCATGCTAAAATATACCACTAGTGTTACACTTATAATTTTAAGTGTTATGTTACGTTGTATTTTCTCGTCTAAATGCTGCCCATCCTCCAACTGGAGCAATTTATTTTTCTTAGTTAAGTTACCCTTTGAAAATAAACCCTTTTTTAAAAATTGAAAACAAAGTCCAGAAATATTCAAGGTTTTCGCCTATCTTCAAAATTCAACGGGAATTTTTTGTTAGATAAATTGGATGTTGCAGTACTAGACGCCCACAAACAACCGACAATTTTCATTAACTTTGTTATTTTTTAAGGTACGATATTCATGGGGACTGCAATACCAGGGTGGAAAGTGTTGGGAATTTTTATTCTTAAAAGGTGTTCAAGGGAGCACCTCAATTGTTTCGAGTTTCGAAGCCGTACGTACGGCTTAATCCCGGCTTGAGGTTTAGTTTTTTCTAAGGGCTGAATTTCATTGTTAAACTATCATTATGGTACTTTCCGAATTTTAATGTCAATAATAAATTATACGTCACATTTTAGAAAACTGTTAGTAAAATTAAAATCCAGAACAGTTTGAACCTTTTGATGTCTGGAGCTTTCATAATAATACGGTAACACCACTTAAAAACAGCAATAAACTCGAGAATGATTTTTAAATACTTACTATTTTTTTTTATACATTTACACATAGCTTTTATATAGAGACTCGAAACTCTTTTACCACATCGTTCTAAGTGCACTTTTTGAGTAAATTGCAGTATTTTTTACATTTTCTATTTTAGTGCGACATTCTATTATAAATATTCATTGAAGGTTTTTATAAAACATATTTCAGAATTTGGACGTCTGTTTATGTAGCGTTTATTTACACCGACTAATAAAAAGAGCAATAATATTCAGTTTTAAAGCATTCTATTTTTATCAATTCGATCACCACCCAAGAACATCACATTGTGATCTTCCAACTTAAAATGTTGTCAAAGTAATTTAAGAGTTATTAAATTTTTATGTCATAGTTGATACAGTTGGTGTGCTATATTTGACGCAATACCGATCTTATCAAATGCAATCGTGCGTACATATGATCATTGACAAGACGTGCATTTGTTGTTGATGAGGTTAACTGAATCTATTACATACCGCACCTAAGCATTGCGTTACATGTGCAACATTTCAAATTTTTATTTTTGACAATTTACTTTGAAAATAAAAAATAGAAGTTTTACGGAAGTTTGGAGAAAGTGATGAGAATGTTTAGATTTACGGATTTTTGCATTAAACTTCTAGCACTTGTTTAACATATGTAAAGCATTGGCACCGTTGTATTGTAAAAATATTATGTCATTGTTGTGGAATTGAATTTGACGATGTTAATTTAACTGATTATTAGATGAAGATAAACACACTGAAAATTGTCAACAATGAATTTTTGAAACGATATCAAGCTGTTAATTAAATTTAATTAGATTATCATGTAGAGAAATGTATATAATAATAATATCGTCCATGATTCAATGCTGTTTAAACATTTAACGACAATATAAATCTATTTACAATTTTGAATATTTGCAAGAATTTAATTTTGATGATTTCGTATTTTCGACCTCTATAAGAAGCATAGTAATAATTGAGTTTAAAAATAAATGTTTGTTTAATTTAAAGCGTTAGATCACTAATTTGCGCGCTATGATTTGTGGTCAAAATAAAAGTAAAATTTGTAGAAAACTGAATATCAACTGACGTCAGCTATGAATTGAATATTAACTAAGGCCAAGAAGCGACATGAGTCGATTTTACGTATAAAATTAAACTACTTGGTATTCTTGAATCTTACGAAAATCTTACTTAGTACAAGGGATTTCTATCAGAATTTATATTCAAATGTTAGATTATCAATTTTTGAAGTCTGAAAGTATCTAATTACAAAGGTATCTTCACGTATTTGCCATAGATTAAAGAACGCCACTAAATTTTTAGTTTCAAAATGGCAGAACGTCAATAAGCTAATTTGATTAGTGCTTCTTCTTTACCGTAGACGTGTTGAAATGTCATATTATATTTTATTCTTTTATGTATCCTCAATGGCAAAAAAAAAAGGAAAACGAGAATAACTTAGCATTCATAACAGCGTTGCAAAATGAGTTATTCACAATATACGCTAAATCAGAACTATAATACACAGCACTGCATAAATCAATAGTCTTCTTCAAAAGACCAATTGTTCCAATTGTTCCAATTGTTTTTTTATCTCACTCTATACGAATGAAACGGAATAATTCAAATTAATTTTCACCCACTTCATGTCTTACTCAAAAACGGACATGCGTCATAATCTATATTATTCAAAATGGTCTATAGCTGTCAGCTGATTTGTGTTTTTGTAGTATTAATTCAACATTATTAATTGACTTTGATTAGTTTTACGTGTTTGACTGGTTTAAGTGTTAAGTTTGGGTACGCATTTATTATTCTTTTTGTTTGATAACATTACTATTCGTTTAATTTCAGTGCATAAACTAGTTTTGGGGTATACTCAAGGAATGCAAGGTTGCTTATCATCAGGTGAATTGCATAAATCAACCATAAAATTATTTTCAATTCCGAGTGATGAAGCAGGTTAATGTAGATAACAAATGATTTAAAACCTTATCCTCTAATTGTAGCTGTTTTTGGAGTAGGGGTAAACACTGGGTTAATAGCTGTAATATGCCCGAGAATCATATGTTCATGAACGATTTAAATAATCATTTATTTGCAAAGGCGTACCCTAATGTTGAAACCTTCGATCAGTCGTGTTCAAGTATAAGCAAGGGAAATTATTTATTTTAGCACATTAGGGGTATTACAAGTGGATTTATAATTCGATATTAATATACCGTTGTAATCACAAAAACAGTTTCTTTCAAAATTGAGGTTTTTTCAATTAAAAAAAGATTGACTTCCCCCTTGGGAGCTCAGAAGCTTTTTCCGAAGTTGACTTATGTTACTGTAAAATTTGAATTGAACTACCAAACTATTAAAACTATTATTTTATATTTTCCAAGATATTTTCCATATTTTAAAAGTTATACTTATTATTCCAGATTTATAAGCCATCCAGTATATTAGTCACTTCACTTCTTTAGTAAAAATATATGTAAGAATCTATCTATAAAACAATCTTTTGAGAATTAGCTAATTTATTTTCATCTTAACTAGCTACATTAGATTGTCAGACCTACAATTTATTTATTTATAACCGACTTAAGTGTGCAATTAAATATCTCGGTTTGTAAGTGATGTAATTTTTTTGCCATTCTAATTTACACACTTATTTAATTAAATAATAGTAGATTGTTTTACAAGTAAGGCAAACTGATGTTTTACAACAAGTTTTTCATGAGCTAGTAAAACACAGCTCCTCGAATAAAACTTGTTTTTTTTCGTAATTTGAATGAAAAATCTTCAGTCTCAGAAATAAGTACATTAATTTTAACCACTCATCAAGATGAACAACTTTTCTATGTGCCATTTTTTTTAAATTCTCAAGTTTATTTTAAGTTCCCCAACCCCCCTTAAATTAAAGAGTCTTCTATATACTGACTATTTTAAAAAAATACCAACAATAGGCAGCGTTTCATAGCACCAAATAAGATATCTTTTTGTCCAATTATTGTTATTTATCCATTAATAACGATTATTATTTTAGTTGTCAACTAGGTAATTGCACTAACTAATAAAATGTTGGCTGTTTTCAATACTAAACACGCTATTAACAAATAGATTTTTTCTGACAAACTTTAATATTTATATACAAGTCTCCTATTTTATATAAAGATGGGGGACTTAGAAGAGAATTTCAAAATAAAAATTTTAACACGTTTACGACATCGTAAGTGGTGATGAATTATGGATCTATAGCTATGAGCCTGAATCGAAACGCCAATCCGCAGTATGGGTCTTCAAAGTGAACTGAAACCGACAAAAGTTGTTCGCTCTCGCAGCGTTGCCAAGAAAATGGTTGCATCGTTTGTTGCCAAATCAGCGAATGTAGCAACGATTGCTCTTGAAAATCAAAGAACAGTTAATGCTCAATGGTATACGACAATTTGCTTGCCTGAAGTGATCGCCGAGCTTCGGAAAGATAACCCAAATCGACGCATTATGCTCCATCAAGACAATGCAAGCTCGCACACCGCTCGAGCCACAAAGTCGCTTTTGGAACAGCAAAATGTCGGAGTTCTTGATCATCCTCCATACAGCCCGGACCTAAGCCCTAATGATTTTTTACATTCCCAAGAATCAAGAATGTGCTACGAGGAAAGCGGTTCCAGACGTCTGAAGAAACGGTGGATGCCTACAAAACACGCGATTTTGACTACACCTACTTCGGAATGGAATAAATGCTATAACGACTGATTCCATCGAATGCAAAAGTGCTTTGACTATCGCGGAGAGTACTTTGAAAAACAATAAAAAAAAATGCGTTGTTATACCTCTTAGACTTTTCTTCATTCCCGACACTTAAAAGGCAACCCTCGTACTAGCGTTTATTTTAACAATAACAATTGATTTCGCTACAAAACTCCACTCAATTACATATAAACATTTACCTATATTAGAAACAAGAGTTTTGCGTCCACATACTCCGATACTTAATGAACTGTAATAGCGTAGTGTGAAATGTTTGATAGAAAAAGTACAAACAAACTGATAGAGTTTTGTAGTAGCAATAGCAGTTGTAGAACAAAAACATTTTGTTACGATAAATGCCCGTCCAACCACAATTTCCATCTTTTGTAAATACATACTAATGTCGAAACCTCGTTTTCCCGAACCCTGCACTGGAAATTATTATCACGAGACATTACCTATTGAAAGTTAAACCTTACAAAAGGTAAAACCCATAAAATCGTTCTTTCTTTTGAGTCTGAACCGCGAAAATAAACACTTTCTTATTACTGTATTAGCTAATTGCAATTAATCAAAATGCCATTTATTTTAAAGTCATTATAAAGCAAAATTTCAATGTAAACATGTGGATGGAAAGATAATTAGGAATAAGTTTGCATAAAGTGTAAAGTTAACGCAGTTTTTATGTCCGGTTCATTTCTTTTGCCTACTTTCTCTACGATTTAATCTCGGATAATTACCGCAGCTCGATGTATAACTTATCTATCGGCCGTCTAATCAAGATTAAGGGCTGTTTGAGGATAATCCCGTATTACGAATGGTGTACACTCCTACATTAATATCTCAACAAAAACCCATAGGACTGAAAAATTTTAATATCTGATATTTACATTTTAGTTTTTACACCATATAGAACTTGTATGAACAATAACTTTTTTTCGTAATATTAATAATAAAAAAATCTCCCATATGCACAGTGGTCCAGGATTTCGAGAAAACGGAACTAATTCGAATTTTGCAAATGTTTTAGTTGGGTTGCCATATTAACGACACTTAGAAAAATGTTCTAGTAGCTCGTGGTTAATTATTTTTTTTATAAAATTCCATAGTACTAAGTTATGACTGTGTGAAGTTACATCAGTTATAATTGTACCGGGTGACCCAATAAAACGGTTCCTCGGCCATATCTCGGGAACCGTTCGTCGTATGACTTTGGTGTAAAAAAAATATTAGGTAAATCGGCCATGAAGAATTGCAGGAAAATATTTTCAAGTTTTAAAAATGACCACCAGAGGGCGTAACTGCTATCTTAAATTTTTAAATTGCATTTTCTATAAATTTCGCATAATAAACAAAAATTTTTTTACATTTGTAAAGAGAACCAGTTTATCTATCATTTTCGTAAAAACAAAAGTCAGTTATTTTAAAAACAAAGATGGTATCGTTGAAAAGAGCATTCCTTAAGCAATAAGAATCAATATAGTTAATTTAGTTGAATCCTTCTCCGCCAGGGGGCTAGTTTTGACACCATGACCCAAATTTAAAAAAAATCAAAAAATCAAATGGAATGATATGACTTTTTTCTTTATAATAAAGTAGCCAAATAACATCCAAATAGGCCAGTGAAATCCATTTTTCAAAATCTCGTTCCTAACCTCAAATATTGGGAAAATGAGAATAATGGATGTTTGAAGATCGAGGACCGCGCGGTAAATTTTCTAAAACTATTAAAAATTTAGCACATGAATAAGAATACCATGAATACCAAATGAATAAGATGTTAAAGAGACAATTGTGAGTCTAAATAGAATTCATTTAAGTATTATTTAAAAAAATATATATCATCAGAACAATAATGTTGCTCCAAAGGGACTAAACGCATTTTGAACTTATTGTCACTTTAATATTACTCTCTTAATTCTAACCTTTAATTTAAAAAGTAAGCCTAAAAACCTAAATAGGTATACTATATCCGAATTCGAATATATTAGACCATCTATTTTGGAACTATTTGTTTTTGTCCTACATAAAAACATAATAATTATGTAAACAAGCAACCACGTTGCGCCATTTTAAAAATATTTACTCAATCGAACTTTCATTTAAATTTTCTTGTACTATGTACTGCAGTAGTACATGCCGTATAATCTGAAAAAACCGGGCATTGATATCTTTTTCCGAGAAAAATATTCGCAACAATAGGTTTTTTTTACGAGTGATGAACCAACCCTCATAAAACAATTCTCGCGGTGCAGTATTACTACTTATAATTTTTAAATATTTTTCCAAAACTTTTTATATCATTTTCAATCAATTTAGATAATTTTCTGAATTAGTTCCGTTTTTTTCGAAATCCTGGACCACTGTGATATGGTGCGAACTCAAATGGACACATTGTATAAACGAGTTTTTGAAAGTGAAAGAACTGTTAAATTGTTTAATGTTATTACTGATATTTTATTTATTTCTTTCTAATAAATTATTGCTGGCGGCTTAACAAAAAAATTTATTTTTGTTTTTATTGTAACAATTTAAATAACTGTATTGACCTTAAAATTCGGGAACTTCCGTAAAGACATTAAACAATGAACTTAAGCTGTTGGAAAAAAAAAGTAAACTGTAAATATCTTAAAAGGCGTAAGATCTGTTTTTTATAAACTTTTGCTAAAACCAAGGGATCTGCTCTCATCCTTCAACCAGAAAAAAACTGGAAATATCTCTAAAAAGAGGAAAAAGAAAATTGCGTTTACAAAAATAATTTAAATAAAAGTTATAGATAATAAAATGTTCATTCATTTTTTTTCATAATTTTGTTTGTATAATTGATATTCTTAAAATTACTGTCAAATCAACTAGTGTCAGTATTTTTTTTTGTTTTATTGTTATGTACTAACTCTAAATCGTCTGCATCTTATTTATAAAATGTGGAGTAAAAGAGTACCTATCAAATTTGTATACAACGTTATTTTTAAACGGAAGATATTATTTAAATTAATTTTGTGTGTATGATTTTGTATGTAATATCAATTTTGTAAACACATCTAAAAAGTGAACAGTATATAATGTATCAAGATTTATAAACGTCACTTACACTTACGAAAGGTCTTCATGCAAATTTTACAATTTAGAGCCTTGAGAAGAATTAGGCAACTCAAATCGAAACGTTGGCAATAAATTCAACCAACGGCGATATTGATGTTCGACCCAGTTTGTCTCCTACAAAAAGACCTCAAGCTTTTAAGGAATCTATTGGAACCCAAACAAACAAAAATTTAACGAGAACAATTAAGAATGAAAACTATCAAAGGGCTCTTAAGACGTGTATTTGGAAATCGAGTATTGAATTTTGAAGAACTCACAACTGTGTTTTGTGAAGCAGAAGCAATGGTGAACGGACGACCCTTGACTTACGTGTTCGAGAATGATATATCCTTGGCTATAACCGCGATTTAGCGTCCATCCATTGCCGTTCTTGGTGTAAGTAAAACTGATTCTGTCAAGAAAAAATACCAGTAGATGTACTTCAGAAAAGAACAGAAAACAAAATTTGATTAGGTAAGGTCATGTTTGAGGTCAAAAGTCAAATATATATTCGTAAATATCACAAAGAGTATTCCATGTACACAGTCTTATAATATATCAATCGAAAGGAAATTGCAAACCAATTTCAAAAATGCATTTAAAAATATTTGGGTTCAAAAGTTATTTCACGTTAAAATTTTTTTGAAAATGTCGACTTTTTTGTTATTTGTATTTTATTTTCAAAAAATTTTGAAAGTGAAATACCTTTTTAACCCAAAATGTTAAAATATTTTTAAATGCATTTTTGAAATTGGCTTGCTTTTTTGTTATTTTAATTTTATTTGATATATTATACGACTTTCTACATGGAATACTTTTGAGATATTTACGAATATATGTTTGACCTTTGACCTCAAACATGACCTTTACCTAATCAAATTTTCAAGTTTAATTCAACTTGTCTTATAAAGTACTACAACATATAGTTTTATATTTAAAATCCGTCGAATACCAAAAATTTAAAAAAACGAGCGTAGTTGAAACTTAAATTTTCAATGCCAAAACATTTTCGGTTGGTAATGCCATTTGACAACTGTCAATTGGCATATATTAAAATACGTGTTTTTTTTCAATGTTTGCGTTTAAAAGGCCGATAAAATCCATTAAAATAAGATGTAAAAGGGTACTTGCAAACTTTTTGCCGACCGAGGCCAAGAAAATAGGGTGTTTCCGACCGCTTTCGAGTGATGCAAAATCAGTGCGATTATGGACGGAGGACCGAAAAAAAATTACACCCATTTGACAATTGATTTATTTGCCTACAACTCAGTATCTCACTACTATCAGTCAAATGTTTGTCATATAAAATGCCTAACGTAAACATTTCTAGTTGTATTTTATAGAAAAATATTATCTAAAGTAATACAGCTGAAGCATGTCTCAGCCATATGGGAGGAACCATTTTTTTATCTTACAAATACTATTATGTATAGTTATGGCAAACGTTTTTTATTTTGTTTCATTAGATGAAGGGCAGTTCGGTTCTCCGATTAGAATGCACATTTGTCTAAACTGAAATTTGTCAAGCTGCATAACGTCACCACTTTCTCTTCTGTTGAATTGACTGATTGGTTTATAAAATTTCTTTAGTATCGTACCGTTGTCCATATTACTCATCAACATGAAATCATCACATTCTTAGATATTGAATTAAGCAAGTTTTAATTAACACTATAGCTGTACAAATTAAGTTTATTTGCATAAGAAATGAATGCGATTTTTATGCGCGCACAATTATTTAGAGCCAGTATGATAACTAGGTCATTTGGATTTGCATTTTAAAATATAAAACGCATAATGATGATTACTGCGTTTTAACGACACTTAATCGCCCATTTCAATGATTTATCCCAACGAGAAAGATATCTGCACCAAACTAATGTGCAAATTTTATCCTTAAACTTTCATTGATCATTTGAAATAAATTGATTATTCGCCTTTATCTTGATTTCTCGTACACTTAAAAGTCTATGCATTTTTTAAATCAAAAACGATTAAGTTGTTTGCATTAAATTATCCTTGACTAAAAATTACACAATCAGAATTTAAGATTTGCCTTTTTTTAAACGCTTTCTCTAAACATATTTTATTCAGGTTATTTCCAGACTTAATAAATATAACGAAATAATTTCGTGAATGCTACAACGCGTACAAACCGAAACCAGTAAACTGTTAATAATTAATGCCGATAAATAGTTGTTATTGAAGCGAATGACTACACAACGTGCGTTGTATTTAAAAACTCGTAAAATGTAATTTCCTTTTGGTTACAATTAATTTTTACGGTTTTATGGGGTGCTGCATGCTTCAGTGGTTGATAAACGAATTTGAGCTTTATGTTTTCACATAGTTGTCTATGACAAGTTTATTGCGACAGTAAAGCTTTTGAAGTGAATTGTATTGTTAATTACCAAACCGCATACAATTACGATCACACAAACCGAAATTTTAAATGCATACCTACCATTTTTTTGGTCATTTTAACAGTAAGGTACAGTATTTTATGTGTTGCATCTAGTAAAATTAATTTTTTTGGTACCTAAAAAATCGCCAGGGATTGGGGTTTATGTTAAAAGCAACACAATAATAGTAGATATTACATGTTGATTAATTTATTCGATACGATATTGGATCCCGACATACAGTTACTTATAATGCTTAGTTGTAACATTTTAATTTTATTGTGAGGGATTGATATGCAGCCTGTCCGTGTACATTCGACATTCGATATTGTCTTTAAAAAGTAGATATATTTTCAAAATCGGTTTGACTGTTCTTTTAGGTTCTTCAGTGGCTGCAATTTGAAAATATTTTCAATTCTTTTATGAACCACCTGTCAACTTTGACATTTTAAATGTAAACATATATTCTTTTAATTTTTATTCTGAATCTATACGTGAAAAACTATGGTGACTTTATGTATACGAGTCTTACTCAAAAATGACACTTCGATTTTTAAACATTTAAATGGGTCAATACTACCCTTCAGATATTTTACGTTTTTACTTGAAATATCAAATTCAAATTTTATTCATACTTAGGGCGGTAACGACACATAATTTAAAAGTTGAGATCGATTGTACAGGGTATGACAAAAAAAAATGTCTAATGTCTAATGTTGTGTGTAATCAAAAAGAAGAATAACTTAATAAAATCAAATGGGACAGACAAATGTAGAATTAAAATTCTACAATTTTTTTACCAAAAAATCCACTCATTTTATGGTAAAATTATCATTGAAAATTAAGTAGGCAATGAAATGCGAACGCCAAAAGTTTATTATTGTCACGGTTGTGTTAGTAATTGTCCAATCTAATACATTTTATTGTATCTTTGTATTGTTAGTAATAATGAGTAAGTTTTCGACAACAGAACCGGAAAATCGAATAATTATAAAGCAGAATATCCCTGAGCTGAGATTCAAAAAAACCTATGAGAAAAAACTAGGAAACATGTTTTGTACTGAAGAGGATATGCAGTTTGCCATCGTTATCGTTATCAACAGTTGAGAATCATACCATTTGACAACAACAAATAGCAGATAAAGTTAAAGTTTTGAAATTATCTGCAAATAAGGTGTTATGAAAAAACAAATTCCATCCTTGTCGCATACAACACCATATCAATATCTGACAAGAACAGATTTTGTATGTTGACAAGATTACTAGGAATTCTTTTCGGATTTGACATTTCCAGTTTATTCAGATGTTCTTTTCCGGTATTTAAAATAATCTGTCCAGCGATTTGTTCTAATTTTGATGATCTGTTTTATAATTTCGAGCTGTCTGAGAAACGTGTATTTTTGATTTAAAAAACGAATTTTACTGTTAACGGTTGAGTTTTGTAGGCAGACATCAACAGCAAAGTTGTAGAGAATTTAATTCTACATGGATACATGATGTTCCATTTCATTTTATCAAGTTATTCATTATTTTTGATTACTTGACATTTTTTCTCATACTCTGTATAATCAATGTCAACTTTTAAATTATGGACAGTTAATGTCGTTACTACTCTAAGTGTGAATAAAATTTGATTTGATATTTTAAACAATAAACTTGAAAAACCTGAAATATCTGAAAGCCGTATTGATCTAAGAAGTGTTTAAAAATCGATATTTAAAAAAACATCACTCGCATACATAAAGTCTCCATAGTTTTTCACGTAGATTCAGAATAAAATATTTAAGATTTGTGTTTCTATTGAAACTATTTTTAAATTGTAGCCACCAAGGAACCTAAAGAAATGGTCAAGACTGATTTTGAATAAATCTACTTAAGGCAATATCAAAGGTCCTGGTATTAGACGGACAGGCTGTATAGAATCATTTAAAATTAATTTAAAAATATATTAATAATTAAACATTTAATTAATTTAAAAATCACTATAGTTTTAAAATATAATATTTTTTTTAAGTAGTACGTTGTATTTCAGTGGTTATTATCATACAAAATACCGAATTAAATTTTTATTAACACTAGCTGTTTCTATTAATCTATAAAACTTAGTTTCTATAAAAAAAACATCAAAATTGTAGAATGCGATATATTTACCTACCGCAATATTTAAAATATTTGAAAATGATTAAATAATTGTAAGAATACTTATCTATTGCAGTTAATTTAATCATTACCGTAATCATTGCCTCATATTATGATCGAACAGGTTTGAAATCCCACCAAATTATGCAGTAATGCATTGGGTTATGAATATTTAAGAAGTGACAAAAAGAGTATTTTCCCCGGAATAAGTGGTTTTCTTCTAAAATGATTTTTGTCAGTATTAGTGTGAACTAAAAAGTTTCCAAAATAATTTGTTTAAACATTTATATACTGTTGTGGTAAAAATAAATAAATAAAACTTTCTAAAGTAGAACTTACAAATAAAATAAATTAACTAATAATATGTTATTCATACGTAATTATCTTTTCAATAAATGAAACATTAGGGTACTTCTTAATCCTCTATTAAATTGAGTTTTTAAGACGGGATAGCTTGATTTCTCATAAGTTTTTAAAGATATCAAAATTATCCAAACGACGTTGTGAATGGTACATCTGAGGACAGTTTTCGAAAATATATTTGTTGTTTTGGACAAAATTTTTTTTTTTAAAATATGTATATATTTTTACATATTTAGATAATTAATAATCTAAGCTTTTCAAATATGTTTTATTTTTTAACATTTAGTTAAGCCGTTTTATTTTTTCTTCATAAAAATACGCTTTGCAGGAACTTCTTTAAGAAGTCATAAAACTTACTTTTATTATGTCAAATTGAGATTTGGTACCTTAATTAGAAAATACTTGAAAGTAAGCTGCTATCACACATTTATGTAAAAAGATTACGCTGCTGTGATTGTTTATCTTTGTTACATTTCAAACCTCCATAACTTTAAAAATTTAAATTGCACGCCCTGTATATTATTATTAAATTGTATTTACCATTTCATTTTACAACTTTTTATAATACGTATTATGCTATAACAAAATTGATACTTTATAAACATAGGAGTAATCAAGCTATCCCGTCTTAAAAACTCACCCTGTATATATTGCATACAACCGGTTGTCAATTTTTATTTTAAATTTAATAAAGAGATTAGTAGTGGGTATGAATTCCCATAAAAATGGGTTGTGAGTTACCGACAAATCACTTGAAGTTAGGGTTTCCGAGTTTCTTCTAATTGTGGCGTTGACGTAGCAAGTTGTGGTGAACTTCTAGTTCTAAATGGGAAAAATCTGATGAAGTACCATAATTTGTAATAGAAATAAACCCCATGCTAAGCTCTTAATGTTCTCTGAGGATTTATTAATCGGTATCTTCGTAAGTAGCATTTCTTAACTTATTATAATATTGTGAACTTTGGATTTCTATCGCCATCTTACTCACGTTTAAGAATTTCCCCAGCTGACAAAGGTAATGCCACCGTAAAAACGGTAGACTACAACCGAAAAGTAATTAAACACTTAGTTCTGGCAAGTTACAGACCCTTAAAGAGAGATCCAACACAAACAAGATTACGACTTGCCAACCGACTTATTAAGTCATCTTCTACCGGAAAAACCTCAGGACAAATTTTTTTGAACCGAAGCTGTTTCTTTAAGGCTTTACTGTAGATGTCTCTCTGAGACCAATAGTGAGCGCTCCTAGATCACCAACATACTACTTAGCTAAGTACTTGGCATTGCTGCTCCTATCACACATAGGAAAGACAAACAGCTACGTCAAGGAATCAGCAGACTTTGCGCAAAATTCAGGATAGGACATCGGACCCCGAGCTATTCTTGTAAACTTTTACTTGGGGTGCTACAGAAGGAATATTTCGATGTCGTGACTAAAACTGCCATTAGCAAACTTTTTGAAGTCTGTTTTATCGTAAGCGACTTCGTTTGAAAAGGAGACAAAAATGGATGGAGTAGCAATGGGAATTCAGGGTGATTGCCAATCCCTTAATGGAGAATTTTGAAAAGAAAGCCATCGAGACCTTGGGATATAAGCCAGTGACATGGTTCCGGTGCGTAGATCATGCCTTTGTTCTTTGGAAACACGGTTTAGAAAAGCTTAACCAGTTTTTGCATATCTTAATGCCTTATTGAACCACCACCCAGACCAAAAGTTTGGAATCATCAATACCCTGGAGGAACGAGTTTGAAGGATGTGTGAATCACTTGAAAACTAGTATTGGGGATAACGAGTATACCAGGAAAAAGATCGAAAGATAATCCAAAGGTCGACATACTACCGCTCACCCTTATCCTTTATAGATATCAAAAGTCACAGATTGTATAGGAAGAATTCAAAAAGACACGACATCAAAACTATGTTCAAACCGACCAAGAAGATTCAGCAGACCTTCAGAACAACAAAGGACTAATGAGACTCTCTCTCAGCTGCTAAAGTTTACTGTACACCTTGTTCTTGTGGCAAGGTAAGCACCCACAAAGAGATAGATGAAAACGATGCTCAAAGAACATCAAGCAAGCCCTTGAGTATAACCTTTTTTGTGTGCAAAGAAAGCTGGAAATACATTACATTTTAAATGATTGCGATACTATTTGCGTATGACTAAGATCGTACTGGTGATAAAATATGCAATTTGTACCTGAAAGGTGAAGATAATCAGGATTGTTAAATGTGGCCATATCAGGTTTCTTTCACCCATTTTTGTTATTGTTTGAAAGAAATAAAACTTTCATGCATAAAAAACATTTATTTATAGTTCTGTTTTACATTACATATTATGTATAGAGTATGTCACTGAGATAATCTAATTAGCATATTACGTCCCATAGCGGTGTGTGATCATCATATTTTTATTATGTAGCAAAAAAAAACGTTGCATACTCTGCAAACGTAATAAATTACGAAATACATTCAATATATAAATATAAGAACATGTTCGATAATATACATGTACATATAGAAACAACAATAGAATACTATTTTAAACAAATCGCATTTTGTCTTAGAAATATTAATTCGACAAACGTAACAAGATTTTTTATGTATATAAGTCTAGGGTTAACAAGAGGATTATGTCAGAAGTTGGTCGGTATTTTAAAGTACGATGTTTTTTAACGTTAATAAAATCTCGCTTGTCGCGTACTTTGCAATGTTTTTAAACTGCTTTTTGATTTCTTCTGGCTTTTTTCTTACTCTAAAACTGAAAAATATCAAAATAAGAAAAAGTACAAAATTATAAATGTATTCATGTTTTTCTAAGAATATCTAAAAACTCTAAACTATGGAACACTTATAGCCAAATATATCATTAACAAATATAACATTTCTAAAAAGATCTAATGTAGGTACTAAAACACTTAGGTTAAACCAATATCACTAAAAGCATCTGTTAACTTAGTCTTTAAAATAAGTTATCTTCTGTTACATGAAA
Source organism: Abscondita cerata (assembly GCA_030710515.1). Classification (NCBI taxonomy): domain Eukaryota; kingdom Metazoa; phylum Arthropoda; class Insecta; order Coleoptera; family Lampyridae; genus Abscondita; species Abscondita cerata. The sequence goes on from JALBCR010000217.1 coordinate 90,497, forward strand.
GCCGGTGTATTGTCCTTTCCAAGTTAAGAAATGCTTTTATCAACAACACTTATCACAATACATATTCTAGCCTCGTATTGATTACATGGTATCTTCTTAACGCTCAGTACAACATGTATGAACATTTGTAGCAAAATGTAGCAAAAAATAAGAATATAAACAAATAATGTTAACACTTGCCTTCCAACACAAACCTTACTTTTCAGTCTAATTCACAGAACAGCAAATCTACTTTCTGAACACACGGTTTTAGTAGATATATGTTATATAACGTAGGCGAGGGTATTATATATCTAAACATTTACAAATATTCGGGAGGCGTATCCCAACCCCAACTTTTAAATAAAACTTTTATAAAGGAAATATTAAAATCAATTTAAAAATGTAATTACTAAAATGCTGGTAAAAAGTCAAGGCACAATTACTTTGTGGTCTAAGAGAACGAAGAAGGAAAAAAAATTTAAAGTTAGAAGATATACTTTGCTACGTTAAAATATGGCAGCATTGTCTATTTAGAATCGAAAATATTATTTTAGGAGTTGTTTTTTTAATTAATTTCGAAATTTAACCTCTCTATTTCGGCGAAATGATCTCATTCTTTGTGGAGTTTGTTGTTCTGGTATTCGTAAAAGACTTGTTGCTGAATCTGTACTTTGTTGATGACCAAATGGAGAAACTGCTGGAAACTGATTTGCTACGAAAGGAATCCAATTTTGAAGAGGTTTTCCAGGAGTTATTGCTGAAACATAAACATTACTATATTTATCAATTGTATTCTTATTTTTTATCTGATTGACTATTTCCATAAAATGTTAAAAATCTATTACATTGATCGTAACTTTATATTTAAGTTAGAAAGACAAGAGTTTATCGATAGTTTCTTTTTTGTTAGGAATAGTGGTAGTTGAGTTTTGTTATTTACGTCCAACTTATTTATAATAGTGATATATTGCTCTTGCAGAGCCCTTCTTTAGTGGAGGTGTAAAGACAAAAACAACTCAGTTAGCTGCCAATGCCGACGTTTCGCCCACCTTTGTGTGGGCTTTATCAAGGCTGGAAAAAGTATTTTATTGAGATGGCATACGGTACAGCGGGTTAACAATTTTACATCATTTACAAATTACATAAGACATAAAAACGAACAAACAGATCGCGATGGCGTTAGGATTACATCGAGTGACATTGTGTAAAATCTTATAAAATTCACATAAGAACATAATTTAGTCAATATTCATCAACACAATATAGCAATAAAAATATAAAAATATATTATTAACAGTGTTAAACTGGTAAGAAGAAATTATTTAGAAAGGAAATTTTGTATTTATAATAAAACGAGATAAAATACTCACCAGTGCTTATTTATAATATTGTCTAGAAATAATAGCAAAAGACATTGTACTGTAATAAAAGTTTGTCTAATATTATAAATTAGAAAAACGTTAGATGTATGATTACTTGGAAGAGTTAAGTATAAAATATTTACAAAAAATGGATTAACAACAATCAAAAGTAATTACAAAAACAAAGTGTTAACAGCTTTTGTAAGCTTCGACCATAATTATTTTGATACTTTAAACTGTGACATATTGCATGCGACTTTTGAGTTAAAAAACACGCAAACAACGCACCAAAAATGAAAAATTAAAGTAAAAATAGAACTACACCGTGATTAATTTTAGTAGGTGTAACATTACGTATTTAAATCCAAATTAACCTTTCAATTTTTGTTCAGGTGAATGCTCTACTTTAAATTGGGTTTGTTGAGACTTTCGACTTAGTGCCAAAGAACACAAAATGACAAACATAATAAATATTTTGTGTTTTGCTATGTCGAAACCTCTTGTCGATGTAAAGTTAATTTCTTATTATGGAAATTTTCCAACAATACAAACGAAACTTCAAGTAGAGACATAAATTAAATAATTAAATTCATTGACCTACTGCATGTTTCGTTTGTCTCGAGGGAGTGAGGCAATTACATTCACACGCAATTTGATTAATCAGCCTAACCACTGCAAGTTAAAAATTTTCAATATTATCTGCACTTTGTTTACAGTTTAGTATATTTGTTCGTACTTACATTCTGTAGAAATAGAAGCTTGTTTTTTATGCGCTACAGAAAAAGCGTGTGAACGAACTAATCCAGTGGTCCCTGTGTTTACTGTATCTACGGACATACTCCGACTGTGGGTTTTTGCCCAAAGTTCTCCGCGACGTTCTCTTGTTCTTTCTGCACTAAGTCCAATCAGGTGCTCGTTTAATGAATACAATTTATACGTTATATCTTTGCCTGAAATCCAAAAGTGAGTGTGTAAAATATGCGTATATCTGATACAGGGACAATAGAACTATTATAATATTGTCATTATTGGGTGTCCTACGACGTTTTTACGGTCCAATATTTCGAAATTTCATTTCACATCACTATGAAATTTGGCAGCTATAATCTGTCAAAATTTAGGCCTGTTGGAAAACAAATTTAATCATACCACACACTCGTCATGATTTTAGTGTGCTATAATTTTTATTATTTTGTACTTTTCAATTACCTATGTTACGTGTTTTAATGCAATTTTTAATGAACTCTATTCAGTTAATAGCCCATATTATCACTATTGCACACTACAATCATGAGAAGTGTGGTACGGTTGAATTTGTTTTTTAAAAGGGCTGCAAACAAATATGTTATTATACAGGTTGTCTTATTAAAAATAAGTTGAGGTCACGCGACCGAAAATGAGAGAAAACTGGAAGTCTTTTTATAGTAAATCTAAGCTAACGAATTAGATATATATCATGTTAACTGTTTTCGAAAATTTTGACTGTCAAAACGTCGTGGGACACCCTGTATAATATGCCTTGTAAGTTTTGAAGTAATGTAGCATTTTAACTTCAAGGGAATTAAAATATTTTTTTAAATTTCAAGAGATTTAAAGTAAAATAAACATGTTATTTCCATAACAACAATTGAAGATCAGCATCAATAATGCACTTCTTACGGTAACCATAATTTTAGTTTCTACTTATTAATCGAATTAATTCATTTTGGCTAATACCTGCGATTGCTTGTGTAATTACATCTTTTAGATAACAACAAAAATGTAGTAATTCGAGTAGTTAATGTTAATTAAATGTGTGGCCAAACTTTAGGATGCATACAGAGTTTTAATTTAAAAAAAAATTATCTGATGACTTATGCGATCTCCGCCCCATAAACATTCTCTCTCCACTGTCTAAAATTTTAGAAAATATAATTCCAATCCCTAAAGTTCAGTCTGGGTTTAGACCGGACCTGGTTTTAGCTTCTGTCACTGACGACATAATTTCGAGATTTGACTCAGGTGCTAATACTGTTTTGATTCTTCTTGATTTATCGAAGGCGTTCGACACCATTAATCATAAACTAGAACTTTCTATTATGCACTTTGTGAGGTTTGATGCTTCTTGTATAATTTCTTTTTAAACTTTTCTTAAGTAATAGAACTCAGTGCATAAGAATTTGTGACAAGTTATCCAAACTTTCAATTGTGCCATGTGGTGTTTCGCACGGATCAGTGCTTGCACCTTTATCATACAATGTAATATTTTCCAGTGTCTGAAATCATATAAATTTCACCTGTATGCCGATGATTTGCATCTAAATTATTCATTCAAAACGTGCCACATACAAACAGCCCAGCAGTGCATTAACAACGATCTTTCTAATTTTTAAGGACTACTTATGACCACACTTCACAATAGTAGGACAAAAGAGGAAAAATCTTGGAAGAATGGATGGAGACTGATGAGCTCATACTAATAAAAAGAAAAAAAATACCCTTAAAAGTGCTCAAGAAGTATCAATCATAGACATAACCATGGCTATACAAAGTATTGCAATATACGTTTAAAATCAAAAATTAGAAAATAAAGAAATAAATATGGGCGACCATCATTCTATAAGCTGCGATATAATAATGGAGATTTCAAAACACAAAATATGAACAAAAAAAAATTATCTTATGCGCCTAAAAATACAACAACAACTCACCAGAAGAATTTACAAACCTAATTGAAACACTATGCGACAAACACCTTAAAAAAAGATCAAAATATGCAGCCAAATACGCACCAGTGAACTGGTAAAATGAAGAAATGGATAGCATAAGAAACAACGCAGTAACTCTAAGAAGAAAAAACACTTGACTAAAAAAAATACCTAAAACACCACAAAGAAGTAGAAAAAACAACAGAAGAACTTTAGAAGGTCACAAAAACTCTTAAAAAGCAATAAAAACCCAAAAGAATGGAAAAACTATGTGAAGATCTGGAAAAATACATGTAGATAGGCTTATAAACTAGCAATGAAAAATGAAGAAACCAAAAATATCTGAAAAAGGGACAAATTCCCAGTATGTTTCAAGCTGCGTTCATTTTAATTTGGACAAAGGGTATGTCGGAAAGTATATCATTTTCAATAGACAGGCGCCCATTAAGGCCTTGAACTAGGGACACATAAATTGATACACTTGCTATATGAGCTTTGGATCGATAGAAGGAGGAGGGAAAAAGATTATTGGATGGAACTATTACATCTAAGGGATTGCCTGGAAACTTTACTGGAAGAGAAATTAAGGAATTCTACTCGATGAATAGAAATAAGCTCATGATCAATTCCTTGTAGAATAGAGACTGCAGATTCCGTCATTTTACAAATTATCTTCTGGGCAATATATTTACGAAGCTTGAAGTTCTTCACTTGGAAAACCGTTTACAAAACTGGAAAAAATTACTAAATGGAATCCCAAGCCAACTTTGAAAATATTAAATTTTTTAATCTGTTTGAGATGCTTTAATCACGGAGAAACTAGTGCACTCGCAGCCTAAAAATAGATTTTTAGATGAAATGTTTTGGTTGGTTGTGTAAAACCAGTTCTTAAAATGAGCTACAACAGTTTTGCTCAGATTCCCGAGTACAATGTTTTTCTATCGCACCTATAGTTTTCTAACTATTTTAATTTTTAGAATGTACTCATATTAAACTTTTTTTAAAATATATCTTACATATCTACGTATATAATATTTGTATCCAAATTCAGCCAGAAATAGTATCACGGAACTTCGCATTTCCGAAGATTCCTGGTTTTCTAGATTTGTTTGTCTAAAAACAGGTTTAAAAAACCACCATGGACCTACCAATTAGAAACCTAGTAAACAAGCATTTTCCAACAAAATTTCACCACCCCCACTGTCTTAGTGTAAATCTTAATAAATCCTCTACACTCTTGTTCTGCTAGAAGGTTGAAAGAACATTCCTCGAGACCAACGTTACTATTTCTCTCGATGACAATGTCCTTCCGTTTAAGCATGAAGCAAAAAATTTAGGCCTTATATTAGATGTGGATTTAAGGTTCGGGAGTCACATTTCCGCCACAATAAGAAAGGCATACTCGTCGCTTAGAGCTATTTATCCTTTCTGACAATCACTCTCGTTGTTTGTTAGAATACTTCTTTCTGAATCATTAGTCTTAAGCCATTTCAACTTTTGTGACACTGTGTATGGACCCTGTTTGGATTGTAGAAAAGTAAACCAAATTCTAAAAGTACAAAAGTGCTGTTTAAGATTTATTTATGGTATAGATCGCTATCAACATATTTCTCCAGTTCTGCGATCAGCTTGTTGGTTTTCCATGAGTCAACTCATGGAATAAAAGTTCATATGACTCCGCCTTATTTGTTCGAAAAATATTCTTCCGTACCGATGCTCATAATTTGAATCCCCGTCATCATGGATTAATATCTATTCCACGACACACTAATGTGTCAGACGTTTATTTTCGTACAACATCGCATTAATCTATAATAAAATACACTGGGAATGGAAGTTGCTGATGCCTCACACATTTAATAAGGGCCTCAAACATATCCTTTTAACTGAACAGCAGATGTTTTTTAATAGGTACTTCATTTTTCGGATATTGTTTATTATATTTTTCTTTTTTCTCTTCTATATGTAGCACTATTGTGGGTTCCTAATTAACTATATATGTATTTTTTTGTGTTATTAATTTTTTAATACTTTTTTGTATTTAAAATTATTGAAGAAGCGTAAATATATTTTTTTGTCCTGAAGTATTGAGACCTGGATGAAAATCAATGCGCTTGCCCCAGCGCGTGAACTGACCAGGTGATCTTTGGCAGATGGTAATTTATTAATACTGTATTCTGTTATTGTTATCTGTCAGTAAACTATATTATTATTATTATTATTATTTGATAAAAATTTATGTATTAGCAATTAAAACCACACAAAATTTATCTCTTGAATTGTTTTGATCAGTTTGACTCTTTTCATGAAACTATGTACAATAATTTATTGCCATATTGTTTTGAAAAATAACAAAATAAATAAGAATGCCATGTATGCACTGTTTTGAAAGTAACAAAATCTAAAACTAAAATAAAAATGCAAAACTTATAATAGTTGAAAAAAATTTAGTACTTTCGGGTTTTTGGCGTTACCTCTGGGCACGCCACTGGTAAAATTATACAAGCCACCTTTGCTTTAATATGGTTTGAATAATTTTTCTGTATATGCTAAAAACTGTTATTAACTTTCAACGTCATACTAATTTGCGTTTTCCAGTTATTTACAAAAAGGTTTTGTAAAAAAACTATTTAGCACCCCGTATAACAAAAACAAAGTCGTTTAGGACCTATGTTTATTTAAACTTTTTGTCTTAAATTGAGTATGAAACAACATCCTGAAGTTTGGCCACATACATAATTAACACCCTGTATATATGATAAGAATGGATCACAGTTCGAGCAATTTCTTCAGTTTTGTTTTGGTATCGTTTTTGTTAGTAGTTGTTATACTTATACCTCGTACTTAAAGTTAAAAAAGCGTTGTTACGGTTACTTAATATAAGAAATTATTTTGTTTTTAGTAATAGTTTTGAATAAATTGCATACTACGTCAAATAGGACTTTTTTAATATTTTTTACAAACATTTCATGGTTTAACCTTTAGAACATATAACTAGTCGAACGAGCATAGTGTTGTGTAGTTGCTTCAAAACTCCAGGATTTGAGGCATTGGAGAATTTTTTTGAGGTACACAAAAAAGTAATAGTCGTTGAGAGCCGGGGAATATGCTGGATGCGGAAGCAATTTGAACTTCAATTCATTCAGTTTTGACATTGTAGCCATTGTGACACGGTGCATTGTCCTGGTGAAAGAACATCTTTTTCTTTTGCATTTGGGGCCGTTCTTTTGTAATTTCTTATTTCAAACGCATCTATAATTCAATATAACATTCGCTGTTGATGGTTTTATTTTTCTCAAAGCGCGTTTTTTGTCGCTTCGGGCCGGTTTCATCGGCTGCTGCCCAGTGAGTTTACTGCCGATGTGATTCTGGTATAGTAGTGGATCCACGTTTAATCCACGGTACATACCGACAAAAAAATCCCGTTTATTACGGTTAAGCAGCTCCAAAAAGAGCTCCAAATCATCATCGACGCGTTGCTGTATTTGGTTCACTGTGAGCGGCACCCATTTTGAACACAGCTTTCATGGGCAAGCCTTCACGTAAAATAGGATACACGCTGCCTTCTGAGATCTTTGAAAGGTCAGTTATGTCCCGACACTTGAGTTTTTGGTCTCCCAAGACTTTCTTTATGTTTTCTGGAACAAGTGACAAGTGAGGGCGACCAGAGCCTTCAGCATCATCCCTGTTTGTTCTACCATGCTTAAATTCAGCAAACTAACGTTTGGCTTTCGTTGGAGCGGAGTCCCCATAACATTTATCAAGCCGTATTCTTTCCCATCAAAAACAGTGTTTAATCAACACACGAAATTCCTTTTTTTCATTGTTTGGATATTCACAAGAGTAGCGTCACTAAAACAACTGTAACTTGTGACGGGTTATGTACATGTCGCTCGGGTCGTCTTGAACACACTTGCACCATGTCATACTGCATTGGTTCTTCTTTTGCCAAAAATTCGACTAATATCGTTCCCCAACCACCGTATTCGCCTGATTTGGACCCGTCCGACTTCTGGTTATTCAGCAAACTTAAAAAGGCCAATGCGGGGACGTCGTTTTGAGACGATTGAGGAGATTAAAGCCGAATCAAAGAAGGTCTTGAAGGCTATACCGGAAAAAGACTTTTCCGACTGTTTCGAGGACTGGAAAAAGCGTTGTAAAAAGTGCGTTTTATCGGACGGGGATTACTTTGAAGGGGATGAAATTGATTTAGAAGAATAAATACAAAATTTACAGTTTATAAACAATTTCACCTTACTTTTTGATCACAGTATATATTATGGCATTTTTTATCGAATTTAATCAATAAAATAGAATATTTCACACAAAGTTTTTGTCCAAAGTTTGCAAGGGTACTTTGTTAAGTGAGATGTCAATACATTTCTAACAAAGTAAGCGGCTTTGGTAAATTCGTTGTATTGTCAAATGTTGTTATTTTGACTTCGATTTACAAAAGTATCTTAATTCTTCTGACATTCGTTTATTGATAACTCATTTTAACATCTATCACAAATTTGACGCGTGTTCAGAAGGTTATTATTTTATTGAAAACCCCTGTTATGTGTGCTGCCGACGTTTCGACCACTTTCCCACTTTTATCAAGACATCTGAAGAATAGTTTTAATTGTCTAATTAGTGTATATTTTTATTAATTGACGCTTCCAATCCTTTTCATTTCTATCTTAACTAGATTTCAGATTTCTTCTGTATTCAATGATTGACTGACTCAATTCTTGAGCTGTCTTGCTACACATTGCGCACTGCGAACAGAGAATAGGAATTGTCGATAAAATAATAACTTTCTAAACACGATCCTCTTGAAGGTCAAACCTATCTCTGGGTACTATAAATTTTTTTGCATTACTATTTGAAATCGCAATATTCATTTCAGCCCTCAAAAACTGCTGTTGGGATTTAGATGAATTTCAGAATTTAAATGTTTGTAATGCCAATTGATTCGTTTTTGGGCATTATCTAAGTTCGCTTTACAGAAGGGAATATTTTTGAGAGTCAATCTTTTGTTTAATTTAATTGTTTTTGTTCCTAAATTTATTATATTTTTATACTTTTGTTGAAACAATGTTTGTATCCAGTGGCGGCTCGTGGTCAATCATACTGGGAGGTTAAAAAATTAATTTAAAAAATAGACATACTTAAAAAATATAAATAACTCAAATGCACCCCAAAATTTTATACAATCTACAATTTGTTCAAAATATAGCGATTTTTGAAACATTCGCATTAAAATCTCTAAGGGATTTTCTGTAAGCATTGTCTAGCTGTGCACGAATATGAATATTTCCTACGGTTGCAAAATTTACCGAGCATTTCATGTGTTCTGCAGACGAAACATGTTTTTTTATTTCCTCTTTAAATGTTTTAAATCTCTGACACCGGATTTGGACTATAGCGAGTCTGACGAGTCTTTAGAAAATAATAAACAAACAAAACAGTAAAATACATTTGATACTTCACAACCACATATCCAGTTAGCTAAATCGTACATTACCTTGCGAAAGTTTCGATGAACATCTTTATTTTTGTCTTTGCTAGTTTGTCGTAAACTTAGTTCTGGCAAAGGACGACCTTGAACTCAATTAATTTTGTAAAATTAAGTTTGTTAGTACTTTTTAGTTTAATTTTCTGCACTACCGACATTTTCTATTATAGCGTATGCACACGCGAATCAAAAATAGTATTTTTACAAAACAACACAACAACATTTCTTAAACTGATTTAAAACACGCGAAAATCGAATCAAAAATCGAGCGTAGTTGTACACACTATACGAAGTCAACGTAAATTGCGGGATCCGGCTCATGACCCAAAGTTGATTATTGTTTCGGACGTTCGCGTTTATTCGGGCGCTGCACGTTTTTCGAGTTTTTCCGCGTAGATCTAATTCAATGAGGACAATTCGCACCGCCAGCCCAAGGTTGAAGAGGATGAATTACGAACGACGGTCGATAAATTTTAAGTTATTGTACTTGTGACTTAATTACCTATTTTAATAAAACACGTAATAATGAATATTTTTTTTATATTGTTAAATTTTTGGGAGGTCATTGACCAAATGACCATATGGACAAGCCGCCACTGTTTGTATTCTATTCTATTATCCGAAGTTTTATAATCAATAATTATATAGTCTACTCGATTTCGTTCACTACAGAAGAAAATATGCGACAAATAATTTCTGTCTTGTTAATATGCGCTTTAAACAGCTTTAACTGAAAGAGGACATTTTTAGTGTCATTGTACTTATCCGTGAAATTTTTGACGTGGAAAATTTTATTCGGTAAAATACTATGACGTTGGTAAACAGTCGTAATTTCAATAATTCAATAATTGCAAATATCCGCTGTGTTAAAAATATATTTCTTAATACGAAAGAGGATTTAAACATAATACCGTCTTATTTAAACATATTAAATAATCAATGTTGCAATTGGAAAAATATTCATTTCTCCACTTAATTTGAAATTGTTCATTAGAATACTGAAACCCCATATTTTTAACTGGCTCGGACTTTTTTAAATGTCCTTATTGACATTCAACAATGAAATTTCACCATGTTGCAGCTACTGATTTTCTTTTTCAATTCGGTGGTGACAAAACTGTTTTACGACAGTCTTTGATTTATAATACGCAACACTATTCTTACTATACCTAGATGACTTTAAGCTATATGTTTTGAGGTGTGAGAATCATAGTTCCATCCAAGTCAATCGTTTAGCAAAATTATTTTAAAAACGGAAATAATTAAAATAAATTTGTAGATAATTGAATAAAGTTTAAACATAAAATTATAACCGAAATACTATTTTTAAATACACAGATGATCTTTCAATTTCTAAAGAAAGAACGCAAATGTTTTTAGAGACTTGGAAAATTCTTTTACACCTGTTTGTATTTTATTCTTTAATTTTATACTGCTCTTGATCAATCCAAAAAAAATTGTTTATCTAGAAACCTGCTTACAATTAAATAAAGAACGTTTTATGGCGAAATGTCGATTATTAGGAACAGGTGACGAATTTGAGAATTTAATTGTTATCCAACGTAGAGTGCCATGGAAAAAGTAATCAGTTTAACAAGTTACGGCGCGTCGAGACTTTCTCTCGGTAAATAAACGTTTATTCTTTGTGCAGTCATTTAATTTTTATTGTATAATATTTAGTTAGTGTACTATCGTGATTTTTTTTAATTGTGCGGGATGCTCATTAAAGGAACTCTAGAGTTAAAAGTGAAAAATGGATGTGTCTTATTTGAATGGATTTGGTAACTTCATCAAAATTCGTGTTACCTGATGGTGAGTATTTTCACTGTTGGGATTATTTGATTGTTGAAACACATAATAGAATTTTATGTTTTGATCAATGTTTTTTTGTTACAGGATGGTTTGCAGCGATATTCCAGATGAAATGTAAGTACTTTATCTCTTTTTAGCATGACGTTTTAGGTCTCATTTATATAGTGTTATTCTATGATTTAAAAAATAAATTTCTTTACATACTTAAATAAAACATTAATATCAACATTTTAAACTATTCTCAGTTCAGCATTTGAAAGTTGAATAGGTTATCTTCGGAATGTAAATTTGTCATCTAGTGCTGAACATCTTTAATATTGTTTCATTTAATATTTATTATTTTAAAATAATTCGTCTAAGAATTTTTCTCCTTATCAGTAAATTTTGTAGAACCTGGTAGAATATTATATTCTAAGTACACAATTTTTATAAAAAGTATACCCATAAAATGAAATGATAATAATTTGAATTCATAACAAATAAATCCAAAAACATAGAAACAATGATGCATTTATACTATGGGTAATATTTATTAAATCCAATAAGTCCCTGACATCTAAAAGCAATGCTAATAAGATAAGGAAATTTACCCATTGTTCGTTAATCACCTTACCATCTACATATGTTAAGTACCAAATTTTGTAATTTTGAACCACTATCAAGTAATGGCAAATGCGAACAGTTGTGCATTCAGTGTTTTCTGTTCAAATTGTAAAAAAAATGTTTTCTTTACAAACAATTTGTTTCGAATGCTTAAATGATTAGGACTAAGAATTTATTAAATTTCACACGTCCCTGTGTCATGTTCACTTTCTCTTATCACTCGTATATGATATTCCATTTAAAACAACGAAATGTCCTTCCTGTACAACCGCAGCGCGGGTAGCAAAGTTCTTAAAGTATTTTTATTAAATGTTCACAATCAGTGCCTACTAATTTTCAAAATTATAAAGTGCCCAATTTTCGATATAATAATAATAAATGCCTTTATTGGCCAATACATAAAAACAACAAAAATTATTTAAATAAAATCAAAAGATATTAGGCAACTTCATGGTGTAGTTCAGGTAGCCCTGTTGTTCCACTATAACCTTGAAGTTTAATTTTTAACTTTTCTGTTTAATGAGCATATACAATCTACTATTATCAAGGCGACCAAACTTTGGGGTTTTGTTTGCCGAACTTCGTTACATCTTAGTATTGACTGTGTGAAAACATTATACTGCGCATTAGTAAGATGTCATCCTCGAGTATGCATCTGTGATATGGTATCCTTTTTTCAAAACAAAATATTGATTAACTTGAAGGGTTACAAAAATTTTTTTTAAGGCACTGTGAGTTTCGATTGGGATTAAGACAGGTTCCAGGATGCTACTCGAAAATAATGGACACTCTTAATATTAAACCTTTGCAGTGCAGGAGATTGATAATTGATTTGTGCGTAATTTATCGCTTAGCCAATGACCTCATCAATTCCCCTGGTTTAATTGAACAATTAAATTTTTATTTACCACCTCGAGTGACCAGGAACTCAAATTTGTTCCTACTACCAAAATCAAAAACTGTGTTTAGTATGAACGCTCCTTTTAGTTCGAGCAATGAGGTTAGCCAATAAATATTCTAATACTAGCTGGTTTGATATTTTTAATATAAGCCTGTAAAGTTTTAAGTATAAGTTACAAATACATTCTCTAATTTAAGTACGTATGTTTAGTGTTGTTCTAGTTTCTAAGTTAGTTTACTGAATAATTTTATTCCTAATTTCCTAAGGTTCGGCAAATCATAATTATATTATTGTTATTATTTTTATTAGTCGTTATTTTCTTTTAAAAATTTACACATAGACGTATAATCTAATTCTGAACAACTTTTCTTTGGGCATTTTTCAATATCTTGTCATCTAACCCTCACTTTTTACATATTTAAGGAATATTTTTGTTAATTTGCCTGCCATGACAGTGGTCACATAACATTTGGCAAAGTGGTTTTTTTGTCATTTGATATTCTGAATTATTTGCCAAAAAAAATTTTGGAATATCTCAATTACAAATTTTTTTCCCATTTGATGCAAACTTTTGGCGGTCACTGTATAATAGTGCAGATCACTGTATACTGATTGACAATTTAGTTTATATAAGTTTAATTCTATAATATTTCCAGTCAATAAAGAATTATTATTATTATTACCTAGTATATATAAGTACAATTCTTCTTAATAATAAGTAATTAATAATAATGGACAGTCTTGAAAAATAAATTAAAAAAAAAATTTACATACATTACAATATTGAAATTACATAAATAAGTTAGCTAAAATTTAAAATAGATACAATAATTCAAAGATGTAAAATAAAACAACAAAGATTGGTGATTACTGCCTCTTGCAATAACAATTTTTGTATTCCCACTTAAATTGCGTACTGTTAAATTTTTTTAAGTTCATTGGCATTCTGTTTCAAAGAGAATATAGTTGATATGTGAACCCTCGTCCCAAATACATGGTTTTATGAATAGGTGAAGTAATTCCTCCTTTGTAACTCGATATTGAGGTTAAGCACATCTTCTCTAAATGTTCATTTTACGGCATAGAAACAAAGGCTTTGTAAGATCACAATTTTATGATAAAACGTAGCTGCTTGTAACTCTACTCTATTTTTTATTGTAAGCCATTTCAGTTTCTTGAGAGACGTTCCTAAAACCAAATATAAACCTAATGCGCCAATTTTGAACTCGCTGTATGCTTAACATAGTGTCCTGTGTAAGCGATGGCTGTGAAATTACAAGTTTTAAGTTTATTGTAGAATTGTGATGTATATAGTATGTAGAGTAGAGGACGAACAATCGCCCCTGAGGTACACCTGAGATAACACTCTTGATTTAGACATCATTTTATCTTTAATTGACTCTAGTTGTTTTGTACCAGACAACTTTTTATAAGCTCGATAGAGTCATGAGATAATCCTACGTAATTAAGAATAGAACAGAGCAGGTTATGATGAAACAAATCAAATGCCTTGCTGTAATCAAGTAACGTTAACACAGTAATCTCGCCAGAGTCGCTCTTGCTCTTAGTATATCATCTACAACGTTTGTGAGTGCAGTTACGCATCCATATCCAGCACGAAAAACTTATTGATATTGGCGGTAGTAAATTGTACATTTCCAAATGAGTTCGAAGTTGCATTTCAAATATTTTACACAATGTAGAGGATACTAATAGGTCGTAAGTCGTTTTAATTATTAGGATTCGTATTTTTAGGCAGTGGTGTTATTAGAGACATCTTCCAAAGGGATGCAAAGTATTTGTTTAACAGGCATGAATTTATTATGTGTAAGAAATGGCAAAATAAAAGGACAACATAATCTTATAATCTGAATGTTTATTCCATCAATTCTACACGAATTGCTTTTTAGACTTTAATAATTGAGATCGTGAACATTCTATATACAGGGTTTTTTTATAAATGATTGGCTCATCAAATTGGCAATTAAATGAACAAATTTAACGATAAACGACGAACAACACACAATTTCAACTAGGAATAATAATTGCAACAGAACGATGAAATCACCGACGTTGAGAGATTAACACAATGAATTTAAGCGGCAATTTGCATTTTTAAATTTTCCAACGCTCACCTGATGATACAATCATTTATAGATGCCCTGTATTAATAATGTTATGATCTTTTCCGTTCTCTTAATAGTAATCGCTCTATCCTTAAATGGCAATTGCACAACGAGAAAAAATAAATCTGAACAATATAAATGTGACAATACGCAAAGTATTACATATGAGAAATAAACCAAAACTTAATAATAGATTAAACAACCAAACAAATGCCAAATAACAAGATTTTGGATTTAAAAATGATGTTTGTTACAGTCGTTAATTTGAGAAAGTAGCATTTATGTAACTTTGAAAAGTTTTTGTTTTTATGTGTGAATTTAGGTCCTCCTCTTTATGTTTATTTAACTTCGAATAATACTTCTATAGGAGGGGCAAAAACCCAAACTATGTGTACT
The DNA here is from genome assembly GCA_030710515.1 of Abscondita cerata. Taxonomy (NCBI): domain Eukaryota; kingdom Metazoa; phylum Arthropoda; class Insecta; order Coleoptera; family Lampyridae; genus Abscondita; species Abscondita cerata. The sequence continues at coordinate 105,865 of JALBCR010000217.1, forward strand.
AGAGCAACGTTTTGTGCTCTGAAAGTGAGCACTTCTTCAGGCCACTAATTTATTTAAAGAAAAATATAAATAGACACACTTGTTAACAATAATAAGAAACAAGAAGTGGACAAACAACAATTAAAACATGTATGACTAGAAAATTTACTGAGAAGTATTTTTTAACTGTAATTATTTATTTTAACATTATTTTTATTTAATTTGAATTTTTATGTTATTTTTTATACATGTACATTGAGTTCCAAACTAAGCAAAATTGTTATTAATAAAGATTCAATTTTGGATAAATAGACAATGATTTACAGTTTATTGTGCTGATTCAGATTCTGTCTTGGAAAACTAGAAAATTCCATCGTTATCGTGAAAGTTATGAAAAAATTTTTGAAGAACATGTTCTTGTTTCGTTAACGTACTAGTAACTTTATTGTTTTAAATGGCACGATCTTAGATTGGATAAATTAAAACAATTCAATTTTTTATATATGAATATGGGATCCATTTTTATTTATATATTGGTTGAAGTTTTTTTTATATTATTAATTATAACAAACAAATATTGGATTGATTGAAGCGTTAATTAATTAATAATATTTCATTTTTTTCTGCTTTCGATGATAGGCAATAATCTAGATTTTAAGTAATAAATTTGTATTAAACTAAAGTAGGCGGTGAAGGCAAAATGCATGATGTTGTTACGACTTCAAACTAAATAAAAGCTGTCAATTTTGATGGATTTGATAAATAAAAAATGATTTATCATGTAAGTGGCGTCTATTATTTTCGTTTCTGTATCAGATTTGATTACTGTGGTATTTAATATACTGGTTATGAAATTGTTCTGTAGTCTTCTTGTTTGGGTATTGGCATAATTCATCGGTTCTTTCAGTCTACTACTGTTTCTTTTTCAGCAATTCTGCATTTATACAATAACTTCCTGTTATTTTTTCCATTTTCATCCTTTTCAATGTGATTCTTCAGAGTGCAGAATTTGTTTTATTTCTTTGTTGTTTCATCTTCCTGTACATCTGTTTCTTCTATTGTCGCATGTTTCTCTTTCTCTGTGGTAATATTTAGTATAATAATCTTTCAGTTGTTTTAGTTCAATCCTTTCAATTGCCTCAAATGATTTTTTCTTGATGAATTGTTTGTTTTATTTTCGATTTGTTTTTGTTATCCACCATTTTTTTTTTTTTCGGTAGATTTTGATGTTTTTTCCTAATTTCATTCAACTTTTCTACAGCTTTTTTGCCCTCTCCGTCAAATCATTTTTTCCCTTTTATTTTGTATCCGATTGTACTATTTGGTGCTTGCGTAATTATATATTTCATCTGTTTTCAGTCTTAGTTTATGTTACTTTGTTTATTATTTACTATTAAGAGTTCTTTGACTACCCTTGCATTTTTCCTGATGTTTTCTGTATTTTTCTGAATATCAGAGACTACTTGTACGATTTCAATAAAACTTATTATTTAATGTTCTTTAATAATGCCAAATTTGAAAAAGTTCTAGTGGACCTTAATAGTAACAAAGGAGCTGGTCTCGATTGCATTCCATCTATTGTACTATTGTAGATCAACACTGGTTTCTCCTGTTTAACAGTGAATTAACTGTGGCATATTTTCAGATTTTTTGAAGATAAGTTCCATTGTTTATATTCACAAATCTGGCTCTACATCCGACGTACGTATGTAAACAGCTTCTAACCTGGGCACGTTTCATCACATACTGTGACAACAATGAAAGGTAAGAAACAAGTTCATGTGCCCTACTGTTAAAAAAAATAAAGTCAAACGGTATCCAACGGCTCCCCATACATGTTCCATTCTCTTAATGTTTTTGTGAATGACTTAACTAGAATAATGAATGTATTGCTCTATTTTTACGTTACAAGATTGTGGTTTATATTTAAAATTATTTTATTCCAATTGAGGGCTGGTGTATTGCAAATGGGATAAAACTGAAACCAGATAAGCCCCGTTTTTTATTTGATCTTATGGTCTTCACTGGGACAAATTCAACTATAACAACAACCTTATAATATGACTTGAACTTCATTCAGCACTGTGCTCGTACCTTCCACAATGACAATGCTAAACATCACGTGGCCACAACAGAACTTCGAAATTTTATCACATCTACCATACTCACTGCCACCCTTTACTATTAGTTCTTCCTCGCGATGTAAAATTTTCATGAAGGAAAGAAATTACGAAACTTTTAAAATATTCAGATGACAGATTTCCTAGTTTCAAAGGATTTTGAGTCCATCATCTTATTGTCAGATAGAGGAGTACGTAGAAAACAATGGTTAAGATCTAAGTAATTAATCTCACTTATGGACTTAAATATAGGAAAACAAAATATCCTCAAAAGATCGACTTTCTTACCAAACTTTATGTGTCATTGGGGTTGGAGAAATTGCGTTCAGACGCAGATATCTTGTTTCAAAGGATTATGGATCTTAGTGTCAAATAGAGGAAGTACGTACAACACAGTGGTTAAAATATAATTAATTAACCTCAATTCTGAGCTTAAATATAAGAAAATGAAATATGGTGAAAAAAATTACTTTCTTACCAAACTTTTATAGTGTGAAATTTCTCTCTAAAAGTTATAATTTTTGCTACAACAGAACAAAATGTTACTATACAGGGTGTCTGTAAAAGGTCTTTACACAAGCCTACCACATTATCCTTAGACAAAAATAAGCCGATTTAAGTAAACTTACCTTAGTCAAAAGTAGCTTAGTTTGGGCGCTATGCGGCCTTGAAGTTAAAAATTTGAAATCGTTTTTTATTATAAATTTAAAATGGTTTATGCGATTTTAATAAGATTTGGCATAGTTAGTTAATGTTATTGGACGAATATTCTAATACCGGAAGTGAATGAAACACGCATGGCCATTGTGAAAATTAACATAATTTTTTACTGTCTGTAGTAGAGGCACGAAATAATTTTTGTTTCATAGAGTAATCAAAAACGATCAAATTATGTTTCTTGTAATATTTCCATATTTTTATTCGTTCTTGAGAAAAACAAAAAAAATACCTATGCTGGTGCATTCGAAAAAAGAATAATCTAATCCAGTCGCCTGTGATTTTTTCTATGAATTTTCCATTTTCTACAAAAACGGCACTCAAGAATTGAATACTCTTATGGTTTTGCGAAATTTGTATCTTAGTAATCATCATTTGATTATTTTACACAAAAATCATTTAAAAAATTAAGTAATTATAAAATAATGTCACAAAAACTGTTCAAAGTGTTCTCCATTTACACGCATACAAAGATTTATACGACGAAGGAAATTAAATTGTACTCTTCACAAAATTTCTATCACCTCTAAGGTCATTTTATAGCATGTTGAATACGTTGCCATAGTTCTACTTCATTAGCCACAGGTGTTTTGTAAACCACGGACTTAAGATGTCCCCATAAGGAAAAAATCAGCTGGTGTTAAGTCTGGAGAACGTGGTGGCCAATTTACAGGAGCGTTATTACCTCTCCCTATCCATTTGTTTGGGTGTACTAGATGTAAGTAATTTCGAACATCAACCGAAAAATGTGGCGGAGCTCCATCGTGCATGTACCACATATCTCTCCGAAGTTGTAGAGGTAACTCGTCTAACATATCTGGCAATGTGTTTTATAAGAACTGCAAGTAGATGGCTCCCGTTAATGTTTGAGGAAGAATAACAGGACCAACAATAAAATCGTCAATTATTTCAATCCACACATTAAGTTTCAATTCGCGTTGAAAATGGTTTATCTTTATGGCACACGGGTTTTCAACGGCATAAACGTGTTCGTTATGGGAATTAGTTACCCCTCTTCTTGTAAAACAAGCTTCATTAGTAAACAAAATAGTGTTGCTAAAGTTTAAATCTGCTTCTCTTTGCCTATTAACAAAGCGACAAAAACCCAAACGCATTTCAAAATCATGTTCTAAAAGATCTTGAACTGTTATTTTATGATATGGGTATAGCAACTGTTCTCTAATTATTGCGTGGACCACATCTTTACATACTCCTAGTTCCCTACCTATTTGTCTAGTACTTATTTCTGGATCTTCTTCAACACGTTCTAAAATTTCTTCTTCAACTTCAGGAACCCTTACAAAACGCTGGCTTCCATAATCAGCGGTTGCAGGAGCAAAGCGACCGGTCTCTCGAAGACGTCGCTCAACGGCAGCAAACGTTGGTTCACTTGGTACTCGACGATTTGGAAACCTTTCAGAATACACCCTAACACATTCTCGTGTTCCTTCACAAACGCCATGATAAATCACCAAAATTAAGCTTTGTAAATTATTATTAGAACACTTAACAAACTTTTGAACACTAATGACAATTCAGGTATTTTAGATTTGACACTATTATTATTTAGCCATGCGAAATTCATATGTTTGCGATAGCACTACCATAAACTCTTTTTTCCGTCGACCTCATTATAAAATTGAGTTTTACGTACTCCCTGAATAATCATAAAGTAACACTATAACTGTAATACTTTTCGTCCGCAAACACTTTTCGTCCGCAAACATCTGTCAATGTCAATTATTATTTTATGTCAAATTACATGAAAGACCCTCGAAGTAACCAGTATGAAAACCCATTTTTAAGAAAGGATTAATTTAGTGACTACATAGGATATTACAGTACTTTAGGTACATACTGAAACATTTTTGATACTGCAGAATATTGTTTGTTTACTTCCATTTATAACCTCAATTTCTCAATCCCACACAACTGTGAACAAAAACAATTTGTTGTTCAAATTACAAGTAAATGATTTTAAGTGCTTTGAAATGATATTAATAAATTGTTTATAGTTTCTACAATGTGCGAAGCATATAGAAGAGCCTGGTTGTAATCTCACAATACTCGATACATTGTTTTCAATATGTAACACTTTAACTTCTTTAAAGTTATTCATTTATAAGGTAAGACAGAATTCATACGACTTGAGATTGCTTTAGACAATTTTATTAGGTAACATTTTGATACAGAAACGGAGTTCCGATACAAAAATTTTCACGATCATAAAATACAAAAACTTACAGTAGAAGTGAGTTAATTATGGGTACCTTTCTATTACTGTATTTGATTGATGTAAATAAGTAATAATGCTAATGGAAAACACAAGAACAGTAATTACTTGTGAAAAATCATTTGAATATTGATTCTGTCGCAGGAAAAAACAAAAAGAATCATATAAGCCATCAACATTACTGGGTTCAAGATTTATTCGTACACAAAAAACAAGGTGATTTCACAGTTTTCAATAAGCTGAAAGAAGATTATTACATTTTTGAAACATTTTCGGAGTGAATCAAAAAACTACGTTTGCATACTTTCTTACGGTCAGGCAATATTTTTATTGAATATAAAATGATTATAAGTCTGACCACGGTACAAACTCAGTCTTATAACTATTATATGTCCAATTAGTAAGAATCGACTTTAATGTGTTTAATAGGAGAAACTTCATTACATCTTTGATCATAAACAAATAAAAGAAATGCATTAATTTTGAGGGCAGGTTCCAACTATAACTACATTTTTAAATATACTTCAAAATAACACTACCTAAATGTAATTTTTATTATTTTAATAAATTATAAAAAAGTACATGTTTTACCTAATACCTATCATAATCAAGTGCTCTTATAAAAATTATGTGATTGTTGTAAACAAATGCTTTATCGGTACAATATTCGAACGCGGAAAGCTTTATTTCCTTTAATAAATTAAATTTTGACACAAATGTTACAATACTGAACGGTGAAGTGAACATTAGGTACAGTAAAATCAGAACAAACGTAAAATTTTTGTTTAAAAATTACTAAACATTTTGTTTTCAGTAAACGGTAATAAATAGAAAATTAATTAATTTAAGGTCAACGGAAAAATTAATATGTACCTCGGAAAAAAGTGCTTTTTAATAACCTCGCCTGTTGCTTGCCTCGGCTAACGCCTCGGCCAGCAAATTCAGTCTCGTACATAAAAGTGCACTTTTTTTGTCCTTGTTACATAAATAACTATTTTTCGTTTTTCTCGAAAACAAATAAAAAATAAAATTTTTTTTACAAGACACATAATTTAATCGTTTTTGAATACTCTATCGAATAAGAATTATTTCGTGTCTCTACTACTGATAGCAAAAAATTATGTTAGTTTCATAATAGACATAGTTATGCGTGTTTCATTCACTTTCAGTATTCGTATATTCTGTAATTTTCTAAAAATAATATTAACTAACCATACCAAATCTTATTAAAATCGCATAAGTCGTTTTGAATTTATAATAAAAAAACAATTTCAAACCCAAACTAAGCGACTTTGGACTAAGGTAAGATTACATAAATCAGCTTATTTTGGTCTAAGGAATCATGTGGTAGGCTTGTGTAAAGACCTTGACAGACACCCTGTATTATGAAGGAGTATGGTGTCGAAGAATAATAATTGCATACTAAAACTTTCACGTAGATATTTATAGTTGTCCTAGCATTATCAGATTTACTCTTTTATTTCTTTGAATAATTCAAGGAGGTCAATACTTTTTATTAAGATTGTCATATTTTACATTGCGAAAAAAACGTATGAAAAACTTTTAAATGAACAAAATGTTCTTCTCATAGAAGTAACAGAAACCTTAATTACTTGAGTGAAATTCTTGTATAAAGAACACGAAACAGATAGTATAAATCTAAGTAATGCCAACAAGCTTAATTACTTGTGCTTTATTGATATAAAACTACTGTGAACTTTTAAGAATGTTCGTGTTTTAGAACCATTACAAAATCCGCTTTTTAATATTCAAAGCCACATTAATCAGGTAACGTCTTTATCATTCTTTAACAAATTATCAGTAAATTTTAATAAACACCTACATATTCATTAACTTTCAATACATCAGTCAACGAACGTGGCACAGGCTACCAATTACTGAAACTTGCATGTGAACTATTGTAGATATGCAAACATGCAATAGTGCTATATTATCAGTATCCATACACATAAGTTTTAATTAAAAAACCAGCACTTTTGTCAAAAAACCTATGTCATAAATTATATTAAATAGTGCATGCACGTGTATTCGCGTAGAGCCAAAATAATAAAATTAGTTTGAAGGTTACGAAACGAATTAAAAAAATTTAATGCAACGTATTAAAAATTTAATAACCTACCTATAATACAGTCCAAGACTATTTTAAGTAAAGGCCGGTGTCGTCAAAAATCGTTCTAGTTTCATCCGAGACCAACATAGGTACAGCTGTCTTCTTCCGCGGTGATTGTGACTTGGAAACACATCATCAGAGTGTTCGTGATTTGCTTCCCATTCAGGAGAATCCACAAACTGATGAACGTTAATAAAATGAAGATGTGTATCATCGCATGTCACACGTAATCTGTAAAATGTAATCAAATAACTATTGGATTAAGTTGCTGCAATAAAAGGTTCAATTTTAACATTATTGTAAACTGTTCAGTCACGCAACCTAAATGACCGGTAACACGTTCGATACGTTTCAAATGTCGTATCTATCCACACACAAACATTGTTAATATTAACCGTACCCTTGTAAATGTTAATTAAGCATTAGGACAAAGTCAATCATTAAAAGACCTAATGTATTATAATACACCATAGTTATATATAACAATGGTCAACATTGTATCTCACCATATTTGAATATAATACCTAACTCAACTACAACTAAGACAAACAGCATAACACTTCATAATTTAAAACGTTTTCAAACTAAGATCAATATACCTACTTTCACCTTTAATGTTTTAATACTTATTTGTGCCAGGTGAAAAATCGGAAATGTTTCTTTTCTTTTCTGAAGTTGACACTCAAAAAATTTTCTTGTTTGTTTTTGACGTTGATCATTGATACTTATGTGTTGGAATTAAAAATTCATGCAAATATTCATTTGGTTATTGCCAAAATCATAAACAAAAAAATTATTTCAAATATTGTATTACACGAGGAGAAAATTACAGTTTTCATGCGAGCGCTGATAATCACGAGCAATGAAACATGGTTTTATCCTGAAGTAATACACTATACCTTTTCCACAACCAATATATAGTATCTATGAGTTTTATCAAAATTTAATTTAAGATTTAATTGTCAGTTTGGCAATTAAAAAAATATAGCTGTTTTCACGACTACAAAAACATTTTTTTATTCTCAATAATAATTATCAAGTTTACTTTTTATTTGAAGTGTAGACGTCGTTTTGACAGATTTTCAGGTTAGATAAATAAATGATTAGTTTCAAATCAAAACGAGCAACCAATCAGCTTTTGCAACTACATGCAGTCAATTGGGGTATATATACCGTGTGTCCCAGGGAGAACGCAACATAGGATTTTTATTAAGGCAAAATATACAGTGTGTCCGTAAAGTATGGAACAAATTCATTTTTAGCTAAACAGACCATTTTAGGAAATAATCCTGAAACACGTCGATTTTTGATTTTAATTTACCGTATTTTAAAATAATAATCTAATATACAGGGTGAATTACTTTTGAGTAATGACGTCACCGTCATTTTTTTTAAATGGAGCACTCCCATTTTGTTTCAATTTTCGGATTACTCTAGCTGAGCTGATTCCAAAAATGTATCACATGTTGATTCCATTTGATACAGGGTGACAAAAATACAATAGTTTTGTGTGTGCTCATAAAGCAACGCATAACATTCTTTATTAAGTTAAATTAACAATATTATCAAAAATACTTATTCTCTAGCGGACAGAATATGATGAAATACATGACTTTATAATACATGACTAATAAAGAATGTTATGTTACTTTATGAGCACACACAAAACTATTGTGATTTTTGTCCACCCTGTACCAACTTGGAATCAACATGTGATACATTTTTGGAATCAGCCTCAGCTAGAGTAATCCGAAATTGAAAACAAAATGGAGGTGCTCCATTTAAAAAAACGACAGTGACGTCATTACCAAAAAGTATTTCACCATACAACTAATTCTTTTACATAATTACGCATAATTATTTTCCTAAATTAATTTTAGGTTATAAACAAAAAGTACATTATAAAGAATATTAAGCTGATTTAAGATGCAGTTATATCAATATGATTAAAAGTGCCTATGAAAGTATAATTATGTAAACGGGATTCAGGTTTAATTTTTATACAGCATGTTAAGAACTTCACGATATAAGACCGATACTTGTGTAAAACACGATGAAGGAAGAACCAGGAGACGACAGTTTCCTAGGCAAGGAATATTATTATTTTAGTACCTACCTAAAAAGTAATTTAACTTGGAATATTATTTGCAGGAGTCGTACAAGCAAAAGGTAGGTAAACAAAAATGTTGTGATTATTTGAGAATGCCAAATAGTTAACAGCTTTGAATGTTTAAACCTCGGTTTGAACTCACAAAAGAATAAGGTTTGTATTTTAAATTATTTTCTTTGTTTCATATTCTAAATTTCAGATCATGAATTTAAATCTCTGCAAGTGCACACATGAGATCTATGCACACAATCGCCAAACCTTTGTAAAATGAATTTAAAATATTGTTTATTAATAAAATTGATTTTCTTTGAAAGTCGTAAAAATTCTTTTTGTGATTTTTGGTGGTCCTGAAAAGGGCCGTTTTGGTTTTTGGGTAGGTATGCAGAAGTGAAAGCTACATTTTATTTAAGCCAGCAACTGCTTATATTAAATGCTGAACTGCTGTCCATTTACTGCTAAACAATGCCCTAATCGATTATAAAAAAGCAAACTTCTACAATTCTGTCCTTTAATGACTCGACAGTGATGTGTGGTCGATCTGAATACACTTTAGAGGCAATGTATGACCATAAGAAAAGTCATTAGAAGACAAATCTGGTGATCTCGGTGGCAAGCAATTTCACCACCTCTTCCAATCCAAGTTCTGGGCAACGCATCATTTAAGAGGCCAGATTAGCACTATGAGCTGGACACCCATCGTGCTGATACCAAAACAACAGTATCCTCTTCAGCAACTTCGTGCAATGCTGGTAGCACATGCTCAATTAATAGGTCACGGTACTTAACAGCAGTAAGTGTACCCTCAATGAAAAAAGGACCTATTACGGTATTGGAAAATATCCCAGCCCAAACATTTACTGATTGGGGATATTGGGTGTAAGCTGGTATAAACAGATGGTAATTTTGAATGTTGGGTGTTCCATTTAATGTAAAAGTGCATTCATCAGTAAAACACAGATTTTTAATAAAGTTATCGTCATTATTAGATTTTTCCATTAAAATTTCATAAAATTCTTGTCTTTTTCAGCATCCGTTCTAAAGAGCGTGAGAATAATGGTAGGACTTATACTTGTGTTTCTTTAGTATTCTATGTACACGACTTTTACTTAGACCGCAGTCAACACTTAGTTGTCGAACACTTATGATCGGATTATGCTGAACTGCTGCTAGTACATCAATCTCGTCGTTGTTGTTGTTAGGCCTGTCAAGCTGCACCTGCTTTGGCCGCTTGTGAACACTGCCAGTATTTTCAAAGGTTTGAAATACTCGCATGACTGTACTAGCACTTGGAATCGGTCGATCTTGAAAAAGTGCAGCAAATAATGCTGAACAGTTTCTATAGCTTTCACCACTGCATACCCATTTAACCATTTGAACTTTTTCAGCAGTTGTATACACACTCATTATTGCAGACAGTTATAAAAGTTGCGCTAATAATTGAAATTTAAGTTGGTTGCTGCAACTTCAGAGCAATCAAAATGACACATACCGACGTCGCATTGGTTGAAAATTTCAAAGCACTAGTAGATCCATTCTATATTTTGCCTTAATAAAAGTCCTATGTTGCGTTCTCCGTGGGACACACGGTATATACATCACCATCATTATTTTGTTTTAATTTGTTTATATGATCTTTCCAGTTTAGCTTACGATCAATTATAACCCCTAGATATTGTCTACTTGTTCTATAATTATGCAATTTTGCACTGTATGGTATTGTTGGTTAAACAAGAGGTACACTTATAAATCAATGGATTTAAAAATGAGTTCTTTGTAAACCGTAAAAGATGAACTTTATTTTTACTAAGAGTTAAGCAATTTTCATCAAACCAATATTTAAGTTTTATTTAAATCCTCAGTAATACTTTTATACAAGAAATTTTTATCGTTAGATGTATAAGATGGGGCAATGTCATCTGCAAAAGCTGTAAAAGTGCCATTGAATTTACCTAAGCATAATTCGTTTATATAAATTAAAAAACAACAAAGGCCCCAATACTGAACCCTGCGGAACACCGCATGATACTTCATGCGTAGAGCTATAAGAACCATCTATGAGAACCTGTTGTTTTCTATTAGAAAGGCAACTGGAAAACCAATCATATGTAGTGCCTCTAATATCCCGCATTCCAAAAGTTTTTCTAATAAAATACTATGATTGACGGTATCGAATGCTTTTGTAATGTCAATAACTAGACTTGTAACAAACCTGCTTTCGTTTAAACCTTCATAGATTTCGTTAGAGAATTTAATAATGCTTTCTCAGTGTTTTTCCCAGCAATGAAACCAAATTGAGTTTTTGAAAAACAATTTACTGAATTTAAAATTTCATTAATCTAAATTTTACCACTGTCTCAAAAACTTTAGATAGTACTGGCTGTAGCGCAATTGGTTTATAATTTTTAATATCAGTTATACTACCTTTTTTGTAAATTGGGATAATAATAGCATTTTTAAATTGTTGTGGAAATTTTCCTGTACTTAGGCTAAGATTGAAAATGTATGTCAGAACAGGTGAGATAATTTCTTGCGTAGCTTTTAGAACTAACGATGACAAGCCGTCACCTCCTACTGTTTTTTTATTATGTAATTTCGAAATAATGTTCTTTGTTTCGTCCGCCATAAAAATAGAATTTTGTATTGACTTTATTTTAAAAAAATTTTTAAAGTTCTGGCAATTTTTTAAATCGTGTAAATTAAAGAGCATATTAGAAGCTTTTCCAAAATGCTATTTTATCAGAGGAGTCATATGTTACGTTAGTGGCGGGTTAACAATTTTGTAGACTATCGATTAACCTCCATTGTTCCTTTGATTTGTTTTAATTTCATTAAATATTTTGATATAGTAATTTTGTTTGTGATTTTTAATGTACAATGATAGTTTGTTTCTGTAGGTTTCAAAATATGATTTTAATTGTTTATTATTGGGTTGAGCTGATAAACATTTATACAAGTGATTTTTCTTTACAACCCTGCTTATAAAATTAATTTTGTTGTAACTTATTATATCATTGTTCTTGTATGATGTAGTATTTTTAGTTGTGTGTATTTTGCAAACTATGGTATTGTTATTCCCAAATTAAATGGTTTATCGATAATATTCAATTCGTCTAAAGTTCGTAAAAATACGTGATCATTGAATACCTGTTGAAAACCATTACTAGGTAGTGTGTTTAAGTAATCATCTGTCTCGGGGAACATTTCAACGTTGATATATTTATATCACCAATAATACAAACATTTATATCCTTAATAGTATACATATACTCTGAAAATTCGACAACGAAAGAAGTGATTGGGTAAGCATGTAATCGGTATAGCGCAGTGATAGTCAAGGAAATAGAGTGAAGAAGAGATACTTTAACGTAGAGACAGTCTGCTGTTTGCAATGTTACCAATCGACTTATACAATCATAATCTTCACAAACATATACAGTCACTCCTGCCGCCGCCTGGACATTGTTACACTTAGCAAATAAATTGTACCAATTCAATTTATAACAATCTACTTCGTTTTCTTTAATCCATATTTCTGAGACTACTATTATATGGGATTTTATTTTAAGCTAGATAATTGAATTATGAAGTCATTAAAGTTAGCCCGCAAACTGCGTATATTTTGGTGTATCAAAATCATATCACAATTTTCCTTTAAATAATACTCTATCTCATTTACCAGATTGCCCATTGTTACATAGAATAAGAATAAGTGTGATACATATTTACTTTAAGATAAGTTTAATTATAAATTGAATCTGTTTGATTTATATACTTGCATTTTATTTAATAGAATTTAAATCATTCAGTGATGATAATACAAACACAGTTGAGTTGCCTTCCTTTCTTAAATGAATTTTCCCATTGCGAACCCATATATACTTAAAGCCTCGTTGTCGTTTCAAATCTCTCGCTGCTGAATACACACGTCCGTCGCCTTGCCTGGCTTACGCTCTTTTAATATAGATTGGTTGATTTATATGCATGTTTAGTTGACGAGTTGTAAGATCTTTTTTTTTCTTTCTTTTTTTTGTAAAAAATTTATTTTGTCAGTTCTTCTGACAAACTTTACAATAATGCTTGGAGAATCTTTATTACTGCTTGACTTGACAATTTTTCTGTTTCCAAGACGATGACATTTGTCAATCATGGTCCCATCTATCTTAAAATTGATGGCGTCACCAACAAGCTTAACACGTCTTCTATTACTACTCCTTAAAAACGCTAAAATTGCCCGATTTTGTTCAAATTTTGAGATTTTGAAAAATAAATAGATGTACCTCGGCACTAAAGTTCTTTTCATGATTCATCATGAAAATCAAACTTAAGTGCCTTGATACATAAATAACTATTATTTGTCCTGTAGATCGTATCTTATACATATAGTAGGTATATGTCGTAGTGACACATAATGCAAAACAAAGTAATAACAAAATTGATGATTAAACACATATATATTAAAGTAAAACAAATTAAATTTAAATATCATTAATAAGCATATGATGATCGGTGTCGCCAACTCATGGACTGCAACTGCTAACGCCTCGGCCTGCAAACCATCCTCCGCACTCGCAAAAGGTCAGTTTCTGGCCTAGTGATACAAATAATTATTTCAAGATTTGTTGTATTTCCAATTTAAACTTAACGAATATGAGTGTTGTAGAGGTGGTTCGTTTCATTTTTTTTTGCTGAGATTAATTTTTTATCATAATTGAATATTTGTAACGGAAATGTATAATATTGCATTTCCAGTGCATGTAGGTAAATATATGAGTTTGATGTTTCATACGTCAACAGAAAGTTGTTGCTAAAAGCACAGTCAGTGTTTCCACTACGTCAAAAAAATGCATTAGTTTATGGCACCAGTGCGTAAAATAAATCACAAAAAGAGTAGCATTATATTTTACGCACCGGTATAAGAAATATTGATGTGTAAATGTATAAACGGTAGTAGAAATTAATTTAGTAATTTTAATGTCATCAGTAACGAAATTAAATAGTAAAAGATATCATTAGTTACTGATAGATTTTCCTTTATCTGTCCTTGCAATGGAAAGCGACTTCATTTCTATGGATTTATAAATAAGACTCCGAATATTATTTAAGAAAAGCATCAGGTTGGTTGGATGAGATTGGAGTTCCGCAGAGGTCGATTGTTGGTATCTTGTTTAATTTTTTCTTAATTTATATACATGATTCGTCTTCATTTGCAAGTTATAATCATGAGAATATTATTTGTAAACAATTTGCAAAGAACATCCTTAATCGTTCTCTCTTTATCTTCAGTGGTGGCGATAAGAACTGAACTTGCTTTTTTAAATACAAGTTGAACTGTAGATTTTTAAATGCTCATATTTTATTAGATATATTTCATTCCATTATATAGACATCTTGCATTATCTATAACCGCTTGCCACATTAATATTTTTCCGCCCTTTATGTTGTGCCGCATACTGAAAGCAACTAAATTCTTGCAAATTCGATTGTAGTCAAATAATTTTGTTTGTCAAGGTTGATTTCTTTCGGGGAAATCTTTCAAAACATTAGTTAATGTTAACTCTGCATTGCTTATTGTTAGTGATTTTACATAGTTATTTGTTTTTCAGGCATCCGTCCAGAAACACTAACTTTACAATCGTCAAAATCGGCCGGAAAATAGTTGGTTAAAAATTTACTAATGTTTGGTAACACGAGAGGGCAGGTCGATTGCGTCGCGTATGACATATGACAAATGTTGAGAATATAACCTTCTAGCCTTCTAGGGGAATATAACCACACAAATTTTCTCTGATGTAACATTTGACCAATATTTAACGCTCAATTTATGTTCAATTTTGGATTAAAATTTAACTAAAAAACAAGAATTCAAGGGTTTTGGACGCATATAAGTTCTATTTCGAACAGTCATTCCTAATCTGTGACTTATCAAATCTAAACCCGACCTGCAAATCAAAATCGTTTTCTTTGTCGGACACTGATGCAGCTGCAAGCAATCTTTAATCAATTAGACACTTGTCAGTGCAGTAACATGTTAACTCCAGTTAAATGCGTCGACTTTCAAATTACTTGAATTCTACTTATTGTCAGGGATATTTTTTACTATTTAATTTCGTTACTGATGACATTAAAATTACTATGTCGGTTTAATCAGATCGGCTTCCTATGTGCACAAATGTTAACGATGCTAAAAGCCACTATACTTTTGCAATGTAGGAAGTCCATGGTTTTACAACTGCTGAATTTGTGCTCAAAGTTATTTATATTGCAGGTTCAGTTAGTGTAGGATACTTAAGTTACACTTCTAGGTTACGTTTAGGGTAGTAGCACTGAACTGTTCAGTGGGTAGTAGGTACGAATTTAGACTAGGTTATGTTAGTTATAATTTAGTTTTAGCCATTTATTTGTGTGAGACACAGTAGAATTATTATCAGGAGATATTTTATTAGGTACTTCACTTATAAGTTTTTGAAAATGTCAACAAAATCGATTCGTTATAAAGTTACGAACCATATTGCGTGCCACATCTTTAAGTGTACTGATGTATTATCTTTCATTTTTTATTTATAAGAATAAAAAGCCAACAATAACTACTACATTTTTGAATTTAAATATTGGAAAACAAATTGGACTGATACCAACAAAAAAAAATTCTTTAGTGTCAAAATTTTTACACAAAAGATTTACCTATTTTAAACATTTAAAATTTGTTGACCTAAAAAATTTTGTGTGACACACGTCCAAAAACTGTTTTGCGAGTATTCGCACTTATGGGGCCTCGGCCCCACAACATTGTACTCACACTCGCAAAAAGGCAGTTTTTTGGCCTAGTGACACAAATAACTATTATCTCACCCCGCGTAAAGCTCATTTTACGCTTCATTCAAATCAGTCAAAATTCCTAATACTGATTCAAATTCTTTCTAAAATCCGAAAAGTTATTGTTATTAGTTAGCATGAAATTAAAACATTCAACCTAATCTGTAATAACACAAATAATATCAATGAGAAACACTTTGTTTTGTTCAATTTTTAATCAAATAAAAGCTTTCTCTAATTTAATTTAACCATAAATAATAACCGGGTTACACTAATTATTCGATATTTATATAATATTATATTCAATTACATTAATTATGCAAGTAAATTATAAACAAAATAATGGTGTAAATTAGTTCCCCTTCTATATGGATGTTTTTTTATAATTTAATGTGGACTTAAGACTCCTTCTTAGTGGAGTTGGAGTAAACAAACACACTCATGGGTTGAAATTTACGACGTTCATTCTATCATGCTGTGTGTGTTTTGCATACATAAATTTTGTTTACAATTATATGTTTGTCATCATTTTAAATTTTAATATTTGACGTAATCATCAAATCAACTGATGATTTTAAAATATGTAATAGGTCCGATAGAACCTTGAGAAAGCCCTCATAAGGAGGTGCGAAACATCGGCAATTTCAACTTTTAACTGATTGAGTTGAGTTTGTTTACTCCATCTGCACTGAAAAGGAGTCTACAAGTCCACATTAAATTTAAAAAAATTTTGGAGGGTAACCTACTCGAGTTGTTTTTGTTTTTTAAAGTGGCCAGAAGAAACTGAAAGACGAAACTTTGCCATAAAATACACAATAATAATTTTATCGTGTCCTTGAGAGAAGAGACAATTAAGTTATGATCCATAATTATCGTAAATTTCATTTTCTATACATTTTACTTAAACCATTTTTGTGCGTTACGATTTTATAACTCAATTGAAAAAACTATTCAATTTAATTTTCTAAATTTAGATTTTCTGTTTCGAACATTTTTCAAACAAAATTGATCTACTTTTAAAAAAATTTCCATTGGAAATATCATTTGTTAACAAACAAAATAAACGAGTAGTAATTTATTTTCATTTGCAATTTAAATTAACGTTCTTTTCAAAAATACAAGGCGCATAATGTCAGATAAATGTCTCGGCTAATTTAAGTAAATTCTAAACACTACACAGTCCACGTGCATGTTTTTCTCAAAAGAAAATACCCAAACAATTTTGATTAAATTTAATTGCGAAACTGTAACAAATGGTTTGTGTTATATCTGTGCAACTTACGAGGATCAATATAAGTTAACCTTGAACGCCATTTACAATCTGGAACATAATGACCAATTGTACTTTTGCAACAATAAATTATTTTTATGCTTTTAAAATATACTGTTTCAATAATGTACATGTGATTGGTTAACATAAGATACTCGATGCTTTTAACTACAAAAATGCGTCTTATTTTACAAAATAATGAAAATACATGCAGTTCCATTAAAGTATTTATGGTTCTTTCATTTCTCTATAAAGCCTGTTTGGTTTTATTATAGATCGTAAAAAAATCTAAGTTGTAAAATGGATTCGATTAGATCTTTTGCGTTTAACTTTTGGTGTTTTTTATGTAGGAATCAAAAGTATAATGTAAATGAAAATAATTTTATTTTTAGTATTATCCTTCATACATACAATTTTTAAATTTCAATCGTATAAATTTCAATATCTTCCAAATTTGTATGCGATTATCTAACTTTTGCCGACTTTCCAACATAAAAACTTTGATGTAGGTTTTATTATAGTAGGTATATGATTAAATTAGTTCTATGAGCAGTGCATTGGTGAACGAGAGGGTTTGTGGCACTACAAACAAAGAAAGCAGTGCCACAACGGAACGAGTCTAACAATAGACCGCTTATTAGAACGTATTTAATTTAACAAATCTGGAAAATTTTGTTTCGAATCAGGTACGAAGTGCCAAATGCCCATGATGGAACGTCAAAAACAGACTGATCAAGTATTACAAACTTAAAATTTTGGATTTTACAATTTGGAATTTGAAATTAATTCCTAGACGGAAGGTGATAAGTGATAAGTGTTGCATCTGAAATCGAAATGGAAAGTTTGGATTTAAAAAAAAAGATAGTTGCACATGCAGGATGATGCTATTTCTACTAGTTACAGCATCAAAGTAAGAGTTCAAGTCTGTGGTAAAATGATAGAGGGAAATTGACGTTATCATATTACAACGCAACATATGTCAACACGTTTAGATGTATGGAAAGTGCCCATAAATGAAGAAATGATAAACTCTGTAGTGAACATGCAAATCGTAACATATATAAAAGGATATTCTTGTAGTTTTTGAGTTTGGTGATTAGTTGTCAGTTAATACAGGGTGTCCCGAGTTTATTTTTACATCCGAAACCCGCATCAAGCTTCTAAAATTCTAAGCGAAAAGTTCAAATAACATATGGTCGGAAACGTACCGTTTTCACATTAATTCCCAAAAAATATTGCATCAGGGCAATACTTTCCTTTCTGTCTTACTCATTTGTTGAACGTAGGCAAGCCAGAGAAAAAAGGTCGTGCTCGAACGAACGTTTTACGCGCCGTTTCCGAATGAGACATTTCGTGGTGTACGCCTTCGATGTAAACAAACTTTGGACAGTCCTTATCACTGGTGTTACATTTGTCGCATCAAGCTGTCGAATTGGGAGACAAAAAACAAAAAAACAGAGCCGAGAAGTTGCCGGTCGTGGAAGCGAACCGCATCGAGACGGTTACAATCGAGCACGTTGTCCACTCTTCTATCGCGCTTCCTTTTAAATAAGCTGTTTGTAGCGAGCCGAATGAGGCAACAAGTGCTCATTGGCCAGCGATATTTTGGGAATCAGTGAAAACGGTACGTTTCCGACCGTATGTTATTTGGATTTTTTCGCTTGAATTAATGGGCTGATGCAGGGTTTCCGGATGTAAAAATAAACTCGGGACACCCTGTATATTATAACATTCTTAATAGTGTAATACGATACTGGTTCCGAATATTGAACAGAAGAAAAACGATAACATTCTGTAATAATAGCTACCCAAAGAGACAATTATGCAGCTAATATTTACTATACTATAGGAGATTCAAATTATAGTAAAGTATGTACACTCGTGAAATTTAAAACTTGGACACCACAATTTCTGTAAACAAAAGTTTGCACATTGTGAAGCGGGCTTAAGGGTATCATTTACAATTCTAACAGCAGGTAGTCTCAGCAGGGGTTATCTTATAGAAGGACTGTAGAGTGAATCATTACACTAAGCAACGTTTTAGAAAATAGGTAATTTACGTTGCTTACTTAATTTTTTTCTTTAAAGAATATATTTGAAGGTATTGCTAATTAAACACCATAGCTCGATTAATTATCGAATCAAAATTTTGTTTAGGAAATGTTTACAAAATAAAATTAGAAATAATTTTGATTTAAAAACGTCTACAAGCAATAACTTTTAAATTAAATCAAAAAACTAAACATGGTTATTTGGGTTGACTGATTATTACTTATTTTTAAATAAATCTAACCTACTAATTATTGTAAGTTATTAAAAAAATCATTAAACTCTCTATTCATAATATTTAGTCCTTACAAAATGTATATTTTGATGACGTTTCATTTTTTTCTGTAGTTAATATAAAAAGTGAAAATAAAAACTAAGGCAATTCTTATTGTCAACGTATATATTTAGTTTTTTGACAAGAATTTGTTACATAATTATAATTAAGATACCAAGTTATAGTTTAAAATTAAATGAAAACTTTTTTTTTAAATAAAGGTATTACTATATAAATAAATATAAGAAATCAATAATAGGTGTGACCTCCATTATTATTGATAGATTCTTGGAGGCGTCTGCTCATTGACGCTATCAAGGTATCAATATAATTAATATTAATCGTTTCCCATGCGGTATCAATGGCTGCAATTTGTGCATTACGGTTTACTGGTATAAAATTTGGCCCTTGTTGTCTTCGGATAACAGCAAGTATTCGAGCCCAAACATTTTCGATAATGTTAAAATCTGGGCTTTTTGCTGGCTAGGTAACAGCTCCAAGTTATTTGCTTGTATCCAGTTGCGCACAAACCTGCGAAGTATAGGGTCATCATATCCCGATAGTTAATTATCGAATGTTCCAAGAAAATATGTGTAAATAGTAAATGGAATCTACTAACGTAACGTTAAGTCGTTAATTATAGTTACATAACTCTCCTTTCATAAGATATAGTTCATGTTAATATGCTTATTGTAAAGCTTCGTACACACCTGAACAACAAACCGAGCAACAAACAGAACAACGAACCGAACGGCAATCAGAACATTAATTTGGATGGTTCTACGTAGGAATTTTTAAAACAGATTCGCAAGTCCTGATTGTTCCACGAACGGTTTGCGGCGTTCCCGCGACTTGTCGGTTTTTCTCCGACATCAAAGAAAATGCACACGAATGCGTTTGCAGGTTTAGACGAATCTAAACAAAACGGCGAACAAACTTATGCGGGAGAATTAAATTATTTATTTTTTGTCCTCCCTTTTGTGGGTTTGTTGTGTTTTAGGTAATATTATGGAGTTGACAGAAGAAAAATGTTTTAAATTAATCAGTGTTTAAGAATGCAAGAAATAAATGATGTCCCTATTAGCATCATTTGGGCGGGAAATTTCCAAAATAAAAAAAAGCGAAGTAAATTTATAATTTTACTCTTCTTTGTCGTAAAAATTTGGTTGGCACTATCTTCTTGTTTTCCGCAATTTTCTCTTCTCAATAATAAATATATATGAACTGAAAACTACTGAAAATAATTATGGGAACAGCACAAACGTTCCGTTTGTTGTTCGGATTGTGGAAATCATAAAAGATCGTTTCTCGTTCTGTTTGACTTTCGGTTCGTTGTTATGTTTGTTGCTCGGTTTGTTGTTTAGGTGTGTACGAAGCTTTACAACTTAAGCAAACAATTTTTTTGGCGAATACAGATTAGTTTGTGATGTAATATTAGAAACACAAATTTATATCATATCAAATTTATGACAAACTTAAAAAACCAAGAACGTGTATGTTATTGCTAAGAAATTATTAAGGACAAAGCGCAATTGCAGTGTAAATATTTATAATTAGATATTTTCGAAAGTTTATAAGTCCTCTATTGTAATCTTAATACTTAAAAGAAAATCCTGTCCATTAGCATTATAAGGAAATGGCTTTTACTTTATGAATAAGTTTCAATAACAATAGAATATCCTTGCTAGTTTAATTTACTTCCTTTGAGTCATATTGCTCTAAGGGTTGTTACATTGGTCATTAGAAGTATGTAATAAATAAACAATTACCTACTGTTTGACAAGAGGTAGTGTGAACCAATAAATAAAGTAAGAAATGTAAATTCCATTTTAGTTTAAAATTTCAAGTGTTGTGAAAATGCCACCTCATCTCGGTGCTGATTTGAAAGCGCGGATTGTTTCGGAATTAGCGGCGGGCCGTAGCGTGCGTGAAATTTCACGTATGTTAGATATACCAAAAAGCACTGTAGGGCATTACCGAGTAAAATGGAATCTTGAACACACTTTGGAAAGAGCCATCGGAAGTGGTAGACCTAAAGTATCTACACGTGCTCAAGATCTCAAGTATAACTGCACAAAAAAGATTAAAGGAGATGGGAATAAAAGAAGTATAATGCTGCTGTGAAAGAAGTTCTCAGTGACGAAAATATGAGACGTCATCTGGAATTTGCAAGGCGAAATGTGAACGAACCTTTGGAATTTTGGAATCGAATGATTTTTAGCGACGAAAAAACCGTTCAATAGCCGCAACGATGGACCACTAAAAGTTTTTAGAATGGAAGGAACTCGTTACGAAAATAATCTACATATGTCCTAAAAAACGAAGTGGTTATTTTTCTGTGAATGTATAGGAGTTTGTTGAGCTATCGATGGACGTCTTGATTCTGCTGCGTATTTAGATATTTTGGAAACTATTAAGAAACCTTCAGTCGAAGTGTTTTATCCAGACGAAGATTATATTTTCCAACAAGTAAGTATTCTTATTTCTATACTTTCTCCAAAAAATAGTTCGGGATCTGATAACATTTTTTTTTTTGTTGTTAAAAAAGTTTTTGGGGTTTGAATTTGTAATTTGTTTCTGGAAATTTTTTTTATTTTAGTTTTATTTTTAGGTTTTTTTATTTATTTATTTTTAGGAATTTTTTTTTTTTTGATATAGCTGTCAATAGAGCAGACGCCTCCAAGAATGTATCAATAATAATGGAGGTCACACCCATTATTGATTTCTTATATTTATTTATATAGTAATACCTTTTTTTTTTTTTTTTGTAAACATTTCCTAAACAAAATTTTGATACGATAATTAATCGAGCTATGGTGTTTAATTAGCGATACCTTCAAATATATTCTTTAAAGAAAAAAATTAAGTAAGAAACGTAAATTACCTATTTTCTAAAACGTGCTTAGTGTAATGATTCATTCTACAGTCCTCTATAAGATAAACTCCTGCCGAGACTACCTGCTGTTAGAATTGTAAATGATAAATCCCTTAAGCCCGCTTCACAATGTGCAAACTTTTGTTTACAGAAATTGTGGTGTCCAAGTTTTAAATTTCATGAGTGTACATTATTTGGATTTGGACTATATATTCGGGGGGCCCTCAAATGTGCTGATTTAAATGAAAGTACAAGAAGTAGTCCTCAAAATTTGAATGTCCAATTTATAGCTGCATAATGTCTGAATCCAGTTTTAGATTTAATCAATAGTGCCAGCACTTGGATGAAAACTGTGCGCGTGAATCCTCGCTAGACCCAAATGTGGCCCTATAAGAAGCTTCTGGGATAAATTTATCAAAAATTGTACTGACAGTTATACGCCTCGTGAAAATTATACTATTGACGATATGAACGTTTGTCATAACCATCTTAACTTTTAAGGTACAGGGTGGTCAAGTTTTGAGAAATAAATCGTTTATTATTAATATCTGTAATATCACTTTAGTTTAGATATTTTAATGAAATTTGGCATATCAAGAGGCAGTTTTTATGTATCACTTTTTTTTTATTTCCACCAGTAGCGTTCGTACGAATTTTGACCTGCCTATTTTGACAGACATTAGCACGCCGTTGATTTAACTTAAAATAATTTTTCTTAATATCCAATCATTTCTAAGCAAATTTGATTTTTTTTCAATCTAATGCACGGTTTTCGCTTAAAAAAATAAAAACCGTTTTTCTACATGATCATAACAATATCGTTTACTTTGACAATATCACCATGCAGAGAAATACTTAGATTTTATTTTTTTAGGTAAAAACCGTGCATCGGATTGAAAAAAATAAGGGATCAAATTTACTTAGATTTCAAAAATATTTTTATTTTAAGAGAAATCAGTGTCATACCTTCAATGTCTGCTAAAATAGGCAGGTGAAATTACGTACAAACGCCAATGGTGGAAATAAAATAAATGTGGTACATTAAAAAATGTTTTTAATACATAGTACATGTACAAATGTTAAGACGTTTAGGACATACGTTTATATAAAATTTTCTTTTTAAAATGGTCCCCAAAATAGCTCTGTTCTATATTGACATTCAATTAGAAAACTCTATACATTCTATCAGACCTCTAAATTCAAAAGCCGACAAGTCGTACAAACGCCGCTGGTGGAAATAAAAAAAAAAGTGGTACAAATGCCTTTTGATACATACTACATGAATGTCAAATTTCATTAAAATACCTAAACGAAACCATTTGCTTAAAGTAGGTGAACATATAAAAAAACCCTTTTATTTTTAAATTCATTTACATCAGAAATACATCATCTCCCTCGGAATGTAGAACGTCCCATAGATACAAGCAGTAGATTCTCTATGTGTGTTAGTGTTTCCTTCAGTCACCGATAGATGGCGTTATGCGTTGGCTTTCCGGTTTCGTCATTGTTGAATATCGCGATTATAGTGTCGTGATGGATATCGATTCAGAATCGATTATATTTCATCAAACATGGCTGCGCGCTGTAATACCGGAAATAATGTTACCACACGACGGAGCAACGCAATAATTTAAAAAATAATTTTTTTTAAGTTTTTTAATATTTCATTTGTATAAATATTACTAGGATATACTATTCAGTTTGTTTGAACTAATCTTTAATTTTAAATTGAGTGTTAGGTGTGAAAATAACACGAAACTAAAATATTATAATAATGTAACACGTATCGCCACCTGTCGGCAACTTCAGGAAGTTCATATGCAAATATAGAATCATCTGGGTCTTATACATTCTGGGGAGATGATGTATTTCTGTTTACATGTATAAATCCGCAATTGACATAGTTTCATAATGTGTGGAACGTGTATTTCAACAGCAACATCACAACAATGATCACTGCAACGTACTTTATGTTAAATATTAAAATCTCTGTTTAAATGCTTAATTAACAATCAAAATGTATAAATACATATTGAAATTTAAAAAAAACATCCTACAGCGTTGGTTGTTGGTCACTGCCACTACCATAAATTCTGGTGCCTTTCAGGTACTGAATACCTTGGTTACTGGTTTTTATTCATGGTCATTCGAGCCGGATACATCATACAACGTTAGTTATTGATCATTGCACCTACCACAGATTCTGGTACCGCTTAGGTACTGAATACATTGGTTAGTGGCTCTTATTCATGGTCCTTCGAACAAACATCAACCAGCGCATTCGAAGATACTTTGTGATTGGGCAAATTTTGGCAAATTGCTTTTGCCTTATAATTTGCTTATAAATGATTGGAGATTTCAAAAATATTTTATCTTAATAGAAACAATGGCGTACCATCAATGTCTGCCGAAATATGCCGGTCAAATTACGTATTAACGCCTCTGGTGGAAATAAAAAAAATGTGGTACCTACATTAAAAATGTCTTTTAATACATAGTACATGTATGTCAAATTTAATTAAATTATTTAAATTGGTATTACAGTTATTAATAATAAATTTTATCTTCAAAAAGTAAAACAGTAGGCAGATCGGGTTTAGTTTTTTATAAATCAAAATGGTTAATGTCTTATTGATCAAAAAAAGGAAAGAGTCTGTTGTTTCTACAATGCATACCACTAAAGTCACAAATGACGATACTCAAAAACCTGAAGTTTGTAATGAGAAAAAGTATGGTGTGAACACCGTCAATCAACCCTACACCTATATGGTAGCGAGAAAAACAAGAAAATAACTTCCTATATTTCCTTATAAGATATTGTATCAAACAGGCGAAAATTCTGATAGTATTATATAATTTGAAAAATTGAAAATTTGAATTTCTTTAAAATTATAACAGTTAGGTTTAGAAACTGTATTTTATTTGTACATACATCACAATTCCGGGTGTTTCGTTTAAAATTATATAATATAGCTTTGATGCGTAACGTTTTTGGATCGCCTTGTATATTCCAAAATAATTTTGAAAGTACCATTGTTAAACTACATAAGTCGATATTATAATATTATTAAAATTAATAATATGGATTTCTGCACATACAATACATACGGAGACAGATTGCACTCTTGTCTCAAACCTCGTACTCGCACATACATTTTTGCGATTTAAAGTAACATTAATCTTATAATTTTTGTTCAATATAAAAAAACCTTATCGTTTTCTATAATTTTAAATTTATTACTATCTTTACGCTTAATTAGTTTAATTGAAAATTTCAGAAAGTTTAAACTCATTTTCACTATTATCGTAAATTAAAGCTACAAAAACAACAAAATTAAAAATTAAGTTTTTTTGTGTATGAAAATGGATGTACAGGGTGGGCAAATTACGACGTTTGTATAGGGTATCTCAGTAACCATAAGAGATAGAGAAAAATGGATGTGGGTGTCTCGATCTGTTTTCTCGAGAGAAACTCATTGGTGAAAACTAGAATCGGCCATCGTCTTTTGTTTTCGAGTTAAGCCAAAAGATCGATTGAAAAATGTTTATATCCTAGTCGTTTATTAAGTTAGAAAAAACTAGCAATACCTTCTTGAGACACTTTTTGAGAGGAATTGAATGGCGTTGACAGATTTTAAATATCTACATTTGTTTACGAGATATGAAATATTTTTTTTAATAGAAGCCATAGTTAGCTGTGATTTATTTTGATAGAGTTTTTTTTTTCTCTTTAGGACGATATATATCATGTAAGGTCAATCATAGTTAAATTTAGTCAAAACTCATATTATCCAATATCAAATATAATTATCGTAGTTACCAAAGACATTGTGTTTTAATTTTATGACAGATGTCATGTATGTATGCTGCCTCTAATTACGTTACCACATTTTCATTCTTCAATCGTCTGAAAAGTACGAAATGGCTTACGAAAACTATGAAAAGTATGATATGTTAGAATGCTTTATTCAAAATAATAACAATCCCGACATTGCATCGGAAATATACTTGAATGGTTAACCAGAAAGAGGACAACCTCCATAAGTCTATTTTTGTTAAATTAAAAGAAAATCTCACGAGTACTTTCTTCTCCGAGTACTTTCCTCTCCCAATTTTGATATAGAGACATGAACCCTTAAACGGCTTAGTTGCTGAGATACAGGGGGTTGAAAGTTTAAAACAAAAATTATTAAATTTGCAATAAATCAAAAATACCTTTAAAATAGTTTGTATTACTTCTTGAACAATGTACGCTTAACATTTTTTCAAAATCGAGATAATAGTATTGATTGAAGCAAATTGTTTAGCAAAACGCCGACGGGCAAATTGCACTGCACATAATAATTTAGAATATGTAAGCACTTGCCGAATTTTGTTTAGAAGCAAATATCTTCAAGACTGTTCATTTTAGAACCATAAAATGTTATTACTTTTTCGACCAAAAATGAATAGAGAATTTAAAAAAAAACTATTTGCTCCAGTGGCGTAAAAATAGGAAGGTAAAAGTTGTCACTAACACTGTTTAAATTTTTAAAAAAGTTAGTTTATGTCAAAATATAACTTTCTTAAGGACCATATTGGTCACCAAATTTGAAAAAAAATTTAAAAAGCATTCATGTTCATATTCCTATATTCATAGTCGTAATTGATTTTGTTAGAGAAAGTATATGTTCTGAACTCGAAGTTGTATAATAATGCATGTGCTTGTCGTTGTTAATACAACTCAATGAACAATTACTACCTTAATACTGATATGAAGACAAACAAAGTCTCCAAACTTTGACGCCAATTAATTTAAGTGAAAAAGTTTAACAAAAGTTTACTTAATTAGCTAACGAGAAATTGTGTTTACTTACTTTCCTTTTAGTAAAATTGAGAGGCGTTCATCTGCGGGACTAGCATCTTCAACCGCGTATATATCGCCGTTTTCCAAATTCATTATTCTTGCTTCTTTTACCAATTCTTTGAAATGCTTTTACTGACACGCAGTGGTTTAAACATCTACAATATATACGTATTAGTTAACGCTATAAGTATTATCTCTTTCGAATACCTTAAGATATAATTCAGTAAGTTCCAAAGATAGAGTTGGAGGTAGAAATCGCCAAGTTAGAAGGCAAGTGTATGTTAAATTTAATACAACCAAAAGTGTATTCCATAATAGTAGATCTGGTGCGCAAGTATCAACTCCAGCCCAGATGGTTACAAAAATATAGCCTATGGTTATTAACGCTCTGAAACAAAAAAAATCGTCATACTATATGTTAATATTCTTTCGCATGCAATTCTCCAAAAACCATTAAAAGGGGTAATGCACATTTAATGATAAAGCAAAATTAATTCGCGTTTTAAATAAAGACTGTTTTATTATCCAAACCATTCTTTAATTATGCGTTTCTTGCAATAAATTTACTTTTACGTCGCTTTTTTACGAGTTCACCTTTGTGCAGTGTTTTCGCTAAGTACATAAACTTAGGTACTATTGTCAATATTCAGTAGCTTCGTGTTGCGTTCTATTCATTTTTGTAAACCAGATTAATTGTTACAGTTCTCTTTGTAAGTAAAACATTACGTTTATACTATTTTTATACCTAATGGAATTTAGCTAATTTGTCTGAGAGTTATAATACAATAAAATATATGTATACTTTCTAGGTAAAAATAAAAATATATGAAATTAAAATCCAGTCAAATTTAAGATTAAACTGAAAACACGTAGAAACCACATATTTTCTATTTATTTCTTTTATTTTCACTCAAGCTTATGGTGATACATGTAACGTAATTTATTGTATTTGTACATGTTTTGTTACTTAACTAAAAAGTTTTATCGCAGCAAAAATATTTTCTAGACGTTCCCATTATTCAAAACATTTTACTTTGGAGTTAAAAATACAAAAATTTTCTTGCATTTACTAACTTCCAAACTCTTCATGGAATTTATTATTAACGTGAAAAAGGTATTTCTTTAACAATTTAATACAAGCTATTTAAATTATTAAATAACACTTCAAATTGATCTCTTTAGTTAGGAGGGGCAATGAAAAACAGTTATTCTGTTGTTTTTTTGGCAAAGTTTTGTGTCTCACTGGTGAAAACTTTATCAGGCCAGAGTATCACTGCGAATAACACTAAAAACAACACTGAACATTCAATTTTATATATTTATTATAAGGAGGAATATAATTAATTAATTATTAATCATTTATTTAAATTATGTATGTAAATTTATTGTGCAATATTTCGTAGTGTTCAGTCAAAATTTACAGTGTTGCAAAAGTGTTTTAATTTATTAATTTACAGATTGTTAAATCACAATTTTAATGTCATCATTACATTATATTTGAGCAGTAAACAAAAATTTAAAAATTCCCTAGAACATTTACCCTCTAAGCCCTAGCCACCCCAACTTTTAATTTTAACTGACAACCCATTTTTTAGCTGTTTTTTTTTACTACCAGTTAGAAATGGTCGATCTATCAATATTTAAATAAGTGGATTAGGCGGCAAATCACACAGAAAAGTTAATAATAGTCGATAGTTGTGGCTGCAATGTAAAACGTATTCATGCTTATTTGGGTGGTCATACTAGATTCACCAACTCTTACACCTACTTGTAAACCACTGTCAACGTGTTTGCTTTTTCTAAAGCAGTGGTTGTGAATAGTTGGCAGAAACAAAATGATACACAGCACAGCTTCAACTCATATGCTTATCACATTGTCAATTTATTGTAACCGTTCCTACTGTACGCGTGCGTAGCATGCTGGCTCATCTAGTCATACTTATTCACGTTCCAAGAGTAAGCCAGCTATGTTGATAAAATCATGGTAAATTTTTTAACTAAGAGAGTCAATAAACCTATAACAAATACATCTTTAATCAAACACTTTTTGATCTCTTGAAAAAATAACCTTGAAAAGTTACCTACCGTTGCCCACCGCGAATTTAAGTTAGAGGTCCTTAATGTTTTACATATGAAATTAAGGGAGCACGACCTATAAATGTATGTATTTAATTTTTAATTGTGTAAATTGGTAGATGAATAATTTATTTTTTCTTCAAGCGACAATAAAACGTCATATTATTGAACTACTGGCAGACGCTAAAAAACTCTTTTTACTGTCTAGACATTAAAAAGCAAAACAGTTATTTTGTTTTCACATCTATTTAGAGGTTGGTACCTCGGTTATGTCATATTATGAATGTAACAGTAAAGTACCAACTTGATTCGTCGAGAATAAAACGTCACTATAACACTCGAGAATCTCGAAAATTTGAAAATAACACATGAAAACTAGCAATAAACGCTTAAAGAAAAATAATATACTTCACTTGGAGTTAAAAATATAATTGTTTCGCATAATTTGCTGTCTCGGCTAACGCCTCGCCAGCAAACTTTTAAGCTCAACAATTATATTGTTTAACTCCTAGTAAAATAATCTACTATTTTCTTCAAGCGACAATAAACGTCATATTATTGAACTACTGGCAGACGCTAAAACTTTTTACTGTCTAGACATTAAAAGCAAAACAGTTATTTTGTTTCCACAACTATTTAGAGGTTGGTACCTCGGTTATGTCATATTATGAATGCAACAGTAAAGTACCAACTTGATTCGTCGAGAATAAAAAGTCACTATAAGACTCGAGAATCTCGAAAATTTGAAAATAACACATGAAAACTAGCAATAAACGCTTGAAGAAAAATAATATATTTCACTTTGAGTTAAAAAATATAATTGTTTCGCTTAATTTGCTGTCTCGGCTAACACCTCGCCAGCAAACTTTTAAGCTCAACAATTATATTGTTTAACTCCTAGTAAAATAATCTACTATTTTCTTTAAGCGACAATAAAACGGCATATTATTGAACTACTGGTAGACGCTAAAAACCCTTTTGACTGTCTAAACATTAAAAGCAGCAGTTCTTTTGTTTTCATAACTATTTGGAGGTTGGTACATCTTGTATATCATATTATGAATGTAACATTAAAGTACCAACTTGATTCGTCGAGAACAAAACGTCACTATAACACTCGAGAATCCCGAAAATTTGAAAATAACACATGAAAACTAACGCCTCGCCAGCAAACTTTAAATCTCAACTCCTAGTAAAATAATTTACTATTTATTTCAAACGATAAAGAAAACACCCGTAAATACAAAGAGGAATGGGATTTCGCATAGCAGCAAATCCGCTTATGTTAATGCTTATGTTAAGCATCAAAAATTTGAAGGGCCAGAAGCATTTTAGACAGACACAAAGAAACGTACTAATTCTGCAGTCCGACGCCAATATTATCTTCTAGCCATTGGGTTGTAAATGTAATTTTTTTTAATTCTGACCATTTGGATTTACTATCTTCATTGCGCCTTACATTTCTTGTTTCCGACAAGCACTTTTACAACGTACTTTAAGGATTAAGCTTTACCCAGAATTCGTAATTTTTACCTTTACTGTAAATAGACAACAATACAATTTCGTATTGATGTAATTGAAACTCATATTGTAATACGTAAATTACATACCGTTACACCCAGACCTGAAAATACTTAATAATTTTTGAAATAACATTAAAATTTTTAAACAAAGGTTTTAATTAGGTTTTAGTTAGTGCCCCGATAACCACGATATGCATAAAACTTAGAATTTGAAGTTTTATTAACATTTTAACATGCATTCTGTTATGACAATGAAGATGAAAAAAAAAATGGAATTTGTAATGGACCCAGTATCTCGTAGAAAAGAGCCTTGTGATCTAAATTTGATATACTTGTCAACGGTGATTGACCGTCTGTGACCTGTGTGACCAATGCATACTCGGTCAGGGTTTGTCGGTGTTAGGTGGTAAAAGACGCTGATTCCTGTGTGACTGCGGCCTTAGTAGACAAGGTCATATCGACTAATCACAAAGGATGCCTAAAATCTGTTGCTTTTAAAACTCAGTTAGACTCACTTGAGCAACGAGAAAACCTACTACTAGGATTTTAAAAGTGGGGTTTATTAATAGAAATTATATTTTGCGTAACCAGGTGATAACTACTTCAATTATTTACAGTTAAAGTGACTAAAGGTTAAAGAGTAGATGAAAGTAAAGATAATTTTTTTTACTCTTAGTTTCTTGTTTATGTACAGGGTGGGCCATTTTCGACACTTTTAAAGGGAAACTCCTTCATCCAATTGAGATAGGCAAAAACTGATGTCGGTGTCTGAGGCTTATTTTTAATGAGAAACACAATGGCGAAAACCGCATGGCGATATCCATTGTAGTGTCAGAGATACAGGGTGATTTTCGAATATCTGCATTTTAGAAAAATGTCTGTAAATTGTTTCCTGTTGGAAATTTTCAATTTCTGCAAAACATTGCTTCAGCACTTTTTACGTACACTCGGATGCCGTTTTTAAAATGTGTATACGGGGTCACGTCAAAAAGTAATCGTACCAAACCTACTTTTTTAAAATATTTTTATCTATTTTATTTCTCTCATAAATACCCATTTCAAAAACTACAGACATTTTTCAAAAATCGAGATGTTACAGAATCACCCTGTATCTTTGAAACTATAATAGATAACGATATGTGGTTATCTTCATTGCGATGTTCATTGAGCTGAATGATAAAGCTATGCCTACGCCGTTCAAGGACGACATATTCAGAATGCGTCTTTTAAAATCGCACGCAAAAATTTAAGATGCTTAGAAAATAAAAAAAATAAAGTAAAGCATAAAGTGTGTTATATTTTTGAAATGGGTTGTTATGAGAGAAATAAAATAGATAAAAATATACAGGGCGTTCTATTTAAAAAGTAAGTTTGGTACGATTACTTTTTGACGTGACCCCGTATACTCATTTTGAAAACGGCATTGGAGTCTACGTAAAAAAGTGCTGAAGAAATGTTTTTGCAGAAATTTCCAACAGGAAACAAATTACAGACATTTTTCTAAAATGCAGATATAGTCTATTCCAAGCTATTTGTCCGGTAAAGAACCCTCTTTACTTTTGGGCGCACACCGCGGTTGAAACTATTGTGAAATGTACAGCCTTCAATTCATTAGCTTTAGGGGAGACAAGATTCGTTATATTGTAGTATTAAATGGATTTCAGAACGGATAGAAACTTTTAGAAATCGGATGCATATTTTAGTTGAAACGCCCTTAAAGTATTCTTTAACACGGGTAATAAGGCGAAAATTCTGAAAATGAGTTTTCTATGCTGGTTTTCGGCAATTGTCATTTAATTCAGAAGTACTCAAACAAATGTTACAAATTATTGGACAACGATTATTCTTAATAATTATTTGTTTTAAAGTTCAAATAGTTTATAGAATATACAGAAGACGAATATAATTAACAATTGCTGGAATTTGCGTTTGACATTCTTTAAAGAGCTAATGAGATGTTGATGTAATCTTCGTCATTGAATACATAATTTCTCTTTACTAATGAAGTAACACAATTTTTTTAAAAAATAAACAGTCTTCTAATTTTCTTTGCATTGGGGTAGTGCTGTATTTCTTAAGTGTTCCTAAAATTTAACCAACATGCCGATAAAGTATAGTATAAGTGAGAAACAGATGGTGTTGAATACTTATGATTATTTCGTGAAGGAAAAAGAAAATTGGAGTCCACGAACGTCCTTCCTTGCTGTGCAACAAAGAACAGCTGACGCACTCCAAATATCTGTGAAGACAGTATCAAGAATACTTCATCTGAAAGAAAGTGGTAATTTGGAGTCTGTGAAGAGAATGTTTTGTAAAAAACGTTCGGTCGACGTACCGGAGAACACCAAACAAACCATTCGTGAACTTATTTACGAACTGTATGCAGCAAAAGAGTATGTAACTTTAGATTCACTTATGAGATTGATTAAAAATAGGCAGGTTTATGACATAAAAAGAACCAGTTTATACAGACTTTTAACGCATATGGGATTCCGTTTTAGTCACACAGATAACAGACGGGGTTTGTGTGAACAAAGTCACGTAATGTCGAAGAGATATTTTTTTACGAAAATATTTACAAAATATTAATTTACTACACCCATTGAATTGTGTATTTCTAGACGAAACTTGGGTTTTTAGTAGAGGGACGTCAAAACATAGTTGGCAAGATAATCATGTCAAAACAGTATAACAGCCCAGTAAAGCAAGTAATGGTAAACGGTACATTATCCTACATGATGGAGATAAAAATGGATTTATCGACAGATGTAGCTTAATTTTTGGCACAAGGAATAAATCATTGGACTACCATGATACCATGAATGCGAATTTATTCGAAAAGTGGTTTCAAGATTCACTGTTGCTAGCACTACATGAACCGTCATTGATCATCTTGGATAATGCATCGTATCATTCCCGAAAAAATAGATAATTATCCGCAGCTTTTTGGACCAAAACTCAAATTTTGGAATGGTTGTTGACTAATAATGTTCCTTGTAATAGTAGTATGTTAAAGGCAGAATTGTTAGAGTTTGTAAAACAAAACAAAGCAGGGAAGGAACACCATCAATATGTAGTC
This sequence comes from Abscondita cerata, assembly GCA_030710515.1. NCBI lineage: Eukaryota > Metazoa > Arthropoda > Insecta > Coleoptera > Lampyridae > Abscondita > Abscondita cerata. The sequence goes on from JALBCR010000217.1 coordinate 139,960, forward strand.
GATCAATTAGCATTATCATTTAGGCATCAAGTTCTCCGCCTACCTCCTTATCTCTTATCTCTATAACGCGATAGAATTAATTTGGGGAATAGCTAAAAACTATTATGGTAAAAATATTATTTCTACATGTGGAAAGGAAGAGGACGTGTTACAAGTTTGGCAAAATAAGCATGTTTTTCGAAAACCAGTAGCGTCATCAGGAAAAATTAATTTCAAATACAATCAGAGCTGATTTATTATAAACAATTTAACACCCTGTATCTCATTAACGACAAGACTTATCACACATGTTTATATGAACTTTTCGTCTTAAAATTGAGTAACGAAACGCCCCATATAATATTTTAGATTACTTAGGAAACACCCTGTATAATTATTCATAACTAAACTAAAATCGCATTAGTATGTCATTAGCTCTTTAAAGAATGTCAAACGAAAATTCCAACAATTGTTAATAATATTCGCCTTCTGTATTGCCTTAATACCAGTGTTAAAGAATACTTTAAAGGCGTATATTGTTTCAACTTAAATGCATGCGTTTTCTAAATGTTTCTATCCTTTTTTAACCGAAAATCACCCTGCATCTCCGACACTACAATGGATATCGCCATGCGGTTTTTGCCATTGCGTTTCTCATTAAAGATAAGCGTCAGACACCGACATCAGTTTTTGCCTATCTCAATTGGATGAAGGAGTTTCCCTTTAAAAATGTCGAAAATGGCCCACCCTGTACACCTAACCATTGCATCCTGTATATAGGATGTTAGACTAAGTTATAACACTCGAAAACGGCAGTTAGATCTCAGTGAAACAAATAACTTTTCTTTGTTTAAATTTTTTGATTTGGAGCATCCATTCGTAGTGATTAATTTGATTAATATTGTATATATATATATATATAATAATCCTGTAATTGGTTTATCTGTTGGGTTATTAAAATGATTATTATTGTTATTATTATATTATCTGTTCTTTTGTTCTTCTGTTCTTGTTCAACAAACTACAACTATCATTTAAAACAAAGTAGACTTGCTGGCACTAAATATGATTTTCAAAATGACTACCATTCACAGTACGCCAACCTAACCTGGCAGCGTGTTTTAATATTACAGGAGACACTTGGATATTCAGCTGCAGCTACTATTCTAGTTCTAGTTCTAATTCTGTGTTTACTGGTGTCTCGTTTACAGAGGTTTCCATCTGACCTCAGGAAAAGAACTGTATGGCAGTTAGGTCGGGACTATGGATTGGCCATGCAACAAGACCTCTTCTCCCAATCCATTCAATTTACATACAAAAGGTACTCTTAGTATTTATCGCTAAAAGCAACCATTTTGTATAAAAACGGGTCTGAAGTTAAATCTGCGTTTAAATTTTTTAAGTTGGATCATTTTCGAGTTTGCAAGTGTAAAGCGAAAGAATTAATCTTTATTGATTGTATTATCAGGTAACAAACTTAGATCATTTACAAGACTTAAGACTAAACTAGTTAATAACATTTACAATAGTTGCTGAAAATGAGCACCGCCTACTTCAACCATGTATTGATACACCTTAACATTAATTAATTAACACTAATTTGGTGGTAGTGATATGTAATGTGATAGTGTAACATAATAATAATAATAATTTTTTCGTGTTAATAACAGATCTACATTACATAATAACATACTTAGTACATACCTACTTACATTGAATACAAAAATGTGTTTTACAATAAATTAGTATCTTTGTGTATATTAGTTATGTATTCAGAAAAACTAATAACAATGTGTAATAAAAATTTCTTTTAACTTTGGTTTAAAAGTGTTCATTTCAATGATTTTAATTTCGTGGGTAAGCATTGTAAAACTTAACTTTTCGAGCTGTTTTGTTCTTTTGCTAAACTTAGCGAAGGTAAGGCGTATGCTATTTATTTTCTTGCCTAGTTGCATGTTGATGCACATTCTTGAACACTTATAAGATTGTTGCTTCATAGCACATGACGTTAAAGAAATATTTTTTTCGCTTATTTTTCAAAAACCTCGGAAATGTTCCAACTTTAAACTCGTTTTTATCCAAAACGGCTGCGTTTAGTGACAAATACTAAAAGTACCTTTTGTATGTAAAATAGAATGGATAATGGGTTTGCCTGACATACAATACGACACAAAAAGTTATGGTTAATTAAATTCAGGAACAACACTATATGTGGCGCCCTCTAACGTTAAACAAAAAGTCAATATTTGAGTTTCTGGTCATCAATATACCCTGTATCATGAATTTCGTCCAATTACCATCTCACTAACTAACAAAAATATAAGCAAAAAACCAAATAAAATAGTTTTTTCTTCAAGCGACAATAAAACGGCATATTATTGAACTACTGGCAGACGCTAAAAGGCTTTTACTGTCTAAACATTAAAAGTAACAGTTCTTTTGTTTTCACAACAATTTACAGGTTGGTACCTCGGTTATGTCATATTATGAATGTAACAGTAAAGTACCAACTTGATTCGTCGACAATAAAAAGTCACTATACCACTCGAGAATCTTGAAAATTTGAAAATAATTCATGAAAACTAGCAATAAATGCTTGAAGAAAAATAATATATTTCACAGGTTAAAAATATAATTGTTTCGCTTAATTTGCGGTCTCGGCTAACGCCTCGCCAGCAAACTTTTAAGCTCATCAATTATATTGTTTAACTCCTAGTAAATAATCTACTATTTGGACGCCCTGGTATCTCAGAAATCAAGTCGTTACGGACCCGTGTTCGTATGAACTTTTATCTTAATATTAGTAAAGATTCAATCTTTAAAGTTTGTACAAGTACTTAATTAACATCCTTATAAGTATAATAATTCTCATCATTCTATAGGCAGCCTTTTTATAAAAACTGGTACGTGCCTACTATTGCAAGAATAGTAATTTTTAAACAAAAAGGGTCGCTACAATTCCAAGCATTTTGATTTGTTTGGAAACTGTTAGTTTCATTTTTTTTTTAAATATTGTAGTCCGAATTTAAAGAAATCGTTATTTTATTCCGACAAAATAAAACACATAGCTTAACGACAACTTAGTATATTGAAAAGCTCACCACCGACATTAGATAACACAATGAAAAAAACACAAGCGGCCTAACCGAATGGTTTTGGCCTAATGCGCGAGTTACAAAATTGATTCCACAAAGTAATAATAAGAAGGGATGAACGTTCGGCGCATGGACATCTTAAATTAAGGGATGGACTGTGGCGGCAATTTTAAATTCAAAATATTTTCCTACAATTTTTGGTTTTTTTTGTTCTTTTGTCATTAATATTATCACACACCAAAATAAGTAGATTATTTTTTAAAAAATTTTTAAAATATTTCTAAGTTATCGTTATCAATATTTTACAAAGAAAGTTGAATACACAAGTCCATACAAAATTATAGAGACCCAATAAAGGAATTTTATTTAAAAATAGCAATTTAAAAATTTTAACATTTCGTTTAAATTAATTATTCAATTCATTTTAAGACACCACACAATTTTAATGGTGTTCTCGTACTACTTAAATAATGGTCGCTTTTGTAACAGCAGATTACTTTAATACTTAATTGCAATTAATACTTAATTGCAAAGTAATATGACATGGGTCAAACTTATATTTGATCTTCTGTTCATCTAGCAGCAATGTTTTCTTAGTTTATTTGTACATTTTTGCAAGAATAGAATTCGTTCAACTTTTTTCCATTATTTGATATGTTTTAAATACTCTTGTAGGTAGTCTATTAGGTGTCTATTACAATTTTTAAAAATAAATATCAATACCAATAAAATATTTTAAAACATCTGTCTAAATAAAGAAGGTAAATTAAAAAATATATAATCCAGTAACTTTAGTCAAGTTTGTGAGTTGCTTATCAGGTCAAAGACGACTTTTTATTTAATCTATCATTTTCAAAAAAAAAATTATATTGATTTTTTACAGTGAAGGACTGAACACAATTCACGAACAGAAGCAGTATTTTGAATATCCTACTTCGTGAGTATACTAGGTTTTTAAAGAGTATTCTTTTATTTATAAGCATAAAAAACATAGCTTTTCTTCTTCAAAATTGTTTTTGTTGTTGTTGCATATCCGTTCCGGATGTTGCGAACCCTTTCGCACGTATTAGTGTAGTGATAGTAAAGGCTAAAGGCTAAGTTGAGAGGTTTTACTAGGCAAGTTACTCTCGCTGGTTTGCCATTGCCTTAAGAGAGAGTACGGTCGAAAATTCGATTTTTGCACCGGGAATCGAACCCTGAGGTGCCTGCTTAGCAGCTAACGCAACTTCACCGCAGAGCTACGACCGCACACTCCAAAATACATACATTCTTTTTAGAAGGTGGTGCACTAATAAGGGAGTATCAATGACAAAACTACTAAGTTTAAAATAACGCAAGTGCATATTAGTAGTATGATTAAAATGACCAAATCTCTTACTTGAAGTGGAAGCTTTGCTTTGTAGAATTTTTGTAGTCTAAACTACTACATGACGTAAATACTCCGGACTGTAGTAAATACTTTTGTTTAAAGTTTTGTCGCCAGTATCGTACAAATCTTTAGCAACATTGTGTAGTACGAATATTACCAATAATATGGTCAATATTTGTTCAGTTTTTATTCGCAGAAAATAATGAAAAATTAGGAAACGTCAAAAACAGCATTCAATTTTAACGCAGTTCTTACAAGCTGCCGTCAAAGAATCAATACAAGATGTTCGATATCCTTCATCGTCCTGATTTTTTTGTTAATAAGTAAGATTAAATAAAAATTTTGGGACCTGCGAATAACTTAAAAATTCATTTATACTTTATTTTTTGTTATTCGAAATTTTTCATAATGAAAAAGAGGCCGTATCTCGATAACAACTGAAGATTCAGTGTCGATTTTCTTGGAAACGGTTGACCGAATCGACATTATTCAAGTATACTTTTTTGAGTTCATCACGTCAAGGAATGAAAATCTTCGATCAACAATCCTATATACCGAGGGACAAAAAAGTTATGAGCGTTTTAATGTACGCGAAGTGCTGCTGGTGGCGCCCTCTACAATGTACATCAAAACTGTGTTCAGGTTTAGATTTATCGTGCTGAAAAACTGCTGAATACCAAATTTCGTTGAAATCGTGCTTTTATTAAGGGAAATATTATCAAAAAACTTTTCAAAAGTTATAAACTTTGACACCCTGCAACTTTTTTAGCATGCACATTTGTACTGAGGTAAGTTAGGTTCAATCGAGTTATTTTTAGCCCTAGAATATATGGTTTAATTTATGACCTCCATATTTGTTACACCCTGTGGAATCGTTAGATGACGCAATAATAACATTTGTATGCTACATTTACTTAACTTATTACCAGTAATGGAAGAAATAACTACTTGTACACTCATTAAATTTAAAACTTGGACACCACAATTTCTGTAAACAAAAGTTTGCACATTGTGAAGCGGGCTTAAGGGTATCATTTACAATTCTAACAGCAGGTAGTCTCAGCAGGGGTTATCTTATAGAAGGACTGTAGAATGAATCATTACACTAAGCACGTTTTAGAAAATAGGTAATTTACGTTGCTTACTTAATTTTTTCTTTAAAGAATATATTTGAAGGTATCGCTAATTAAACACCATAGCTCGATTAATTATCGAATCAAAATTTTGTTTAGGAAATGTTTACAAAATAAAATTAGAAATAATTTTGATTTAAAAACGTCTACAAGCAATAACTTTTAAATTAAATCAAAAAACTAAACATGGTTATTTGGGTTGACTGATTATTACTTATTTTTAAATAAATCTAACCTACTAATTATTGTAAGTTATTAAAAAAATCATTAAACTCTCTATTCATAATATTTAGTCCTTACAAAATGTATATTTTATGACGTTTCATTTTTTTCTGTAGTTAATATAAAACGTGAAAATAAAAACTAAGGCAATTCTTATTGTCAACGTATATATTTAGTTTTTTGACAAGAATTTATTACATAATTATAATTAAGATACCAAGTTATAGTTTAAAATTAAATGAAAACGTTTTATTTTTAAATAAAGGTATTTCTATATAAATAAATATAAGAAATCAATAATGGGTGTGTATCTACACGTGCTCAAGATCTCGAGTTGTTTCATTACGTAACAGAACAACCATTTGCTACATACTCCAGGGCTATAGCAGATACACATTTTCCCGGATGCCGTATAACTGCACAAAAAAGATTAAAGGAGATGGGAATAAAGAAGTATAATGCTGCTGCGAAAGAAGTTCTCAGTGACGAAAATATGAGACGTCGTCTGGAATTTGCAAGGCGATATGTGAACGAACCTTTGGAATTTTGGAATCGAGTGATTTTTAGCGACGAAAAAACGTTCAATAATCGCAACGATGGACCACTAAAAGTTTTTAGAATGGAAGGAACTCGTTACGAAAATAATCACATATGTCCTAAAAAACGAAGTGGTTATTTTTCTGTGAATGTGTGGGGTTGGGTTAGCGCGCGGGGTCCAGGAGTTTGTTGGGCTATCGATGGACGTCTTGATTCTGCTGCGTATTTAGATATTTTGGAAACTATTATGAAACCTTCAGTCGAAGTGTTTTATCCAGACGAAGATTATATTTTCCAACAAGTAAGTATTCTTATTTCACTATACTTTCTCCAAAAAATAGTTCGGGATCTGTTGAATTAACATTTTCATAATGTATTTTTGTTGTTAAAGGACAACGCCCCTATTCATACTTCGCGGGTTGTGCGCAATTGGATACGAGAAAATAACTTGGAGCTGTTACCCTGGCCAGCAAAAGCCCAGATTTTAACATTATCGAAAATGTTTGGGCTCGAATACTTGCTGTTATCCGAAGACAACAAGGGCCAAATTTTATACCAGTAAACCGTAATGCACTAATTGCAGCCATTGATACCGCATGGGAAACGATTAATATTAATTATATTGATACCTTGATAGCGTCAATGAGCAGACGCCTCCAAGAATGTATCAATAATAATGGAGGTCACACCCATTATTGATTTCTTATATTTATTTATATAGTAATACCTTTATTTAAAAAAAAACGTTTTCATTTAATTTTAAACTATAACTTGGTATCTTAATTATAATTATGTAATAAATTCTTGTCAAAAACTAAATATATACGTTGACAATAAGAATTGCCTTAGTTTTTATTTTCACTTTTTATATTAACTACAGAAAAAATGAAACGTCATAAAATATACATTTTGTAAGGACTAAATATTATGAATAGAGAGTTTAATGATTTTTTTAATAACTTACAATAATTAGTAGGTTAGATTTATTTAAAAATAAGTAATAATCAGTCAACCCAAATAACCATGTTTAGTTTTTTGATTTAATTTAAAAGTTATTGCTTGTAGACGTTTTTTAAATCAAAATTATTTCTAATTTTATTTTGTAAACATTTCCTAAACAAAATTTTGATTCGATAATTAATCGAGCTATGGTGTTTAATTAGCGATACCTTCAAATATATTCTTTAAAGAAAAAAATTAAGTAAGCAACGTAAATTACCTATTTTCTAAAACGTGCTTAGTGTAATGATTCATTCTACAGTCCTTCTATAAGATAACCCCTGCTGAGACTACCTGCTGTTAGAATTGTAAATGATACCCTTAAGCCCGCTTCACAATGTGCAAACTTTTGTTTACAGAAATTGTGGTGTCCAAGTTTTAAATTTCATGAGTGGACACATCACCAAAAAGAATAGATATTGCTCGCAGCAAAATTTTATTTAAACCATGTAAAATGATGTTCAGGCTGTTTTAAATTATAATTAATAATAAAATACTATATAAAATCAACTAAAATGCAAAATTAGTTACAGGTTTGAAAATGTTAACTCCAAAAAGTAACACATTTAAATTCCACATCTCAATAATATGAACGATGGGTATTTCTCCTAATAGTATTATTAATTTTTATTTAATCCTTCTTATGGAGACAAGGAAATAAAACTCTTTCGTTGTCTAAAACTGTCTAAAATTATTGGTTCTTCAATATTGAAACAATGGCCAGTCTGGTTATGATGTACAGCAAGCGCAGTAGTATCACTCTTTTTTGAGCAATCGTATTTATGGTTTTTGATTCTATTTTTTAGTTTTTGTTTAGTTTGGCCCAGATAACATCCATTGCATATAGGATCCATTGTATATAGGATAGATTGTAAAGGATGCATATGGATGTTATGTGGGCCAAACTAAACAAAAACTAAAAAATAGAATAATTTTAGACAGTGAAATTAATTACAAAAGAATCATTTATGAAATGATTTACATTAATTTTTACAATAATAATATAAATTTCAAAACAGATACAAATAATTTAAATACCAGCTACAATAATCAGTAAAATGAAACTAAATAAATAATTACTTTATATCATAATAACAAATAATTTATTAACTAGTTTTAAGAAATGATTAATACTTATATTATTATCATCATATTACGACAACTTTTTCCACAATTATCCAAGTAAGTAGTTTTTTAGCCTTATTCTTCGTTTTTTTTAACTTGAAACTAATCAATTTTTATATTTTTGTAACACAGTTGTGATATAGTTTTACTGTATTTCGTCCTTTCCTGTTATTAGCGCCTGAGGAAGGAAACCCAACAATTAATTTTAAATAAATGAAATGTTTCCGAAACGTCGCGATTTAAATAAAACGGCGAAAGAGATTTATTTCCTTGTCTCCATAAGAAGGATTAACTTAAAATAATGGGGGAAACATAATTTTTTTAACTTGAAACTTGAAAATATAAACGCAATATCTAAGAAACCACAGGATCCATTTTAATGAAACTTGATACACAGATCATTATTATTATGACGGTTATTTTGTTTATAATCGTTTATGTAGAGTATTTTAAAAAATATTACTAATACGTATTCTTTTTCAAATAAAAACTACTAATATTGTACACAACTTTTGTTCGAAAAGTATTTTGATCTGATGCAAAATTATAACGTAATTATCAAGTTGCGGTGTTCTCATGTGACTTTTTTTAAAATATCCTTAAGAATAATAATCACACACAAAAACAAATTTTATTATTTATAATTTGTATTTGAACAATTTTTTTCTAAAACCGAATTTTCGTTTTCCAGGCTTAAAAGGTGTACGTGGACGAGCGCGCTATACTTGGTTACAAACGAACTGGTTATATGACCTTTACTTAAGGCTTAAGTCGTCTTATCCTTTGTTAAATATTTAGAGATATTTAAACAACTGTTGGCCTTTACTGAATTTTATATTTAGTTTTTACAAATTACTTTTGGGGTGCACTTTGCATACGTTCTTACACGTTTATTTTTTTTTCCAACGGCTTAAGTTCGTTGTTAAACTGTATTTATGGTACTTTTTGAATTTTAAAGTTACATATAAATTAGCGTAACAGTAATTTTAAAGTTTTTTTTCCTACAAGGTATTGATTATTTTTTAATTTTTCTATTTAAGTGTTTCTCGGGGCGATTAGGAGTTTTGCACAAAGTGCTTATTTTTATTACTTCCCATATAGAATAAGGTACAAAATGTTTTATTCATATTTTCATAAAAAGTATGTGTTTCTATATTATTCCAGTGGTCGTTTACGGAAGGTGTCCAAGATCCCAGCGGTCGTAGGGCAGGCATGATGTGTTCATTTATTCAAAATCCCAATAGTGAGTAAACATGTAGAAAAAAATTTAGAATTAGTTGATCTTAATGCAAGTTTAGAAATTTTTGTCATGATAAAAGAAATATGCCTATAAATAAGATTAATCGTACAGAGTAAAGGACACACTTATGGTGTTTACGATCCTTCTATCTATACAGTGTGTCCAGGTTAAAATGAACTAAATGGGGATATCGAAAACCGTTGGATATACAATGTCGGTTAAATAGAACAAAAGTTGCGTACTTGTATGTCTATAAATAATCTAGGTTTACTTTATTAAAAAGCCGCTTGAGTATTTAAATACAGGGTGAATACCAAAAATCGATGTTTTAGAAAAACCTTAATATTTCACTTATTGTAAGAGGCACGTTGATCAAATTTTTAGAATAGGTGTAAGAGATTGTGGCCATTCCGAAAAATGTAATAAAAAGTGTCTAGGCTTACTCTTTTCGGCACAGCCATAGTCAAATTTGATTTTTCTTATGGGCGTCATATTGGATTTTTGTCTTTTTCGAATCTTCGTAAAAAATGCTTTTCAAGCATATGTACGAACAACAAAAATACGAGAAAATTGTAATAATAATAGTTAGTGATAGAAGACCTGATAATTATACGAAATTTAACTCAAATTAGCATAGCTTTAGGAAATGGAATTTATATTATTTCCTATATTCCAATTTAAACTAGACTAGACGGACATTATTACAATTTTCTTGTACTTTTGTTGTCCGTTCATATGATTGTTATAGATGCTTGAAAAACATTTTTACGAAGATTCGAAAAAGACAAAAATTCAATATGGCACCCATAACAAAAATAAAATTTGACTATGGCTGCGCTGCAAAGAGTAGGGTTAGACATTTTTTATTACATTTTTCGGAATGGCCACGATCGTTTACATCTATTCTGAAAATTTGGTCAACGTACCTCTTATATTTTCTAAAACACCGATTTTGTTCCATTTAACCGACATTGTATATCCAACGGTTTCCGATATCCCCATTTAGTTTATTTTAAACTGGACACTGTATATAGACTAATCTTTTGATTGTATCAAAGAGTGGTTATTCCATTCCAAGAAAGATTTTAATTTGCGTGCTGAAAATTGCTACTCACGAAATATAAGATTAGGAATGTGCACATTCATTGAGAAGTTAATGTGATCAACACTTACTAAATCCTGAAAGAAACACTGTACCCAATATTATACAAACTCCGACCTAATTAACACATTGAGCTGTACTATACCAGGTGATTAAGTCTGTTGTTCTCGGGCTTTTATTTATTGATTTTAAGGAAAAACTGCATAAACCATATATGTTTGTAAATGGCGTGTGAAACCATATTGGTTTAGCTACATGAGTCAGAATTGTATTGTCGTATGCCAAAGTTACGATACTCAACTTTTTTTTCAAACGACACCCTGCATATTATTTGATAGATTTTTGTAAAGCATTTTTTTCTCCATTAAACAAAATTATACACTTGTATTATATATCTATACAGGGTGTTCCAGAGATCACTCCTCAGGCTTGTATTTCTGTTATTTTTATTTTTTTATTATTTTTTTTTAATTTTCTATAAAATAAGTAAATACAATTTTCTATTATAACATAATCACAAAAATAATAATATTCGCATTAGCATAATGTCGCACTTTTAGGAATTGGTATAATTCATATTTATTATGATAAACGGAACACTAACAAATTAGGGAAAATCAGTTTGATAACTAACTTTACGCATTGTTTTATAGGCTCATAGATAAAAATCATAAAAATCAGTTATTTCCATGGCAAACCTATCTTGAACTGTTAATCGTATTTTTCTTACAAAAATTCTTATGTAAGTCCATATTTTTTATATGGTTGTAAAGAGAATAAAAAGTATAGTATGCTATTTGAAGAGAAAAAGTTGAATATTGCTACCATTATATAAGTGCAGAATTTGAAAATTGTATTTACGTATCTTATAGAGAATTTAATCTCATTTACGAAAATTTAAAAAAAATAGTTAAAAAAATTAAAAGTAACGGAAATACAAGCCTGGACATATATTTTTTAAATAGCATATAATAATTAAATAGTATTTATACTAAGTGACATAGAAAGAAGAACACCCAGTAATAATGAATATTTCGTAAATTTTTGTTGGAAATATATTTGTTTATATTAAGATAAAAAACGATCAGTTTTTCAGCCATATTGTCCTAGCGGTTGTTTTGTTAACCTCATTCAAAAACACTTCCGATTAAGTAGCCCTAAAACAATGAATTAAGCATTTGTAAGTACAGCTGTCATTTAAGCGATTTAAATTGCATTTCAAAGAGCTTCTTTAATTCAATCACAATGCCTCTAGTGCGAAGACGCCATAATTTTCGGCAATTAAGCGAGTTTGATAGGGGTAGAATTGTGGGATTGCGTGAGGCTGGTTTGCCTATGAGAGATATAGCCGCTAGAACGCAACGCAGTTTAAGCACTGTGGCAGTCTGTGTTCGGGCATGGAACCAAGAGGGCCGTACACGAAGAGCGAAAGGTACAGGACGTCGTCGAAGAACCACAGAACGCGAAGATCGCCGTCTTAGACTATTGGCATTACGGGACGGCTTCTCTTCTACACGGGCGATTGCGGACCAGTGGTTTGAAGAACATGGAAGACCGATTGGGATGCGAACCGTTTATAGACGGATAAGAACCTTTGGGCTCTTTTCATACCGTCCCCTTTTTGTGCTACCACTGACTCCAGAGCATCGACGTTATCGTCTAGCGTAGTGTAGAGAACGGGCAAATTGGGACCAAGAATAGAATTCAATTGTCTTTAGTGATAAATCCAGATTCTGTTTGGGTATGCATGACGGTCTTGCAAGGGTGAGAGGACGGCGCGGTGAAAGACAATTGCAATTTTCTGTGAATAAGCATGTGCACCACACAGTTGGAGTTATGGTATGGGGAGCTATTGCTATTGGAAGTAGGTCACCTTTGGTCTTCATTAGAGGTAACATGACCGCTGTGCGTTACATCCAGGAGGTCGTAGACCCCCATATTGTACCTTATGTTCAGACCATCCCCAACAGCACATTCCAACTAGACAACGCACGACCTCATGTTGCTAGGGTTTCTTTGGCTCATTTTGAGGCCAATCAAATTGCTTTGTTGCCTTGGCCACCAAGATCTACCGATCTTTCGTCCATCGAGCACGTCCGGGATATTATGGGAAGAAGATTACTCAATTTACCTCGCCCTGCACAAACTCTAGCGGCTTTGCAGCATCAGTTACAGATAGCATGGGATGAGATACCTCAAGAAGAAATCGATCACCTCATTAGAAGTATGCCCAGACGTGTTAATGAGTGCACAAGACATCGTGGTGGAGCAACAATTGTTCAAATAAATTCATTATTACTGGGTGTTCTTCTTTCTATGTCACTTAGTATATTTTATCTCGATTTACAGTTAGCCATAAAAACAATTGACAATTCTGAAGCTTTGCGTTTTTCATGTTGTTTTCGTATTTACTAAATTTAAGAAAATTTTTCAGTAGGTACTTGGTTTTATCTTTTATTATAAGATGAACACAATACAACTACATAAGAAGAATGTGGTAAAAAAACAACACAAATTATATCAATCTTTCATATGTTTAAAAATACCCCAGTTAGTACATGCACGTCAATCACTTCTGGGTTTAATCGTTCACACTCTGTACGAAGTCTTGTCTTTAATTCTTCTATGTCATGTAATGGTAAAAAATAAACTTTTTCTTTTAAATATGGCCAAACGATGAAATCAGGGGTGTAAGGTCTGGAGATTTAGGGGGTCATTTAACCCTGTCACTCCGATTGATACATTGATTCCACATACTGGTTGAAAATTTGTTTCTCTCAACCAATGTAAATTGTCTTGTGACCAATAACGACAATTGTGCCTGTTGACCACCCCATTATTATAACATCGAGATTTTTTGGTCCATAAAGCTTTATGTAAAATTGCTATATCTTGTAGCACTGTTATCCGTGCAATAAAACTTAGAGGTTTTTTATTATCTCCAGGAAGCAAGTCTTGACGTAGTAGGTGTATTTTACATGGACGGAATTTATGGTCCTTCAAAATTCTCTGGAGCGACGAGTACGAAAGTCAGATTTTCCCTCTAATGTACGACTCGAAATGTCTGGACCTTAACTCACACGTGCCAAAATTCCCACAGCATTTTTTCGTTTCTTGCTGTTCTGGGTTTAAAAAATAGTTTTGGTGTTTGCAAATCTCCCACATTCACCCAAGTTTTTAGCTAAGTTTGCAAATATTTTGTCTGACGTAATCTGCCTGTTTGGAAAGCGCTGTTCGTAAACACGTCTTGAGTGTTTGCTATTTCTTTGGCACTCTCCGTAGTTTAAAATCGTTCAATTTTTCTTCGTGTAAATTATCAAAATTCAATTCGAAAACAAATGTTTAACGCAAATAGTATTGTTATTTGGCACAATTCTAAATGCCTAAATTTCAATTGTTTTTGCTACTAACTGATTTTAATAGTAAAATGAGATATTATTTAATTACTCTACCCTATTTTTCTCAAAAAAATCATAATACAACTGTATAATTTTTTTACATTGTTGAATGCAGAAAAAAATGACTTACAAATATTAATCAAAAAATATACAGGGTGTCATTTGAAAAAAAAAGTTGATTATCGTAACTTTGGCATATGGCAATATAATTCTGACTCACATTTACAAATATTATTGGTTTTACTACTTTTTCCTTAAAATAAATAAATAAAAACCCATCAAACTGAATCACTCGGTATAACCGTAGTCGTGCTATTCAAAACCCTAAAGCTGTAATTAGCATATAAAGACACAAAATCTTCTATCAACCAATTTGTCGGGTTTTTACAAAGCACTCTCACCTTCATCAAGCTGAAACGCTCACATCGCTAAATGAAAATTTATAATAGTGTATTATTAAGGACTAATTATAGGCCAACTAAATGCTTTATTGTCGATCTAAATACTTAATTTTTTTGGTAAAACTAAAACTTTCAAACGCCATATGGTATAGATTAAATGCTCTCCCATCTTACTCTTAAACGGGATACTTCTTTGCATCAAAGGTTCTCATAGCGAGTACCTACGATATCAAATTTGTGTAGCACATAGGTTGCATCAAAAATTTTGGTAGCTGGTTGGCTTTCGGAGTAAGTCTAAATGGAAGATGAAACGGTTTTCGGGGTGGAAAATTGCGAACTTTATTTCCATTCTCCTATATTTGAAAGCATTTAATTTGAAATGTATTTGCACGCAAGCAAAAATGCGTATTTCATTTCCCTCGAAACAAATAACAAATAAGGAGTGGATGAAGAACTAATTTAATTATACACCACGTTTGATTAATGCTGGAAAATGTAGTATTCACTACATGGTAGATCGTAGCACTACTGCTTATAGGCAACACAATTAACAACACAGGAAGACCGTGGAGAATGTATAATAAAATAAACCATCTAGCGACATTATAATGGTATCCAAAGCGCGTATCTTGTTTATAACTTAGAATTAAATTTAACCGAACCTGGTGAAAAAGGCACTCTCATATTTAGATGAAACCTCATATAGAGTTATCAAGTGTTATCAATCCAAAGAAAGATGCTGCTGGGAGAGTAGATCAAAGATTTATTATTGTGAAATTGAAGCATTGTGAAAGTGCAATTTTAGATCTAAGGGAATGGAAAAAAACATCGCCAACTTGTTTGTAACAGTGGAATTAACTGTCATAATTGAAGCTCTAAATCACTACCGAGTGGACTCCAAGTATACAGCAATAGTAAAATAAATGATGACTCACCACAAAATTTCAAATCGAAAGAGGAGTTAGACAGGGTTATTTCATCTCTCCGAAGCTATTCAACACACTACAAGAGGATGTATTCAAAAACTTTCAAAATGGTCAGACGTGGGGATCAATATAGATGGACAACAGCTAACACATTTGAAATATGCAGATGTAGTTTTGATTAGAATGGATAAACAAGAAATAAGAACAATGATATCTCAGCTGAATGAATAATCAACAGGAGCAGACCTATCTTAAAGTTAAATAGAACAAAAATTAAAATTTTAATAATTGAAAACTTAATATTACCGAAGTTATATTGGAAACTTGGAAATAAGTTTCGCATGTGGAATATTTTCCAGCAAATCCAAATTGGTGAAATTGCTATTAAATATGAAAATCATTTGAATTAAATTTTCAATCAAATTAAAGAATCTCTCAATTAAGACCAAAAAATTTTTTATTCAGATAAAATAATCGTAATTGATAAGTTCATTGTTTTCAAATTAGTTAGTATTGGTAAATATATAAATTCAAACGTAGACCTTAACTATGATTAATAAATGGATACTGAAAAATACTGTATTATTAGAAATGTAATTATCTTATACTACAAATTTAAATTGAATCTTTACCATGTTATTAATCTAAAAAAATGTGTTACGTTTCAGCGAAACACGTAAACAGAAAATGTGTTTATTATAGCGTTACAAGGAAGACATAATAATGACAATAATGATAAGATATAGCTTAAACTTTTTTGTGTTATCAATTTTTCAGTTCTGTCTTTAAAAAAGAGGACGATATTATATTATGTTTTTGTTTTAGGAGGATGTGCATAAAATTTTACTTTCAATTTATTTTACGACTACGATTTTGTTTCTGTTACGTAAACGGAGTCATTTAACATTGCTAATTGATTTAATATTTTACGTTCGCTTCAAATTAGGCAGATTTATCACCAACCGATATTAATTAAGTTAGAATTATGACATTTCTTCGCATCACGAAATATATGTAAAGCACGATACCTATCCAATTATAATTAATAAGTTTCCAAAAACAGACGAGTTTATTCACACATGAGAGATCAATGAAAAAGTTTTTATAGCTTTAACAAACTTGATACATTAACCCCACACTTTATTTATACAAATTTAATTTTGAAAGTACTCACCTGAACAGTAGAACACTTTGTTTAAATCTATTTGGTATTAAAAAGCGGCCGCAAAGAAGAAATTGGCAGCTTGAAATAAGCTATGTTGAGCTGAGCTCCATTCCTTACAAGATGCCCAAGAATCAGAAGCTGTGGGGATAGTTGCGTTTAGCATTTGGTAATCGTAATCAGATAAAATATCGGTGGCGTTTGTTGTTATATTTAATAAATCGCTGCTATTCCACATTGTGCTGTTATTATCAACTAAAAGAGTATTCGAATAAGTCGTGTATTCGCTGCTCAAAGAGGTGAATTTGGTTTTGTTAGATGGTGAAGAGCGCATTTTTGTTGGAGGAGCTTTCGTAGACGACACAATTGAGTCAAACGCTTTAGAAATATTTGGCTTTGTAAAATGACTTCGGGATTGAATCATAAGTATTTCCATTATGGTATCTAAAAATAAACGTTAAACATTAATTATTTACGAAAATAGTGGACGTGCAACAGTTTACAGGACACTTGTACGATTGAACATGCACTTAACATACGCTCTCAAACAAGTTATACAAAAACATAAACAACAGTGTTGAGAAAAAAAATCACTCAAAATTTAGAAGCACAGATAAATAGAGGTTTACCTTACAGATTTAGTAGAAAAATATCACATGTGTTATACATCACATATATCGAAATCAGCCTTAGTCTTCTGTGCAAGGGTTGTTGTCGTAAAAGAACATGTTTTCGTTTATGTTATTTACTGAGAACTCCGGCGTGGTGGTCAGACGCTAGTCACGCCCCTTTTGTACAACAATTTCTCTTTTCGAGTTGTGAGGGAAAATTTCGGGGAAAGCTACCGAAAGATGAACTGGCTTACTGTAGCGTAATGTTCGGATAGAAATCGATAATGTAATCACCAAGACACGACGTCTAGGCGGGTAAAATGAACCTCGCATAACATTATGTGTTATTATTTGATGAGCGATTATCAGAAAGCAAAAGTATTGTCCAATTCATATTACTATGTATTCATTTATTCAATATTTCTACTATTCGATGAATTAAACAATTTTTCTGGGAAAGTGTTTTGTTTGTATTATAGTCATTGACATAAATAATAAATGCCCATCATTAATGAAACATTTTATTATTTATATTTTCTAAGACCTTACTTGTTAAAGAAGAAAAATTATTTTTCCATAAAAAAATAAAGGCGTAGAAAGTTTTGCGTCGCGTCATTCGACACTCATCAATCTCTTGAGAGAATAATTAAAATTTAATTAGGTCCGCTTTAACGATAAAAAGTCATTTTTTGCAAAACTAATATTTGACCTTTAACTCTCAATTCACACCTCTTCAAAAACAAAACTAGCGTGAAACCTCACAAACTTTGTTCTATGCAATTAATTACGGACGAAAACTTAATTTAACAAAGTTTTTGATGAGTTCAAGTGCTTTGTTATTTCGTACCATTAAACTTTAGGATCTTACGTGAAAGAACGTTAAAAAATAATGAAATACGGATTATTAAATATATTATTTATTTAAAATTATTCCATATCAACTATTTCACAGCTATGATATTTCGAACTGTTTTCCAACCAACTTTCGACGTCGTTGGAAGTCAAATCATCAGTAGATGGTAATTCGGTCAGAGGTTCCATTTCGCTAATATTTCGACCGTTCATCGGGATGGAACCGTTTTCTTTATACTTTTGATAGATTTTTTCGCAAGTTTTTTCTCCAAGCAAAGGATCTGATGAACCTGGACAGGTACCTGCATAAAAACGTGTTCGTTAATGTTTCGAAACAATTTAATTTATACCTAAATTATCTTTTTTAATTCTAATTGGTGATTTGTATTCTCCTCCCGATGTTAGAGAAGAAGTGATACTCGGTAATCTTATGTCCAAATGGGATCCTTTTGCCGTTACTATTTTGTTATTCATGGCGTACAGCTTTGTGGTGATGTCACGGGCTATTAAAGTAGTTAATACGGTGGCTAAGTAAGTTTCCTTCACAAATAAATATTCTAAGGCAGCACGTTGCCAGAAGACGTATCGACAGCTACTTGCAGCCACTATAGATACCTGGAATGTTCACAAATTAATGTTTTCTTTGACGCTTGCGTGTTATTTATTCTACTTTAAATTTGTCGTCTATTGTGTTTCGGCTCGATTCAAATTCGGGTGAATCCAAGAACTCGCACGGCAGAATTGGATGCAAGAATTGGTTGTCGCACAAAGCGTTTACCTAGAAAGGAATAAATAAGTGTATCTATTTGCTTACATTTGAATGTTTACATTTTTTGTCAAAAAAGAATTCTATGAAAAATTAAATGTACAAATACGAGTTTACATTATTAGATATAGCAAATCACATATTATTTACATTTAATAATAATACTGTTTTCCGTAATAAGAGCTGTAAATGTAATTTTTGTTCGTTCATGCGAAAATCTTTACTGTTTGAGTTATGTGTGATACTTTTTCTACGCTCACAAATAATCAAAAACATGAAGTATTTTAATAAATTGCAATAATCAATATCAATAAATTTGATCTGTCAATTAGTTTTCAAAGGTAAAATCGATTTTTGACTTGCACGTTTTGCATAGTTTAGGTTCTAATTGTTAGTGTGCCTTTTTATCATTAAAAACAAAGGAATATAAGATGATACAAATTATAACGTTGCTAAGTGCAAAAATTACAGTTTACGATTGTCCAGTATCCCATCTTTGATGATCAGCTTTAAATTGTGGTCGATATGATGACACGGATGTCGGTTATGACAATCATAAAATATCGATCTTTGGTTCCATACTTGTCAGAGCAATATGCCAGAAACTGACGGACGCTGTCGTACAATTATGCATTCGTTCTCGAGTGCTTATTCCTGATGATCCCAAATGATTTTGGCCTCGTTAACGTTTTGAAAATAGTACAATTACTTAGCTGATTGAGGCAAACAGTTTTAAAATGTCGTTCGTGTTGACTATATTGTCGATAATGACAATCGTGAACTAGAGTCAATTGGATCATAATGCCATCGCCAATGGTAGTGATATATACCTCACAGCAAAATGATGAAGACGGAGATTTGATCAAATTCCTAAGGTAGATGATCAAGTCACCGGAGATAACTCGGTGGGATGATTTTCCTAAAGAAAGCAAATGATTTGATCAAATTTTTTAACTTTTTTGGTAAAAAGATGAAATTACCAAGTCAGGATTCGCACACCTTTAGGTTTCTCTTTACCTCAGTGTTCCTCTACGGCGTTCGTTCCGGTCATGTTATGAAAGTAGCTTTGATTTTGAAAAAAAAGCCTGACTCCGATCTAGTTACACTGGTAGTGTAATAGTCATCTATCTGTGGTGGAGTCTAAATCAACTAAATCGACTTGGCCACAATGATTGAAGCAGCTATATACAATTGTGGAAACAACGATTGTTTTTCTCGGAAAATTCTTTAGACTGACAAAACGTGCACAGCTTTAAAAACTCCAGTTACAACTGATTTTCAATTTCAATTTTCAATTCAAGTATTTTAATTTCTATATCGTATCTCAAACTATGTTGAGTCTTCTATAGGAGTATACGGTGCAAAAAGTCATTTGAATGTTAGTTCTTCGATTAGCAAGTTTGTCCTTTTACTTATTCATTTAATTAATTGACGTGATAATTGTTTTTATTAATTGTTTATCTGTAATGTTTGATTGGATTCCGGATAAAAGTAGTCAAG
Organism: Abscondita cerata; assembly: GCA_030710515.1. Taxonomy (NCBI): domain Eukaryota; kingdom Metazoa; phylum Arthropoda; class Insecta; order Coleoptera; family Lampyridae; genus Abscondita; species Abscondita cerata. The sequence goes on from JALBCR010000217.1 coordinate 160,377, forward strand.
TTTCTACACCAATTAGATGTTAGACGCCTTGAAAAAGACTGAATCCAGTCAGTCGTAACGTTGGCGGAACAGTACACTCTTATAGAAGGCTCAACATAGTTTAAGGTACTATAAAAATAAGAGAATTCTCAATTATATTTCAATTTCTAGATCAACTGTATTTTATCTCTTCCTCTGTGTCCAGTCGACTGATGACAGTATTTTCACATTTAGATCGTAGTCATAGTTTCTCATGTTTTTTAATACCTACTTCTATATCACCGTATTTTTTTTTCGTATAGTACTATTTACGTGTCCATTGCAGTTTAAGTTTAAATTTATCATTGACTGTGATAACTTCTTCTGTCCGTAGTCTATAAAAATGTTTCTTTATTATGCGGCTTATTCAAAAACATCCTGATAGTTTCATTAAACGAGGGTCCCTTCAAAAGCTTGTTGGGGCAGGCGCTGGAGAGATGCGGTGAAGAAAAGGGGAGTGGCAACAAGCAAAACATAGAACTGTGCGACTATTGACTTGTTTATTTCATCTTCTCACTAAACAGTTACAGAATTTGATCAAATCATCTACTTTTCAGCGAAATCACCTACATACTTGTAATTTTAACATTTTTTGTTAATTGATTATCTGTCTTAGAGGTTTTCATTATTTCCCTGCGACAAATAGATTCCAAGCGGTTCTGTATGTTTATGAAACTAGTACGCGTTATTAATTTTTACTTTTCGTCTGGATTTAGTTATTATTTTTTTTTAAATAAGTAGTAAATTAAATTTTTGATTTATAGTTGAAAATGTTTCTATCTTTTATTTCTAATCATCCGCAAATAAACTGACTTATGTTACGAATAATCACATTAGGTATAAAATCGAAAAATATTTAATTTTGTAGTGTATAGTGTATTTTATACCTTTCGAATGATAAAAAAGCAACTTTTTGTCATGAACTTGTTGTTGGTTTGTAACGTTTAAAGTAGAGCTGTCTATTTACTGTTTTAAACTGTATTAGGTACCATTGACTTTCGTTTTCACGATTATATTATTTCGATCTCTTAGTTTTATATTCAATTGCATACAGAAGCGGAAACAAGGGAAAAGATAATTCCAAAATACGTTTTACGTTAATATTTATTGAACAGGGTACCATGAAACACAGTTCTCGACAAATCAATCAACAACTTTTTTTTTGGATATTTAAATATTTTTTTTCAACTTATAAAATTTAGCATAAATAAATACGTCTGAAAATTGGATGGTTGTAAATGTACTTCCACTTAAATTATTCTGTTTATGAGATAATCGACATTTTCTACTTTAAACAGACACACACATTATTTTTGTAACTTTAAATAAGAAATTGATTAAACATTGATATTTAACAAACTCCATACGTATACATTGTTTTTAAAACATAACTACACGTTGTTGTGAGTTAAACATTTTAGACATAAAAAAATTACGCTTCTAAATATATATTTATATAAAGAAGCTTCATCAAATACACGGAAGTTGGTTTAAGATTTCCTTCTAACGATGTTCGCCAAAATTATATTTGCTTAATAAACTGTCGTTGAAACGAGTAGTTTGTCTATACAATACTTCCGTCAGTTAAGATCTTGAGTTTACGTAAACTAAAATAGGTGCACAATATGTTTGTAATTAGTAGCGATTGATCTATGTTTTCTTAGTACTCAAAAATATTGTGATCTAAGTTAACTATACCCTAATTATTTAGACGATACAAAATCTTTAGAAGCTTTTAACGAACCAAGATTAAGGCACTTACATTGAATTCTTGCTTTCCTTAAAATTAATATTGAGATGGCGTTTAGTAAAAGTAGCTTTGAGATCATTTAAATAAAAAGACATCTTTAAAATAATACAACAATACCGCGTGTTTCAGAACTTGTCTACCAGGGAAAACTGATCAATACCTATAAACATGTAGATCCTAAAATGTGAACGAGAAAAATTTGAAAGTTGTTAGACTTCTACGATCCACCAATTTCCGAACAGGAAACTCCAGGTGTTAATTTGAATAAAATATTTTAATGAAATTTTGATACTGTCGTTTATCGAAAATTCTATATTCGATCAGTTTAGCAAAACTAGGTAATAAATATGTTAACAATAATTCTGATTTGTTAAATTAAATAGTTCTGGACTGCAAGTTTTGGCACACCCTGCATATTGACTCAAAACTTATTAAACCTTAATACACACCTTTCCAGATAACAACAATCCCAATCTGTCAGTTCTTGTTAAATTTTGCATAGCATAAGCTTCCCCTGCATGTAGCGACATAATTTGTGCGAACTCCGAACTAATCATTTTTTTAAATTGCAAACGAGAAACCTGCGAATTAGTTTTAATATCGACAGTCACATTTTCTTAGCTCGATCTTACCTTAAAAGGAAAAAATAAATTATGATACACTTCTTCCAATTCCGGATCAAATTTTACAGGCCTCAGTTGATATAAGATGTGAAAAACTTGTGCCATGTTTAAAAGTATAAAAGCAAAGCTCCATGTAAATACATCAGGTGCGCAAATAACGTTCCAAGCCCAAGCCGAAAACAACATTAATCCTAAAAGAAAATTAAACAGTGTTTTTAAGCTTAGTGGTACTACATGTCTCATTAGTTTTGCGCATAAAATGAATAAATGGAAGAGCTTAACTATTGGTCTATATCTTTTATTCAGTAGTACTTTTTATTGTCTGCATTAGCATGAGTATAGTTTTTTTGTTTTCTCGAATATAGCAAGGCTAAAAATTAATCAACCCGATACAAATTTATGACATATAATTGCAAATGTTACAGGCCATGCAAAACACATTAGCAAATTTAATTGAACGGAAAATTTGAATTTAAGACTAAAATTAAACTACACGGTTGGTCAGGTTTAATATGATTTATAGGTGGTTCAAGGAGATCTTATAATGTCAGGTTATTCGGTTGTGCAGTGGCCAATTAACTATAAATTCTGCACTAATACATACATCAAACTGCTGCTTCTAAAGTAGACTATTATTTCGCAATGGAATCCAATTCTGGTTTAACACTTTATTTCTTTATTTGGGTCAAATTTTTTAACGCTTATTTGGAAGTCACTAATATAATTTCTAAATTATGAACTATATTTAATTTTAGTGAATAAGAAATTAACAAGTAAAACTCTTTCATACAATTTTACTGCTACATTTTTCTTTACAAAAGTGTTATTAAATACTAAGTAAAGATAATGCTATTTTTTTGAAATAATTTTGATATATTTTCTTTAAATGTATGAATAACAATAATAAATTAATAATATGATAAACAATTAGATAAACGTACCTGTTATTAGCCAACAATGCATAAATAGCAGGCCTTTTTTTGACGATGTTGCGGCATACGCAATTACGAAACAAATATTGGCCAAATGCACTAAAATATGTTGAGGTTCTTTCCAATACGAGCACCACGGCCACCAAACATCTACAACATTTACATTCAAACATTCTGAGACATAAACAAATTTTACCTGAATGTGAAGTATCGTTAAAACTATCTCCTGTCGACCAGGACGAATTTAAGTTAGGGAAAATTGTTAATATTCGGCGTTTAGTACTTCTAGAAAATGCATTTGAATCTAATTCAAACATGTTTCCTTGACACTAGGTGGTGGTTTCAAATCAATATTTTCATTTTCTCTCGTTTATGTTCAAGTGTTGCCCTCTATTGATGTAAGAGTAGCTGATGTGCTAGATGGAGCTTAATGTATTATAGTTCTATATATGTAGAAATAATGTTTTTCAAAGAAACTAATTTTTTTAAAAATTCTTACTGTATTAAAATTCATCAAATTTAAGAATTGAAGTACACTTTTTGAAATAACATTTAGGTATTACCACACAAATAAGTATCTAAAGTTCATACAAATCGTAATTTTTTTCGTCGAGCGTACACTAGGTCTTAGGTACTTAATATGAACAGTTATGGCCAATACTTGAATTATTCCGTCTTGCTAAATAATTACCACTTCTCTGTCCCCGGAAAATACTCAACATTGAACTATGGAACACAAAATATGGAACGGAAGATCCATGTAAGTTGACATATGCGTTTTCTATGTAAAATTCAAAATTAATGCAATTTGAACACAAATATTACATTATTAGATAGATAAATGAGAACAAATTTATGTAGTAATGTAAGTGTTTAAAGCGTGTTTTAATAAAAAAAAAACAATAAAATTTTATAATGATTTACGACAAAAAATCCGGGTTCGATTCCAATTGTCGTAATTTTTTTGTATTAATAAAATTATTATGGACGTTATTGCAATACAATTTTTTATAAAATGAGTTTATTTTCAACTCTTTTTTTCAAAATATTAAATTTCAAAATTGTATTATAATGTTTACTTATTTATTTATTCGTATGTACATTTTCATTATGTATTGTGATGTAAGTGTTATTAATGGTGCCTCAGAAGTTCAATATAAACCTGTATAGTTAATAAAAAAATATGTTGCAATCGGAATCGAACCCTGGTTAGGAAGCACAAAACATTATTAAGCAACAATTAAGCAATTCGTCCACGAAGGCCGCTTAATAAAGTAAAAATCCATTTGGTTAATAAACAAAAATTTACAAAAAATAACTTATTTTACTGATTTTTTAATAAAATACGATTTGAATACTCATTATTATCAAATCAATTTGTTCAATTTATCTATCCAACATAAATTTTTATTTTTTTATTTTTGAATTTTGCCAAAAAAAAATAAATTTTTTTTTTTTTTTTTTAAATAAAAAACTCTTTTTACTTTTTTTTAATTAAACAAAAAAAATTCCTTTTTTTTTTTTTTTTTTTTTTTTGGTTTTTTTTTTTTTCCTTAAACACAATTTTTTTTTTAAAAAAAAAAAAAAAAAAAAAATTTTATTATTATTAATTATTAAAGAAAAAAAAAAAAAAAAACCTAAAACCACAACTAAAATTTTTTTTTTAAAAAAAAAAAAAAATTAAAAATAAAAAAAAAAAAAAAAAACTAAAAATTAATGAAAAAAAATTAAAAAAAAATATTTTTAAAATTTTTTTAAAATTTTTTGTTTTATACAGTGTGTCCAAGATAAGGATGAACAGCATGGGGATCTCGGAAACCGTGAGAGATACAGAGTCGGTTAAATTTGGAAAAAGTTGCCCACTCGAGGGGTCAACATTTTGCTGTTGAGAAACTCGCTGAGTTCGGCTTACTTCCGGAGATATTCGAAAAAACCGAAATTGTGCCATTTCGTTTTCATTATATTCTGAAGTTATTCGAAAAGTTACCAAAAAACTGAATGCACTTTGTCATTGCCACTCTTTCTGCTCTACAAGATGGCGTTTACGAATTTTTACTACAACGTTTCGTTTCGAAGAAACCATCATCAACTTTATTTTTTCTTATGGCACTCAAAAAAGTACACTCCGTATAAGAAAGCATTTTTCATTACGAATTCAACGATGTACTACACAATATGGTTATTCGTGATTTTATTGAGAAAAAATAACGTTTTAGTAAATTTCTAATCTTTTTGGTCTAGTGTGCGCTGAATGAAACCATGGCAGCGAAAAAATGAAGTCTATTGTTAGTTCTGACAGAATCGATTCGATTGACATAGTAGTATCAGTTTAGCAACGTCTTTCAGTGTAGGTCATATTTTACAATGGAACACGTAAATTTCAAATCTTTTTGATGTAGTGTGCGTTGAAATAATTGCGGCAAACAGAAAATGTTGCTGCGCTCGAATGTTTTTGGCGGGACAGTACGGGTTGCTTGAATGAACCGTATTCTTTTAGATTGGACACCAAACGCCTAAATATGGACTTTCCTGGTTGCCTCCGTTCCGGGTACTTGATCAAATACAAGTGTTCGGCTTCTACAGAATTTCTCCGGCATGTAATGTAGCAGGACAGCATATCAAATTTCTCTTCATTTGAAAACATTACTTGCTCCATTGTAAAATATGACCTACACTGAAAAACGTTGCTAAACTGATACTACTTTGTCATTCAAATAGATTCTGTCAGAATTAACAATGAAAGAAATGAAGTCGATTGTTAATTCGACTTCATTTTTCGTTGCCATGGTTTCATTCACCGCACACTAGACCAAAAAGATTAGAAATTTAATAAAACGTTATTTTTTCTCAATAAAATCACGAATAACCATATTGTGTAGTACATCGTTGAATTTGTAATGAAAAATGCTTTCTTATACAGAGTGTACTTTTTTTGAGTGCCATAAGAAAAAATAAAGTTGATGATGGTTTCTTTGAAACGAAACGTTGTAGTGAAAATTCGTAAACGCCATCTTGTAGAGCAGAAAGAGTGGCAATGACAAAGTGCATTCAGTTTTTTGGTAACTTTTCGAATAACTTCAGAATATAATGAAAACGAAATGGCACAATTTCGGTTTTTTCGAATATCTCCGAAAGTAAGCCGAACTCAGCGAGTTTCTCAACAGCAAAATGTCGACCCCTCGAGTGGGCAACTTTTTCCAAATTTAACCGACTCTGTATCTCTCACGGTTTCCGAGATCCCCATGCTGTTCATCCTTATCTTGGACACACTGTATATTTTTTTTTTTTTTTTTTTTTTTTTTTTTTTTTTTTTTTTTTTTTTTTTTTTTTTTTTTTTTTTTTTTTTTTTTTTTTTTTTTTTTTTATGCAGTCAAGATTAGGTAATTTAGTTAAAGCCACTTGCTCCCCAAAATGATCCGTTAATTTCGTGCGCGTGTATTTTCTGGAATAGACATCAGTATCTGGCAGAACACTTTTCATTAAATCGATACAAGGAACTGCAGAGACTTTAGAATACCTAAGTTCTTAAAAACAAGAACACAAAATCCTTTTTATGTAAAAAGGTACAATTATTTAACAACCTTCTTAACGAATTAAAACAGGAGATAAACATTTATTAATTTAAAGTGAGGTTAAGGTATTGTAAAAAATACTTCTAGTTTCAACAATATGTTGTTTATAAAGATTATTATTAGTATTATTTAGGTATAATAGGAAATACTGACAGTATCATTGTTTTCCATGGCAGCACACACCATTTGAAAAACTTCTTGTTTTAGTATATCAGGTGGTCGAGCAACTAACTGGACTAACGAAACCTCATCCGAAGCACTTGCTAATCGACACTGCGCTAATTTGCCTAATTGCTACCCAGTAGCAATGTCATTTAAAATCGAAAGCAGTAGGCTTATTTGACCTAACATGCGCTTGTTTTGCAAATTCTCGGTTTGTCTTTAACTAAGAGATATGTAACTTTTACTGTTACTTTTAGCTTACCTTTAGACTTCTCAGCTTTGTTCTAATTTTTTTTCAGCGTCGTAGTTTTTCCTGCAGGCGGAATAGAATGTTTCTTCTTCAAATAACGCCGCCAAACCATTACTTCTTATTTTACTCTTACACTCACAAAAGAAGTTAAACCGATAGCCACTTAAGCCCTTATCGTATCAAATTTTTGACCCCAAAGCAAATAATTGTCTTTTTTTAAGTTGTAGCTAAAAATAAATAATGGATATTTTAATTTTAAAGTATACCCACTCTCATATGGGGTAGCGAATCGTGGTATTTAAGAGAGAGACAATATAACCGACTACAAACAGTATAAATGAAATTCCTAATAAAGATCAAGGAGTAACAAAGTTAGACAGACTTAAAAACAACAAAATTAGACAAGACCTGGAAATTAAATCAATACGACATTGCGTAGAGAACGATAAATTATGATGGTTCGGATGTCTAACCAAGATGGAAAAACAAAATGGCACCTAAATAATATGGAACTACAAAACACAGGAAGATCTAGAGAAAGACCCAGAATCAAGTGGAGCAGAACAATAGATAAAATACTTCAATTTAGAGGAAGAGATGGAAAGAACTACGTATAAACAGTTTTTGTGAGCGAATGTATTTATGATTCACTTAAAACTGTTCATTTTAAATTTGACGCTGATTAATTAGTTTTCAGCACATGGTCACGGTTTATAAAATTCTGTCCTCACATATTTTATTGTTTTCACAAGTAGTGCTACTGCCTGTTTTCTCTTTTCACTTTTCTCACTTCACTTTCTCTTTTTGGGTCTTCTTTTGTAGAGCTTCTAGGTGTTCCTTTGAAAGGGTAGACGTCAAAATTTTGGAATGCTTTTTTCTATTTTCTGAACACATTTTTTGGAAGTGGAGTTACATTTTCAAGTTGCTTGCGTATTGGAGAGCCTTTCATAATAATACAATCGCTCGATGGCACTGTTTAAGATTATCGTTTTCCCCGTTTCATCTTCTTGGGATTTGGGCAGAAATTATCTTCAGAAAATTGTTCTTGATTTATCGCGGTTTGTTGTCTTGTTGAAAATGGATATCAAGTCGTAATGCGTTATTTTTTATATGCTTTGGTTGTTATATATGAATTCCAAGGGGCCATACAAAGTAAAAATTGAGCGGCTGCATTCTGTGGGAATGTGTGTGTGGATTGGACAACATCACAATTCTATGATTTTTACTGAAATTATATCCGGTTATTTAGTACAAATTTACTTCATCATGCTTTATCCACGTGTTTTGCTTATTACTATCAAATGTATTTTTTTTTAAATTTGACTAAGCAAAATTATTAAAAATGTTTCTCATGCTTCGAATGTAAGCTTACCAGTAGGTTGAAATTCGTTCTACAAAAAAAAGTATTATTATCAATATTGTATTGGTTTTCCATAATCTTTTTTTAATTAAAAGTAATAACTAACCCAACTAAGCAATAATACATAATATAATATTAACTGTAATGGCAAAATAATAATAAAAAATAATTGTAATACGTCCTAATAATAATCCTAATGGGTAAACAGCAATTGATTTTAATGTATCTACTCACTTAAATGTAAAACACTTATCTCCTTGACTTTTTCTCCCCATCACGACACCAAGCTTTGCAAATTTTACTGTCGACAATATTTATGTAAACAATTTTCTTCACTTCTACGAGCAAAATTTTCGTGTATACTTTCTTTGGGTTAAACCAAAGAGTATAACTATAAACCCAATTGTTCTGTTAATCAGCACTTCAATGACTTCGTTTAATATTATTAAATAAATAAAGTTCTGGCTTTAATTAAAAAAAAAATTAAAAAACAAAAAAATCGAAACATTGATTTAGGAATATTTGATTACTTTCTTAAGGATTTTTTTATTTATTTATGTTAATCTAACAAGAAATATGATGTAAATTACATTTTCATATATTTTATTATTACAACAACTAAAAATTGAAACTAAAAATACAATAAAAAATTAGTAGTGCAATCACACGAGCATCCTGAAATTTAAAAGTAAATTGGTTTTTGTTATATGTGCTCTCAAATAATAAATATTTTGTGAAAGTTTAATTCAGTTCAGTTCAGTTAGTTTATAAATGAAATTTAGGTAATTTTGAATGTGTAGAAGTAAAATAATTTTTAGTATGAAATTAAATATAGTATTGAGTTCTTTTCAGAAGTTTTCATTAGATAATGGAAATAAAATAAAAGCGTAGGTGATTTGTGTTTGTAATGTTGCCTAGTGTTGGCTTTTTGCAAAATATAAATTTAATTAGTGGTCTGTATTTTTGTGGTTTATTATGTTTGCAGATTTTGAATAAGGATAATAAGTCCAGACATTTGTAGAACAATATATGTAATTTATTCTCTTCTACAAACCGCTATCACTTTCATTAAAAAAGCATAAATGTGGTATTTTGCCCAAAAATTAGAATCAAATACATGTCGTAAGTGTTAAGTTTTCTACAGATATCGATATTAAAAAGATATTATAAATGTTATTAGAGTTCAAGCATAAAAATAATTCTGTTATGAACAGGTATAAAAAAAGTCGAAGAAATCATTTAGACTAATTGGATCATTAAATATGGAAAATATCATTTATATAGCGTTTTTTATTATAATATGATTTATCTCAAGGTTATTTGAAAATATTTTATTTAAATTATTGAAAAGATGAACTCATTGGTAAACCTTGTAATTGTTTATAAAGTTGGTTATTAATAATAAAAAACAAGAAAACAAAATTTGAATAATTTAATTATGTTATTAGCAACTGATATAGGTAATAATAAAGTTAATAACTGTATCTATTTAAAAAATTGTAGCTCATTATTACTAACGACTATAATAAATTATTGTTCTTGCATGGTTAATAAATAAATAACAACGTAGTCATCTTTTGAAACCAAAGGTAAAAAAATTATTCTGTTTTCAATTTTAAATGTCGTTTTTGAAAACACTTCAAAATCTGAATTAATTATTATTTTCAAAGATAAAAATTAACTCAAAATGTATTTAATGTATATAGTTTTGTTTTACGATTGTATGTAACTATACAGGGTGTCCCACGGTGGATGGCGTATTAGACGTTTATGGAGAACCAAATAACGAATAATTTTGAAAATTTGGCAACACCGATAAACAACCATGATCTACAATTTAAAAATATTTTGACCTTGCGGTGTTGCCGCTTCTACTCTAAACCGGTGGCAACATCGCTATTTTAAATGGAACACCCTGTATATTTTTTAATTTTTGAATTTCTCGTATAATTTTGAGCAACTTATACCTGTAACACCCTGTATAATAATACAGATTTGAAAAGCTGATAAAACAAGCTTTCAAACTATGTATACTTTGCCTATACCTAACTCTTCAGGTTTTCGATTTATTAGCGTTTATTCATAAAATTTCGTAAATCAAAACACTTTCAACGCCTAGCTACTAAAATTGTAGGTTGCTATGTAAACAAAATTTTTTGTTACATAGTTACCATGGCAACTTCTTTTATAGAAATGTCATAATTTAATAATTGTGATTTTAGTACTTACGACTGCTTACGATGGTGGAAATAATAATTACTCAAATACAGTTTTAATGAACTTATTTATTTTCCATGGACAGTGTAATCAAATAATTAGCAGAACTTGTAGAAAATTTAACGAAACGTATCCAAATTTGCCGCAGATGAACAACAAAAATTTGTCAGACTCCAGAACAATTTTATGCAGTTTGGATCAAATTTAAAAGCACCAAGAATTTTACCCAGACTCGTGACTTCTAATCAAGAGAATGAAATTAATGTTCTGGCATATTTTAACGCATATCCTCACGCTTCCGTGCGTAGCGCCGCATAAGACTTAGACATTTCACATTCATCGGTAGAAGAATTCTAAGAAAACACGGAATGCATGACTATAAATTTACCACGGTTCAAGCTCTTAAGCCTGGAGATAGTCAAAAGAGGGTCGAGTTTTGTGAAATGATGCTAGTGCATATCCAGGAAGATCCAAATTTCTTAAGAAGAATTATATGGACTGACGAATCCAAATCATTAAGTTAACGTTTGTCAACACTCTTGAGGTGGTCCTAGTAAGATAAAGTCATTGTTTTTACAACAATGATAAAGTATAGTACGTAATTCCAATTGTAAAGCAATTACGTACTCCTGTGATTGCTCTGCGCAACTCTTCATATTCGTAGGTAATATGCTTCTTTCAATTATTGTTACATAATATACTATTATCTACGAGTACTATAGACAATCATGAATAATATATAAGTAGTAGGCTAAGTATGTCATCAAAAAACACACTCTGTCCGTTAGGTAAACAAATCGCACAGTTTGAAATTTTACTGGGGTAACTGAATAACTACGTAACACGTTTTATATATTTTTTTAGAAAAGGAGCAGACACTGAACATTCACCATTTCTTAAAGATTATGAATCAATAATACTCCAGTGAAAGTTGCTGAACATCTAGGATTCCTAACACGAAACAGGAACACAGGCCATTGTTTCAAGTATTACGTCTCACCATTTCTACAGATGCGGGTGATCTGTTAGCATTGAGAAAGCATGGTGAGTGGTAGTCGTCTGCTGACGTCGAAGACTATATGAAAGTTCTTTCTATACAGGGTGCTTCACGGTAAGTGGCATCTTATGTTTTTTATGCAAGATTCAAATTTACTTAATTTTTTAAGACAACTTTTAATAACATTTATTAACTCTAAAATTAATATTTTTTAAGTTATTTTGATGTTATTATACAATTTTCGTGTGTGTTTTAGGGGTTTTTGGTGCAAATATAAAATATGGAAGGTGTACCTTAGAGTACTCCATGGTCAACAAGAAAAACATGTTGTTCCTGAGAATCACTACTTTGGTTTCCGGACCTGGTCATCAAGACCTTCCCGGATAATTAGGAAAAATGCACAACACAATTTCACAAAAACACAAATGCTTTGCCAAGACAAACCAATCCACAATTGCACACGGTTTCGTCACCACACTGTACAGGTTTATACTGATCTTCTGGGCACCATACATAACACTTACATCACAATACAATATTTAAAATGTACCATACGACAAAATAAATAAATAAATAAAAAACTAATCTAACTGAAAATTAATAACGCCTCCTATGTTAAATTCTAATACATAATTTTTTTTATACGTTTATGAGATTTGGAACTTATGTGTGAATAAACTACAAATGTTTCAAATTGTACAGGGTGTTCAAAACAGGAGGTCACACCTAGACAACTTCAATGTTCATTTAGTCGCTTATTTTAAATAGAACATACATACAGCGTGCCATGAAAAACAAATAAATATTGTCATTAAAATTTTTACTACATTAGTGTCACAGCATTGCTTCTGTAAATATGTATTCAAAATAATTACTCCAATGAACATTATTTAAATTATATCCACGGAGAATGCAACAAAATTGTTAGTAGAACATGTAGAAGATTCAATAAATTAAATCTTCATGTGCCACGTATGAATTAAAAGAAATTCAGAATAATTGAGGCTAATTTCAACTTTAAAACAACGAAAACAAGTTTTAGTTCAATTACTGCTAATGAAGATAACTAAATTACACGTCACATTTAGGTAAATCAAAATCTTCAAGCAAGAAGGGAAATTGATTTCCAACTGAAATTTAGTTTTAATGTCTTCTGCTTATTAAAAGACAATAAATTCCGTTACCATATTTACGATGGAACTCTAACTTTACAGGGTTATGTCGAAATATTAAGGAAGATAGTATTGGACGCAAAGGAAATTCGAGAGCAACAAGTACCGGTGTTATGATTGGGAATCATTTTCAGCATTTATTAGATTACAAGTTACGTTTATTAGTTTCCAAATAGTTTATCAGTTTTCTTTGTTATTGAAAATAAAATTTCTTGCTTGCGTTAGTAATATTGACGGAAATTATTTTGTTTCTACTTTGTGTTGTTTAATCAATTTAAATAATCGATTGTAATCTTAAATGTATTGCCACTTTAAAAAATTTTATAATCATGGCATACTATTTATGATAGATTAATAATTTTTTGAAAGAACTTAAGATAACTCAAGAACCACACATTTTAGGAAATGCTGGCATAGGACAAAAGCTAATGAAAAAAGGAAGCCGATGATTTTATAATATAAAGTATGTTCTATTTAAAATAAGCGACTTAAATGAACATTGAAGTTGTCTAAGTGTGACCTCCTGTTTTGAACATCCTGTACAATTTGAAAAATTTGTAGTTTATTCACACATACGTTCCAACTCTAATAAGCGTATAAAAAAAATTATTTATTAAAATTTAACATAGGAGAAGTTATTAATTTTCAAAACATTTTCTTAAAATCAAAATAACTTAACAAATATTAATTTTAGAGTTAATAAATGTTATTGAAACAAAGGAACACGTGTCCGTGTCCGAGTAAAGTTTTTGGTGCAGTTGAAACACGTGTCCGAGTAAAGTTTTTGGTGCAGTTTTTTGGTGTTTTTCCGTTTGTTATGTTATTGAAAGTTGTCTTAAAAATATTAAGTAGAATTCGAATCTTGCATAAAAACATAATATGCTATTTAAAATAAGGAAGTTTCATTATTTTCATTAAATAGAGCACCTCTGAAACACCATGTGCGCAAATTTTCAGTTTCAATTTATTTGTAGTTTCACCATAACGACTAATAGGCCACTCACCGTGAAGCACTCTGTATAGTTTCTTTGAAGAAAATTGCTTTAGCTGTAATCAAAAAAGTAGTGCCACTTCCAGTGTTATTACCAAAGAAATTGTTCTTTTAAATAACAGTGTGACAAGGAGCAATGAATTCAACAGTAGCCCTTCGCTGATCTTCAATAAATGTACTGTAGCAGTTAAAAAATTATTCTATCAAGTAAGAACCTGAGTATATATCACTAGAAATAATGTTTCAATAACTTTTTTAAACGGTTAACGTTTGTCAACACCTGAGTTGGTCGTAGATAAACAATAGTACACAACTTGAATTGTAAAAGCAATTACATCATTTTATTATAGAATAACAAAATACATGATGTAGTAAAAAAAAACAAAATAGCAACGACGTTATTTTAGTTTTAGCATATGATTTCCTATTGCTTTATGACTATAAATAATAACATTAGGAATATTTGCTAAAAAAGAAAATAGTCTTGTTATTGTTCTAATAAAAATGTGTATATTGCTAATTAAACAAAAATGTTTGAATGTTTAAAAAGTCAATTTTTTCTTGTAGTGAAAAGCACTGAAGTTATACATCCCACGCTATCGTGTAAATCTAAAGTACCTACAATTATACCAATAAATTAGTTAGGGTAACATATTTCAAACTATTAAAAAGTCATAAATTAATTAGTTAAATATCTACCACACAATTTCCGCCTAATCCAATATTAAACACTGACAGCTACAGAAGTGGCAGAAAACTCCATATAAAAATTAATATCCCCAAATAAACATATCGGTAGTCAGATTTAATTAAATTCTAATCATTATTGACATAGGTGCCACAAAAAAATATAAAAAAAATCACCATTTATTTATATTGTGCACGTGTATTTGCATAATAATAAGTAGTAGTCCTATAACAAGTAATAACTATTTAATATCATATTTGTTTTATTTCAACCAATTATTTACAAATCACTCATAAAATTCAATTGTCACAGAGATAACAAAATGAGATAATAAAGTCCAAAAATACTAATTTATTTGCAATGTCTTTAGCACTTGCTGAGGAAAATCTTTATTTTCATGAGATAAGGTTACTGCTGATTTTAATTAAATCCTTATTAGAAGATATTTATTAAGAGTTATATGTCGGCAAAAGTAAGTGTTGCAGCCTTTTTTCTTAAAAACTGGAAAAGAAAATGTTATGTGAGAAACTGACTAATGTCATCCTAAAAATAAAAAGCTCCATCGAAATGTAGTAAAGTATCCGTCTATTTATAAAATTCGGGTTTGCCAAAAGGGTTAAGGGAAAAATTTTGAAAGAAACACATAGGTACTACCTTATTTGCAAAAATTACACACATAAAAATAAATATTAAGGGTGACCAATGGGTAAGCCCCTTTTTATACATAATAGAAGGTAGTGGGGTTTCAAAGTTTATATTCATGCACCCCTTGCCATTTTAGTTAGTACTAGAGTCGGGAGACTTCTGTAATTATAATGTTGTAGTTCGTTTGATTTAAGGGTCGAATTTGACTCTTGTTTGAAATCAGTGCCTTGGTGACAAAAATTATCTTAATAAGGTGAGTAGTATTTTAGAATAATTTTATAATTTTATGTAGACGTTCATTTTGTTAAAATGATTCAATTTATTGTATTTTTGAATTATAAATTTAATTTTATTTTAAAATTAACCGCGTAAATATTAATTCTGAAATCATCATTATTGCGTGATTTTAACACTACTACATATGCATGTTGATATTTAAAGGTTAAAACGAATAATTGGATTTATAAATAACGTACAGTTCTTATAAATCAATATGCAATCGTATATTTTGGTATAAATACATTTCTGGTTTGTGTTACATTATATGTGTTGTGAGTGTGTTATGGTTACATTAATTTTTACTTGATTATGTTAATTAAAACGTTAAAACGTGTTAACTTCGTATAATTGATTAAAGTAAGTGAGTGTAAAACTACTAAAATGTTTACTAAATACATTGAACAATATATATATGAATTTGGCATAATTTAGAAAAATATAAATGTGCGTAAAACTTTGGAGTTGTATTTCGGGATCATTTTTGTGAATAACAAAAATTTTCGTATATTTAATCAATAAATTTTTGAATTATTATGACAAGAGAAAATGAATGTATGATTTAAAAAAATTCGTTGAAGGTTTTAATTTTTTCATAACGGAAACTTTAATAAACAACCACTTTTTAAATTTAATTTTATTGGTTGTATTATTGTTTTAGATGACTCAACTACCATTTACAAATCAACCGTACTTTGGTTACGATGATAGCGAAGATTCTGGATATGACATTTCGTTTAAATCTGAGACGACCGAAGACTATTACGAAAATAAACAAATTACCGCCACTAACGCGTTTAAATTCAAAAATTCAACCTCCAAACGGCTGTACGAGAAATTTAATGATGCATTTTACAAGGGCCTAAATGAAAATAATTCTACCTACTATCATTCCATTGAAACGTACAAGTCAGAATCCAAAGACTTCAACGATAGCTTTTGCGATGAAAGCTTATCGGAAAGCGAATTTTTTAATTCTAGTCAGTTTTCGAAAACCTCAACTCCTGTTAAAAGTCGAAAACGGGGCGGTTTACCGGAAAGTAAATCGAAACGTCGTTATCCGACGGGTAGAAATCGTATATCGAGGGCCAAAAGCCCTACGCACATTCAAAGACTTAAAAAAAATCGTAGGATGAAAGCGAACGACCGTGAAAGAAATCGAATGCACATCCTAAATGAAGCTTTGGATAAGTTGCGATGCGTTCTTCCAACATTTCCCGAAGACACTAAGCTAACGAAAATCGAAACCCTACGTTTTGCTTACAGTTATATTTGGGCGTTGTCGCAAACAGTTAATAATATTGATAAATATTCTTCTGCTGACAATGGTAGTGTAACAGTGAACGTGGGAAATGTTACAGTGTGTATTAGTCGAGAAGGCAACACTATTACTTCAAAACACTGTGATCAAGGAATAGCAACTGCTGTTGTTACTAGTGGAAGTATAAATAACGCTAGCTTCATGCAGAATTCTGAATACAACTTGAAAAATGACTTTTCGCCTTATTGGATGCAGCAATCTAGTGATACTTACGACAATAGCAATTACGCCAACATACCTTCGTGCACGTATGAAGAGAAGTTCAGCAACTTCACCAGCACCGATATGATGTACGAATGCGTATAAAGCGATTTCATTTTAATTTTGAGTGGAATATTTACTTTTTCTAGTCAGTGTGCGTGATATCTTAAAATAACTTGTAAAAGCTTTATTTTTTTTTACGTTGATTTGCGGTAATCACGAGTAAATGTTAATGTGCAAATGCCATGTATTATAAAGTATATTTATTGTTTATAAAATAAAGAGCATTATTTTTGTACAATGCCAAAAATAAAAATATTTTCATAATTTTTACAACTTCTTAATAATTCGTTAATTATGAAATACCTAATGGTTTAAAAACAGAAATAGGTATGTGGTATTTACAGTACAATCTTTATTCTTTGTCGTTTGAAAAGGAACTTTCCAGTTTATTAGAAATGTTAATTACCCCATTTTTGAGTTTTTTTATGAAATTCTAGAATCATCTTGAATCTAAGGTGTACCATTTTAGAAGCAATTGAAGTTAAAATTAAAAATTTCCATTACATCCTAAAAAGATTATATATTCAAAATAAAACACAGCTTTTTACTATTTGACTACTATTCGTCTAAGGAAATCTGAATATTTCATAATTTTTATTTTCAATTGAGTGTTTGTTTTTTTTAAATTCTTATGTTGGTTGTCGTGTTTTCAAAAAGAATATCATACATGAGAGTCAGTTAATGAAGTGGCGACATTAAAAAACACAACTTCTTAAACGTCGATGCGCTAAAAAGTGTCAAACAATCAACCGTAAATTGAGTTAAATTTAATAATCCTCCAAATTCTAGTTATAGATGAATATCCTGAAAGGTCCCTTGAATTGGAGGGATAAAATTAAAAACCACTACCGAGGCTAATTCAAACCAGAGTAGCGGTTTTTAATTTCATCACTCCATCTCAAGGAACTCTTACAGGATATCCATTTATTAACAGTAAAGAATAAAAAATTCAAGTGACTAAAATGCGGCATGATTGTTGACGAAAATGGCATCTGTGAGCATCTGATAAAAAGAAAAGTTTAAACAGCTTTAATCGTTTTTTTTGTTATTATTAATTTATATCGTTTTTCTGCACGTATAGGACCACTGGATTTTTTGCCCAAAACACAAAAGTTTCTCGAAATTTAGTTACTTTAGGTTAGGGACCTAGATTTTTATATTCGGCTATAGACTTGTCAAAAAAGTTTTCCGCCAATGCAATAATTAATAGGAGGTGCCGTTTGACGAAAATGAGTTTTCTTTAATTTGTAGTGTTCAAAATCGTAGTAGGCACATGCAACTTGCAACATTTAAAAAATGCGGCAAAGATTTGGTAATCAAGTGGTGCTAATTACTTTAACTTATGTGCACTGATTTTGAAACTACAAATTTTTCAACAGACCACTGTCAAAAAAGTGACACGTGTGAAAAGTATGACAGATAACTATAACCAACTTCTGTAATCCAAAATAAAATGAAACTGGGTAGATTCCATTTAAAAAAAATCTGAACTTTCGTATGCAACCAAAACGTAGCTGAAGAAAGTTGTAAAGCCATTTGAAACGTTGGTTAAAACTATTTTTTTTTTAAATTTTGGGTTTATAATGTCAATGAAAGTGTAATTTGTTTCGGTTTTCATTTTTTGTTCATTTTACATCTTCGAAAGCGAATGCATAAAAATGTATTAAGGTTACTCAGTAGTTTTTCATATTGATTTCATTTAAGATTTTGCTTTTATTGATAATTATTTTACAATAATAGTTATTAAAATTAAATCAAATTGTAATTATTTATTAAAAATATAAAAGATTTTGATTTTTATTGTGTTGAATAAGACAAGGGTCTCTAATTTTTTTTTTGTTTTAATTACTGTAAAATATGCACTTAATATTTCATTCAAGGAATACCATAAAGTATCTGGAGATATCTGTAATGAACGAAATTATAAGTTATGTAAACAAATTAATGATGTAGATGTGAAAAATTACTTTAGTATCTTACACTTAAACATTCAGTGTTTAAACAATAAATTGAATGAACTAGTAAGGTTCCTCAGCGATAAAAATTTTAATGTTATTTGGTTATCAAAGCATTGGTTGTGTGATCCGGAAATATTAAGAGATTTGATAATTTGAGCTTGGAGTACAGTCTCCTTTTCTGCAGATCTCAAATGATCCACGGTGGTATTGTCATTCTTAAAAGAAATAAGTTGTCTATCGAATCAAATTGTGAAATCTGTGCAGCTCAATATGATGATAATATTCGGATCATAACTGTGTACCAATCACCTCAAGGTGACTATAAGAATTTTATAGATAATATGCAATTACTTCTAGATAAAGTGCATAATAATAAACGTGTTTTAAACACTGGTGATTTCAATATTCACTTTAATTCTGAAGATAAAAAACGCGGATCTTGTGCAATTTATTGATATCCTTTGGTTTTAAGACTACTGTTCTACCTCCCCTCCCCCGCGTCGAAACAGGTGTTTAGACAATATATTTATAAATTTTTGCGATAACTACAATGTTGAGACGATTAAAAGTGGATTATCAGATCATTTAAACCAATCTCCAACCTTGAATTATTTGATGTCAATAGACAGAGTAAATTATACCACTTTTCATAATATGTAGGTTTTGCGATATCTAGTGTCGACTCGTGTTAGCGATCACGTACGCAATGGTTCCGCATTAAGCAACTTTGTCGACAGGTGTGTCATAATATACGTAAACGTAAAATATTCTACTTTTTTTTATTACATCTATAAAGCATTTTTGGAATCTTTTCCAGAAACGAAAATAGTGTCCAGAAAACAAGATTGTGGACTGCAATGGTATAACTCGCAGCTAAGGCAGCTACGAGGCAAGTTATCTTCTGTTAAGAGTTTATACCGCACTTATGGAACTAATAATTTGTATGTACTTTATAGAAATTTAAAACTATTATACAAATCAGAAATCATAACTTTATAAAGAACTCAGGTAACCAGGTCAAGGCGATGTGGAGCATCATAAATTCTTATAGGCAGATGAAAAGGAGTACACCTACCACTATCTTATCTGCAAACGACTTCAATAATTATTTTAGCAATATAGCTAATCAATTAACGAATGATATTTCTTACTCCAACAACACCTCATTACACTATAATTCGAATTTATCCACCAATGATACTTTTCGATTTAGATGTGTTTCTCACAATGAAGTTGCGAATGCTTTTCGAACGCTAAAAAATAGTAAAGCAAAGGACGCTTACGGTATGAGCACCAAATTCATTAAACAAAGCATGGGTACTCTTATCAATCCAATCACAAAAAAGTGAGTCAAGAGGACTTAAACAATTACCGTCCTATATATCTACTACCAGTTCTATCAATAGTAGTAGAGAAAATTCTGAATTTACAAATAACTAACTATTTTGAAACCAAAAACATTTTCTTTGGCGGGCAATTCGTATTTAGGAAAAACCATAGCACTGCAGGTGCTATATCATCTTTTGTTACTAAAACTCTACAATGTTTTGAGAGTGGAATGCACTCGATAGCCACTTTCATCGACCTATCCAAAGTCTTTGATTGTGTACGGCACGATATTTTGGTGACGGAATTGAAACAATATTATTATTTTGATGATCTCAGCGCATCACTTATAAATTCCTACCTACAGAATCGATTCCAATGTGTTCTATACAACAATCAACTTTCTGAACACTGTCCAATAAAACATGGAGTGCCGCAGGGATCCATACTTGGGCCACTGCTCTTTTTGGTGTACATGAATGATTTACCTGCCTCTCTAAAGAATGAAGTTGAGTGCATACTCTATGCAGATGATGCTACTCTTTTTTGCAAAGATGAAGACCTAACTATCGCTCTACAGAATACTGAAGAAGCTACCAATATAGTTAAAAACTGGTGCAATACCAATAACCTACAACTAAATTGCAAGAAGACAGAATTGATGCATCTGACTTTAAAACGAACAGAATCAACGATAGGCAAAAATAACATCAAATTTTGGGGTGTATCTTAGACTCACGCCTAACTTTAATAACCACTGTTCTATGTTGTCTCACAAAATAAATAAATATGTTTTCCTACTGAGACGCCTCTCGGAGTACAGTAAAAAGTGCCTATTTTTTGCTAATACATAGTGCTATGTCCCACGCTTGGGGTTATTCGCCACATTGGCGTGATGTATTCAAGATCCAAAGGAGAGCAGTTCGTGTTGTTGCGGGATACAAAGAAGACCGTAAAGCAGCATTTAATCCACCATATTCTGACACTACCCAGCGAGGAAAAATTTATCGAATTTTACATATCAATCTGACGTGCATCTTTAATAAATAGCAAAATATTAGAGTGGATTACTGTAGATTAACGAAGTCAAAATATGGACCACAATATCAATCACAACAACTGTTTAATAATCTACCATTCGAGATAAGGTTACTACCACTCAACCATTTATAAGAACTATAAAAATTTCTGCTATCTAAGGCGTTTTATGATTATGAGGAGTATTATCAATGTTCTGATGATTTATATAAACTTGTTAACTAATATGTGGGTCACAATTTAATATGATATATTTTTATAGTTATTTTAATATTATACACTTTTAAAATATACCATACGATTAAATAAAATAAATAAATATACTTTTAATATTATATATACAGTGTGTAAAAGCCAAATGGAATAAATTCATTATTTCTCTTACTGTACATATTTTTGAAAAACCCGAAACACGTCAAACTTAAATCATAAAATGACATTCTATCACGTGAAATTTTCATCCCTACCATCAACCCCCTTCGAAATGACAGGTGCAACCCCTAATTTTTTTAATGGGAAGTATTGGCTTGTGATACATCGTTTGAAAGGTCTCTTCTTCCCTGTACTAAAGTGTTATCTGTTTTCATTTTATTGCAGGAATTAAAAAAAAAAAAAATTATGATTATACCGAAATTTGCTATAATACAACAATAAACGAGAATGTAATTAAACAAAGAAAATAAAAATAAAAGTCAATGAAGTAGATGTTCAAAATGGTCCCCGCGAACTTCTTGGCAGCATCCTAATCTTAAATAAAAATGTCTTCTCACCTTGCTTAGCATATCGATCAGGCGTGACCGACGAAATCGCGAGCGTTATTCGTTGTCTTAAGTCATCTAGATCAAGCGGTTTAGTTTGGTAAACAACATTCTTCACATATCCCCATAAAAAGAAATCTAATGGGGTAAGATCAGGAGAGATCGTGCTGGCCATTCTAAATCATAATTTTTTTAATTCCTGCAATAAAATGAAAACAGATAACACTTTGTACAGGGAAAGAAGAGACCTTTCAAACGATGTATCACAAGCCTATACTTCCCATTAAAAAAATTAGGGGTTGCACCTGTCATTCAAAGGGGGGTGATGGTAGGGATGAAAATTTCACGTAATAGAATGTCATTTTATGATTTAAGTTTGACGTGTTTCGGTTTTTTCAAAAATATGTACAGTAAGAGAAATAATGAATTTATTCCATTTGGCTTTTACACACTGTATATTTATATTTGACGAGTGTAAATACAATTGTTGTATAATTAACACAAATAAATATTATTTTTATTATTATTAATATTATTTTCTTCAAATATCGGTAAATTACTGCAAAAACATGTAATTTTCAATTTTATTATAATTTTTTTATAATTCGTTTATGTTGTGAACAGCGTATAGGCTAACAGTGAACGTATTTGCTACCTAAGCGCTACATCGAAATATAATGTAGCGGCCGACCATGTTTTTAATGTAGTTTTCGACTGCTACATTTTTTCTTGAACGGTTGTCAAAATTTGAAAGGTCGAAGTCTCAAATGTGAAGGAAGCACTTGAGTTCGAGATGACACTTCGAGACCTTACACCATTAATTAAAATTTCAATGTCAAAAGAACTCTCTGAACTGGCATCCGAATCAGTTGGACGACTATTTGGCACTCACATTGATGCTGAAAAGTGAAAAATAGAAACTTCACGACCTACGACTAAGTCGAAAATTGTCAGATTTGCTAACATTTGAAGAAAAGTTTTTTTTTCTCCACACTACGGTCCTGGACTTTTCACACCAAAAGGAAATAAACCTGATTTGAGTCAATTATTACCTTTTCTTCTACATATTGTTATAGCAAAAGCTAGCATGCATTTACAAAAACATTCTATACTTTTCGTGAAAAATATCATCTTCCGTTAAGGTCCCGACGAAAATATAACGTTTTTAACCAGACACCTGATTCTGATCTTGGTGTTATTTCGTCTATAAATAAAACTAAATTCTGCACTGATAGATTCAGTCGTCCCAGTTCTGCTATACGTTTGAAATTGAAGGATTTGGTATATGAGAATTTGCTCATCGTGAGAAATGAAAACGTCAGAGTTTATGTTCAACAGTTGCGGTAGCATCATTTACAAAGCAAATCTATATTCTTTACTTGTCGTACTCCCACTCTATCCCGTTTTAACGTTAGTTAAAGTTCTTATGTTGTCATATATAACAAATTTGGTTAATAATTATAAGGTAAAATCATTTACGGACGAGGTTGTTTTTCAAGAGATAGAAATTCAAGTGTTGCTTAAGATCATTGACATTTATATGTCGTCATGCAATGGATGTGCTGTTATATTTTATGTTGTTTAGGTTTTAGTGGTTTTCCTAAACCTTGAAGCAAATGCTTTGCCAAGACGAACCAATCCACAATTGCACACGGTTTTGTCACCACGCTATACAGGTTCATAACACGTACAACATAACACAATTTTAAAAATTTACCATTCGAATAAATAAAAAAATTGACATTTGTAAGAAATCCAGTAATTTTTTTCTCATTTTACATTGACTTAATACATGCATGATTCTGTCAATAGAACTTCACCTAACTTAAGGTTCTTCTTTGTATGGCCTCAAATCTGTAAATAATCCTTGCGTCTGCATTAGAACATAAATATAATTCACCCATACCTCGCTATACGGCCGCTCTTTATACGGCATTTCGCTATATCGGCCCTCTTCAATTAAGGCACGTTTTCGATTTACGGCCTTAAATGTTTCGCTATAACAGCAGAAAAAATTAGTTTTCGATGTCGAATGTTGCCAATCTTGCGCAAGTGCAATATAGATGCACACTCTTTCCAATTTACCCTTGTATACGAGTGTTATTTAGTGTGTGCTCATAATCTGACTGGTTTAGACTTGTTTGTGAGTGTTTTATGTATTTATTACCGTTTGTTACACATTAACTGGAAAAATTGGAAACAATTAGGAGCATTTTTGGTACGTAATTACATATGTACAAATTAAATTTTTTAATATGTACCTTTTTTAAACTTATTTTCTATGTAATTTTATTAGTTTTTAGATAAAATGCCACCGAAACGATTGTCGACTTCGGAGACTAATAAAAAGAGATGCCGAAAATCTGTCACGCTAGAAACTAAACTAGAGGTGATACGTCGTATAGAAGCTGGAGAAAAAATTATTGAAATTTGCAAGACAATGGGACTTGCGAAATCTACCATTCAAACTATTCGCGATAAAAAAGAAAACATTAAAACATATTTGCAGTCTGCTGCACCTTTAAGTGTCTCGAGATTAACACGCCAAAGAAACTGGATCATGGAAAAAATGGAAAAGCTATTGATTATATGGATTGAGGACAATAACAAACGGAGAATGCCAATGAGTCAAATGACTATTCAGGAAAAAGCTTTAAGTATTTTTGAAAATTTGAAGAATGAAGATACCAATGAATCTGCTGAAGATGTCAAATTCCAAGCCAGCCGAGGCTGGTTTGAAAAATTTAAAAATAGATTCAATTTGCATAATTTAAAAATGAAAGGTGAAGCAGCTAGCGCCGATGAGGCCGCAGCTAAGGAATATCCCAACATTTTAAAGGGGATTATTGAAAGAGGTGGTTATAAACCTGAACAAGTGTTTAACGTGGACGAAACAGGGCTTTATTGGAAGCGAATGCCTGAACGCACGTACATTTCAAAACCGAAAAATCTGCGCCTGGTTACAAGGTGTCTAAAGAACGACTAACTTTACTGCTGGGTGCAAATGCCGCGGGTGATTTTAAGATAAAACCGCTTTTAATATATCTCTCCGAAAATCCAAGATCTCTTAAAGGACTAAATAAAAATCAATTACCCGTCATATGGAGATCCAACAAGAAAGCTTGGATGACTAAAGCGACTTTTGAAGATTGGTTCAAAAATCACTTTTGTACAGAAGTGAAAAATTATTTGCGAGACCATAACTTAAGCAACAAGGCTTTGCTAATTTTGGATAATGCACCAGGGCATCCTACAAATTTATCCGAACTATCTGAAGACGTCAAGATTGAGTACCTACCAAAAAATACAACAGCTCTGATCCAACCTATGGATCAGGGTGCAATAGCCACTTTTAAGGCATATTACCTACGCCGAACTTTCCGACAACTTATAAAGGAAACTGATGGCGAATCTTCTATTAAAACATTTTGGAAAAATTATAACATCAAGAATGCTGTTGACAGCATCGGTGAGTCATGGAAGGAATTAAAATTAACAACAATGAACCATGTTTGGAAAAAATATGGCCAGAATGCGTAAAAAGTTCTGATGCAGAAGTTAATTTCCTTCCTGAAATTAGGCAAAACATTTTGGATCTAGCACATGATCTCGGCTTTGAAGGTTTGAACGAACGTGATGTGCTTGATCTACTTGAAGCTGATAGAGAACCTCTTTCAAATGAGGAACTCATTCAGTTGCAATCAGAACCGGCACTTGATGAAGAGGCAGAACCTGTTGTATCGAAACAGCTAACATCAAAAAATTTGTCGAAAGCTTTTTTCTTATTTTGAACAAGGAATAAACATCCTCCTTGAAAACGATCCTGACGTTGAACGTAGCGCTAAAGTTTCTCGAGGAATTAACTCGGTCATTAGCTGTTATAAATCATTGAAGAACGAAATAGACAAGAAAGCAAGACAAACAACGTTGGACATTTTTTAAGCCAGGACCATCCTTACTAACAAAAATGATGAGGGACAGTGAGCTGCAAGATACCATTTCTTCAACGTCTTCAGATTAAAGCCATTTTAAAATAATTATGTATGTATACATACACATATTTTATGTAACATGAAGTTGTTTCATTTTTGTTTATAGATTATTGTTGGTTTTGGAGTCTGTTATTATTTTATGTACAAATGTATGCACTTGATGTGTATGAATTTATTATTTAAATGAAATAAAAATACAAAAAATCATTTTGAATGATAAATCATGTTACATATTTAACAAATTTGGAACCGAACCTATTAAATTTGTACAAATATTTATTAGAATAATTGATTCCTTATACGGCTTTTCGTTTTGCGGCCAACTTTCGTAGAACGTATCTAGGCCGTAAAGCGAGGTATGGGTGTATATAATTAGATAGATTTATTTTTTAGTACAATCTCACTAGAAATATTGACTAAAAATCATTCGATACAGTATCTGTGCATTGCTTCTCAATGCACCATCATCAAAATTTTAACCACCATAGTCTCACATTAATAACTGAATGAAAAGTTGAATTACTGAAAGCTGTTGGTCCTGATAGATCCCCTACTGTTTCTCAACTTGGAACAGCATTATAACAATTGCAAAAAATAGTAAATTACTTGTTTCAGAGTACCTAAAAAAATAGAGAAAAAGTGCTATACTGATTTTATTTTGACAAATTAAAGCCGCTAGGAAAATTAATTGGTAATATTTGGAAGTAGTTTTATTTCTTGGAACATGTGTTTTTGTTGCATATGTACTTAACACTCATTCTTCTGAAAGTTGTCTCTACAGCTATTGTGTTCCTCTATTCTTCGATAAAGTATCATACAAAATTGTTGTTTATTCTTCATTGGCTTGACCTGATAATAACGAATAACAAAACTGTGTTGTCTAGATTCGGGTCTACAAGCCGTCGTTGATTGAAATTTCTTTCTAACGTCTGTCGAACGCGAGTGGTCAGCTTCATCAATGGTTCTTCCACCTCCGTTATTGGATGTAGACAAACAGGGCTCAAAAACCAAAACAAACTTCTCGTTAATCTTCTTTCTACTTTTCGTTACAAATTTAACGAAAAAAAAGATGAAAAGAAATGAATATGGAGAAGTACATTTTCCTAGCTAGAAGTAGGGCTATTTTATAAAAGATTTCAAAAATTTTTGTTCTAAAAGATGAAATTTTCCATTATAGTAATAATATCATAATGAACATCTTAATAGAACTTTTTTTTTTCTTCTGGGGCACAATACATTATAGTTACATCACAACACACTAAAAGAAAAGTAATACTCTACAGATAAATATTCATTTTAAATAATTATGGTGCTATTCTAACTTCTAACATTCTGTTGGCGCTCTGTTACTGTAAAAAATATAGTCTGTTAACAAATTGCTATTTTGTAACCAACTTAACGTTCTGTTATTTACATTATGTTGCTAATATTCTCTGTAAAACTATGGCTACATTAATGCGGCTTTTACGTACTTTACAGAGGTGACGCATGCTTGTCATCATTGTGTCATCTATTTTTTTTTTCATTTTCATTGACTTTGTGTGTGAAAAAAAATTATTGATATAGCACTTATTCCGGCGTTTGGTTTATTTTTACTCAAAGAAGATACAAGAAGGTAAGCTAACATTTCATGCAATTACAAACTGGTAAATGTGTAATTTCTTTGAGAAACTATATGACTCCATCGCTGCATTAGAAGGACACACAATAAACCGGAAAATAATAGTATAAATATGTACACTGGCCGTGAAAGTCCGTTTTTTTAGTAAACCATCATCTTATATTGTATTTAAATATAATTTTTTACAGTTCATGAAAATTTAATTCTAGGACAAATACCCAACAATTGTACATTGAGAGTCCCGCTTAATGAAAATATATTAAATATTCAGAAATTACTCAGCAAAATAAAATTAGGGTTTTCGAATACTTTTTAATTTCAAATTTGAATTTTTTAATCTTTTTACTATTTGTTTTATAAGCCGCTATGAAATCTTCGCCAATTGTTTGTATAGATCTATTTTTTTAGCAATTGCCACTCTTCTCTTTGTGTGGCTGCGGTATTGACTGGTGGGTAGTCTTTTTTTGATCAGTGTATGTGTTATCAGTTTAATTAAATTCATCAATGATTTCGATGTTTTTTCCTCCAGGGGCATTTGAGCTTTCTTCATTTTTACTGATATCTTGAAATTCTTCACTTTAATATCTTTCATCAGACTTACTTCTTCATCACTATTCAATGTGATTAGCTTGACGGTTGCGTTAAGCATTTCTGTCCTAAATATTTCATCTTCTTCCATCATCCGTATAAATTTTTCGTATTGGTCGTAATGTGTTTTTTTTTTGTCTTTTGTCGTTTTTCGCCCATCATCAAGCACTAATTAAACCGTTAACATTCTATTATAAAGCAAATAAAATACCACTCACTGTACTTGCGCCACGTGCTCATACAAATTATAAGCCTTTAGCAACAGGGCAAATTCATTTTTGTAAATTTTCACTGCCGCTAAATAACATTTTAGAACACATGGGAAATTGTTACTACTACTTTAACAGATTAATTTACAGAATAGCAAATAAGGAGCGTTGCTCACATTCTGTTATGGATACGGTAACAGAGGTCTGTTAATAATATTCTATTAAAATAACAGAATGTTAGCAAGCAGTTACAGAATAGCACTATTTGTCTCGTTATTTACAAAACAATATTCATCTCCTGGCAACATTGAAATTGCAGGAGGGAGGTGTATCGTTAGTTTGTGTACACACGCAATATCTGGATCACCTTCGTTATCAAAGGATGCTGTAACCATCAAAAGAAATCTTGCACAAGTTGGTTAGGTTTTAAAACAATGTTTTGAATTGTGGTTGGAAACGCATTTGGTTCAATTTATTGCCCCTCAATACTTGCTAAAATAAATTTCATCTTATTGCAAAACACAGTGCTTTTGTACTTTCTGCCTTGGACAATCAAGTCAGAATGCATGTACTAATGATTTGGAAGACAGTTACGAAGATAAGGTTGTGGATGGTCCCTTTTGCTCTCGTGTTAATATTTTGAGTTACAAACAGAATGTTTCAATGCCAGGTCTAAGTACTTTGAAGGAACCTGAATTGTAAATCAATAAATATTTAGTACAAGGAAATTAATTCTTTTTATAATGTATACAGGGTGTCACAAGCAAGCGTGGGTCTTCAATAACTCATTTGCGGTTGGAGATATCGAAAAATGTTTCAAATAAAAGTTCCACCAATTCAACTTCTCTATACCATAAAATTATTTTCGAATATACAGGGTGTCCCGTTTTTCCTATACGCAACCTAACTTAATTTTTTAAATGGAATGCCCCATTTATTATTGCTTTATTAGATTTCTCGCTTAATTTAAAGGCCACTTCGTTAACCATACATTATGGCTGAAATGCACCGTTCCTCAGAAAATTAGCGCTAAAGGAAGAAAAATGCCGTTTCGGTACCCTGCGCCATTTTTCATATCTCGAAACAAAAGAACTTAGAGGAATGCGGTTTTCACAGATCGCTTCTAAGAGAAATGACCTACCATTTGCACTATTTACACAAACATGTTTCTGTTAAATTCATTCAAAGCTACCGCTTCAAAAATAAATTGTTTCAAACCGGCAAAACTTGTTTTTTTCAAATAGAACACTATTATTTTTTCAGCCCATCATATGCAGAATTTTATTTCCTTTCGTCTGATATAAGGTTGTTGCTATCAGTTCCTAACAGTTTTTGAGAAAATTGCAGTTATATTCTAAATTTTAATTAAATCGGATCATCGCGTGCGCCCTGGTCGGTGATTAGCTGCTTTTCCGCTTTTGTTTTCTACCTTAGGAATGAAAACTATTTCAATTGAAAACCAGAGTGTTGTATTTTAGTTCAGACGTTTTAAATCACAAAAATAATTTTCAAGATGTCCACACAGAGCAGTGACTTTGCCTCAGGCCAGTTCTTGATGTTTAACTTTTACAAAAGCTGCTCGAAATGTCTGCCATTTTCTTGAATACACATCCTCATTCGACGTTTGAAGTTATTGTCAACGTTGACCAGAATGTCCGGGGTAATTTCTCTGATAGCGTTAGTTATCCTCTCCCGCATATCTTCGGCAGTGGTAGGTGAAGAGGTGTACACTTTGTTTTTAACGAATCCCCACAAAAAGAAGTCACATTTTGTGAGATCAGGCGACCTAGCGGGCCAGTTAATTGCCCTCCTCTTCCTATCCAGCGGTTTGGGAAATTCGCATTTAAGTAGTTCCGAATTTCTTGGGTGCAATGAGATGGGGCACCGTCTTGTTGTAGCCACATACGTCGAAGAAATTCTAAAGGAACATCCTCCAACATTTCTTGGAAACCATTTTGCAGGAACTGCAAATAGGCCCTTCCTGTTAAGTGTCCATCAAAAAGTACGGTCCGAAAACACGATCACCAAAACACCTCCCCACACATTCAGTGACCATCGGTATTGAGAAAACGTCCGGAAGTTAGGAGGATTTGCCGTATCGTAATAATGGAAGTTATGCCTGTTTACAAAACCATTTTTGTGAAAGGTAGACTCGTCAGTAAACAGGACATATTTGAAGAAGTCTTTGTCTTCGGCTATTCTTTCGATGGCCCACTGACAAAATTCCGTTCTTGCTGCAAAATCCATTTAAAAAAATTAAGTTAGGTTGCGTACAGGAAAAACGGAACACCCTGTATATTCGAAAATAATTTTATGGTATAGAAAAGTTGAATTGGTGGAACTTTTATTTGAAACATTTTTCGATATCTCCAACCGCAAATGAGTTATTGAAGACCCACGCTTGCTTGTGACACCCTGTATATACAGGGTTCGGCACATCGAGCGTGCATTAAAAGTATATGGAGAACTAATTCGATTCATTTTCTGAAAACAGTGCTGCGCCTGTTTTCGACATCACTGAACTCAGTCAAATCTTTTCGTTCATACTGTACTTCCGGTTGTACCGGAAGTAACTGTCAACTTTCTTATTTCAAATGGAACATGCTATTTTTTATTTTATATTCAGATTTTACGTAAAATTTAAGGTGTAGTTTGATAACTATACCATACCCAAAAAATGACTGCTTTTTTAGTTATATTGATTTTTTAAAAAGAAAAATTAAAATCATGCTGAATTGTTATCGTTCATATCTCAAGATGATATCAATATTTTAGTTTCTAATTTGTTGTGGCAATTGTCGATATGTTACAGTAGTAACTCACATATGAATGGAAACTCGAATTGCATGTACAGGGTGATGAAAATTCTCGTGCCAATATGAACAACTTTCGACCTCAAAAACTTGCTTAATTCAAATGGGACACCCTATGTTTTTAATTATCAATTGATGTTTTTGTTGTCCTCTTTCTATACATACTAACATGTCCTATGCTCAAATTGATGCGACACCCTGTGTTTTTAATCATCAATTTAAGCATAGGACATGTTAGTATGAGTTTTCATTCATATGTGAGTTACTGTACCATATCGACAATTGCCACAACAAATTAGAAACTAAAATATTCATATCATCTTGAGATATGAACGATAACAATTTAGCATGATTTTAATTTTTTTTTTAATCGATATAACTAAAAAACCAGTCATTTTTTGGGTATAGTATGGTAATTAGACTACACCTTAAATTTTACGTAAAATCTGAAAATAAAATAAAAAATAGCATGTTCCATTTGAAATAAGAAAGTTGACAGCTACTTCTGGTACAACCGGAAGTGTTGTAAACATTCTTTTTTAACCGTTTTTTTTTTACCTATAACTATGATTCCACAGGGTCTGAGATCCTTCAAACTTGGGTTTTTACTTGGTCTAATCCCTACAACATATCCAAGAATAATTAATGATTGACTTTTCACAATATGGTAAATTATTTATTTATTTTTACTAATTTTTTATTTCAGTTTTTACTATTTATTTTTTTAAATATTAGGTAGTTTTTCCAAGAAGGTCTATATTTGTATTTCATTGATTTCTTTGATAAGAATTTGAAAATAGATCTATTAATCAAGTTAAATCATTATTTAAAAAAAAACGTTACATATGGATATATATAATAAAAATTTTTTAACCCTTTATGCCGTAAATAATTTCAGGCTGGCGATATTTTTCACTATCGACATTTTTATTATAGCTAATAAAAGTAGAATAGATTTCCATTTTTACGGATTTAATAGGTATGTTTAAATTCGATTCGGCCGTTTTTTTACAACAGGTGTTAAAATCTCCCCAAACGCCATGTAGACTTGTTTAGTAACCCGTGTATAGTTTGACTCTGGGCGATGCAAAATGTAATACTTTGAAGTACGATTAATGCACTATGAATTATTAGGGTACGTGCATTGTTATTCCTTCCTATGGGTTTTAAGTATCACAATCAATGGTTAAATAAGCAGGACCGAATTAAAATTTAAACGTGCTACACAATTTTTATTTATGTTTAGCAAATTTTAAATACATTTTTATTGAACATCGAATAAATGAAATCTAAGTCGTTAACTAGAATTTTGATTTTTCAGGATTTTATCGAGCGCCTAGTCGAGTGGTAAATTTGACGTTAAAACCAACCCTGTTACTCTAGAAAACGACATGGGGTTGTTATGGTAGATTGATTAGAGCAGCTGCATTTTGGTGGCACTGATTTATATCGCAGGTTTTGCGTGCTTTGCCCTACTTGCAACTTGCCACCTCCGTGAAATCGTAGTTATGGTGAATATTTCCGCTAGTTACATTGAATAAATAAATACCCTTATGTAAATAAAAATTAGTTTTCAACTGATTTCCAAATAATTGTGATATTTGAAGTTTATTAACTACGGTCCCATTTACAATATTGATCGTAACGGTCATTAATATTTTGTACGGTCTAGTAAGCCAACATATATCTTCGATGCCTCCCAAATGTTACAATGTTTGTGTTATACTTTTTGTGGTAAAAGTAATTTGTAGCTTTGCTATTAGTTTTATGAATTACTTTCGAATATATATTTATTTATTTATTTATTTGTTGACACTGTTCACCGGAAAATCCCAATTACAGAACAGGAACATAATAAAACACATAACGACACGAGACACAAAATACAATACATAAGAAAAAGAAACATACTAACAGGTTTTACGAATCAAATAGTAATCTAATTAAATTTTAAACATGCAGACCTAATTTTGTTTTCGTTGCAATTGAAAATGTCGAGACTGGAACATATGGAATTGTAATTGGTACACATCATGTGAATAGGAGAGTACTTTTGTACGTTCGTACGAGGTGCCATCAAGTAAAACGTGAGGTTTGATCTCGCATTTAACCTTGGTACATTAAAGTTAAGAATCTCAAGTATATCTTTTGTATCAATTTTATTATTTAATAATTTGTGCAAAAACACAATTGAACAATATTTGTGTCTGCTCTCCAAGCTGTATATAGAGTGGCGCATTAAAAGTTGTGATTTGAATATGCCAGTTACGGGGTATGTACCATCAATCTTAAAAGAAAGCGTTTTTAGGAATCTTCGTTGAACTGATTCTAATTCGTTAACATGACTTAAATAATAAGGACTCCACACTAAGGACGCGTACTCAAGCTTAGATCTTACAAAAGAAAAATATAATACTAAAAGAGTTGATGTATCCGTAAATTCCCGAAGTGTTTGCATAATGAAACCATAAGCTTGAAAAGCACCAGAAACCGTAGAATTTATATGTTCTGCAAAAGATATTGAAGAATCAAAAATTACGCCTAAGTCCTTGATAGTGGAAGTACGTTTTATGGGAATGCCATTAATCTTATAAGAATATGTGATCGGTTCATGTCTTAGAGTAAAAGTCATGGCTTGATATTTAGCAAAATTTAAGGGCAGACATTAAAACACCATTGCTGGATCTTACCTAGGTTTAATGAGAGACGTTCACAATCCTTAACATTCGATATTTTACTATAAATTTTTAAATCTCGGCATTGACATTGTCACCAATATCGTTTATAAATATGTTAAATAAGAGAGGTCCTAAATTGGACCCTTGAGGCACGCCCGATTTGGTAAGATATTCAACATTTACAAACACTTTCTGTCTTCTTTCGTATAAATATGACAGGTAAAGTTTTAGTAGGTTGTCAGATAGTCCAAACGAGAATAATTTATTTAGCAAAACTCCATGATCAAGTCTGTCGAAGGCCTTTGAAAAGTCCATATATATCACATCGGTTTGAAGTCGGCTATCGACATTATCTGTGATGTACTGCGTTACAGTGACGAAGTTAGTAACCGTTGAACGACCTTTTACGAATCCATGTTGACGTAAGGATAATTTATTGCTAATATGATGATAAATATCATAGTGTAAAAGAATTTCAAAAGCTTTAGCAAAATTACAAATTATAGAAATAGGCCTGTAATTTTCAATATTACTGCGATCATCTTTTTGTGAATAGGACACACTTTGAACATCTTCCACATAGACGGCACAGTAGCACTTTGTAAGCAAATGTTAAATAATATAAAATATGTAGGTATTGTTATTAGAAAAGTCGAAAAATAACTTATGCTCTCCACTATGGTATTCTTCAATAATTCTATCATAATAGAAAAAGTACTGAGAAAGAAAAAGAAGAGTTAAGAAATAAAATCGTCAGTTGATCTTCATTATTTGGACGACCGGTGCAATAGAATTTTTGTCGTCGCTTAAGAAATTATGTATTAAATTTGAAATAAATTTTGAACGTACTTAAAAAACAACAAATAGCAGTTTTGTAATGAGTTCTTGTCTTCTTGGATGTTTTCCCGCTCAAATGAGTATATTAAAGCCTGAGTGAAACAAGCTTCAGAAAGCTACGAATGAAGAAAATCCCAATTTTCATAAGAACCAATGTAAAGCAACATTTTTTAGTTAGATCAGAGGTTCTGAAATGCTTAAAACATTTTTAAAATTAGTGTGACCTTTTTTTCGACATTTCAGTACAGCATTACTTCGATAATCCGGACAGATATATTTTTTTGCGGGGCCGAATTAGTGAAATTGTCCGGATTACTGAAGTGTATTTTTTTAACCGCTAATAACAATCTGTTACATTAGAAACACAATTTTCATAGATATTATGTACATATACATAATACATATACATACATACATGTACTTTTAAAAAAATGTTCTATTCTTTTTTGTGAAATCTTTTTCACACGGCGCTCTCAGACTTCGCTCTGGATTCGTTTTAGTAATAATATATCTTGATAAGGAATATCATTTTCTTCTGCCCACTGAACACAAGTGGGAAAACATTTTTCTGCACCTAAATGCTACAACATTGTTTTTCCCTACTCCCCAATCAGTAATTTCATCTTCAGTTAAAACATTATTGGGATCGATAATACGTAGTGCCTCTGTTATTATTACTACATCATCGTGATTTGTTGAATATTGAAGCTGCTTTTGCAGAGTAGCCAGAGGAGCATTATCATCATCATCCTTATCAGCATCTGCTTGTTTTTGTGGCCATAATTTGGACCAGCTCTTAATAATGTTGTTACCTGTTATCGATTTCCAAGCAAATTCAAAATTTATTACAGCTTCCTTCAAACTGAATTGTTTCAATAGCTTTGTAGTATCATCGTCTTCTTGTGATACAATGTAAGTCAAAAGTTTTTTTCTGTAAGTGAATTTTATGTTCTGCACTAGTTTTGAAAATAGCTATTATTCAACGGTTGTCTGAACGACCGTCTACATTATTTCAACCCATATTTCATAAATGGTTCCCTGTAACTAATTTTTATAGTTTAAAGATATTTTCATTTTTGTAAGATGACTACTAGCGGGCGTAACAATTATGGCTAAATTGAAAATTAGAGTTTTTCGCTTTTTGCATGTTTAGAAGTATTCAAAATAGTTTTTATAGATTTCTTAAACATTTTTGAATATTTTATGTCTTTAACTTTTTGTTGCATTTTTAAAAATAAAGTGGTGGGGAGAGCACAAAGTGTTTTTAATTTAAAATCCAAGCCGATTACTCTGAATTGCTTCAAAGGAATTTAATAAACTTAAATGCGTTATAAAGAGTTTTTTTTTCGTTTATCAACTACACCTTATTTTGTCTTGTACCGATTATTATCGTTGTCGCTAGAGAGCGTTAAATATGTAGTCAACAAATAAAACCGTTTTTCTGACGAAATTCAAATGGAACCATATTTTAGACGATATCATCTTTCTATTTCAAGAAACTATCAAAACAAGCAGGCTATGGAACTAAAACATAACCAAAAAATCATTTTAAATATAAAAAAATAAGAATGTAAGAAGAAAATGAAAAAAGATGACAATTGGACATCTAAAAATGCAAAGAGTCATGGAATCGTGAAAAATGAAAAATAAATTTAAATAGAATTTAGTACTCAAAGAGAATAGAATGAAAATTAATAAAAAGTAAAACCAAGGTAATGACAATATAAGAAGAAAAAGTAAACATGAAAATTGAGATTGAAGGAGAAAGAGTTGAACGAGTAAAGTATACTTCCAATATTTAGGAAGTATTAGAGGGAAAGAAACCCAGCAAGCAAATATCAACAATAGAATAAAGAAGGCAAATTGATTATTATATGCATTATAGCTATACAACGTGAATATTATGCGATTTATATTAGACTAGGACGTTGTCAGGTAACAAAGCAATGCCGGGTCACCTGCGCAACGTCCGAGTCGGTTTAAATCCTAATATTCGAGTGATATTCAAAGCTTTATCAAAGACGAAAACAAAAGGGCAAATCAACCAGTCATTTTTTTGGAAAAAGTTTACACGGAAGATTGGATTTGCTGCCGGAGAAATCAAAAATCTATTACGAAAAAGATTATCGTCTGTTGCATTTAATAATAACATTACAGCAGGCGATTCGAGATTTTTATTTTTGCTAACACTTAGTTGGCTATAATAATCGTAGGATCGACTTATGTAACTGCTTTTACTTATCTGCCGACGAAGTTGCTTAATACAAATGCATTTATGTACGTGATCGTTAACACGAATCGACACTAGGTGTCGCAAAACTTACTGTTTGAATAATAATAAGTAATATATAAGTAATTGTATGCTACACCAAAAGGTAAATGGATTATCTGATAATATACAGGGTGATTGTCCTAGTTGTGCAACTATTTCAATGGATAGTGGACCATGATAAAACAAAACGATTTACTCAATATTGCCTTATGCAAATGTTCCTTGTTTAACAAATAATTGGGCCTACGGTTTCCATGAAAAAGTTTTAGAGCCACTGAATTGGAGAAAAATGAATAAGATAAGGTCAAGGAAATCTGTATTCATTTATGAGCAGATTCAATTGATTTAGTTTGACGCACGGTTTTCACCTAAAAAAATAAAATCCATTTCTCTGCGTGGTGATGGTATTGTTATCCTTATGATTATGCCGAGAAACGGTATTTATTTTTAAGTAATCAAACTTGCTTAGAAATGATAGGGGATTTCAAAAATAATTTTTATTTTAAGAGAAATAAGAAAATGCAGTACATTAAAAATACGAGATGATATCTAGTTAGCCTAAACCAGTTCCTTGCATAAACAAAATATTGCGTTACCATAGCAACGAACAATAACTTATTAGAAGTGTCAGTGTAAAGTTTGACGTCAAAAAAGTAAACCAGAGTCACGCAATAAATTAAATGAAAAAAGATGTCCACCGAAATTGTGAAAATCGAAAAATTGGAGTATCGAGCCATCATCAAGTACCTGTATACAAAAGGGTTAAGAGGTAAGCAGATTTACGAAGATATGCTTAATACCCTTGGTGATCAATGTCCTTCGTATGCGACCGTCAAAAATTGGAATGCAAGCTTCAAAAGAGGTAAATTTTCCATTGAAGATGATGACCGATCGGGAAGGCCAGTTTCTGTGTCAGTCCCCGAAAATATCGATGCAGTTCATGACATGATTTTATCAGACCGTCGAATTGGGCTAAAACGGATATCTGAAGCACTGAATATTTCATACGAACGCGTTCATCATATGGTTCACGTCAATTTGGACATGAGAAAATTGCTGCAAAATGGATCCCCAAATGTTTGAATGTTGACCAAAAGCGTGCAAGGGTAGAAGCATCGCGTTCGATCTGTGCTCGATTTGAAAACGATGTAGACTTCTTAAACCGAATTGTTACTATGGATGAGACTTGGGTACATTTCTACGATCCAGAAACAAAGCAACAATCGATGGAATGGCGACACTCTGGTTCTCCAAGACCTAAGAAGTTTCGTGTCCAAAAATCTGCTGGAAAAGTTCTTGCTTCAGTTTTTGGGATTGCCATGGAGTAATCATGATTGATTTTTGGATAAGGGTAGAACAATAACTGGAGATTACTATTCGACATTACTGACCACTCTACGGGGAAATATTAAAGAGAAAAGACGCGGAAAGCTATCCAAAGGTGTTTTGTTTTTGCAGGACAACGCCCCTGCACAAATATCGTGTTGCCATGCAAAAAATTCGTGATTTAGGGTTTGAATTACTAGAACACCCCCTTATTCACCCGATTTGGCTCCGTCCGACTATCACCTCTTTCCTCAACTGAAAAAAAGTTTAAAAGGTCGTACATTTTCTTCCAACAAGGAGGTAATAGAAGCTGTGGAGGTCTGGTTTGCAGAGCAAGAAGAAACATTTTTTTAAAGGTCTAGAGACGTTGCAGGTTCGCTGTAATAAATGTATCCAATTAAGAGGAGAATATGTTGAGTAATAAAATATTTTGACATTGAAATTTTGTTTGGTTCTATAGTAAGCTAAGAATTTTTCAATATATCCTCGTGCCTCTTAATTCATAGTACACGTATGACAAATTTCATGAAAATATCTAAAATGGTACCTATTACAGATATTAATAATAAATTATTTATTTTTGTATCGTTTGCTCTCTTAAATATTGACGTTCAATTAGAAAACACCCTGTACGATAATACCCTGTAAGATAAACTTTTGGGCTTGTGTCTTGAAAATAATAAAAAACAATTAATTATTTAAATTTTAACTCCTATATTATTTAATGATTATTTTTAGGGGTTTTCAATATAGGTAATTGAGCCTTGTAGCCGTAGTGAGTGTAAGATTCACAAGTTCATTAAAACCTTGTTTCTTATTCCGCCAACGTTTATGTTGAGTTCATGTTTAATACCTCTTCTTCTTTTAGATGCACTGAAAAAAGCCTACACATGTTAACCGAAACGTGGGCGTAATAAGAATCCATGTTTTATTGAACTTGTGAATCTTACACTGACTCCTGCTAGAAGGGTCAATTAAATTGAGGACCCCTCAAATAATCAAAAAACAATTAATGTAACTGTTAATACAATTCTTAACATTTGTGGTGTGATGATAAAATTTTACAGTTTCTTTTGTATATGTTGATGCGACGTGACAGTGAGTCCTTTGTGATATTTTGCTAATTGGGAATGTTCTTATCATATGCTACGATATTTTTGATATTTAAAGGTAATGGGCCCGTATTCACCGCCACTTTTAAATCTTAAAAGTACTTTTAGAAGTAGTTTTAAAATTAATTTTAAATTTGAACTATTCACCGCTATGTTTAAACTCAAAAAGTACTTTAGTAACTGCGAAGTAATTTAATTTAATTACACATTTAAACTAGGTTAGGTGCAGGTATAATTAATGTCAAAAGTAATTTTTACTAAAACTAGTTTTTAGAGATTTAATTTAAAAATTTTAAAAGCATCAGCGAATACGGCTCAATATTAGTCTGAAATATTTGTCTCGTGGCCTGAAATAGTCTTATTGTGACAATATAATGTTGGGGACATACCATGTGTCCCAGGGAGAACGCAACATAGGATTTTTATTAAGGCAAAATATAGAACGGATGTACTTGTGCTATGATATTTTTCACCGTCGCGATACGGTTTGTGTGTGTGACGATTGTCATGTCTACCACAACTGTAATATTCCTTTTGACATTTATCAACCTAAAAATTTATTTTGTATTTTGCGAAAATTCTTTGTCTAGTCGCTTTGATGTGATCGCTTTCTCAAGTAAGTACAACTAATTCTTTTACATAATTACGCATAATTATTTTCGTAAATTAATTTTAGGTTATAAACAAAAAGTACATTATACAAAATATTAAGCTGATTTAAGATGCAGTTATATCAATATGATTAAAAGTGCCTAAAAGTGATTTTGGTTTCATTTTTATACATCATGTTAAGAACTTCACGATATAAGACCGATACTTGTGTAAAACACGATGAAGGAAGAACCAGGAGACGACAGTTTCATAGGCAAGGAATATTATTATTTTAGTACCTACCTAAAAGTGATTTAACTTGGAATATTATTTGCAGGAGTCATTACAAGCTAAATGTAGGTAAACAAAAATGTTGTGATTATTTGAGAATGCCAAATAGTTAACAGCTTTGAATGTTTGAACCTCGGTTTGAACTCACAAAAACAATAAGGTTTGTATTTTAAATTATTGTCTTTGTTTCATATTCTAAATTTCAGATCATAAATTTAAATCGCTGCAAATGCACACATGAGATCTATGCACACAATCGCCAAACCTTTGTAAAATGAATTTAAATTATGTTTATTAATAAAATTGATTTTCTTTGAAAGTCGTGTAAAATTCTTTTTTGTGATTTTTTGGTGGTCCTGAAAAAGGGCGTTTTGGTTTTTGGGTAGGTATGCAGAAGTGAAAGCTACATTTTATTTAAGCCAGCAACTGCTTATATTAAATGCTCGAAGTGCTGTCCATTTACTGCTAAACAATGCCCTAATCGATTATAAAAATTGCGTTGCACATTAGAGTTTACGTTTTCCGGAACATTAAAGCAAACTTCTACAATTCTGTCCTTTAATGACTCGACAGTGATGTGTGGTCGATCTGAATACACTTTAGAGGCAATGTATGACCATAAGAAAAAGTCATTAGGAGACAAATCTGGTAATCTCGGTGGCCAAGCAATTTCACCACCTCTTCCAATCGAAGTTTTGGACAACGCATCATTTAAGAGGCCTTTAACCAGATTAGCACTATGCGCTGGACACCCATTGTGCTGATACCAAACAACAGTATCCTCTTCAGCAACTTCGTGTAATGCTGGTAGCACATGCTCAATTAATAGGTCACGGTACTTAACAGCAGTAAGTGTACCCTCAATAAAAAAAGGACCTATTATGGTATTGGAAAATATCCCAGCCCAAACATTTACTGATTGGGGATATTGGGTCTGAGCTGGTATAAACAGATGAGGGTTTTCTGCTCCAAAAACGGTAATTTTGAATGTTTGGTGTTCCATTTAATGTAAAAGTGCATTCATCAGTAAAACACAGATTTTTAATAAAGTTATCGCCATTATTAGATTTTTCCATTAAAATTTCACAAATTCTTGCCTTTTTTCAGCATCCGTTCTGAAAAGCTCTTGATGTTGAGAATAACGGTAGGACTTATACTTGTGTTTCTTTAGTATTCTATGTACACGACTTTTACTTAGACCGTAGTCAACACTTAGTTGTCGAACACTTAGTTGTCGAACACTTATGATCGGATTATGCTGAACTGCTGCTAGTACATCAATCTCGTCGTTGTTGTTGTTAGGCCTGTCAAACTGCACCATCTTTGGCCGCTTGTGAACACTGCCAGTATTTTCAAAGGTTTGAAATACTCGCATGACTGTACTAGCACTTGGAATCGGTCGATCTTGAAAAAGTGCAGCAAATAATGCTGAACAGTTTCTATAGCTTTCACCACTGCATACCTATTTAAACAATTGAACTTTTTCAGCAGTTGTATACACACTCATTATTTAAGATTTTAAGAAAATGGTATCAATTGATAAGTTTGTGTTTATTTTTTAAAAATGTTGTGTATTTTATTATTTATTTTAAATAAAATCTTTTCATAGTGTAATCTTCATATTTTAGTAAGTATATTACCTTTCTTTTGACTTCTTATTGTAGCATTACTATAAATAAAATCTTACTAATTTGACGCTTTAATTTAATTTTCTTTTATTTCACGTCATGTGACTTTTCAACCTTCTTTCGCCCCGGCCCCCATTTTAAAATCACTTAATGGTATCCAAGGAAAAGGAAACATTAACTTGCTCACCTAGCCAGATTTTAGGGATTTTCTCAATTATTTCTTACTATACTTATTTATATGAAGTGGGCGAAACAATACCTATCAGTTCAACACAGTCTAAGGGCGGGCGCACACCAAACAAACAAAACAGTTTTATGCAAAAACGGTTTTGCTTAATTGTGTTTGAATGTGTTTTTCAATGTTATTAAATACGGCTAGCACACACCGATCCGACAAAATGTATAAAACAGCTTTATGCAGCTTTAAACCATTTTGTTTAGTGACAAAACGAGTTTAAACATTTTTCCTTAACACATTTTGCATAATCGGTGTGCGCCTACTTAGACAAAAACGCCTTTGAACAGCTTTAAACACACTTGTACATGTTCGTAGCATGAAGACCGTGCCATTGTTTAACGGTTAAACATGTTGCACTGCGCATGCGCCAGTCCAGCAGGCTACTTCCTTGCAGCTCTGCCACCGCCAACAGCCAGTCTTTCAGTGCTTCTGTGTAGTATATTATAGGTTAAATATCAAAGTATAATACTGTACGACGTTATAATTTCTCATATTTGCGATAGTAGATTCTGTGTGTTTGTGTTCATACTGCGATGGATATAGATGCAGAACAATTGATCGTGCTCGTAGAGGCGCGACCATATATTTACGATTTTACTTCGAAGCAGCATCACAACAAAGACGCTATAGAGCAATTGTGGGAAGAAATAGCAAACGAATTAAAAGCTTCAAGTAAGTAAAATATATTTATTCACAAACTAACAACATTATAGTTTCTATAACATTCATTACATACATAAATATTATATCTTATGATGTCTGTCAATTGGCTGGTAACAAAGCTTAGGTTAATTTTTAAATCATATTATTATCTTCAGTCGATTCTGGTAAGACATAGGCATATTTATCTTGCCAAGGTACAGCTCCTTCAGTTGAATTGAAATATTGAACAAATGCATTTCTTGCATTTAACCCTGTAACTGACCTACTGGTTGTTTGTGTCAAGCATTCTTCATCTTCCGGTGCAATCAATAACTCTTCATGTATATCTCGTATTGTTCCTTCTCTGACGCGAATAATATTATGTAGAATGCAGGACGCAAGTGTCACCGTTGTTGCTTTTTCAGGTTGAAGAAGCATAGCGTTTTCAAGTACTCGAAATTGTTTAGTCAACATTCCGAATGCACACTCTACAACTCGCCTTGCCCTAGAGAGTCGATAGTTGTAAATCTCGTTTTTCTCTATTAAGCCTTCTTCTTGGAAAGGGTCTCATTAAATTGACACCTAGAGGATAAGCTTCATCGCCAACAAACACAAAAAGAAATTCTCCTCCTATTTCATAATTATTCAACTTAAAAGGTGGTGGAATGTCCAACTGATTACGTAAGAATAACTTCCCAAAATTTGAAGCCTTAAATGTTGCACTATCGCAGCCACGGCAATAATCCCCTACGTCGACAAATATAAATTTTCCCTCGGCATCTACCACAGCTTGTAGAGTAATAGCATGAAAATTTTTGTAAGAAAAGTAAGCAGAACCACTATTGACTGGGCATTCCATCTTCAATAATTTCACATCAATAGCTCCTAAACAATTAAGAAAATTCCACAATTCGTAGAATTTATCAGCAATATTTTTCCATTCCAAACAGTTTGGTTTTTTCATGTAAATAGGTGACAGCTCCTCCCAAATAATCTGACAGCATTCATCTACTATTTTCCCTATAGTAGTTGCACCAATACGGAAAGAGTAATGTAAAGACTGAAACCGCTCTCCCGTGGCAAGAAACCTAGAACAAAACACAATTTTGTAATAGGTATTCCGTACAGTATATAGAAAGACTGAAAACCTTTTATTTATACAGTGGAACCTCCATTGAACGGTTCGCGTCCAAGTAAACTTTTGTTAGGTTGTTAATATTCAAAGTTTGTCGGGCTCGAACATGAAGGTTTGATCCAGACAAAATTAAAATTAATTGATTATTTATTTATTTTTCCCTTCTTAATTGCAGGTTCAGATTGCAAAACAAAATGGAATGCACTACGTAGTTCATATTGTAGATATCTAAGAGAGACTGAGAAA
This sequence comes from Abscondita cerata, assembly GCA_030710515.1. Taxonomy (NCBI): domain Eukaryota; kingdom Metazoa; phylum Arthropoda; class Insecta; order Coleoptera; family Lampyridae; genus Abscondita; species Abscondita cerata. Next base: position 204,914 of record JALBCR010000217.1, read on the forward strand.
CTACCCCTAGTGGCTCCGGTGCTTCGAAAAAAGAAATGGTATCTGGCTGACTGCATGTCATTTTAAAAAAATATACGGGTCAACACAGAAAGTCCAAAGGAAACACCGTAGTTGACAGTGATCTCACCATCACCGATGAAATCATCACAGACAACACAGGACAGGTAACACCAGCTGAATATGAATCTCATGAAACTCCACCTGCCATAAACACTTCACATGTTACGTCTAAAATTTCTCAAAAAAGAAAAGCAATAACCAAGACACCGGCAGATCTTGTAGTAGAGCCGATGATAAAATTTCTCACATCCAGGACGGCTCCAATTGAACAGTCACCCAAAACTGCAGTTGGCAAGTTCATGGAAAGCCTCATTCCGGAAGTAGAGAGTCTTTCCCCCAAACGACAACGCTACTTCAAATGTGAGGTGCTAAGCATGCTGCATAAACTTTTAGATGAAGAAGAGGCATCAGTGTTAACTATTCCTGAAGGATCTGGTAGCAGCACCAACAACTCATCACACCTCCCATCTCCAGAAAATTTTAATGATTTTCAAACTTATTATCAAATGTAAATATCTAAAATTGTTGAAAAAATAAAACATTTCTTTTAAATATCAGCTTCTTTGTTCCTAAATTTCCTCTTATGTTTTAATAATTTACTGTTGTTCATTCACCCCCAATATCATACGATAAGGTAAATTTGTGATATCACTTACCTCATGGTGACAAGAAGTCTTTGTTCTGCAGTTATACACTTGCAATAGTTGGTATCCTTCTTACAAATGCGAGAACCTATCACGGACAAAATGTAATCAAATGTATCGATTTTTAATCGCGTAAAGTTTCTAAACTTCTTTTCATCTGATCGTAGTTCAATTATAAATTTGTCTAAAGTGCACTCTACAATTCGTTTTGCGTTTATCGGATGCATCCAAAGCATTGATTTTTCTGGATAGTATGAACTTTGTAGCCAATACCACATGACAACAACAACCTCTTCATCCGACGCCATTTTAGTGAAGACTGAATAGCTTTGAACAAAACATTTTTACTTTAAACGACTTGTTTTCACTTTAAACAGAATGATCTATCATTGAACAAAACGTTTAAACGTTTAAACAAAAGCTGTAGGAAAGGTTTATACAAAAATGCTTTAAACGCGTTTATACATTTTTACTTTATACGAAAAATATTTTGTGTTAAGGCGTTTTGTTTGTTTGGTGTGCGCCCAGCCTAAGACCTTCTTTCAGAGATGATTACGGTTGTAAAGTTTTACTCCTGTAACTATTTATAATATCATAATTGGAAATCTTCCTCCACAATTAATTATTTAATATTTTCGGTAAACAAAAAACGATAATTTTGAAAATTGTTATAATTTTATTCTTAACAAAAATTATCAATTTATTAAAAATAATTATTAAAATTTAATAACAGATATTAATAATTTAACGAAACGACGTTCTGAGGTAGAACTATTTATAGAATTGTAGTTAAAAATTCTATTTGAGAAACTAAGCAAAACTAGCTATTATTAAATTATGCTGAAATACAAACAATCTATTTGAAAACGCATCTTCAAAACCAATTAATTTCTTGACGTCCATTTTACTATTATAAGTAGCGAAGCTTTATGTTTGCCGTTAAATAAGCGTCTTTAATTTTCACACTTGTCAAAGTAGAATGGATTAAAAAATAAATCCAAGTAATTGCGTTTTAATCCATCACGTATCTATACTTGTATACATTAGGTTTATCCAGTCTATCAAACAAGTAGAACAGTATATGACACCAAAATATAATGTGAACGACCCTCTTAACGTGACACTATTGAGGTGCTCAAACGTGTTGCATCAGATTTTCCGGGTAAAGCATAATGAAGCGTGTGTAATAACGGCTAAGCTGCATTCGTTATGGATTTTCATATTCAAATTTTATCAAAGACTTGCATCGCATCCTATTTTTAACAAATACCTTTTGAGGATGTGTAAATAAATTTTTCAAAGCCATCGCCGGTTAAAATATGTAGACAAAAACGCGATGAGAGTTTAGAAAATTGATAATATCTCTAAACAATTTAAATATTGTAAGTGCATGTTATCAAGTGTAACTTTAGTATTGTCAGTATAAAATATATAACAACCCCTCCGTAAGCTCTGGATAAGCCCGGTGTTCGTACCCTATTAAGTAATCTCTTGTTAGTTGAAGACAATGGTACGGAATTATTGTAGTTTGTGGCTCGATCCATAACTCAAACCCCTAGGGAGTTTTCTATAGAATTTTGTTTCCCTGCAAAATGGATTTGCATTATCTTTCTTTTTTTCATTCTTGTTTACCAAATGCCGTTTTTATTTTTAAATATTTTTTAAAAGAAATGTATAAGTATCAAATAAAAGAATGATATCAATTTCAAAACCACAACATGATGAATATACATGTTCAATAAACAGGCGAATTTCTAACATACTATTTTTGATGATAAAGTATCATCTTACTTGATATGAATTTATTGTAAATTTACCTGGTCTCATAATTCAACCACTATGTTTACTCTTTCCAAAGGAGTAAAAGTCATAAACAAGACTCCCATCGAATTTTTAAAACATTTTTTAGTAGCTTATTGTAATGATTCTTTAGTAGTCCTATGTTTTTATATTTTTGAAACGAAAACGGTAGTGCAAAAGATACTAATAAAGGTTGGTTTTTTTAGTATTGACTTTATTTTACTCTGCCATCAGTCATTTAAATACTATTTAATTTAGCAATAACAAATAAAAACATAAACACTTTACACTTTTACATATAAATTGTAATAATTGATAAATCTTAGATTTGATAGATAATCATGGCAATATTGGATATTCATTCACTACTGAACTTCTATTGGTTCTGAATTTGTATATTACCGACAATGAAACAAATCAACAGATTCAGATGAAATAAAATGCATAAATGAAACTCAGTGATTGTTTCTGTGTCCTAAACTTAAATTTTCTTCCAAAGAAAACTGTAGAAAACTTTGTTTTCTGATGAAAATGTGTACCTGTACAAACAATTTAATTAGTGTAAGAATTTAGAATATACCATTCTATAGACATTTTAAAGGGTTGTAAATCATAAAAATAGTATGAAGAAGCCCACAAATTTAATCGTGACGAAAATTAGAAAATACAACATTGCCTGACGTCATGATACGTCAGATAATTTATTATTATTTATTATTATACTAATCATACGTGTATTAGTTTATACTAATCATACGTGTCAATGTTTTATACGAGATGTCGTCAGACACACATTTTAGCTTATATTCATTACTCCACGAGAGTTTAAAAAGACCAACCGCCGTCTTGTACAGTTGTATACTGCACTTAAGTATACACCTCTGATGAGCTCATAATAAGAGCGAAATGCAGCATCAGGTGTTCTTTCGTTGCGTGTAATGCTTCTATACAAGTTTTTACTTTGGCTTTATCGACACTCGTGCGTTTAAGGCATTGAAGCTGTTGCTTTAGATAGCGATATGCACGTAAACGCACACATGTCCTTACTTTTAACTGTTGGCATTTTCTTAGTTTATACTAATCATACGTGTCAATGTTCATACACGAGATGTCGTCAGACACACATTTTGCTTATATTCATTACTCCACGAGAGTTTAAAAGACCAACCGCCGTCTTGTACAGTTGTATACCGCACTTAAGTATACACCTCTGATGAGCTCATAATAAGAGCGAAATGCAGCATCAGGTGTTCTTTCGTTGCGTGTAATGCTTCTGTACAAGTTTTTTACTTGGCTTTATCGACACTCGTGCGTTTAAGGCATTGAAGCTGTTGCTTTAGATAGCGATATGCACGTAAACGCACACATGTCCTTACTTTTAACTGTTGGCATTTTCTTAGTTTATACTAATCATACGTGTCAATGTTTTACACGAGATGTCGTCAGACACACATTTTGCTTATAATTATCGAACTTTCATTAAGAATATCTCCAAATCTAACAGCGAAAGACTGTAAACATATAAACATTTTTTGTTTAAAATTTTGCAAGCTCTCGTTTGATGTTAAATGTTAAAATGAAATTTGAAGTTTTCAGCAATTCCTATCGAGTGTGTTTTGTCTTCGAATTTCCGGCGTCTAAAAAGATAAATATCACATTAAAAATTATAAAATGTAAACAGTAAGCAAATTGAAGCAAAAGGAAAATTCTACTTAAAGAAAAATAACACAGCTCAACACAATTTTTACGCACTTTCTAAAAGTCCTTTGTTCAGTTTTTAATGTAGTTTTCAAATCTGTTTCAAAATTTTTCTACCTCGTCACGTATTTCGTTGCGCTACAGATAGGTAGCGTTGGCGTACATTCATTTCAAGCGGTGGTTATCTAGTGAGCGTATATTAAATTGTCTTCTACACGTAATCGTTTGGTAGGCTTTTCCTGTCAAAATCACTTTTGCTGGTATTTGTGGGTTTCTGATTGTTAAATGTACTAGTGTTTCTCAAGTGTTTTAAAGAAAAATTTTAATAAATTTTAAACATTATGTCTAAAGATAATTCATCAAGAATTTGTGTTAACAATTTAGACTATGTATGTGTTACATGAACAAAGCAATCATGATGGTATGTCGTCCATTTACCGTAAATATTTTGGATGTGAATTAAACATCAGAGAAGTGAGCACCCAAGATCTGCAGCATTACATGCACAATCAACAAAAACAGAAATCCGCGAAATAAATAAAAATCTCGTTTACTTATCCCATAGAATGGAGAGAACTTAAAAAATCACTTTGATTACTGTTACTTTAGTTTAACAAACCATAAACGGTTTCTCATTCAAAAACCATGCACTTAAATGGTTTTGAAATGTTTTTTATAAGATTTTATTGTGGAGGTTGAGTTAAATATTTCCCTAATCAATTAGTTGTTGTTAATAATAATAATAATAATGTTTTATTTATGATTACCTAAAACGGTTTACACAAGTCAAAATTACTATTTTAATAAATTATTTGTAACAGCAGACATTTCTCATTAACGTTATTTAGGTATTCTTCTATAGAATAGTACACATTTGTTTGCAAGACACATTTTATTTTATTTTTAAAAGTAACGTATTGCAATTGTCTAATATCCAAAGATAGAGCATTGTAAAATTTAATTGCCCAGTAATTAACACCACTTTGCAATCGACTTAAACGAATTGACTTCATGTATACCTCATATCTTGCTCTAGTTATGTAATTATGCTTATCCATGTGGGTTCCAAAATTATTCTCATTTTTCTTAAGATATAGTAGACAATTGTATTAATTATATATATAAACATGGAAATGTAAGTATTTTCAAATTTTTAAAAAAATGTGTTTTGCAATCTTCCGTATAACCAATATTACATATTATTCTAAGGACTTGCGTTGTAATGCAAAGATTCTATGCCTAATCACACAATGACCCCAACCCAATATGCCGTTATTGCAAATGGCAATGAAAATATGCATAGTATGATTTGATTAGTATAAATTGAGAAACACAACAATTTAAATTTCTTATTAAGTAGATTGATTTATTTAATTTTTGGAAAGCAAATTTCCGTGGTCATGCCATAGTAGCTTAGAATCTACACGAAACCCCCAAAAATTTAATTTATTGGAAAAATCTGTAGATTGATTAATATTCTTAAGACTAAATATAGTTTTTACAGTTTTGTCATTATTAAGATTTAATTTGTTTTTATAAAACCAGTTTTCTGCTTTAACCCCTAATTGTTTAGATTCAATAAGTATATCGTACATTGTTGACCCACGTAGCACAATGGTTGAATCATCAGCATATACAATTGTAGTAGTGTTGTTTACAATTCGAGGAAAATCATTTATAAAAACGATAAATAGTAAAGGTCCCAATATCGATCCTTGAGGAACACCTACATTATTATATTTAAAATTTGATATATCCACAACTACATTCACACATTGTTGCCTATTTGTAAGGTAAGGCATTAACATTCTACAGGCAATAGGTTTAATGTTATAGGAATATAGCTTACTTAACAGTAATAACGGGCACACACATTCAAACGCCTTACTTAAATCTAAAGTCAAAGCTAATAAGTATTCTTCATTATTCAGCGCATCACAACACTGATCAAGAAAGCATAAAAGTGCATCAGTAGTAGAATTTTTAGTTCGGTAAGCATACTGATGTAAGATTGTCACAAAAACAAAATATTAAAAATTTACACACTTATTTTGAGTATTTGTTTTACTTATAAAAATTTGAAAGGAAGTGATGGAGACTGAAGATGGGCATTTTAATCACTTTATCTAAAATAACATAAAGTGATCCGGAGCATATTTATTTAGTTTTTAATTTGTTGGCTAGTGTCAATTAAGTATAAAGTAGATCTTTTTTTTAAGTGAAAATGTGGTGTTATATACTTACACCTACTTCACGATCAGTGACAAACTTGTTTTTAATTATAAGTGAATTGTTCTTCTGTTAGCAGACAGGTTAATTTTGACAACGCTAGTAATTTTTTGTTGGTACCACTTCGCAAGGGTTTTACCTTTAAACAATAGGAGATAGTTGTTTATAAAAGATGTATACAGGATAGGTATGCACCTATTCATTACTTCAAAATTTATTCATACCATATATACGAAAATGATTAATATTAAGTAAATAATACATACAACTTTACTCGAAGCTTCTTAGAGGCTTGTTAAAAACATTTTCTAGATTGATCGAATCCCTATAATTTGAAACAACGCCGGGTTAAGCTGTAGGTATCCTTAATCGGAAGGAAGATTGCTATTCAGCCAGATATATTGTTAAGCTTCATCCCAACATTCCGACACATGGCAGAGAAGTAGACATCACACAGCAATTACCGTACAGATAGAAAACGAAGACAAGAGAGAAAGCGGAATCAAAACTGTAAGAGGCATATTAAAAACCATGCGCACCTGGTGAAGCATATATTATATCTGGTCAATCGACATTACTTAGTAATTTTGGGTAAATTTTGGATTTTAATAAGCCGCGTACACATTTAGTTCAGACCAAAGTCTATATAGACAAGAAACTAGTAAGGAACTTTAAAATAGAAATACACTTACATATTAAAATAAGGAGAACAGGCAGTCGGTGTCGTCACCTCATGGATAGTTGCCATGTACTCAGACTCATCAAAATATAATATTTGTAGACATCTGTAATATGTAAGATGACGGCTGTAAACTTTTCAACATTGCGAAAAACCTAAGCGCATTTTTAACGCAATATTTCAAATTCGTAATTCGTAATCAAACAGTAGCCAGTGATAATTGCAGAATTACGAACGGCACCTACTCATACGAGTGTTTCGCCTTATTTGAGGCTCATCAGTGTGTAGTAGCCCTAACGCAAGTTATCATTTGAAATATTGCGTTGAAAATGTGCTTAGCTTTTTCGCAATGTTGTAAAGTTCACAGCCGGCATCTTACACTCTAGATATTTCTACAAATACCAAAACAAAATGAACATTTTTGTTTGTAAATATCTAGAAAACCGTCAAGAATTTGAATACAACAAAAATTTATTTGAAATGCGTCATTCTTTGACCAAAATCTTTTGAAATTCAAAAGATGGAACGTGGTTTATCAAATCTTTCAAATTGCTCTAGTGAGAAAACAGTTGAATTAATCAGAAATATGTGACTAACTTTTTGTAAAATGTGCAAAACTAAAATTGACGAATTGATTTTTTCTAATACGAGTCTTACTTAAAAAATGATACTTTTCGAGATATCGATTTTTAAACAATATCAGTTTTCAAATATTTTATGTTTTTTAGGTTATTATTTGTAATATGAAATTCAAATTTTATTCATATTTAGGACGAATCTAAAAGATGACATCGGTTATATAGGGTATGAGAAAATAATGTCAAACTTTGTAATCGAAAATGATACATAACTTAATAAAATTAAATTCACTACAATTTTGCTAGACATGTTTGTCTATCAAAAATTCACGGTTAGCCGTGAAACTCGTTAAACATTAAAATTATCATCGAAAAATTAAATATGCGATGACATACAAACGTCAAAAGTTTATAGTTGTTACGATTGTGTTAGTAATTGTCATTACAATTTTATTGAATATTTGTATTGCTAGTATTCATGAGTGAATTTTTGACAGCAGTATGGTTTATTCCATCGGAAAATCGAAGTTGTTTATTGGCAGCTCATAATTATAAAGTATATAATCCGGAACTACAACAATATCCCCGAGCTGAGATTAAAAAAAACTACGAGAAAAATACTAGGAAACATAATTTAAAGTTGTTATCCTCTAGGTGGACGTGGGGTTGAAAATGACGGTCTTAAAATTACATGTAAGGCCGACGTTTCGCCCAAACCTGTTAGGGCTTTACCGATGCTAAACGTAAATTAAACAACCGTCTAGGTCGCAAAATTTAAAATGATCATCAAGAGTTGATGATGTCACAGTAATTAAAAATTAATAAATTATATAAGACACACAATATAACTAGACGAACGAACGAATAAATAAACAAGAATTTTTCATTTTAAATTTTGTGACCCACACGGTTTTTTAATTTATGTTTATTTAGCCTCGATAAAGCCCTCACAGGTTTGGGCGAAACGTCGGCCTTACATGTAATGTTGAGACCGTTATTTTCAACCCCACGTCCTCCTAGAAGGACAACTTTAAATTATAAACCACAATTGAAAGAAAAAAGTACTCTCAACTAGGAAACTTGTTTGTACTCAAAAGGATATGCAATTTGGCATGGTTATCATTATCAGCAGTTGAGAATCCTATCTTTGGAGTACGAAAACAGCAGATAACGTTGGAACTTTGAAGACCCCTGTAAATAAGGTGTTACGAAAAAACAAATTTCATCCTTTTTACGTACAACAATTTGACATTTCCAGTTTATTTAGTTATTTCTTTCAGTATTTAAAACAATCTGTTCAGCAATTTTGTTCTAATTCTATCTAATATTATAATTTCGAGTTATAAATAAAAATGTTTTGATGAAACGTGTATTTTTGATAGAAAAAACGAATTTCACGGCTAACGATTGAGTTTCGGTAGACTGACATCGATACCAAATCTATTAGAGAATTGAATTCTACATAGTTATGGGGAAAAATGTACATGGTGTTCCAATTGATCTTATCAAGATATTCATCATTTTCCAATACAGAGTTTAACATTTTTTTTCCTGTATTACCAATGTTAACTTTTAAACCATGGACATAGTTAAGGTCGTTGCTTCCCTAAATGTGAATAAATTTGAGTTTGATATTTAAAATAATAACCTGAAAAATCTGAACGCTGATAGTGACTCAAGTGTTTAAAAATTGAAATATTAAAAAGTATTACTTTTTGAGTAAGACTCGTATACATAAAGTTACCACAGTTTTTTACGCAAATTTACAATAAAAAATAAAAGATTGTTTCCATTTAAAATGTCACAGTTGACAAGCGGTCCATGAAAGTGGGACACCCTGTATAATTGAAAATATTGCAAATTGGACGTTACCGTCCTAAATGTGAATAAAATTTGAATTTGATATTTCAAATAATAACCTAACAAACGTGAAATATCTGAAGGCCAATATTGAACCAATCAAATGTTTCAAAATCGATATCTCGAACAGTATCATTTTTTGAATAAGACTTCTATACGTAAATTCATCTTGTATAATTGATAATATTTTTAAATTGTAGCCAATAGGGACCTAAAAGAATGGTTACAACTGATTTTGAATTAATTTACTTTTTAAGGGAAATATTAAAGGTTTGCGTACTACACGGACACGCTGTATAATAAATTTTAAAAGAGATAAAACTAGTGCAATATAAGACATCTATTTTGATCACACGCATAATGATTTTAAATACATAATTTTAAGGCACTATGAAATTAAACTGAAACTGACATAAAATGAGTATGACGATCACTCTGCTCTACACATTATTTACACTTAACAGAGTTACTAACAATTCTTCCAAATAATGCGCAAGATGACAATCATATGCAGGGTTCGCCATTACTTTGGTCTCGGTTTCTAGTACCTTTATATAAATGTGAGCATAAAATGTACTGTACTCATTTCTATTGAAAACATGCACCCTGTTTTAAATATTTGTATGTATAAACAATACTTTAAATTGTAGATGAAATTTGCTCACTTAAATGTTCGTTCTTAACGGCGCATCTGGATTCTGTATGGAAACTGTTGGAGGATATGGAGCTTGATTTGTTAGGTATCTCTGAAACATGGATGGGAAAAAATAGTGATGTTAACATTGTGACCTTACAAGGATATAACTTTTGTCATTTAGCTAGAGTTGGGAGAGGAGGTGGTGTTGGCTTCTATTTACGGAGTCATTACACATTTACAATACTTTATGAAGAGATATCGGATTTTATTGAACAGGTTTGGCTAGAAATTAAATTAAATAATAAAAATATTGTAGTAGGAATTATTTACCGACCTCATAAAAATATTTCAGACTTTTTATCTAATTTTGAAGAAGTGTTATCTAGATTAACATTTGCGGCAGATGAGGTGGTTTGTGTGGGAGATTTTAATTTAGACGCGTCAAATAGCCACGATAATGATATTTTAAAATTCATATGATTTTAGAATCCTTCAATTTGACACAAATCATCTCTTCTCCTACTAGAATTACAAATACATCTGCAACGCTAATTGATTACGTGATCGTTTGTAGTGACTCGACTATTATCGACGCCGGCGTTGTAGATATGCATGATGTTTCGGATCACAGATTGGTATTTTGTGAGCTAGACTTAGAATCGATATGTAATATTGAGGTGACGAAAACCTTCAGGTGTTTAAAAGTTTAACATAAATAGATTTACTAGTGATCTGCAATCGATACCTTTCTATTATATATTCGACATGAATGATGTAAATGACAAAGTTTCTTTTTTAACCATGGGATTCTATCTTTATTTAACATACACGCCCCTTTCATTACTAGATCTTTCAACAGACCACCAGCACCTTGGATAACAGATAACGTTAAGTTAATTCTTTCACTTCGTAATAAGGCTTATAGTAAATTAAAAATTCAAGAGACCTGAAGATTGGTCATATTATAAACAGTTAAGGAATTATGCTACTTTTGCAGTACGCAAGGAGAAACGCGTTTACTTAAAAACTTCTTTTGAAACTAAAACTCTTAAGCAATTATGGTCAGACCTTAAAAAGAACAATATTTACAAAGGAATGGGGCGTCCTGATATTCCTCTGCGTCTGCAAAATGTGGATCATTTAAATTGTCATTTCCTTACTGTTCATAAATCTTTACCAGATGAGAATCTTATTGAATTTTATAATAAGAATAAATTGTGTGTAGCATCTAGAGAATTTCAATTTTCGGAAGTGACCGAACCTGTTGTTGCCAAGGTTCTCGATTCCATTAAGTCTTTGTCCACTGGTGCTGATGATCTAAGTATAAGGCTTATAAAACTTTGCTGTCCTCACATTCTTCCTTACTTGCGGCACATTATAAATTATTGTCTTACAAATTCTGTATTTCCGGACTGCTGGAAAGCATCTATAGTAATCCCAATACCTAAAACTCGTGCTCCTAAATCGTTTAATGACTTAAGACCAATAAGTATCCTTCCTACTTTATCAAAAATCTGTGAAAAGGTGATGGCATCACAGATTCGAAAATACTTAAATACTCACAACATTCTACCTGTTAATCAATCCGGGTTTCGCAAAGGATATTCTTGTTCTACAGCCTTGTTGAGTGTGACGGATGATATACTTAGATCGACAGATGAAGGCAAACTTACTCTACTCGTTATGCTGGACTATTCCAAGGCTTTTGATTCTATTGATCATAAGTTATTGCTAGCTATTCTTCATTACATTGGCCTTGGAGTAAATGCAGTGGGTTTATTTCGTAGTTATTTAAGTAATAGAGTACAGCAAGTAAAAATTAATACAAATCTGTCTAGCCCGTATAATGTGTCCTCAGGCGTTCCTCAGGGATCTATTCTAGGACCAATTTTATATCTAATATATACCTCATTTCTATCGAATACATTAAAACATTGCAAATATCATATGTACGCGGATGATACACAGATTTATTATTCTTTTCCTTCGTCGCAACTCGATAGGGCTTTGTTGTATATAAATGAAGATCTAGCTAACATATACAAATACTCTATATGTCATTCATTAACACTTAACCCACTAAAATCACTTGTAATGTTGTTTGGTAATAGAAATTTGCGCGATTTGGTTAAGTCTGATATTAAACTTTATATAAATTGTCAATTGCTACCACTCACAGAAATATGTAAAAATCTTGGTGTTGTTTTTGATTCAGAGCTTCGCTATAAAACTCATATAACTAAAGTTCTTCAAGGTTCTTATGGCGCGCTAAGATTGCTATATACCAACAGACATTCTCTTGACCAAAAACTAAAAATTATGCTCTGTGATTCCATAGTCTTATCTCGGTTAAACTTCTGTGATGTTGTATATCACCCTTGTATCGATGCCGCTGATGGTAAGAAAATACAAAGATTACAGAATGCATGTCTTCGATTTATTTATGGAATTAGAAAACGTGAACATATATCACATACACTAAGATGGTGTGGATGGTTAAACATGTCACAACGTAGGTTTCTGCATTGGGCGAGTCTTTGTTTTCGGATCCTGATTAATAAAACTCCTCCGTATCTCTACTATAAAGTCCGTTTCCGGACAGATGTACACAATGTTAACATCCGCCGTAAAGACCTAATTCAGATACCAAGGCATAAACTTCAAATATTTAAAAGATCCTTCTCTTATAATATCTACAGAGTTCATAGCAATATACCTTCAACATGTTTCAGGCTGTCTTTCCATACCTACAAAGTCAAAATTAGAAATTTAATTTTAAACAAATTAATCTCCGAGTGTCGTTGAATTATTTTATCGCTTCGTGAAGGCGGCGAGGGTCGGTGTGTGCGACGGGCAATGAAATTATCTGTATTAATTTTCATAAATAGGTGCATATACGGCTATAGTCAGCTATTGATTTAACTCAAGGTATGCTTAACGGAACTAACAGACGGTTTTGAAACTAGTCTGACAGATTTCCTTTTGGTATCCTTTTACTTCTATTGTAAATAAATATATATTTATAGTTGTGGAACCAATAAACCGTTATTATTATTGTTGTTATTATTTAAAAAATATTTTTGTTTATACAGGATGTTTAGTTTTTGCTGGGCTGCTTAAAGCCTCTTTTTTTCTGACATTTTTTTTTTATTTTGATAAGGTGCCTTAGTAGTTTACTAGTGCTACTGTTTGTTCGAGTCAAACCAATAATAAACTAAACACAATAAATACGAGGGTGGTTCAAATATGATCGAGACAAATGCTCTAACACGTTTATTTATTAACGAAAAAATTTACAAAACATTACATTTTTTCTAGGTAATTCCCCTCAATATTTATACATTTTGTTCTGTAAGTTTTTGTAAGTTAAGTAGTGCTCCCATCTCCATGGTGTATAGTTGATTACTAGACTAAAGTTTAATAGTATAGTAAGTCTTCAGAAAATACATCTACGTTTGTAAATTCTACCACCTTGTTGTTTGTTACTAATAATCGTTTTACTCCAGGTGCTTCCAATACTTGCCAATTTAGATAACGTAGCTTATTAAAGGACAAATTTACGTTTTTTAAGTTATTGTATATAAATGGCTCCGCGAGTGTTGATGTATCGAATGTTGTTATTTTGTAAATCTAATTTTGTTAAATGTGGCAATACTATAAACGTAAAATCTGTCAAATCTGCAACAATATTAGCTTTTACTTCTAAATTATTTATTACTCGTATAATTTGGGATGTTGAAATAGTATATATACGCTTCCTCTTTATATTACACTTAATAATACTTATTACATGAAAGTGTCCCATTATATGAGATTTTTTTTCATTTAATTAATTATTTCGTTCGTTACTAACTTAAATAGCGACGTTTCGCTTCCTTCTAGTGGGAAGCTTCCTCAGACCAACGTTAATAATTAAAAAATAATTTGTTTGAATTACGTGTAAATCAAATTTACCTTTGATGTGTCTGATTTACACGTAATTCAAGCAAATTATTAACGTTGGCCTGAGGAAGCTTCCAACTAGAAGGAAGCGAACTGTCGCCATTTAAGTTAGTAACAAACGAAATAAATAATTAAATTTTAAAAAACCTCCTACACTGTAATAATGTAATAAGTATTACTCCTATAATGTAATTCTTCCAAATTCGGATACTGGTAATGTTTCTAGGAACATTATGATTACTTTTGATAACGAAGTTACTCACTGTTACTTTATTGTAGTTTTTGAGATCCGAAATACGATCACACGTCATTTCGTAATCCACAATACAATCACTACAAATACTTACCAAAAGCAGAGATAGAACCAACATTATGCACCACATCTTTTAATCGTTTCGAGCAAAACTAAATGATTATTGTCGAAGTCTCTATAAAAATAAATGCCTGAAGGATAAAAAGATTAAAAATAAAAGAAACTGTATTTTATTTTTCTCTGGACATTTTACTGATAATATGACATATTTTTGAATATGTAAGGGTTTTGTTGAATTAGTATTAATCGATTTTTTAATATTTTTGATGTCTGTCGATTTATTTTTGTTTATTATGGACGTCAACGATTCCACTTATCTCAAACAGTTACTTAAAGGTAAAGGTGAACTTCGTTAAGTTTATCGGATGTTAATTGTGTATTAACTTTTAATTTCTAAAAACAAATACAAAACTAAAAACAATTACAGGCTGTAAGAAGACTCTTAACATTAACAATCGTTGGTTTGTAATGTACCTTATAACTGTATTGAGAATGTAAAAATGACATATTGGTAATGTTATATACTTAGAATACACGAAAAGAAGGTATTTAATGAACATTTATTATAAAAAGTTTAAGTAAAAAGGGAACAAAAATCCTACAATAAGAAGAACCTAATTCTACTTTTAATACCAGTAATTTTTTATGTTCACCGTACAAATAAAACCACCCAAAACGAAGTATGTTAGTGATGTCGTCGCTCTCCTTCCTTATGGCCATTTCAGTGTGAGTGCTAACGCCAAGATCCTCGATAATTGCTGAACTATTACCATTATTTTCGGACGTTGAGGAAAAGGTTTGACAATCAACCATTTTTTTGGCAACACTGATCTTATGTTCCAAATATGTTTCCAGATATGGTTCGGAGGTAGTAGAACTCTTCCCCCACCCAATCTTTTCAGATCTGTAATATTGCCAACCTTGTTGGCTAAAATTGTTGCCAAACTACGCCTAAAAGAGTGACTCATGTATCTTTCAAGTTCCGGAAGTTCCAAGAACGCTGCAATTAATTTGGAATCCGAAGAAATCTTATGTAAACCCACTCCCTGAGTACTACATTTTCCACGCCTGTAACCATGCCTGTAAAAAACAAATAAGTTGTTATATAGAGTGTACTGCGGTCTCAAATTCTTATATTTCATGACAATATCAACGTGATTAACCGTACCCTTAGAGACGACCGTAAAAATTCGAGATTTGTAAGTTTTGGTTTGATTAATTGTCACTACAACGACATTTACCTCTTTTTAACATTATTCACAGTCAAATTGTAGATTTCATCGCATCGAGTAGCCTACCTAAAAACAAAGTTAAACGTCTGGATTGTGTTGTTGACATTAACTATCCTCCGCATCCTTTCTCAGGTTATCACTCATCAAAACTTTTGCTCTTTTATTGATGGTGCTTCTAAGCATTGAATAATAAACCCACAAAGATAAAAAGCTGTGCTTTTTTGATTGAAAATCAGAAAAATTCATACAATTGAAGACGTGCCAATGAACCTTCCAGTTGTTGTAAATACGCCAAAAAAACACTGTCATTAATATCTATGCACAATTATTTGAACAAAATATTTTATTACTCAACATATTCTCCTCTTAATTGGATACATTTATTACAGCGAACCTGCAACGTCTCTAGACCTTTAAAAAAATGTTTCTTCTTGCTCTGCAAACCAGACCTCCACAGCTTCTATTACCTCCTTGTTGGAAGAAAATGTACGACCTTTTAAACTTTTTTTCAGTTGAGGAAAGAGGTGATAGTCGGACGGAGCCAAATCGGGTGAATAAGGGGGTGTTCTAGTAATTCAAACCCTAAATCACGAATTTTTGCATGGCAACATGAGATTTGTGTGCAGGGGCGTTGTCCTGCAAAAACAAAACACCTTTGGATAGCTTTCCGCGTCTTTTTCTTTAATATTTTCCCGTAGAGTAATGTCGAATAGTAATCTCCAGTTATTGTTCTACCCTTATCCAAAAATCAATCATGATTACTCCATGGCAATCCCAAAAACTGAAGCAAGAACTTTTCCAGCAGATTTTGGACACGAAACTTCTTAGGTCTTGGAGAACCAGAGTGTCGCCATTCCATCGATTGTTGCTTTGTTTCTGGATCGTAGAAATGTACCCAAGTCTCATCCATAGTAACAATTCGGTTTAAGAAGTCTACATCGTTTTCAAATCGAGCACAGATCGAACGCGATGCTTCTACCCTTGCACGCTTTTGGTCAACATTCAAACATTTGGGGATCCATTTTGCAGCAATTTTTCTCATGTCCAAATTGACGTGAACCATATGATGAACGCGTTCGTATGAAATATTCAGTGCTTCAGATATCCGTTTTAGCCCAATTCGACGGTCTGATAAAATCATGTCATGAACTGCATCGATATTTTCGGGGACTGACACAGAAACTGGCCTTCCGATCGGTCATCATCTTCAATGGAAAATTTACCTCTTTTGAAGCTTGCATTCCAATTTTTGACGGTCGCATACGAAGGACATTGATCACCAAGGGTATTAAGCATATCTTCGTAAATCTGCTTACCTCTTAACCCTTTTAAATACAGGTACTTGATGATGGCTCGATACTCCAATTTTTCGATTTTCACAATTTCGGTGGACATCTTTTTTCATTTAATTTATTGCGTGACTCTGGTTTACTTTTTTGACGTCAAACTTTACACTGACACTTCTAATAAGTTATTGTTCGTTGCTATGGTAACGCAATATTTTGTTTATGCAAGGAACTGGTCTAGGCTAACTAGATATCAATACATCGTAAGTGCTTGCATAGCATCCTCGACACTTTCTAGCAACTTTTTTTTTAGAAATGATCGAATTTTTAACAAAAATAGCTATTTGTGTATTAAGAGCACAAAGTGATACATTATCGATTGAAACAAGAGTCTACTATTTATTGGGAGCAAAAAATTTGATAAATAAACTACTTAGAATTTTTTTCTGTTTATTCGTTGTGGTTGCCTGGAAAACGATAAACTATTGAACAAACCTCGATGTTATGACACATTACACATTACAGCCTTAGATGTCTTAAATCCTCGTTCTTCGAGTTCGAATTTCAACCTGACATCTGCGGCTGTAATAAATGTCATAATATTTCTGGGTAAGTTAATAGCTATTAAAACTTTTAAGAGGTGAAACTACGCAATAAAAAAATTTTGGATTACAACATGAAAGTGTATCAATAGTAGAAGTACTTAATATTCTATTAATTAAATCTTCTAGAAAGAAAAGTTTGTTAATTACGAATTGAATGTTGAACAACATATTTCAAATTTGAGAGAATAGGAATGTTTACAAAAAAATGAAAAACCGTTGAAATATTGTGATAACGTCCAACATCGTCTTAAAATTAAATATATAAATTTTAAAGAATATGCAATTAGTATTTGTTATGTAGAAAAACTTACCAAAAGTATCGGCACTTATTCAAATACACAGAACACTCTCTCATTGGCTTGACGACTCAATCATTATCGTGAATACAGCGTAAAGTACTGTTTTGCGAATTTAATTTATAACGGGTGTTCAAAAAAAACTGGACTGGGTAGGTCTTGGAATTTTCTTTGGCATCTGGTAATTTTTTAATAAAGTACTCAGATGCTACGAAATTTAGGTTAAAATTTATTTTTTTGTCCTTATAACATAATAGGATTTTTTATTCGATTGTATCATTAAAAACTATTTCTCGGTTTGAATCTCTGGACGAAAACTGGATATTTTCATTGAACATTGTGGTAGCTAGGACAACGTATTTTTTGTCCTAGAAAAATTTTTCGGTCGACACAAAAATATTAAAATAACTAAATTAATTTGGGGGGTCATTTAATATTATCCCTGGTATTTTTTTTTATTTTATACAATCGAATCAAAAACAATGTATGATGCACGGCGGAAAAAATATTTCGTACTCAAATCGTCCGAAATATTTTATTTTTCTTCCTTATAACATAAAATAGTATTTCTTGGGAACCAAAGATACTAAATTGCAACTTTACAGAAATGCTATTTTAAGCCACAGCTGCGTTTATATTTTCAAACAAAAGTGCATTTATTAGTTGACATTGGACTGGAAATGCCAACAATTTGTTAATGACGAGTAATCAGAATCAGTAATTGTCTTTGTTTTGTAACTTGGGACAAGAAAAAAATACAAAACTGGTTTCACACTGATGCGTTTTTCCGGACGCGAAATTCCGCCGGATACGTTTTGCAGAAAGTAACAACTCACGTATTTGTATGTGAATGTTCACATTAAAGCGTTTTTTTCGCATTGTCCGCACGTTTCCGCAACATGCTGACGAAAGAATGCTCACCGACAAATTGTATCTTTTTTGGTAATGTAAGGTAACAAGAAATTTCGTTGTTTATGTGAATAACAAACAAAAATAACAATCTCGAATGGTCTACTGTAAGTTCGCAAGAGATTGTATCAGACAAACACCGAGAATCACTAGAAAGCTGTTTCATCCTTTTGGGACTCTTCATCATTTTCGTACGTGTTGCGAGTCGACACTAGATGTCGCAACACCTATCGGTCATAGACCACCTTTATTGATGTAAATATTATATTTTTTCGAAGACAAATAATCCATAAAACAGAAGTTTAATGTTTCGCTTGCAGCACCAATTCATCAAATATTTATGTTTTTCATCTTTAGATTTCTCTCGACATTAGCGATAAAGGTAAAATACGGCCGTGAAGTATTTGCGGGCGTGAAGTATTTGCGGATGAAAAGTTATGACATTTGAAAAAGTGACATTTTAACGAAAAATGTTCACAATCATTGTTTTGTAGACCATTTTATCTTTTCACCCATCATTGTTCACTGCTCAAAACCGTCTTATTTCCACTTTCACTTCCTTTTATTAAGTTTTTAGTTCTACACACATTTTTTCTTTAGAAAAAACAAAGTTTAGAGGCAGCCCCCCCCCCATTTAAAAAAAATAATTAATCATTTACTTGGCGAAGCGACGTATCAAGTACCACCATCGTGTTCTAAACACATTTTTGTATAATAAGAAGCGAAATTTAGAAGGCCATATAATTATAAGGCTCTTAATTAAAGCTCTTCAAAACCGTTACTTTTAAAAAGAGATGAGTTTAAAGGGCTCAATTATAGTAGTACTGATGCACGAAATAAACCCACTGTTCGCATACTAAACGACGTCCCGATGTTTTTGGTCCATGAGATTCTTCATTTTTCACTCCTTGTATTTTGCCTTGGAGTCTAACCTGTAAAAGGCGATATCTTTCAGAATTTCTCATGATTTCTTTTTTTAATTTTTCATTTTACGGAGCACCTCATCATTAGGAAATTGATCTATACAAGAGTCCAAATGCTTTTAATTTATTGCAGGGTACTTCAGGCAACGTCCACGTCTCAACATCATATCAAATAATTCAAAACAACTTTTCAATAGAAATGAGTACAGTTTAAAACATTTTATGCTGAGATATATTCAAAGGCGCTAGAAACTGAGCCCAGAGTAATGAAAAACCCTCCAAATGGGATTATTGGTTCTGAATTATCGCTCACCAATTTTGATGCCGTTGATTACTTATTTGTAATTCCTCCGCCTTTGAGGCCGGACCATAGGGTGCCCTTGCTGTAATCTTGGTCATGTTTATTGATAACAAATTACTCGGAGTTAAATTTTTACATCCGGCAGGCAATGAAAATTTTATGCTACATCCTCGTTTGCGGCAATAAAAATATTTTTTTACATACCCGGTTTGAACGTGTTAAGAAAACACACGGTATATGATTTTCATAAAATTTTGTATATATTTTATATAGCAACGTAAGTTTATCTAGTTATATTTTGGGCAAAATGGGTCGTTTATACTTATGCCGCAAAACTGTGATTTTTTTTCTAAAATATATAACGGTTAGGTGTGAATATTTTGAATTAGATTAATCTGGAAAAACAAAAATTGGAACAAGAGCTTATCAGAAAAGTTCTATTGGTTTGAGCTATTCATGTAAATAGATCTCTATTAGAAATAGAAAACCACAATACGCTAAAAGGTATAATTTTTAATGTTTAATTTTCTTAGAATAATTTGTAGTGCGGTATTTTGTCTTTCTGATACATTTTTGATAATTATTTAACTAAAACTTAAAAAGTGTGTAAAAGCTTTGCATTTTTATCTTACAATTTGAATACATTAACAAATAATATACATTACAAAAATAATTGCAAAAATATTTTCGGTATTACGCAGGATAGTCGTAAAAATGATTTTTTTTTGGTTTAATCATTGCTTTAATGCTGTATTGGTAGAAAATATTGTTACAGCATAACATAGTTTTGAAAATTACTGGGGCTTAAATGATTATAACATCTTATTAAAATTCAGTACAGTGTCATTATTACCTACTATTATTAGTACTACTACTAATAATTGTAAAATGTTGGCAATCAATTAATGGTGTATTAAAAGCATAATATTATAATACAAACTTCCCGATTAAAAAATGTTGGCAGTTTTGTCAATGCAACACCCATTAAGTAGTTTCAAATACGAAATGTATTTTATATTAACTATACTTTTAAGTGTATTAATTTTTTTTTTCATATAAAGCACGTCTATTAAAATCACGAAATATAAGTTTACCAGTACCTAACTAAAAAAAAGTTTTTGTGGACAGATGGCCAGAAAATCGAGCGCGTTCGAAATTCAATTATTCAAAGGAGCAAATAATTGCTATTGGTTCCCTTTAGGGTTGCATTGTTTGAATCGCAGGGGAATTTCGTCCTATGGCTTACTTACTTCAAGCTATTTGAAAACGTTAGTAGCCACCAGCGTATTTAGTTAAGATCAGATATACACTTAACTACATCCCTATGAATAAATAATTCAGTGTATTTTTTTATTATTTTTGCTGTTGTTTGTTTAATTGAAAAAAAAGTTCTTGAACGTACTAAGTACTATCTAATTTCAAAAATCGTTTTTAAAGTTAATTGCTGAAAAAGACCATCATATTAACTGGTATTTAATGTAAATTTTACGGATTAACGTGTATTATGCACAAGTGGTTAGAAACAGAACTGTTACAAAACAGTATGCATATATTTTAGCAACGTTTTCGAATCGCTTTATGACCTACCCTCTTTAAAATTTTTTGGCACTGTACACTCCACTTGTTTCGGCAAATTCTCTACAACTAAATCTATGAATAAAAATAGTATAAAGTAATTAATTCACCCTAACTTAACCTGAAACGGGATTATCGCAGGTTTAGCCCCGAGCTATTAGGGTTCCATTTTTGGATGTTGAATAAATAGGAAGCTTTTGACATGTACATCTTAAATGGTTGCATTGAGAAACCACAATGTGTACAAGAAAAATATTTATAATCAGACGCAGCTGTCAATGGCCCTTAATCTCTCCACAACACATAGGAAAATTTAGTCGAATTTGTTGATGCAAACGCTATTGTATTATATTTTATTTTGATGTATTCAAATAGAATGATTTAAAATGAGTAATTGATTTATGTATGCTAAAACCTTTTCCCTATATGTACGTGGTTACTCGTTTTTTTTACACAATTTTTTTAATTATAAATTGTGTGTGTTTCTGTACTGATGTTAAAAATAATACACAATTTAACTTACATTTTCTGATTATTAATTATTGCCTTTTGTTGCAGATCAATAAATAGTTCTAGTTGGAGAATTGGTAAAGTGTTTTTGTTTTCCATTAATCATACCTAGGAACTTACTTTATCACATAAAATTCTAACCAACTTCACTATTTAACACATCACCCTGTAAATGATGAATAGGGATCATTTTGAACTTTGAGAAATGAATTATCGGAAGCAAAATTAAAGATTTCTGGTATTATACAGGATGGTGCACTACCATCAAAATCACAAACAATGCCAGAAAATGGTCTGAGACCTCTCTAGGTGGAGGTGGAAGCACAAAAACAATTCAAATTCTTGAAATTACCGACGTTTCGGTTTCGTTTTTTCTATTAGGAATCATATACCGTGTGTCCCAGGGAGAACGCAACATAGGATTTTTATTAAGGCAAAATATAGAACGGATCTACTTGTGCTATGATATTTTTCACCGTCGCGATACGACGTGCGTTGTAAGTGTCAGTTGAAGTGAGAAAGAGAGAGCGGTTTGTGTGTGTGACGATTGTCATGTCTACCACAACTGTAATATTCCTTTTGACATTTCTCAACCTAAAAATTTATTATTTTGTTTTTTGCGAAAATTCTAATTGTTTAGTCACTTTGATGTGATCGCTTTCTCAAGTAAGTACAACTAATTTTTTACATAATTACGCATAATTATTTTCGTAAATTAATTTTAGGTTATAAACAAAAAGTACATTATAAAGAATATTAAGCTGATTTAAGATGCAGTTATATCAATATGATTAAAAATGCCTATGAAAGTATAATTATGTAAACTGATTTTGGTTTCATTTTTATACAGCATGTTAAGAAATTCACGATATAAGACCGATACTTGTGTAAAACACGATGAAGGAAGAACCAGGAGACGATAGTTTCATAGGCAAGGAATATTATTATTTTAGTACCTACCTAAAAAGTGATTTAACTTGGAATATTATTTGCAGGAGTCGTACAAGCTAAATGTAGGTGAACAAAAATGTTGTGATTATTTGAGAATGCCAAATAGTTAACAGCTTTGAATGTTTGAACTCATAAAAACAATAAGGTTTGTATTTTAAATTATTTTCTTTGTTTCATATTCTAAATTTCAGATCATAAATTTAAATCTCTGCAAATGCACATGAGATCTATGCACACAATCGCCAAACCTTTGTAAAATGAATTTAAATTATGTTTATTAATAAAATTGATTTTCTTTGAAAGTCGTGTAAAATTCTTGTTTGTGATTTTTGGTGGTCCTGAAAAGGACCGTTTTGGTTTTTGGGTGGGTATGCAAAAGTGAAAGCTACATTTTATTTAAGCCAGCAACTGCTTATATTAAATGCTCGAACTGCAGTCCATTTACTGCTAAACAATGCCCTAATCGATTATAAAAATTGCGTTGCACATTAGAGTTTACGTTTGCAGGAAAATTAAAGCAAACTTCTACAATTCTGTCCTTTAGTGACTCGACAGTGATGTGTGGTCGATCTGTATACACTTTAAAGACAATGTATGACCATACGAAAAAGTCATTACGAGACAAATCTGGTGATCTCGGTGGCCAAGCAATTTCACCAACTCTTCCAATCCAAGTCCTGGGCAACGTATCATTTAAGAGGCCTTTTACCAGATTAGCACTATGAGCTGGACACCCATTGTGCTGATACCAAACAACAATATCCTCTTCAGCAACTTCGTGCAATGCTGGTATCACATGCTCAATTAATAGGTCACGGTACTTAACAGCAGTAAGTGTACCCTCAATAAAAAAAAAGACCTATTACGGTATTGGAAAATATCCCAGCCCAAACATTTACTGATTGGGGATATTGGGTGTGAGCTGGTATAAACAGATGAGGATTTTATGTGCTCCAAAAACGGTAATTTTGAATGTTTGGTGTTCCATTTAATGTAAAAGTGCATTCATCAGTAAAATACAGATTTTTAACAAAGTTATCGTCATTATTAGAGTTTTCCATTAAAATTTCACAAAATTCTTGTCTTTTTTCAGCATCCGTTCTAAAAAGCTCTTGATGTTGAGAATAATGGTAGGACTTATACTTGTGTTTCTTTAATATTCTATGTACACACTTTTACTTAGACCGCAGTCAACACTTAGTTGTCGAACACTTATGATCGGATTATGCTGAACTGCTGCTAGTACATCAATCTCGTCGTTGTTGTTGTTAGGCCTGTTAAGCTGCACCAGCTTTGACCGCTTGTAAACACTGCCAGTATTTTCAAAGGTTTATAATACTCGCATGACTGTACTAGCACTTGGAAACGGTCGATCTTGAAAAAGTGCAGCAAATAATGCTGAACAGTTTCTATAGCTTTCACCACTGCATACCCATTTAACCATTTGAACTTTTCAGCAGTTGTATACACACTCATTATTGCAGAAAGTTATAAAAGTAGCGCTAATAATTCAAATTTAAGTTGGTTGCTGCAACTTCAGAGCAATCAAAATGACACATACCGACGTCGCATTGGTTGAAAATTTCAAAGCACTAGTAGATCCATTCTATATTTTGCCTTAATAAAAGTCCTATGTTGCGTTCTCCCTGGGACACACGGTATACATTCGACGTTTTTAACTTTGATCACTTTTAATATTTTTTAATTATTCACATTTTTATGACTTCATCTTTCATTGATGATAGAATTCCCTGATGACCTATCAACTTATTTATTGAATAATCTTTGATAAAACTCTCACACAGTGCGCGAAATGTCGGCAAGTTCAACTATTTGAGTTGTTTTTGTGCTTCCACCTCCACCTGCCTCAGACCTAATTCAGAACTAATAAACAATTTTAAAGAAAACCTCAGTTTAATGCCAAAAAACTTTACGATATACATACAGCTGGTCGAAATACGATATATCGGTTATTAAAAGAGATATCAAAAAAAGTTACATGTTAACAACAATTATAGACCGCTTCTAATGTCACATTTTAAAATTATTTTTGTATTTACAGAGTGTTACATATTACCAGGGTGAACCAAACATACTTTTTTTTAACGAGACACCTTATATATTATTCCAAATTTAGATTAAGCTCATATCCGCCGTATTCTCAGTATAGGGTTTCATTACTTTATACAGGATATTTCAAAAGTTATAGTCAATTGTATACGAAAATCATGCTCATTTCAACCTCCTGTATATCCTAGACAAAACAACTTAATTATAATTCTTTTTTAAGCATAACTTTTGACGTTAATACAGTGTTACAAGAAAGTGTTATTTCTTTATTATTGCACCAATGGAATATAGAGCAAGCCATAACGCGAGCACATGATTTTGTCAATTTTTTAAATGAATCACCCTGTATTTTATTCTAAAAGTGAAAATACACTTTTTGTTCATTCATTTTAATTAGTACTCCTTATAGCTAAAATTGTTAATTTCTGAGATATTTTCAATTCAATAACAGAGATTTTTTTGTTGAACTTCTATTATAACAAGTTAGCCATGAACAAATAAAAGTGTGGCTTATTATTATAAAAACTTAAAAATATTGGTTATTAAGACAAAATTCTTATAAAGTGAAGTCATTTTATAATAAATGTTCAAAGGTCCTCCAAAAACATCAATGCAATATTGCAGTCGATCTCCAAATTCTCGACTGACATTTCTTAACATTTCAACATTAATACTTTGGAATACTTCTCGTATTCTATTCTTCATATTATCTGGTGTGGTTGGAGGTACTTGATACACACGGTTTTTCACATAACCCCACATAAAGAAATCAATTTTAGTTAACTCTGGTGAACGAGCTGGCCATGCAATGGGTCCTCCTCTTCCCACCAATCTTCCGGGATAATGGGTATTAAGATGATTACCAATTAATCTAGTGTGGTGTACCGGAGCTACATCGTGTAATAACCACATTCTTTGACGAATGTTAAGGGACACGTTTTCTAACACTAGTGGTAAATGATTTTCTAAAAAGTTCAAATAGATCTAACCATTCACTATTCCATCAAAAAAATGTGGACCAATTACGTGATCTCCAACTATACCACCACAAACATTCAAAGACCACCTAGTTTGACTCATGAGTTTCTATAAAATGGAGATTACTTGTCGAATAGTAATAGAAATTGTGTCTATTCACAGTTCCATATTTATGAAATGTGGTTTCGTCTCCAAAGAGGACAAAACTCAAAAAAAACCGCCTGATTATGAATTTGTTGTTGACCCCATTCGCAAAATGCAACCCTTCTGGGATAGTTATCTTCAAGTAACTCTTGATGCAATGGATATGGTATGGATGCATTTTATTTCCAGGCAGTATTCTTCGGACACACCTGTCACTAATATCATGATAACGCGAAATTTCACGTGTACTCACATGTGGATTATGGGTAACTTCAAGCATCACGTTTAATTCATTTTCTCCGTTAAGTACAGGTTTTGTCTTTTCTTTTTTTTTTCATAAACTACTGAACCCGTACCATTAAAACGATCTAGTAACCTTTCCAACGTTATTTTCTCAGGTTGCTTTTGCGCGGGATATTTCTCTTTGTAAATTCTTTGTGTACACAATTTTTCATACATTCTCCCAGTTCATTTTGAACAATATTTAAGTAGTTACAATTTAATAAACACTACACGATTTCAAATGACAGGGTACTAATAATTACTGAATTATATAATAGCATTCGTTTACTGCTAATTTGATATTATAGAAATTTTAAAAATAAATCTCTTTCTGTTACTAAATTACAAATATCTGAGAAATTAACAACTTTAGCTATAGGGAGTACTAATTAAAAATGAAAAAACTTAAAGTGTATTTTCACTTTTTTAATAAAATACAGGGTGATTCATTTAAAAAAATTGACAAAATCATGTGCTCGCGTAATGGCTCGCTCTATATTCCATTGGTGCAATAATAAAGAAATAGCACTTTCTCGTAACACTGTATCAATGTTAAAAAGTTATGCTTAAAAAAAATTACAATTAGGTTGTTTTGTCTAGGATATACAGGAGGTTGAAATGAGCATGATTTTCGTATACAACTGACTGTAACTTTTGAAATATCCTGTATAACGTAATGAAACCCTATATTGAAAGTACCGCGGATATGAGCTTAATCTAAATTTGATATAATATATAGGGTGTCCCATTTAAAAAAAAGTATGTTTGGTTCACTCTGGTAATATGTCTCACCCTGTAAATACAAAAATAATTTTGAAATGTGAAGTTTGAAGCGGCCTATAATTTTTGTTAACAAGTGTTTTTGATATCTTCTTAAATAACCGATACATCGTACTTTGATGCACTAATACGGCACCCTGTATATATTGGGATTACTCGAGACTAAATTTTTATTTGGTTTAAACATGGGGCTCGATAAATACGTACCATACCCAAGTTGGGTTGTTTTAAATGGAAAGCCCTATTATTCTTTTGAATTATACCATAAAAAAAGTATGTTCTTTTGACATTTTCCTACTACAACTTACTTCTGTGTTTGAGTATAGGTAAATCGATTTTTCGTGATTTGCAGACCGAAAAAAAATAGGCAACCTTGTTTCACATTACCTTAGTACAAGCTTTCAATATTTACTATTACGTCATAATGTACAGGATATTTGTAATACAACCGCATAACAATAACTGCTTAAAGTTGGTTCGATACTTTTTTCGTACGTGGCAAATATGCTAATGCTAATATATTACACAATGATCAAGAACTATTCAAAAATTCTTTCGAATCAAGTTATAATCGTATTAATATGAAGGGATTTGTGTAGTATTTAATATGTATTTAATGATTTTTATGTAATCGTAAGATTTGAAAACGACAGGTTGTAGATATTTATAGGACGGATATAGAACTTACTTAAGACCTCAATATAATTAATTATTAATTTAGTTTTGACTGTAGTGATTTAAAGTTTTACGCCCCTGATTGGTACACACCTACCACGTATTGTATAAGTTTTAAGCCGTTTTAATCCCTTTAGTGGCAACCCAATAAAAACAAAGAACGAACGAAAGAGCATTATTATGCCTCCAATCCTGTATTACTGTAATTGTTATTAATTACTATATTACTCATGTTCCTCTAATTATTTCTTTTGAGAATATTAATATACCTAAATGCATTTAATAAATTGTAAAAACCTTCTAGGGTCAGAAGGGCCTTTAATAGGAGTTGAAAAAACAAAAAACAATGGTCCTTTTTTACGCCAACGTTTCGCCTACTGTTAAAAAAGGACTATTGTTTTTTGTTTTTTCAACTCCTATTGAAGCCCCTTCTGACCGTACAAGGTTTTACAACTTATTATAATAAAACAAAGGAGGAATTATTTACTAAACTAAATGTATTTATTCCAATAGTAATGAATATAAATGAATACAATTTGTTTGTTAGCAAAAGACATCCTATTATAGTCTATTCATTTTACCCTGCTTGGTGTTTACAACGGCGGATATACCGCAAGGCTTATGAGACTTTAATCTCAGGCTCCGAGCACATAAGGCCTACGTTATTTTTTTCGGTATGTATGAAAAATGGGAATTCTCCTGATAATTTGATAATTGTAGATTGCAATCCTTCTATAGGAGACAGGGAAAATAAAACTCTTTCAACTTCTAGTTACTTCGCGACGTTTCGGAAACGTTCCATTTATTAACATAAACGGTGGTGTTTCCTTCTTCAGGCGGTTGATACACTGGAATGTTATCAACCGCCTGAAGAAGAAACACTACCGTTTATGTTAATAAATGGAAAGAGTTTTATTTTCCCCTGTCTCCTATAGAAGGATTGCAATCTACAGTTATTTTTTCCTAGAACACAGACAATTCACTGCATTACTAATTTTTGTGTAGTGTGTTTTCAACGTTTTTGTCAAAACGAACGTTGAGGAAGAACTGTTACAAATTAAAATGGAAAAATTTAAAAAATATTTTTAAATAACTTGGTCAGTACGGTAACAACCTGTACATAACAGTTGGTTTGTCATATCGATCTCTTCATCAACATTAGACAGTACAGTTATAATAATAGGTAAACTCACGTTATTAATGTCAATTTATCTAAAAAAAACTTTGAGATTAAAATAATGTTAATGTAAATTGACTGTAAATTTCAAATTTAAAAAAGTACCATGTCCCTTTGACTTATCAATGAGAGTACTTGTGTGTTGACAGGCATTTGACATGTTATTATTTAAATTACTAAATAATCATGTTGACTGCTCGTATTTGTTGTGTGAAGTCGATTTGTATATTCCTGTTCGTTTTTCTGATTTATTTTATTTGAAAAAAACTAACACTGTAATTACTTTCTTAATTATGTTTTTTCATAGTATATCTCATTAAATAAATATAATAATGTTAAGTGAAATGCATGTCTTGCGACATCTCGTGTATAAAGAACACGTACAAGTAGAATAAACCAAGAAATGCCAACAGGTAACTGTAACGACTGTTTAAAAAACCACGAGTTTAAAAGACTAACCGCCTTCTTGTACAGTTGTATACCGCACTTAAGTATACATTAAGGGCTCATAATAAGAGCGAAATGCGTATTAGGTGTATGCTATTGTACAGAAATACTTGGCTTGCTATTGACACGAGTGTTTAAGCATTTAAAGTTACAGTTTCTGATAACGATAATGTACATCAAACATTCACAGTCGTTACAGTTAACTGTTAGCATTTCTTAGTTTATTCTATTTGTACGAGAGTTGAAAAGCCCAACCGCCTACTTGTACATTTGTATACATACCGCACTTAAAGTATACACCTCTGATGAGCTCATCATAGGAGCAAAATACGCATTCGTTGTTATGAAAAAAAAAGTTATGAAAATTTTTCTTATAAACTTTTGTTCAGTTGGGCTTACTTAAGCCCTGAAAAGTTTCAATTTAAAATTTGTTTTTTTAATCTCAGAAATGGGTTAAAGAAAAAATTTGAAAATTTATATGGTGAAATACGTTAATATGATACACAATTTATTCAAGTTTTCAAAAAAATATATTAAGCAGTAGCTTAGATACCGGGGTAGCTGTGAGGATATTATTAAAAAAATGTAAATCTTATAAATTTCGATCACCCTGTACGAATTTTTGAATAAGTACTTTATTACGGACAAAAAGTGTTCTTTCAATTTTTTCGTTAAAGTAATATTTTTCGAAAAAAATCGTTTTCTTTTAATGTCTGTTTTTCGTTTGATTTTAAAGCAAAATACAAATTTTAAATAAATAATAGGAGGCTTTCTGAATTAAACAACTGCAATTGTTTTATGACCATAGTTGTATTTTTATTTCATTTTTATGACATAAATATTGATAAAAAAGATAAAAAGTTCTAAATCATGACATGTGTGGAGTCACAAGGAAACATTTTGAGCATCTCTTGTAAGATGTAAATGTAATATTAATTGTTAAGTTATTTTTATTGTTGATATTTATTTTAAATAAATTTATAAAATAAAAAAATAAAATTTTGAGTTTTACACTTCTTTTTCAATGACAACTTTACCATTATAATTTTTGATGCGAAAAACAGACATTAAAGAAAACGATTTTCTCGAAAAATATTATACTAACGAAAAATTAAAAGAACACTTTTTTGTCCGTAATAAATTGCTTATTCCAAAATTCGTAGAAGTGAATACTTGTATTATACATTACATTAATTATACATTAATTTTGTGTAAAATATTCGTTTGAGACTTGATAATGACAATAATGTTTTTTTTTGTCGAAACCGGTCGTCCCGTACATAAATGTTTGAAATAAAATTTCCTTAGGATAAGGTGTACCTCAATCAGACTTTTAATTATATAATCCTAAGCACAACCTCAATTATTTCGTTAATATTTCTAAGGTTTACAATTTTTTAAATAACAACCTCACAGCTATTCCGATATCTAAGCCACTGCTTAAGATTTTTTTTTTTAATATTAAATTGTGTACCATAATGATATATTTTACAATATAAATTTTCAGATTATATATTTAACTCATTTCTGAGATAATAAGAGAAAACCAATTTTAAATTGAAACTTTACAGGGCCCAACTGAACAAAAGTTTATAAGAAAAATTTTCATAAAATTTTATGCTTAGTAGCGTAGTATAGTTTGCGACCTATATTTTTGGACCACCCTGTATATACTTTCTGCGTGTCATGCATCGTTACACTTAATTGATTCTTATATTAGCTTGAATAATTCCGAAAATCCTAATGGACTGTTATCATCATAATCCATAAGCAAATTTCAGTTTTTAAAAATTTCCAAACTATGTATAGTAATGTTGATATTTATAACAATAAATTTATTTTAAAAAAATATATACAACAGATTTTTCGTGACAGATACAATTTGTAATTGTTCTTTTAATAGTTTTCCTCTCCTTTTGTTTGTTAAAACCGCAGTTTTAGTTTTGTAATGGTTCCTTATAATCAACTGTAATATTTGTTCTGTAAATAAATAAATAAAAATTCCAGCATATTTAAGAGAAACAAACAGAAACAAAATTTAAAAAGTTTTGTAGAACGAGAAATGTACCCAAGAACATTTAAATTAATTAGAACAGTCAATTTGGTTGTTAATTAATTTCTATAAGAAAATTAAGTCATCGATGTCTCTTATGGTATTTAAATTAAGAAGTTTAAAAATTGGATCATATAAATGTTATTGTAATATAATAACTAATTATTGCTACTTAGTATATCAAAATCAACAGTTTTGATAACATCTGCATACAGTATATACTTCTCAATTACTCATTCCACTAGGTTGCACACTTTATTTATTTTGGAATTACTGGTCCATTTTTACATTTTGAAGAGTTTGACACTTTCGTGGCATTAAATCAACAAATAAAAGCCCTAATCTGTATTGATGATACCAATATTAATAAGCAACACGTGATCTTGTAAGTGGCACGTGCCTCCACCTTATTAAGTTACATTCGCACGCGCGTATATTTGTAGGAGTCGTTTAAACGCTAAAATTGGGGTGTTGGTGTTTTACATAAAGAATAAAAACTAAGTGTATCCACGTGTCTATTTTGTATTTTCAAAGCTCAAAATTAACCGACACCATCATAACGGAGGCTACAGCTGATGTTATCTTAATCGTTATTAGGATTAATGTCTGTGTACATTTTAAGCTGCTATTCAAATATCATTGAAGCATGCATTCAAAACCAATTCAATAAGATGATCGTTAAACAGATTTAATTATTTAATCCACATAAAATCCTAAAATAAAACGTGTACAATTCGTTAAACAATTGTTGAAAAAATCTTTGTTAAGAAGATGCAAATGTACGTAAATTAAAACAAGAGATTGTCACAAACCTGTACATAAAACGTATAAGAAAAAACTCTAGAAAACATAATTAACAACTTTTGTTTTATAGATATATTTTTTGGATAATTATCATTCTTCAAGAACGTAATTACTTATCTTTTTAAAAATGTAAACAAAACTTAATATTTTAATTTAATACATAGTTAAGTTAATATTTTTTTAAATTTTTAAAAATATAAAATATAATTCTTTATAGTGCCATTTTGTCTTAACCGATTATTTTCAAAACATGCTTATCACTACCACATTTTATCAAAATAATAGAGAGTAATCTACATGATTACATGCCTATTTATGTAATTACTTATCGTACAAAATTTATTTAAATAAAAGTTGTGTAAATTTAAATTACGAATCCTTTTTCTTCCTTTTTTTTGTATCGAAAGCACGAACGTGCTTTAAGAGAGCAGGAGTGGTTGAATATTCATAGAATTTTAGGATGATGAGGCCTTTATGCGATACTAATATAACATAATACTAAAAGATATGTAACTAATTTTTTGGTTATAAATCATAGACATTGTAAAAAGATTTTTGTTTCTGTTTCATAACACCCAATTGAAAACATCGTGACGGTTATCCGTCGTTCGTATAAACAATCGAAGGGTATAAGATATACAAAATTTTATCATCTAAGCTCTAAAACAACTGCCAAGATAGAATTGTTTTACTGCTTCTGATTTATGTGACTTACAAACTTAAATTAATAACCGAAATTGACATCCTTAAAAATTATTTATTACTTAACGGAAATGCATGCGGTAATGGAAAATAATATATTATTAAATTAGTTGTATTAGCAGTCTATGTTCAACGATAGGAATTATGACACGACGAGCGGAGCGGAACGAGTTGAACAATAAACCCCTTATACAACGAATGTAATATAATATTTTTTCCAATTGCGTTATTAATTTATTAAATGTAAAAAATTTCTTTCCAAAAATAGTTGAATAATAAAATTATTATACCACGCAATTTGAAAATAGTATATTATTATACGAGTTAAATAAGAAAGGCTATTATTGCACGAGTTGTTTAGAGGACAACGTGTGTAATATGCAATTTTATCGACTTTGCATCTTAAATCTAAAAAAAAATTAAAAAGGTAACTCCATGTTTAAACTTTGACATTTATTAATTTTTTTACGACGATAAATTTGGCGTCCATTAAATTTGAATTAATCATTCAAATACCAACTTGAAGCACGGAACAGTATCGTTATAGACTTTAATTTACTTTATAACGATACTGATATTGGTGTCGTTATAGACGTTTTAACGTTGCGAGGTCGAAAAAACATATTTGTAGACAAACAAAAACATAGTTCAAATAAAAGTCATAGAAAAATTTGCAACAATTTTCGTTTAATAATTTTTAAAAATAATTTATAAGTATACTTAATATTATTAGTGAATAAAGATCATATTTTATTTATAGGATGTGAAGTAAAAAATTCCACCAAAGACAGTGGCATCTGTTGCACTTATAAGTACTAAGTTCACAAAATTTCCCAAACATTTTGTATTATTTTAATTTGCTGAGAAGCAATAGAATAAATAAAATTATGCTACGTAAGTGCAAAATCACACGTTCAAATTTTACATCTTTTAATGTTATAAAAATTTTCAAAACAAAATTTTTAATATTTAGAAAACCAGATATATATTTTCCTGATTTTTCTTTATTATATCTAATTAATTATTCATATAGAACATTACATCATTTTTTATTATTGTGTTGTGAAGTAAGTGTATCTAATGTATGGTGCCCCAGAAGATCAGTACAAACCTGTATAGTGTAATGACAAAACCATCAAAACATTTTTCTTCACAATGAATTTTTCATTTGTCCCATTGGCCTTTTCAATCCATTACATGTTAGTGCAACCTTCTATAGTGCGAATCGTCTACTA
The DNA here is from genome assembly GCA_030710515.1 of Abscondita cerata. NCBI lineage: Eukaryota > Metazoa > Arthropoda > Insecta > Coleoptera > Lampyridae > Abscondita > Abscondita cerata. The sequence continues at coordinate 239,289 of JALBCR010000217.1, forward strand.
GATTATCATGAAGATTGCAATTGGAATCAAAGTAGACTAGATAGCCTATCGCAAATTAATTTTTATGATTTGATGGCTAACAAACCAGTAACGAAATTTAATATGGTTTGTTTTGTTGATCAGTAAGATGAGTTACTATAACAAGCTAAAGTAATAGTATATTTTACTATAAGAAATGAAAGTTTTTTTGTGAGAGATAAATTTGCTCACGAGCAATAGCGAGTACTCAACATCTGGAACGAAAAAAATTAAAGCAATAAAAAAACAAATATCTTTTTTCCACGACATACTTAGAAAACGGACGTTTCTTCTGTACAAATAGTGAGAAAAATTGGTTTTTCCTCACTAGCGAAGAAAATAATGTCGTGTTACAAAAATGTCTCTTTAAAAAAATGTAAGAATGTGTTATTAGAACTATATGCGCCTAGTACTTAGTTAAACAATTTAATTTAGTATTCAATCAGGTTTGTTTAATTTAATATCTTATATTTCAACTACCCTGCATTTATTGGTTAGAATTACGCGGCTGCGCTATGACAGATTGAGATCACACCGATACCACAGAATACTGTAGCGAGACTATTGGGACTCACCTATTATCAACTTTTGCTTTTACGTACGAAAATGTGACGAAATTCTGTAACAATAAGTTACATTTACAATAAATATTACTTCAATCATTAGGTTGTTGTTTTGGGGAATGTCGTGGAAAAAATGTTGTGTCTAACACATGAGGAAAGCCTTTTTCCACTCTCACTCTAATGCCTCGCTACGCTCGTAAGGCAACTCGATCTCGAGTGGGAAAAAGAATCGCTTTCCTCACTTGTTGGACAAATAACTATTAAATACGTGGAGGTTAAGATAAAAGAATGACGTGAATTAAGTCTTTAATACAGATTTCTATCAATTTTGTTGCAACAATTTTAAAGTGCATGTTACTTTGACTACTAGAGATGAAAATGGAACTTTCATACTATGACAAACACTACAAAAAACCTATTAATCTAAATTATTAAAGTATAAGGAGGAATTAATTTCTAGCAAAACATAGGGTTTCTTTTAACGATAGTGATTTTTTCAAATATTTTCTACCTAACGGTAGTTAACGAACACATGCTATACCTTATTCTAATAATAATTCTAATAATGAACAAAAATTAATAAATTCATTTAGTAATACAAAATCTTTTACAATCGGTTTCAATTGAGATTTATTAAACGAACACAAATAGAATACATCTTTTATATTCTAGTTCTGCCATCTGCATCTGTGAACTTGAATCATCACAAATGTTGAATTTTCTATTTTCTATTACTTAAATTCCGCCAAATAAAGTTTGAATAATGAAATTCGTAGTTTGGTAAAAGATAACATTCCTGCAATATATAAATAAATAAAACATCCAAATTATACGCAATATTTTTGCAGCTAAAACATTTTTGTTAGAATGCAAGAAACAGTGATCAAAATATTTAAAAATTACATAAATTGTAAAGAAAACATTATTACGTTAATATATTAAATAACAGTAAAACCCGCATCTTTCTACCTCACATGGTTAATAAAAATTTAGCAATTTAGTATACAAGATGATCCTTTTAAAATAACAAATGTCACTTTGAAATAGAAGTATTTTCATGACGTGAATACAAAAATAGAATAGAATAGAGTTTATTTGTACACATTTTATATAACGTTGTATTTTGTATACAGATTGTATCATGACGAGATTCTCTAATAGTTTATGAAGAAGTAGTCCGAATTAAATTCTAAAAATTCTCGTGACTAGGTTTCGACGTAAGTTTTATCTGAATAAAATGTTGAATTCTTGTAAGCGCTTCCGGTTTAAGTTGACTGTGTGCATTATTCTTTATACATTTAGCCGTTTTCGAAATATTTATGTTTTTGAAAAAAATTACATATAAACCACATTCTTCAATCCAATGTGACACAAAGCCGTTCAAGAACTCAAACAAATAAGATAGATAATTCATTAATAGAAAGATTCAACTTAAAAAATTCCAACGCAGCTTTAACTTCCAACCCGTTTTTATCCAAAATGGCTGCTTTAGCGACAAATACTAAGAGTACCTACTACCTTCTGAATGTAAAATTAAATGGAGAATAAGTCTGCTTAGTCAAAAATGACATACAATGCGACGCAAAAAAGTTATGGTTAATTCAATTCAGGAACAACACTGTATGTGGCGTCATCTAACATTTGAAAAAAAACTAAGTTAATATTTGAGTTTCTCGTCATCAATACTGGGTATGAAAGGTATGAACGCACCTGCACCACACGTCGGTTAAATAAGGAGCGTGGTGTTTATATAACTCCACCAAAACTTTTTGTTATTTGGGAACAATCCTAACTAATCTTCGAATTATTTAATTACTTGTAGGTTGACGGGTCCGCCGTTCGTAAATCCCGAATTTCTTTTGTCTGTGCACACTGTCGAAGTGCGGAAGTTTAAAAAACTTCCTTGTCAACGCAAGGGCCATTTTATTAATCGTTTTTACCTGGAGGCAAAACTAACCTATGAACTACATTTACGTCCTTCTTTGTTGCTGGCGATATCTCTTGGATGTATCTTCCTATAAGGCAGAAATTGTCGCAATCCACCTACAACGGAGATGCTGCAAATTATTGATAGCAGGGGACTTTCATCCTTGACACTTGCTTAACACAAAACTGGCCTGCATTTATACTGTCGCCGATCTCGAGGACACCTGACCGAATCACCTCCTACGGTCTAGAGTATTCGCACGCAGTGCGCCCGTTGTTCACAACGACATCTTCGACTTCTAGAATTGGGTCTTCTATCATATCCCAGCGAGCTCCTTCCGATCTTCAAGTAACTGTGTCATTAGCAAGGACCTCGTTATCAGCTTTACGTACAACCATAACCAGATAAGTTATCGTTTTAAGAAACCAATTCATATTTTGCATGCGTTCGAAACCGAAGTACACGCGACATCAAGCGGTCATACCTTTAGTATTTACCTTTAGTATTTTAAGACAATTTGTGACTCGGGGTAGCCTCCATACTCTCACGCTAGTGTTGTCGGTACGAACTCCTTCAGAGTTTCGAGGGATACGCGAATCGAAAGGCCTTTTGGTTTAGCGGAAGCTACATCCTATATTTGAAACGTGTATCAGTAGTTTTAAGCCACCGCGTTGTACGTGACGAGTGTACATCCAGTTTCGTATTCACCAATCTTAAATTGGTACGCTATCCATAACGTTTTTAATAAACGAGAAACTTAACTGAACTAATTCAGATTTGATCGCGTACTACGAGCATTTAGTTATTGCTAACGCACGCAAGTTCTATGCGACAGCCTTTGTCGTTCTTACTGAATAATCTTAATATTTTAAATTGTATGTGTTATATTTATGTGTTTTTGTCTCTCTCTTAAATTTCCATTTGTTGTAGTGTGTTAGATTTTAAGAAAAACCAGTTGAATTTCTGCGGATCGGTTTTATTTCTCTCCGTTACCCAGCAGGTGGCGCCACGTTATTCAGCAGTTATTTCTTTTAGCTCTCCTAAGGACCTTCCCCATCTCACCGACTGTAGCTGGACACTGCTGTACTAACGTTTAGAAATTCGGGATCATCCAAGCATTTAGTACGCTACTTCTTGCCCAACATTTTGTGTTCCTTCTTTTCTAGGTTGCATCGCTAGAGCCGTCACTTTAAACTTTATCTATTTGTTTATTTGTGAACTGCAACCGTTACATAGTAACTAGATGAACAAAAAGACGCATTTTGTCGGAGAAATGATCAAGTAAGTTTTATGGGTTTAACTAAATTTAAGGAAAACGAAATCTCAGATCTCAGAAACCAAGCCGTTGCGGACCCATGTTCATATGAATTTTTATTTTAAAATTTTAAAGTTTGTACAAGTACTTAATTAACCGCATTTAAATAAATTAGTTTTGTTGAAGCGGAGGAGTAAGTCTACATTTAAACCTTATATTAATCTCATGCACTCCAGTTCTATCTACGATCCGTTGAATTAAGTATGGAGGTGTTTTCAATTTTATAATGTTATCATAAAATGTAGCAGCATACACGAATCGATGTTGTTTCATATTTAAACAATCGAGCTCGTTAAATTTATGCGAAATTTTATCAAATTTTCTTCTTCTTTATTTGCGTGATTACTTCTATAAAGGGTCCATATTTTGTTGCACAATAATTAAAATGAGAAAGCACTAACGACTCGCATAGAATTGTTTTTGTTTTTTTAATTAACATAAGACGGTTGAGGTATAAATTTTTTTTTAGAGCAAAATATGCTTTTTTAACGCAATTGTTAACATGTACACTCATGAAATTTAAAACTTGGACACCACAATTTCTGTAAACAAAAGTTTGCACATTGTGAAGCGGGCTTAAGGGTATCATTTACAATTCTAACAGCATGTAGTCTCAGCAGGGGTTATCTTATAGAAGGACTGTAGAATGAATCATTACACTAAGCACGTTTTAGAAAATAGGTAATTTACGTTGCTTACTTAATTTTTTCTTTAAAGAATATATTTGAAGGTATCGCTAATTAAACACCATAGCTCGATTAATTATCGAATCAAAATTTTGTTTAGGAAATGTTTACAAAATAAAATTAGAAATAATTTTGACTGATTATTACTTATTTTAAATAAATCTAACCTACTAATTATTGTAAGTTATTAAAAAAAAATCATTAAACTCTCTATTCATAATATTTAGTCCTTACAAAATGTATATTTTATGACGTTTCATTTTTTCTGTAGTTAATATAAAAAGTGAAAATAAAAACTAAGGCAATTCTTATTGTCAACGTATATATTTAGTTTTTTGACAAGAATTTATTACATAATTATAATTAAGATACCAAGTTATAGTTTAAAATTAAATGAAAACTTTTTTTAAATAAAGGTATTACTATATAAATAAATATAAGAAATCAATAATGGGTGTGACCTCCATTATTATTGATACATTCTTGGAGGCGTCTGCTCATTGACGCTATCAAGGTATCAATATAATTAATATTAATCGTTTCCATGCGGTATCAATGGCTGCAATTAGTGCATTACGGTTTACTGGTATAAAATTTGGCCCTTGTTGTCTTCGGATAACAGCAAGTATTCGAGCCCAAACATTTTCGATAATGTTAAAATCTGGGCTTTTGCTGGCCAGGGTAACAGCTCCAAGTTATTTTCTCGTATCCAATTGCGCACAACCCGCGAAGTATGAATAGGGGCGTTGTCCTTTAACAACAAAAATACATTATGAAAATGTTAATTCAACAGATCCCGAACTATTTTTTGGAGAAAGTATAGTGAAATAAGAATACTTACTTGTTGGAAAATATAATCTTCGTCTGGATAAAACACTTCGACTGAAGGTTTCATAATAGTTTCCAAAATATCTAAATACGCAGCAGAATCAAGACGTCCATCGATAGCCCAACAAACTCCTGGACCCCGCGCGCTAACCCAACCCCACACATTCACAGAAAAATAACCACTTCGTTTTTTAGGACATATGTGATTATTTTCGTAACGAGTTCCTTCCATTCTAAAAACTTTTAGTGGTCCATCGTTGCGGCTATTGAACGTTTTTTCGTCGCTAAAAATCACTCGATTCCAAAATTCCAAAGGTTCGTTCACATATCGCCTTGCAAATTCCAGACGACGTCTCATATTTTCGTCACTGAGAACTTCTTTCGCAGCAGCATTATACTTCTTTATTCCCATCTCCTTTAATCTTTTTGTGCAGTTATACGGCATCCGGGAAAATGTGTATCTGCTATAGCCCTGAGTATGTAGCAAATGGTTGTTCTGTTACGTAATGAAACAACTCGAGATCTTGAGCACGTGTAGATACTTTAGGTCTACCACTTCCGATGGCTCTTTCCAAAGTGTGTTCAAGATTCCATTTTACTCGGTAATGCCCTACGGTGCTTTTTGGTATATCTAACATACGTGAAATTTCACGCACGCTACGGCCCGCCGCTAATTCCGAAACAATCCGCGCTTTCAAATCAGCACCGAGATGAGGTGGCATTTTCACAACACTTGAAATTTTAAACTAAAATGGAATTTACATTTCTTACTTTATTTATTGGTTCACACTACCCCTTCTCAAACAGTAGGTAATTGTTTATTTATTACATACTTCTAATGACCAATGTAACAACCCTTAGAGCAATATGACTCAAAGGAAGTAAATTAAACAAGCAAGGATATTCTATTGTTATTGAAACTTATTCATAAAGTAAAGCCATTTCCTTATAATGCTAATGGACAGGATTTTCTTTTAAGTATTAAGATTACAATAGAGGACTTATAAACTTTCGAAAATATCTAATTATAAATATTTACACTGCAATTGCGCTTTTCCTTAATAATTTCTTAGCAATAACATACACGTTCTTGGTTTTAAGTTGTCATAAATTTGATATGATATAAATTTGTGTTTCTAATATTACATCACAAACTAATCTTTATTCGCCAAAAATTGTTGCTTAAGTTGTAAAGCTTCGTACACACCTGAACAACAAACCGAGCAACAAACATAACAACGAACCGAAAGTCAAACAGAACGACAAACGATCTTTTATGATTTCCACAATCCGAACAACAAACGGAACGTTTGTGCTGTTTCCATAATTATTTTCAGTAGTTTTCAGTTCATATATTTATTATTGAGAAGAGAAAATTGCGGAAAACAAGAAGATAGTGCCAACCAAATTTTTACGCACAAAGAAGAGTAAAAATTATAATTTACTTCGCTTTTTTTTTATTTTGGAAATTTCCCGCCCAAATGATGCTAATAGGGACATCATTTTTTCTTGCATTCTTAAACACTGATTAATTTAAAACATTTTTCTTCTGTCAACTCCATAATATTACCTAAAACACAACAAACCCACAAAAGGGAGGACAAAAATAAATAATTTAATTCTCCCGCATAAGTTTGTTCGCCGTTTTGTTTAGATTCGTCCAAACCTGCAAACGCATTCGCGCGCATTTTCTTTGATGTCGGAGAAAAACCGACAAGTTGCGGGAACGCCGCAAACCGTTCGTGGAACAATCAGGACTTGCGAATCTGTTCTAAAATTCGTACGTAGCACCGTCCAAATTAATGTTCCGATTGCCGTTCGGTTCGTTGTTCTGTTTGTTCCTCGGTTTGTTGTTCAGGTGTGTACGAAGCTTTACAATAAGCATATTAATATGAACTATATCTTATGAAAGGAGAGTTATGTAACTATAATTAACGACTTAACGTTACGTTAGTAGATTCCATTTACTATTTACACATATTTTCTTGGAACATTCGATAATTAACTATCGGGATATGATGACCCTATACTTCGCAGGTTGTGCGCAACTGGATACAAGCAAATAACTTGGAGCTGTTACCCTGGCCAGCAAAAAGCCCAGATTTTAACATTATCGAAAATGTTTGGGCTCGAATACTTGCTGTTATCCGAAGACAACAAGGGCCAAATTTTATACCAGTAAACCGTAATGCACTAATTGCAGCCATTGATACCGCATGGGAAACGATTAATATTAATTATATTGATACCTTGATAGCGTCAATGAGCAGACGCCTCCAAGAATGTATCAATAATAATGGAGGTCACACCCATTATTGATTTCTTATATTTATTTATATAGTAATACCTTTATTTAAAAAAAAGTTTTCATTTAATTTTAAACTATAACTTGGTATCTTAATTATAATTATGTAATAAATTCTTGTCAAAAAACTAAATATATACGTTGACAATAAGAATTGCCTTAGTTTTTATTTTCACTTTTATATTAACTACAGAAAAAATGAAACGTCATAAAATATACATTTTGTAAGGACTAAATATTATGAATAGAGAGTTTAATGATTTTTTTAATAACTTACAATAATTAGTAGGTTAGATTTATTTAAAAATAAGTAATAATCAGTCAACCCAAATAACCATGTTTAGTTTTTGATTTAATTTAAAAGTTATTGCTTGTAGACGTTTTTAAATCAAAATTATTTCTAATTTTATTTTGTAAACATTTCCTAAACAAAATTTTGATTCGATAATTAATCGAGCTATGGTGTTTAATTAGCGATACCTTCAAATATATTCTTTAAAGAAAAAATTAAGTAAGCAACGTAAATTACCTATTTTCTAAAACGTGCTTAGTGTAATGATTCATTCTACAGTCCTTCTATAAGATAACCCCTGCTGAGACTACCTGCTGTTAGAATTGTAAATGATACCCTTAAGCCCGCTTCACAATGTGCAAACTTTTGTTTACAGAAATTGTGGTGTCCAAGTTTTAAATTTCATGAGTGTCTTCCAGCGTACAAATGATGGTTTCAGTATATAAATGAGTGACATAGACGGCTTGTATAAATGTTGTATAGAATTGGACTTAATATTAAACCTTGAGGAATTTCTGATGTTAACGGGAAGGGATTTGAAATAGTATTACATACTTTAACTGATTGCAGAGTACCGTCTAAATATGATTGAAAAAAAAATTACACGCCACTTCATCTAGGCCAACAAATTGTAATATTTTTATTATTAACGAATGATTAATTTTGTCTAAAGCTTTAGAAACATTGATTAAGGCTAAGATAATTATCTATAAGATTATAATCTATGTTTTGTGCATGTATACCTGTGACACAAGTGGTAAGATTTATAAATTATATGTTTCTTTCGCTATTAGTTTGTTCTTTTGTATCTTAAGTCCCTACTGCTTGAGATTAAATACTACAACTCATAGGGTGGCGTCCTTTGTCTCAGAAGCATTTTTTTACCTGCTGCATTTTTAAAAAATTATCCTCGACCCCTCACCGACATTAGCTATCGGGTAAGTGCTCCGAAACGACTATATCTTTTTCTAAAATCCATTTGTCTACGATAACAAACTGTAACAAAGCTTAGGGAAATAAATGTTCCAATTTACTTAACTCCTAGAAACCTTCAGAATTTGGAAGCTTTAAAATCAAGCAGAACTGTAACTTTTTACCTCAATTTTAAAACGATTGAGCAATTTTAGTTCGGGAGAAAATTATACAATTGTAGTGTTAGCACGCAGCAATAGTGTTGGCACTCAGCCAACACGGAACTTGACGAGGGCAGGAACGCGCGATGGCATGAGCGAACTTAGATCGTAAGATGATATATGTACGGTAATAGTTTAGGGATAATGTATAAAACAATATTAAATACAATAAACATATAAAACAATACATGGTGGCAGCAGTGGGATAGTGTTATCACATTATCATATTAAGACTAGTAAACCCGCTATAAAAAAAAAGGAAAAGAAAATGGCGGAGCAGATTCTCATCGACCAAGAACTTCCAATAATAAAATCAGAACTTATGGTGTCCAGAGAAACTAAATTTTTCCAATCCGCCAAGTTGGTCCACATGACGGAAGAGGTTCGAGAGATATATTTCTGTGACCGGAATAAATAATAAAAGTGATCAAGATAAAATTAATATCTTTTTATATATATTGGGGAGGAATCAGAAGAGGTTTTGGTTCAACTACTTCGATACCCAAAACATTTAAGGAATGTTTAAGTGCTTTCGAAAAACTACTTTATTCCTAAACGAAACATCATATTTGAAAGATTCAAATTGAACTCAAGAACTCAAGAAGTGGGTGAGTCAATTGATGCTTTTATTAATGCATTGCATGTTCTAGCTGAGCATTGTAAATAATGGTCCATTGAAAGATGAGTCTTATTCCGTAGACAGAATAGTAGTTGGAATGGTTGACACAAAATCAAGTGAAACAATGCAACTGCGAAGTGATTTAAAATTGTCAGACGCAATCCTTATTTCAAGGCGGGCAGAAACCTAAGCTCATCAATCCAAAAAGTTCCGCAACAATCATAATTTGAATCCTATACGGAAAACCAATCCAAGTAGTTCTCAAGTAGTCACAGTTCCGGCATCAACAAATGGACAGTGAACAAACCCAAGTACCAGAACATTATTTACCAAGAAAAAAGAATGTATTTTTTGTGGATTAGCAGCTCAGAATCGAGAAATCTGTCCTGCAAGAAGAGCAAATTGTAGAAACTGTGGTAAGTAAGGACATTGGGATAGAGTTTGTCGCATGATATAAGTGGTATTGTTTGTCATATAGATGACATACTTATTTTCGCCGCCTTTAGAATCTCACAACAAGATTCTACACGAAGTTCTTCAAAGACTTTATAAGGAAGGTATCACGGTGAATAGGAATAAATGCATTTTTGGTAGCAATTCAGTGCCACTATTTGGGACACCTTATTTCGGATAAAGGTATTTGTATTGACCCAGGTCGAGTTAAGGCTTTAACAGAATTCCCAAATCCGACAAGTAAAATCGAATTATTGAGGCTACTAGGTATGATAAGTTTTGCAGGCAAGTTTATTAATAATAAAGCAGATATTCTTGAACCCTTGACATCTTTGCTCAAGAGTGATGTAGATTTCGTTTGGGGTACTGCCCAGATTAAATCCTTTAATAAGATAAAATATTTACTACAGAATACTCCGTCTCTTGTCTTCTTTGATCCTTCCAAACAAATTATTATAAGCGCAGATGCCTCTTGTTTTGGTATAGGTGCAGTATTAATTCAAACAGACGGTCAACAAAAGAAATAGTTGCTTATTCATCTAGATTGTTAAGTAACACGGAATGCAAATATGCTCAAATAGAACGTGAGACACTTGCTCTAACTTGGGCAATAGACAAATTTTCAGATTTTGTTTTAGGAATTTCAGTTATTTTAGAGACTGACCATAAACCTCTCGTTCAAAACTTACAAACAAAACATTTAGATGAACTTTCACTTAGACTCCAAAGATTCCGTATGAGATTAATGCGGTATAATTATACAATTGTCTATGTACCGGGTAAGAAAATGATTGTGGCAGACACATTGTCAAGAGGCCCTTTACATAATTCTTGTCCAAAAGCAGAAGAACTCGCACATGAAACAGAAGCTTATGTAAATTAGATCGTAAATAATTTTCCAATTAAAGACAAATACATAGAAAAAACTCAACATGAACAAAAGATAGACAATGTATGCAAAAAGTTGAGCGAATACTGTAGTACAGGGTGGCCGATAAAAAGTAAAGTACATATTAGGGTGTTATCGTATTATCAATACAGGTTAGATTTTTCTTGTAAGAATAACTTACTACTAAAAAGATCTAGAATCGTTATACCTGCGGTTTTGCAAAGGGAAGTATTAGAATTTATTCATGCGGGTCACCAGGGTATCGTGAAATGCAGAGAACGAGCGAAAATGTCAGTGTGGTGGCTCGGATTATCGAAACAAATAGAAAATGTAGTGCGAAATTGTCCTAATTGTGTAGAGAAACGTCAAAATATTAAAGAGCCTTTTGTAGTTGATAAACTACCTAATTACGTTTGGCAGAAAATTGGTTTAGATCTCTTTAAGAACAAATCTTGGTATCTCATCGTAGTAGACTATTTTTCGAAGTTCATAGAAATTTTTCCCTTAAAGAACCTGAGTGAAGATCATGTTATTTCTAAACTAAAATATCTCTTTGCCAGTTTTGGTATACCTGAAATAGTTCGTTCAGACAATGGTTCACAATTTTGATTATCCTTCCAGAAATTTGCAAATGAATACAAATTTAATCATGTAACAAGTAGTCCTTATTTTCCTCAATCTAACGGATGTGTGGAGGCTGCTGTGAAGATTGCTAAAAACTTAATAAAGAAAAATGAAGACATACATATGGCTTTATTAGCTGACATGAGCGAACTTAGATCGTAAGATGATATATGTACGGTAATAGTTTAGGGATAATGTATAAAACAATATTAAATACAATAAACATAATCAACAATCTGGACAAATCCTAAGACTAATCGGAATTAGGAAAAGCACCGTTTTGAAAGCAAACTTTGTAACTAGATTGTAAACCACATTGACTATTTTTTTCAATCTACAGAATTCGACGGAAATAAGAAAACTCTTCTTGCAATTAAATTTTACGCGCTTCGACTATGAACTCGGGAATAAATGATACAAATATGTTATCTTTATTAGAAACTTATATAACAGGACGGGAACAAGTAGTTCAAATCAGACATAACTATAATAAAGTAACCCAAAATTATTTTTCTGAATCCAAACATGTACATACATCACGGTGTACATCAAGGATCTGTTTTAGGACCACTCCTTTGCCTGATTTATGTAAAAAGAACTCGTTCAAATGACATCCCTTACATTGCATTGCATTCATTTTGAGAAAAACATCTTTGTTACATTTTCTTTACATTTCTTGATCGGTGTAACATTAACCCACATATTGTTACATCAGAAAAACTGTTAGGTGTAATAGTAAATAATAATTTTAACTGGTCGGACCAGGTCAAAATCATAACTTCCAAATTGAATAAAACAATATTTTGCCTACGTACGTTAACTAGAATTTGTTCTATATCAACCCTTAAATTAGTCTATCACGCATGCTTTGAGTCAATACTACGGTATGGAATAATCATTTGGGAAAATTGCAATCATATGAAAGAAATTTTAAAATTATAATTACGTTGTGCCGTTCTTGCAGCATATCGACCCATCTTAGGGTCTGAGAACAATAGTTTAATCTGTGTAAACACAGACCGTAGATGTGGGTATTATACCAAGATACAAAAATAATGGTATATAATACGTAAGAAGTAAAATTTGTAATGTGATCTACTATACAAATAAAATAAATAACATATAAATAATATATGACATAAATATAAAATAAAATAGTAATGCAGATATCGTCAGTACATTTATTACAATTACAATTAATTTGCGGGGACCGATTTTAGGCATCAAAAAGTAAATTTGGCTCAATTATAAAATTATGTGGTTGTCATGGAAACTTATCAAAATGAATAGATAAAAGTAACAGGCATAAAAATGTTCATTTAAATAACAAGACATTAGTAGGTAAAATAGGTATATTTAAAAATAACTGACAATACTCACTCATGGTTACAATAAATGGTGTTTAGAGAGTAGAACACTGTTTCAGGCACATTACGCTTGGTCATTTAACTTTCTTCCTCGTCTGAAATTTCCATTTCGGAATCAGAATCGCTGTCTTGTGTGTTTACTGATATAATAATTGGCTCCAATGTTATCTCTACTAAATTATCCAGTTGCCAACATTTGTCTTCTTCCTTAACGACATGAGATACACAGTTCTTCCATCTTTCAGGTGTTACTTTGTTTAATGCATTTTCCAGAAGTTTTTTCACGTCGTCGAGTTTAAAAGTGGTATTGTTACGAGCGACGTCACCTTTTACTTGAGCCCAAACCAACTCTATAGGATTCAGCTCACAATGGTAAGGTGGTAAACGCAGTACTTCAATGCCCCGATTCTTTGCCATTTCGTCAATAACATGACGTATATACTTATTCTTATGAACTTTAACAATATCCAATAATTCTCTTTTCACCATGTCATCCTCAAAAGTTATATTCTTAACAGATAACCAATCTATAATTTCTGCTTTCCTCCAAGCGCTGGTAGGTAAATTTTCGTATCTTCGTGAGTGGTAGCTGGCGTTGTCCATAACTATTATAGATCCTTGGGGTATCAAATCTAGCATCTGCTCAAAATATTCTTCAAACACATTAGCATTCATGTCTTCGTGGTAGTCGCCAGTTTTCTTTGATTCGAATTCTAACAAACCACCATCTACAAAGCCATCTTCATTGCCAATATGAGTAATAATTAACCGTGTTCCTTTCCCAGAAGGCGGTCGAAATCCTGTCGATAGCCCTTCTATAAATCCTTGTCGAGCACTCGTAACGGTATTATCATGCCATGTTTTTTTACGGTATGTCCTGCATTGATCCAGGTTTCATCCAAATAGAATATACGCCTGCCTTCACGCCTATATTTTCTTATTTCCCGAAGATAATTTCTCCTCCATGTAATAATCTCTTGTTTTTCAATTAAAACGGATCTTCTATTTATCTTCTCCCAAGTAAACTTCAACTTGCGAAGAAGTTTCCACAGTGTTCTACGACTCATTTGGGGTAGATTTTCATCCTCATTTACTGCTAGTAAAATCTTATCGATTGTAGGAATCTCTTTCCGTAAGTAGAACGAGTGAACCTTTCTACGGACAGAATTCCTCATTGCATCATCTAATTCCATCGGGCGCCGACCAGGAGATGGAAGTGGGTGAAGCACTTGTCCCAAATTTTTCTTTCCCTCACTAGTTTATAAATGGTGGATTTTGATATTCCCGTCATTGCAGAACATAATCCTACAATATCATCGACACTTTTTGCAGGGTGTTGACATCGAACAGCGTCATGCACATTTAAAATTATAATTTTTTCATTAGCAGATAACGCACCACTTTTAACACGTTTTGCTGGTGAAAAGTTTTCCATTTCAAAATTATTTGCACTAACACACAAACAAACAAACAAGCCGATTCATTGCTAATAACAAACTAAACATATTTTTCATTTAGAAAGTATACGAAGCCCTTCGGTCAAACAACTAATTATCTGTAATCTTTCGCAGAAATTACAACCCGTCTGCCGTAATGACTGCGCTAACGACCCCACTTTACCTGATGATAGATAATCCAACACACATTTTGACGCTAAAGAATAATTGTTTTAAAATTACTTTATTTAGCTATATCGATTCTTAATTGTAATAATAAGAAACAAACCACATAATAGTAAATAATTTTTTTGAAATATTCCACAGTTTAATAAGATACAAATAGATTCATAACTTTTGTAAAACTCAGTATACGTACCTATATAAAATTAAAATTTAAAATAGACAAATTGAGAAACGACACATTTGTCATTTATCGATTTTAGAGTTTAATTTTATATTCAAATACTGTGTTTTACAAAAGTTTTGTATCTATTTATATCTTATTAAACGGTGGAATATTGCTGAATTAAATTATTTACTATGAAAAATAGATTCCACAAAGTAAGGATTGAAAGAATAAAAGAAACTACATAATAATTCATATCAAGGTAGATTTTACTATTATAATATATTTACCTACTAAAAATATGATTTTCCAAACGTATTAGGTACCTACGCCACTGCAATACGGGAGATTCGATAATTCTGACAGGTTTATTACTCCGCGCCAATAGTATACTGAGTATAGATGTTAATTATATTTTTAAATGTTATAACTTTATATATTGTATTTGTCCTAAGTTTTATTATATTGTTATTTTATTTATGCTTTCGACGCTAATGGCACAAAAATATATATTACTTACTTACTGATACAATTTAGGCAACCCCCTAGAATTTCTCGGAAACTGTGAAAATTTTGATAACGTCTCATACTTATACTTAGTAACTAAATTATACGTTCGGGTAATTTCTTCTAGAACTGTTTCAAAGTAAGAAATACATCCTGTTACTGTAGCAAGAAAACTTTGCAATGGAAATTTGGTAAGTCTCACACATCTAATTTCAGTTTAACAGGCTCTAGACCAGTCTTTCCCAAAGTGGGCAACAACGCCTCCTTGTGGGCGCTGCAGGACTAAAGGCGGGCGGTAAGAGATCCAGAAAAAAAATGGGGGCGTTGTGTAGAGGCTTGGGGGCGATTTGAAATTTCATATAGCTAGAAGGACTCTTAGACACCTACTGAGCTCTCGACTCTCGAGTAAAACTTGTGAACATCAACTAATATTAATTAAGAGATTGCTCAAACTCAGTTCGATATTTTCTCCGCGTAGTTCATATATCTGTCCTGTTTTATTCATGTCAATCGGTCGTTCCGTTTCGAAATGAAAGTAGACACAAACAAACAAATAAAAAGACAACAGGCACACTTTCGCATTTTAATAGTTATTAGTATTACTAGATAGGTAATTTTCGTAGATAATAGACCGCGGGCAATCATCTTTTAACAAGTTCTTGTTAAATAACCCGATTTGTACATACCTGTATCAATTGGCTGGTTCATAGAATACTTGTTGAGTACGATTGAGCGTCGAATGAGGTAAATGAGTTTATGCATATTTATCTTATTCCTGTCGGTGTGTGCTACTTATGCAATCCTATATAAACAACGTAATATTTATTTTATTTTCATTTGTGGTTTTGCGCGTAATAGATATTCAGTACTTAAGTTCAACACTTACTTACGTATTTCGCAAAACAATGTCGCAAGTAAAAAAGAAGAGACGGCAATACAGTGCGGAATATATTAAATTCGGATTCATTGAAAATCCCACAAACCCATCGTCGCCTTTGTACCTTCTATGCCTAAAAACATTTTCGAATGAAGCAATGAAGCCTTCAAGACTGCAAGATTATTTGAATAAAATGCATCCAGATAAGAAAGACAAGAATGTAGCATATTTTCAAGACCTAGAGAAGAAGCATAATACTCAGCCAAGTGTAGCAAAACTATTTTCGGCGGCTGCTAAGCAAGATGACGACGGACTTCGAGCTTCGTACAATATCCCTTTGTTAATTGCTCAAAAAGGCAAACCACACAACATCGGAGAAGAATTAATTTTGTCAGCAAACCGGCCGCAGATATTATACGAAAAATTCCTTTGAGTAATAATTCTGTGCAAAGACGAATTGATGAAATGGCTGAAAACATTGAAGTCCACTTTACAAACTAATGAAGCATTGTTGCTGTCTTACGTGAGGTTTATTAAAGATGAGAAAATATTTGAAGAACTATTGTTTGCTAGAAATTTAGAGACCGATACAAAAGGCGAAACCATATTCAATATATTGGAAAAGTATTGTGATGAGAAAGAGATTCCCTTGAAAAATATTACATCAGTTGCTACGGATGGCGCTCCGGGGTGCCATAAAGGCTTCATACCGTACTTGAAAAATAAAATTCCAGATGTCCTTGCTGTACATTGCGTTATTCATAGACAACATTTGGTTGCTAGAAACTTAAGTGAACGACTATTTCAAACACTGCAATATGTCATTAAAGCAGTCAATAAAATCTGTAACAGCTCTTTGAATGATAGATTATTTCATCAGCTTTGTGTTACTAATGACGTTGGCTATCAAGAGGCAATTTTCTGACTCGATTTTACAACCTGTTTGACTCTGTGATAGAGTTCTCGGAAACTAAAGATACAGAATTGCGCAACAAGCTCATTACATCAAAGAATGATATAGCTTGCATGACAGACCTGTATAAATTGTTCAACGACATGAATCTCCAACTGCAAGGCGATGAACTTAATTTAATTAAAACCAAAAATGTCGATGCTGCTTTCGCAGCCAAACTGCTTCTGCAAAGAATATGGGCAGACGTTAGTTTCACAATTTTCCGAATTTATCGGTATCCTGCAGTAACGGCTACATTGACTTCACCGAACGATATCAGGACATTTTGAACTTGGAAATACCAGACTGGGTGTTGGATCCGTTTTCCAATGTCAACACAGCAATCTCACCTCAGATGGAAGAAGAACTTATAGAATTGACAACAAACGAGAAAATAAAAATCAAGTTCAAAAATGTCTATCAAGAATTTTGGGTACAAAAACCGATGTCGCAATTGTACCCTGGATTGTGGTCAATCGTTCAACGATTCTTGATAGCATTCCCATCGTCATATTTGTGTGAAGGTGGATTTAGTGCTGTGGTAACGTTGCTTACTAAAAAGAGAAATCGTTTGCATGTGACTTGCGGCTGTTCTTGAGTAAATTGAAACAAACTTATTCAACAGCATCAGATTCATCTTTCACATTAGTTTTTATATAAGAATCGATTACGTTTGTTTTATTTTGAATAAAAAATACTCTGTCTGAATACTATAAAGTTGCGTTTCAATAATCACTCTTATTGGCAGGTGTAGCCCGTAAGAGTTAACTTGAGACCTGAGCGCCGTTGTGTACTACCTACTGCGCTAAGGTCTCAGGTTTACTCTTGCCGGTTAGTAAAAGTCTCGTTTATAATGAATGTTTAATCTCGCTAATATAGCTCACAATAATTAATTAATTTCAATTGAAGTTATAGTGGTTTTTACACTTGAAAATAATATAAAAACACATTTTTTGTCGTGACAAGTACGCTGTAAAAAATCAAACTATTGTTTGCAAAATAATTGCAATTACCTACGTATGCTATTACTTGCACGTAGGCAACTACAACTACAACATAGTAAGATGAAATCTTATTTACAACTTCAAACATTTCAATCAATCTCGGGGAATTCCAGATCGCATACCATTGTTCGTAACTAAATTTTATCTCTGAGGTATATAATCAAGCCAAACTTTTTAGAAATAGAAAAAAAAAACGTCCTTTCGTCGTCACAAAATTGCTTTGAAATGACACAGAACTGTTGAAAATTCTATTAAATTATGTACCATTAGCATTAGCTTATATGATATTCGACCTGATTCTATGGAAAATAAAATGTTTTTAAGGAGTTCAGGAAGCAGAATCGTTTAAACAATTAGAAAACATAATTGTGATAAGTTTAATTAAAAAAATATCTAAGTGAGACTTAGCATAAAGTTGTCGTCTCAGTTTGCACAGGTTTAAGGCGACGATTATCAAGAACCTTAGACTATCGGAAATCCACAATTCTTCACAGACAAGAAATTTTAAACCACACAAGAATGAGCACTATCTCTCGCGTGCAAACTTTCATGCAACCTTAGTTTGCTTGTTAATAGCAACCAACGCAACGACTGCATTTTATTTATAGAATGAAGATGATTGTCATAGATCTGGACTTAATACCAGTAATTACCCAGAATTAAAAAAACATTGTGTGCTTGTATGAAACGATAAAATAATTAATTTTTTTTGTTCGGTATAATGAACTGAAATAATTCAAATGTTAATACAAAAGTAGTGTTTTTGCTGATGATACAACAAAACCGCCCTGAAAAAAACTAGCACCACTACAAATAAAACGTAGGGCAACATATAAGAACAACGATAAAAACATAATGGATTTTAGTAGCAAAACATAACTAACGAGTTTTCTAAATAACTATATTCATTTGCATTTTAGCATTGATTTTAGTTTTATAGGACGTATTAATCAGTTATTCCCTTAATGAAAAGAAAAATATTTACAATCTAAATATGAGTTTCGAAGACTCTACTTAAAAATATTTATGATTTGTTATTAAAATAAATGTCTCTTTTGTTTGCTTTATGTAAAAATTTACCTTCTTCACGTTGCAATTGGGTTTCTAGTCTTGGTACTAAATGAAGTATTTTAACAGGTTGTCCGTTGTCCTGTAATCTATTCTATCAGCAATAAAGTGATTCAAGGTTATTCGTGTCAACGAAATTGTATTTACCGTGTACAGTGTGTCCCCCGATTGTTTGGTCGTCTCTCAATACGACAAAAAATATTCGAATTGAATTTTGAACTTCTGGGGATCAGCCTTGCTTGGTTGGAAACTAATTGTAAATTAGTTTCGAAAAAGCAAGGGTGTCCTTGAAATTTACAAAAAAACGTTTTTTACCAACAATATAGTACTCTTTGGGGACGAGATACGCACAAATGTTATTTAGAAGAGCTGTTTATAATGAAAAACCGAGTAAACATGCAAAATTTCGAAGTCCTGAGCCTTCTTTGATTTTTTTGATGTTTTTATTTTTTAATTGGTTTTTTTGATGAAATCCGAAAAATTGTTACTTAAAAAAACTGTTCAAAAGAGAATGTAATGACTATGTGACAAATTTGGAGTCGATAGTCGGTATTTTATTTAAAATATTTGATGTAGGTAGTAAATTGAGGATTTCAATATCAACTTCGAAATTTTGCACGTTTACTTAGTTTTTCATTCTGAACAACTTTTCTTAATAACATTTGTGGGTATCTCATCCCCAAAGAACAGTCTACTGTTGTGCAAAAACGCTTTTGAATATTTTAAGGCCACCATTGATTTTTCAAAACTAAAATTACAAATTAATTTCCAACCAAGCAGGGCTGATCCCCAATAGCTCAAAATTCAATTCGAATATTTAATGTCTTTTTCAAGAGACGACCAAACAATCGGGGACAACTGTATATTGATGTTTATTATTTATAAACTAAGAAAAATGCCAACACTTAACTGTAACGACATGTGTGCATTCACACGTTGTCAATGTTTTACACGAGATGTCGTAAGACACATTTTACTTACAGTGACTAATTTTACTTATGTTTATTATTTATGTTGTAAAGTGATTGTTTATAAATCTCTCATAAAAATGTAAAGTAATTGATTTCATTAAAAAAACAATTTTTATTTTAAAAAACCTGCTCTTATCGTATGCAGGAGATACATTTTCGCTAAACCAATTTGCTTTCTTTTTATACATGACCTGTTTTATGCAGCTTTTAACGTAAAACGGCGATTTAGTATTTCAAAGGACCGGTTAGCTTTAATGAACTGTTCATTGTTAAACCATTTAAACATTTAAGATCAATTTTGTTAAAACTTACGCATTTTTGTTGTGGATATCCCTTTCGTCTTCCAAGATTGAAAAGCAACAGCTCAAAAAAAACTCAAAAGATTTAAACGTCAAATTGTTTATTAAAATTAATAAGGAAAACAAACATGAATACATAGTAAATTACTCATATTTAAATTACTTATGTACAACAATAGTAGTTGATATTTATACTCCCAACAACAGGAGTCTTACTGTACATTACATTGTGTTGTAATAATTGTGACAATGTAATGTTAGACGTACTAGGAACACCAAATGTGTTAGTTAATATATTATATAGATTAATTAATGCACTGGAATTTATTTAAATTTTGAATTGCAACCAACAGCATTTATTTATTGAGCATTAAAAATATTTCGATACTATTTTCTAAAAAACCCGTTACATACATACATTCATATATATTTATAAAGTATGCCTAGAAATAAATAATTCTCTTTAACAACAATTCTTAACTATTTGTCTATTGATACATATATATTTTCTCTTTATATGCATTTGTATGATACTAGCTCACTGGTATTTTTTTATTTTAACGTCTCAAAGAACAAAAGGAAAGTAATTTAACGTGAATTTGATCCACAACTAAATCAAAAGCTAGGTTGCAAATTAGCGACATCCTTTACACGCAAATAATTTTTAATACACTAATCATAGCCTTTGCATTGTTTACAACATAAGGACGCGCCAATTCTATATAATAACAAAAACAGCCGCTAAACAAATTTACAACAAATTTAATATTGTTTAACTATCTAAAAAAACGTATATAAAAAAGTTAGGTACTTTGATCACATAGTCAATTATTAATCTGATCAATTTATTATTAACACAGCTAATATTACTCGTAACGTTTTCTTACAGAAGAGATTCTGTGGTTTAGATTTCATGGTGAGGTTTGTACCATAGTATTCCTGAGTTTGTATATAAACTTGAGAGAGGTATAACATTTATAATTGTTTGACCCGTTTTGTGTACTCGTATTTAGTTAATGGAATTGTTTTTTTAAGTAAGCATGAGGTAGATAGATTTATGTTTGTACTATTGATATTCTTGACTTTGGTTTGTGTACGATAAGACAAGAAAATAAAACCGGTAAAATTCCTGAAGATTCGAGGTAATATTGTGTTGTATGTATATGAAAAACTATGTATGGTTCCCGTTATGTACAAATTACATTCACGCAACATTCGCACAAACCACTTAAAAAATATTACTATGTCACATTCACACAAAAACTATAAATGTGTTATCCCTGATTATACCTGAGATTTTTCAAACAAAGTTATTTGTGTCGTTAACATTGCATTGCCACTATTCGTTAGGACAAGTAGTTTTTAAACATGAAAAATGCTTTAAAAACAAATATTACACATAGATGCACTTACACTGTAGTTTTCAATGACTCCGTTTTTTATCTTATGGTCCAATTACACCTTTTTTTTAAAATAACCAGTTAGAGATAAATCACATAGAAACACTTTTATAACATACAAAAAGACAAAGATTAGGTACTAAATTTTCTAAGGATTTTCTAAATTGCGTACGGTGTCTTTTAGACCATAATTTACAAATTCCACTTATTAAACATGTAGATAATAAAAACGAAAAGATTTTTTTTGTGTGAATTTTCTTTACATCTACACAAGTGTGTGTAATAAAGTTACGAACTATTTTTATTTACACACTAAATGTAATGGTTAATAAATGGAATAGTCGCATTTTAGGTAAACAACACATGCGGGTATTTTTAATATTTTCGTTAAATTTAACAAAACGATTTATTGCGTTACTAAATAAACTAAGTATATCCCATACTTTATGGCACCATATAAATAACTTAAATTAAGTACAGGATAACTTGAGAGCAGATTTTAGACTGAAACTTATCACTACCTGATATAAAAAGCAATAATCGATAGTCAATTACTCAAATATCTATCTACCTACATGTGTCATTTAAAAGGTGCTTACAGTTTACCTAGAAAGGATAGAGCGCAGATCATAAATTGGTAACAAACTTAGCAATCGTAACAATGTAAACAACTTTTGGTACTTAATTTAACTTTTTCTTTTATAGTATATAAATACCTTAATAAGCTCTGCACATACGCTAGGTATTAAAAAAGTCACATTGATTTTTTTAGGTATTATTCTTGTAAGTTGAAATTTCAATTTCAACTAAATTTATCGAGTACAAGTGTAATTTCGTGCATGTTTTTTCTCATCTAAAACCATTATGAACTTATGCGATAGAGTAACGTAAATTTAGAGTCAAACAAAATCATTGGACTTTACAAAAAAAAACAATTTTTAATAATTATTACAGTAGTCAACTAAATTAAAAAACTAAATAAAGCTACTTATAGTATTCACAATGCATTACTTGAACCCTGAATGCCACACAAAACGTAAACGTAGACACAAAGACAGTAATACAAGTATCCCAAACAATTATACTTTTACGTTTTAATCGGCAATAAATGTGCACAATAATCAGAATTAAACCAGTAATTTAAATTTGTAAGTGAACCGAATTTTCGAATAAATTACTGGAATAACACTTAAGTCACATACATTTAATAAACATGAATTTTAATCCCATATACAAATAGTGTCATAACAGCTAACATTAGTAAATTTTTAATCGGCAAAAATACACCCCAGGCTGAAACCGACCCAACGAAAACGCGAAAAAAAAATTTTTTTAATCCTCTCTGTAGACCGTCTTCGAGCCACGAAACTGAGTACGCAGTTCGATTAATTGTGGTTTACTAAACTATCGGTATAATTTGTATTAGGTTCCGTCTGTAGAAAATATTGTGGTCGTAGTTACCCGTCGATAGGAATTTAAAATTTTTCCAAATAACGTGCTCGAATAAACAACGGGCATCCACATAGTAAGAACTATCAATGTAGAAACTAAATAAATAGACGAGATTAGTTAAATCTCCAAAGAAAAGAGTATAAATACTGTATATATGAGGTAGGTTTGTGAAGTAACCACGGAAATGACTAGTAAAAAGTACAATAACAGTAATATCCATTTGGTTTAATTGTTGATTATGGCATAAAAATATATCAAAATACTTCATATTTGTTACTATTTATCGCTGTCACAATCAGGGTTCTACTTGTTTGTAGTACAGTATTTAATACCGACCGACCGTCAATCTTAAACATACTAATTTCCATTTAACCTCTTTCAGAAGCTCATTTTCTCTTCTACTAAATAATAAGTGTAGATGTTAAATATATAGTTGAAAATTTAAACCTAACACAAAAAAGTTTTTTTATAATTTTATTAAATTACTAACGTTCCTAAAGACCTACTCAAAAACTAATTTAAAAAATTGTTGCGTAGCAACTCAACGAAAAAATTCTGTCACCAATTTCTTTTGCCCACAACACATAACATTTAACATCTACATTAACTATAATGCTGAAAATATTAAAAAGAATACGAAAATATAAATTGAGGTTGCATATTTTACACATAATATAATCTTCTAAATAGCAACAAATATATATACATACAATGTATATAATATATATCTACGCGAAGCGTTCTATTACCTGAGTTTTTACTGGAACTAAATACTATATTATTATTACTAGCGGTGGATGTGTTGCACTTAAATGACTAGTTGATACTAAATTATATATTATATATAACCGAGGCAGCCAGCTGAGTTTGAGGTAGGTTTACTGGTTGACAATGCCGATAATATCGGCACTGAAATACCAGGACGGTAAATGTATAACACCCTGGCATATAAAAAAAAACTTACAATATTCTAAGCCTATCGTCTTACTGCAAAATAAGTAATACGAAAGTATAAGTACAAGAAAAAATATCTTCATTCTTCATACGTTCGAAATAGCTAAACGTTTAGTTTTTTCTTGTTCTCTTCGCAAAATCGTAACAGTAATAGTAAAAGTACAAATAAACAAACAAATATTAAAGAACATAACAATCAGTAAAAATTAATGCAGCATCCTGACCCAAAAGCTGCTATGTAAAACAAGACCAGCTCGTAATGTTTAGAACATTTCTCTTTACTTTAAAAGTATAAAAACACCTATCATATTTATTTAACAACACAGACAAAGTCATAAATCTGCAACATGCGCTTCCAACTATTTACTAACTTTGCAAGTTTTGGCTTTAATATTTACAGTACCTTTAACACATGCTGCAGTGTGCATCAACAACATTCAGGTGCTTGCTTACTGGTTATGGTTATGAGCTTGTTGAGACTGTTGAAAAGCCTTCATGCTCAATTCGGTTTTGTGTTCACGCGCTATATGCCTCCTTACCGTATTATTTCGAGTAAAAGTGCGCGAACAAAATGGGCATGGGACACGAATACCTTGATGACGCTGCCTTATGTGAGCTCTCAAATTTGTTTCATATCCGTATAGTCGTTCGCAAAAGGGCACTTCAATTTCTTACCTGTCGACAAAAGCACTTATTAATCAAAAACATACGAAATAAATCTTCCTCCTTTTCATAAATTAAATATTTGGACAAAATAAGATTAGTATTTTCAGGTATTGTGAAATTTTAATTTTAAATTTGTCTATGAAAAATTCATACATTCAACTTGGGCGGTACATTAACTGAGGCGACTGACATATAAGTCATAACATCTAAAAATTGTATGTATTTATCGAAGTCGCATCGTAATTTTCGTTTATGAAATTTTACCTGAACGTATCCTTATAAATAAGGAAACACATAAATTATCTAGTTATATTGACGAACAAGATTAATAATTAAACGACCAAAAACTCCCAAAGTACACGTATTGATAATTCTTTTATCGTAAGTCTTGTGACCTACTTTAATGGTAATTTATGTAAAATTCGTTCTTCAAAATAGTAAAAAATACTACTAAAAATTACAGTAAGATGCGCACACAAATTAGACAATTAAAAGCTATTAACAATACTGAACAAAGTTGGTGATCACAAAACCGTGAAATAAAAACTAATAAGAAACATAATTAACTCGAGAAGCATTTAGCAAGAAATTAATTTCTTACCATCTGGAGTCGTAACTGAGCCGGTTTTCGCTAATTTCCCTGTTACTGAGTTCCATAAACTGGATGGAATCAGATCTGATTTTTCTCTATCTAAATCATAATTTGATAGTGGACCTAAGGAACCGTTAGCAGCAGCAGCACCATTACTTCCAATTGCATTACCCGTACTCGATAATGGTTCGTCCTGTATTAACGGTTCTATTTTCATTCTTAAATCTGAAATTAACGAGCTGTTAATGAACTCTTTACTAACGTTCAGGACTACTACCTTCGGGACATCCAGGATCTCTGCATTGTTCGTTAGTTTTACTTTCTGGACATATCAAGGCAGTGGCAGTTGTTTCTGAGTTAAACCGATTTTCGGGAGGTCCGTCGGCTTCCGGTTGTTGTGGTAAAGAACATGACGAACTTGAAGAAGGACGGTAAGCTAACGACATCGGACCCGGCGAACCAGGTCTACCAGCTTTACTACCATCCCTCAAAACTGAAGCCCTTACTGTTTCTTGTAATAATTCGTTCGGACTACGCAACGATCGTTTTGTCGAAGGCTCGAAGGATGTGTTATTACCTAATCTTTGATCGTACTGTCGATAATGATGAGGATGCATATAAGGAGACATGGCAGGTGAATAGGATGGGGACGGGCTAGACTGTTGTTGAAGATTAGTACCATCACTGTCTTCATTTAAAACTCGTAATTGTTTTCTTGACGTGGGCGAATCTAAAGTGTCCATATTCGTTTGACTTTGAGCAACGGCTAATTTTTCGTGTTCGATACTTAATCCTTTTACCTATAAAAAAAACGAGATTGCGAATGGTGCTCCCAAGTAAAAATACTAAATAATACCTGCAAACATTCTGCAGCTTTTAAAAAACTGGAGAGCGCATCTTGAAACATGCACCTCGCCTTTGTACATAAATTCCAACAATGCAGACATATTATTTGCAGACGTTCCATCCAAAATCACTAGCAAGTTCTGATGTAACGGAGCCGTTTCAAACAAATCTGCCAAGTGTTTACTACATGCCGCTAAAATTAATTTGTGAGCCTTAAATGTCACTCCTGTAAAATAAGAGAAGCATCGTGTCATCAACATAATATGCTAATAATAATTCTTATAAATCGCAATAGAAAAGTCAATAATTGTTTTAAGAGTTAAACATTAAAACAAGTTTAATACATTTTTGGCAATTTATCTGATAAGATAGTGCATGTTGTTTAAGACTTGTATTGCAAATAAGACTTTGTCCTTCCATAGCATAAAGTCAATGACGTTACATGATAACTTTTTTTATTGCATGATAACATTAAAAAAATTTACACTAATTACTAAATACATCCCAAAAAAATTATACCAGCGTGACGACTGGTGCAATTACCGAAATTATTTCGTGTATTTACGGTTAATAAAAATGTGTTGCAATTCCACATCGAGAGTAATCCGAATTTTTGTTATTTAAAAACTGTGTGACGTGATGATATGATAAGAGAAACGAGAGCGTTTAATGCATTTTATATTACAAGTTATCGCAAAAATTGCATGCAAATAAACTTTGCAGTGAACTCAATATTATGAATTTACAAGCGATAAGATGCAAAAATAATTTTTTTGTTAATTTGCAACCATATAAAATAATCTGATGCAACTGTAAATATATATCGCTTATATTTTTGAAGCACAAAAAATCTATTTATACGTAAATTATCTATTTTTATCTAAAGAAGCGTATATACAAATAATAATTGAGTAATAGTTTTAGATAATTTTGAATAGATAGGTGTAAATGTCTGAAATATTAAGATGTGGGACAAGGTTAATTTTGAGTCTACATATTGCTTCATATAATAAATTAACATAATAGACGGTGCTTTTTTAAATCTATTATTTTTGAGTTTACGAACATTCGGAGAGAAGTGTGTGCCAATTCAATTTTTTATAAAAAGAACGAGCTAATAATATAAAATTGCACATTACAGCACGTAGTTCAATGTATTTCGATAAATTTAGCGGAGGCATTTGTTACTATTTAAATTACTGTCTAACAATTATTATCGAACTTCACTCAAATCGTTGTTATTATGCTATCGTCAGTTTTGTTTTAGTTTGCTTTCTTAAAAAAGTCTTTCTTAATACCTACACATTCTTTTATCATTCGTGGGCATCATAATCTCTTATAGGCTGGAAACACTCTCCAATATTTATGTGGTAACGGCTCAAGTTGAATAACTTAATTTTCTTCCAACTAAAAATTTAAACCGTATATCTCCACGTTTTCGAACAACAATAATAATGTTTTAATTACAGTTACTCACAAAAGTCTGTATATAACACAAGTTATTATTGTTACAATAAGCACTTAAAAGATTTTTGTTTTAAACAATTAAATATTGTTACGCCACTGAAAGAAGTAGATGAGTTATGCGCATAATTTGCGTTCCAAAGAAATTATAGTACAGTACTAGGCATCGGAAGGTCTCTAGAATCATTTTATCTCATTATTTTAAACATTTGTCACTCTATTTCTCAAGCTTATCGATGTTTTGTGGCAGTCCATATGTTAAAGTGGGTCGACACATGGTGCAATTATCTAGGGCGTAATGCATCTCTATATTTTTATTTTTTGGAGTCTTGGTGAATTGTCTAAGGTATTTCATCTGTAAACTTTTATTTTTCCTTACAAATCATATCCCAAAAATAAACATATTTGTCACTTTTATTTTTAATTTCCGTTTTCTGTTTTTGAGATTTTATACACGCAACCTTGGGTTTCACTAATTTCATTTGATTTTTATAGTTATTCCAAGATTTCTAGGCGGGAGAGTACCTGCTGGTCTTATACCTCGTTTTATACTATTCGGTTTGGTCTTTTCATTCTGATGTATAGTGAAAATAGCGTTCTAATAATATGTCTAGTAATTTTAAATGAATTAAACAAAAATCTGATTATATGGCATAATGCGTCATTTGATGCACAATTTAATGATCTTTTCAAAACAAAATATTAAGAAGTTGTCAAAAGGAAAAGAAAAAATACCTAATACATTTACATCTTACAATGCTCATATGCCCTTAAGTAAGCACAACTGAACAAAAGTTTATAAAAAAATGTTCTAACTTTTTATGCTTAGTAGTGTCTGGTGAGGGGCGGAAGAGTTCTTTTTTTGAAAAAAAATTGATGTTAGTGATGTCAAAACACTCGTCACTATTTTCAGAAAAACCAACAAATAGCGTACAAAAAAAGCACCTCTTATTGTATTGCGCTAGAACGAACCGTTTTCGAGAAAATCGAAAAGATATTCAAAATGTCGATAAAATTTAGAAATCAACTTAAAAAAAAATGCTCTATGCCAGATTATTAGTCAAAATCTACTAGAACATGTTGTCAAAATTCGCAAAATTTCAAAAAAGGTCTCTAGAAAATAAAAAATTCAATTTAATTTTTTTAATTTTAACACTCTGTATATCAAAATGAAGCATTTTCAGACACATGTTTATATAGACTTTTCGTCATAATTTCACGTCAGAAACACGCACTAGAAATTATGACATCAAATTTATAAATACTCTATATTATTATTCTCTGTTTTGACTACGAAAAAGGATCGTAGTATACTATAAAACGTGGAAACCATAGAAATTCACAAAACCGGTTACATTTCATTAGAAAAGAAGAGTGTATCCGTAATAATAGAGTTTGGCAATCAGCGCTTAAAAATACAAACTATCCCCACAAGAAAAATCAGTCAGCCACAAACGGCAAAACATCTGCACATGAACAATCAAGTGACTTACACTGGAAACGAGTTCTACTACCACGCCACTGAAGATGTTTGCCACAACAGTAAACAAAACGTTTGAAAGAAGATGAAGAAGTTCTAACAGACCACGGCTTCATATCCCGGAAAATCATAGTACAAATAAGGACACCGTGAGACGGCCGTTAAAGTCTACATCTATTATTTTACAAGGACATTATGAAAATGTGCCAAGAATATAGCGACTTCAGTGGTGTTATAATTCTAACAAACCATATACCTATATTATTAAATCGAACGGTCTTAGCTACAACTTAACAAAAAATAATTATTTACTCGCTAACGCATCGCCAGCAAACTTTTAAGCTTAACAATTATAAGTAAAATGTGTGTCTTACCACATCTCGTGTAATAGGGACACGTATAAATAGTACAAACTAAGTAATGCCAACAGATAACTGTAAGTATCTGTTCGCATTACTAGTCTTAACAAATTATATTGTCTAACTCTAAGTGAAATTTATTTTTTCTTCAAGCGTTTATTGCTAGTTTTCACGTGTTATTTTCAAATTTTCGAGATTCTCGAGTGTTCTCGACAAATCAAGTTGGTACTTTACTGTTACATTCATAATATGATAAAACCGAGGTACCAACCTCTAAATAGTTGTCAAAACTGTTGCTTTTAATGTTTAGACAGTTAAAATTCTTTTTAGCGTCTGCCAGAAGTTCAATAATATGTCGTTTTAATGTCGCTTGAAGAAAATAGTAGATTATTTTACTAGGAAACAATTACATTTTTTAACTACGAGTGAAATATATTATTTTTCTTCAAGCGTTTATTGCTAGTTTTCATGTGTTATTTTCAAATTTTTGAGATTCTCGAGTGTTATAGTGACTTTTTATTCTCGACGAATCAAGTTGGTACTTTACTATTACATTCATAATATGACATAACCGAGGTACCAACCTCTAAATAGTTGTGAAACAAAATAACTGTTGCTTTTTAATGTTTAGACAGTAAAATCGTTTTTAGCGTCTGCCAGTAGTTCAATAATATGCCGTTTTATTGTCGCTTGAAGAAAAAACATTTTTTTTTTAATTTAAATTTAAATAAATTTCTTTACCTGTAGAGAATTTTATGAATTTTTATCTATCTAAACATTTACTAAGGTCATGCCAACAAAATTTTGAGAAAAATTAAAAAACTAATTCAATCTAGTAGGCTTTTACGTCAAAATTTTTAAGAACCAAACATAAAAGTAAGTTGATGAACTCGTGCTTCAAGTTTATTTTGAGTGTAGAAACAATAATCTTCAGCGCAGAGCATTTTTTAAACCGTTTTTCCGACAGAAATGTTTCCAATCGGTGGAAATTCTATAAAACTTTTGATGTTAGGACATACTAGATCGAATTGGTTTTTTGGATTTTTCTCAAAATTTTCGTGACATGACACTAGTAAATGTTTAGATAGATGAAAATTATGTAAACTTCTCTATAGAATAGAAATCGTATCCAAACAAGAATTCAAGGGTTTGCACTTAATCACAAATTGTAAAGCCCGAGTATGCTGGAAATTTTGCACTACGTAACATAAATATTGTAGGTTATAATTAAATACCGTTTTTATTTAAAACATGGTTATTTCCTGAGTTTTGGACACATATAAGTTCTATTTCGAACAGTAAATCCTAATCTGTGACTTATCAAATCTAAACCCGACCTGCAAATCAAAATCTGAAAACATCTGATAGAATTCGTTTTCTTGTCGGGCACTGATGCAGCTGCAAGCAATCTTTAATCAATTGGAGAATTGTCAGTGCAGTAACATGTTAACTCTAGTTAAATGCGTCGACTTTCAAATTACTTGAATTCTACTTATTGTCAGGGTACCTATTTTTTTATTGTTTAGGATAGCTGATTTGAAGGATTTCGATTGGACGTGATGGTAATTCATAGCTACTCTGTTTGTGATTTCGATTTTACGACACTATTTTGTTGTGATTTTAGTTACTGAGTGACAATTTCAATGCATCTGATCGATTACGATTCTATTTTGCCTAATTTTTATTCCACTTTGGGCTATAGATGAATCATAAGTCTTGAATGTCGATTTGACCTAGTAGTAATGTAGTAGTAGGTAAGTACATTTGTATAAGTTAATATTGGGTAAATTCCCATCATTTAATTTGATTTGTAGAGTCCCACTGCAAGAATAACTACCTTGAATTTGACGATTAGGTAATTGTGAAAAGCATTGAAAATTTTGAACATCAATGAATGGAATGAAGTCGGTGTAAGGGAGAGCTGGACTTACTAACTAACTACAGTGCTTTTCAAGCCCCCATGCAACCCAGCACAAATGTTAACATGCTAAAAGCCATTATATCAAATGTAGAAGTCCATGGTTTTACAACTTCTGAATTTGTGCCAAAGTTATTTATATTCAGGCCAGTGTAGGATACAGGTTACACTCCAGGTTAAGTTTAGGGTAGTAGCACTGAACTGTTCAGTGGTGTAAAGTTACGAATTTAGACTAGGTTATGTTAATTATAATTTAGTTTTAGCCATTTATTTGTGTAGACACAGTAGAATTATTATCAGGAGATAATTTATTAGGTACTTCACTTATAAGTTTTTGAAAATGTCAACAAAATCGATTCGTTTATACAAGTTGACGAACCATATTGCGCGCCACATCTTTTAAGTGTACCCTTGATGTATTATCTTTCATTTTTTATTTATAAGAATAAAAAGCCAACAATAACTACTACATTTTTGAATTTAAATATTAGAAAACAAATTCGACTGATACCAACAAAAAAAATTCTTTAGTGTCAAAATTTTACACAAACGATTCACCTATTTTAAACATTTAAAATTTGTCGACCTAAAAAATTTTGTGACACACGTCCAGAAACTGTTTTGCGAGTATTCTGCACTTATGAGAACCTCTGGCTTCGCCTCGGCCCCACAACATTGTGCTCACACTCGAAAAAGACATTTTCGGGCGTAGTGACAAATACATTTGGATACTATATGTAAGAAAAAATCAATTGTTTTCCTTAAATTTGTTTCTCCTTTACCAATACACTGTTGTTCATTTGCTTCAACGTACATCTTAGTTCCTTAGTTGTTATATTCAGTTATTTGTTGTTGCGTATTTGTGTTCGTATAAAATCTTTCTTCCAACTTTCTTATCATTTTTCCGTTTTTCTCTGTTAGTGTTAAAATCTAATTATTTCCGTTTTGTCTAAGACATTTTATTTACGTATTCTATTCGTTGTTCGACTACAGTTACGTAGTAGTTTTGTAGATCTTTTCTGTTCATTATTCTAATTTCCTTTTCCTATAGTCATTTTAAGTCATCGGTAGTTTTTGCGACAAAAAAATTCCCTTGCCGATTAAGCTTCAGTGGCTATTTCGTGAAAATTCCAATTTCAAGTGTAAGACAAACCCGTTTCATTGAAGTCCCAGTTTATTCCTACATGTCCACGGACGCAATTGTAGGTTGAGTTTAAATTATATAAAAGCAAATGGAAAATTGAGTGCTGATATAACAAACAAATATTACAAATCTGAGAACCCTTTAAAGTGGGGAACTTTATCAAGCATACAGTTTTTGCTTCCTGCAAATACAAAATTTTTAACACAGGTTGTTTTTGATAAAAAAATCCTTCAATTGTTTGTCGATTCCTTTTTATGCGTTACGTTTCAACTATTTGTATCAATTGTTGTTGTTTGTTTGGTGGGGTGGTGTGGGGGGGGGGTGGTTTTTTTGGTGTGTTTTGGGGGGTGGGTGGGATTTTTGGGGGGTTTTGGGGGGCGGGTGGGGTTTTGGGGGGGGTGGGGGGGGGGGTGGGGTTTTTTTTTTTGGGGGGGGTTGGTGTTTGTTTTTTTGGTTGTTATTGCTTTTCGCAGAATATCCAAAAATACTTCCTCTTTATTCTCGATAGTTCCTTGAAAATGTTAACGTCATATTAAAATTTTATAATTTTGAATGTTTTTCGGAGGGGGGATTTGTGGAATTTTTTTTTATGTTTATTTTAAGAGTTTGTGGTTTTTTTTATAAAAAAAAATTTTTTTTGAGAATTTTAGTTTTTATATTTAGTTTGTTTTATTTAAAGAGTGGTGTAAAGGTTAAGAAATTGAAAAAATTTAGGGATTTTGGGGATGTGTAGTTGGAAATGGAGAAAAAAAGAAGAAAGAAATATTGTTTTTTTTTTTGTTTTGGAAAAAGAGAAAGAAGGGGAAAAAAGGAAAGGAAAGGGGGGGGGAGGGGGGGGGGAGGTTTTTGTTGGTGAAAAGGGGATGAGGGGAAGGGAGGGTGGTTGTATTTGTGTGTTAAAAATGAGTGGAGAAAGAGAGGGAAAAAGAAAGAGGAAAAGGGAAGGGAAAAAAAAAAAAGGTAAAATAAAAATTTAAAAAATGTGGTTTTTTTGTGTTTTTTTGGAAATGTGAGGGTGTTGGTTAACATTGATACAAAGAATTTGCCGGAAAATCCCTTGATATTGATTAACGTGTATCCACAGTGAATGAAGAAGCATTAACCGCGATGAAGAGACAGAATCTGCTGCCTTTTTAATGAAAAATATCAACACTTACGTAAATGAAAGAAACAAAATTCAGGAGAATAACTTAAAATGAAAATTTATCAAAAACCGGAAAGTTATGACACATTCTAGTGCTAAAAAGTGCTTAAAATAAAATAAAAAAACATATCATTAGATTTGAAATATTGAGGACCTCTTTTGACCTGTAATGAAATGTAAGAAAATGTTTTGACTTTCCGGTCCCCCTGATATTTAATAAGTTTCAATCACATCATTTAACATCTTATTACTTTGTAACCCCTAATGTCATCCGCATCGTGCCATTGTTCAAAAAAGTGATCATTCAACTTTAACTTACCTTTGATAATGACAGGAAAAACTGATGGCTAGTAATGTTGTAATGAAGATAAAGCGTCTTTTATCATGGGAGAAAAAGAAACAAAGTTTCGACGCCACTACTGTCATCTTCAAAGGTTGACTTAAACTATTTCATGTTTGGAACATAAATTGCTTTAGACCCCACCTAATTGTTTCAAATGGTATCATTAGTATAGATCTAGTACTTCAAATTTTAGCTCAGATGGAATAGGATTAATTGAGCTGTTGAAAGCCCATCAACCAATTATGATCAGAGGTGTAGATATTGATGAAAACTTGCATACATACAATATGTAATTATGCAATAATTCTTCATTCGCTTCTTTTTCACTTTTATACTTCAAACAAAACCACTCCCAAAAAAAAGATAAAATACTAACTGTATATACAGGCTGTCTTCTAAAAAACGCCGCAAGCCATAACTTTGTTATTTATAGTCTGATTTCAAAAAATAAACAATTAAATTAAATAGCTCTAAATATACTATAAATGGAGAATAATGCAATATATTTAAACTTTTTTTTTTGAAAAGCGATAGTCAACTTTTTTTTTCAAATTGCAATCAAGTTTGTTTTTTATTTATTATTGTATAGATTTTCATTCTGAATTCAACGATGTATATTAAATTTACTTTTATATAACATGTGTTAAGAAAAAAAGTAAAAATGTTAGTCGACACCGCATTATTGGCTCCTGGCGGCCTAACTGACAAAATTTTTTCGACTAATCGTAAGTGCTGGAAAACAAAAACCATACAAGGTAAATAAATGTCACTTTAGCGTTCCCGCGTTATTTATTTAAAAAGATGCGATATAAGCCGGGAACACGATGTTCCTGCGTGAAAGCGAGAAAATTGTTCACGCATGAATATTGTACAATATTTTTGAAACGAACATAAAACAATAATTCTCAAATAAATTTCTAACTTTCATTGAAGTTTTATTTAAAAAAAATGATCAAAGGAACCGTAGGTAAACAATTGCAATTTTGACAGTTGTTTATTGTGTTACAATTATTTTACAATTAAAAATATTAATTATGTCTTCTGATTCGGAAATTGAATTTACACCACCAGAAATAAGAGAAACGGCCAAAAGGCGATCGAAAACTTATTGTCGGATAAGTCAAAAAAAACGGTATGAATTAGTGTATTCAAAGTTTCTGGACTGGTGCAAATTACATAAAATTAGTAAATACACTGAAAATTGTTTACTGGGATATTTTCAAACGTTTTCCAGTAAAAAGTCTCTTTGGTCGCATTATTCTATGTTAAAGTCCTGTTTGATAATACACAATAACGTTGACATTTCAAAATTTACAAAACTTGTGGCCTTTTTAAAGAAGGAAACGTACAATTCTAAAACGAAAAAATCCAAAGTTTTAAACGATAACGAAATTGATAAGTTCATTGTTGAGGCCCCAGACAATTCATTTCTATTAATGAAGGTGTGTAATAAGCAACATATTTCATAAATACATATAAACTAAGTATCTAATTCATTTTATAGGTAGTAGTAATAATGGGTATTTCCGGTGCATGTCGTCGTGAAGAGTTGTGCAAAATGTCAATTAATGATATCGAGTTCAAATCTGAAGTTATTCTCGTCAATGTACCAGAAACAAAACAAATGTTTCTCGACGTTTTGCAGTAACTAAATCCGAATGGATAAACTTGCTGCTAAAATATAGAAATGTAAGACCAGAGGCAAACAAACGTTTTTTTGCACTTACAGAAACGGCAAATGTATTAATTCACCAGTAGGGCTTAATACAATTGGTAGAATTCCTAGCCAAGTAGCCGAATTCCTTCAGTTAGAGAATCCAAAAGACTACACTGGCCACTGTTTTCGAAGAAGTGCAGCAACTCTGTTGGCTGATAAAGGTGGAGATCTGCTAACACTTAAAAATTTGGAGGATGGAAATCTTCAAGCGTGGCTGAAAGTTACGTTGATGACTCCATTCAAAGTAAAATTAGTATTGCCGATCGTTTAATGGAGCCAGCACCGGGACCACCTCATACAATTCATACTGTAAATGTGGCACAGTCGTTATCTGATTCTCACCCTCCAGGAACTTCTGGAATAACAATTTCAAATTGCACCAACTGTACGATAAATAAATAAACAGTGCAACATAAACAAATCAATTGATGGACATTATTCCGGTATACTTTCAGTGTAATAAAAATCGTAGTGTAGCAGTTAGTCTTTACAGAGAGCTGTTTTCTCACAGGGAAGTTCCAGAACTACGTAAATTCGTAAGACTTAAGACAATTTGAGGAACTATGATCACTGCGCAAAAGTTTCACTGGGTGTCGGAACGTTTGAAGACTTTGATCCTACGGAAATCGCGCACTGTACCCACGCGCCAGAATATTATTCATGACTTGAGCGGAGCGGTTATAGAAAGCTTACTATTTCTTAGTAGTGGCATTTCGCGATATACCGCACAATCGGAAATCGACGAATTTACTTTAGCTACACCTTGGCTACTTCTGGCTGCGCGTGGGTACAACGCGAACGCTACTTAAGACCAAAATTATGGCTCTGTGAAATTTCTGTATGAATGCAGGTTTTATTATTCTATGCTATGCTGTTTTTAAGAAACCAAAGCGAGAAGAAACCCAATTTAATGAAAACGCCGAGCGACTTTGTACGATGCTTAATGTATTTATGTTTTGAGTTTTACTTGATTTCTTGTATTCTTTTCTTTTTTCATAGCACAAATGATTAGTCTAACTACGATTGTCATGAACTAGAGACCGGACGCCTAAAATGCGGTGTCGACTAACATTTTTACTTTTTCTTAATACATGTTTTATAAATAGTTATTTGTATAACTCCCAAAAGGTCAGTTTCTGGCCACGTGATACATATGATTTTTTGGGCCAACGAATGGTCAAATTTGTTGAAGCTTACATTTTCAAATATTACTATGTGCCAAAACATTTTCGGTTGGTAATGCCATGTTATTTTGGCATACATTAAAATACATATTTTTTTCAATTGTTGTAAAAGAGTACTGCAACATATTATTTACGTATTTCAGCATGAGGATTGTACTGATTTCAGTGTCAAGAGTATAATGTGATATTGCCAACATTTAGTAACTTTTTGCTGGCCGAAGACAAGAAAAGGGGTGTTTCTGGCTGCTTTTGAGTGATGCATAATCAGTGATTATTGACGGAGGACCGAATAGTTATTTGTCCAACAAGTGAGGAAAGCGATTCTTTTTCCCACTCGAGCTCGAGTTGCCTCACGAGCGTAGCGAAGGAGGCATTAGAGTGAGAGTGGAAAAAGGCTTTCCTCATGTGTTAGACACAACATTTTTTTCACGACATTCTCCAAAAAAACAACCTAATGAAATAAGTAATATTGTAAACGTAACCAATAGTCTCGCTACAGTATTATGTAGTATCGGCACGGTCTCAATTTGTCACAGCGCAGTCGCGTAATTCTAACCAATAAATGTAGGATAGCAATTTTTAAGAGTCGAAATATAAGATATTAAATTAAATTGAATACTAAATTGAATTGTTTAACTAACTACTAGGCGCATATAGTTCTAATAACACATTCTTACATTTTTTAAAGAGGCATTTTTGTAACACGGCATTATTTTCCTCGCTAGTGAGCAAAAACGAATTTTCCTCACTATTTCTAGAGAAGAAACATCCGTTTTCTAAGTATGTCGTGGAAAAAGTAAATTTAATACATATCGTTGAATTCAGAATGAAAATCTACTCGATAATAAATAAAAAAAAAACTTTATTGCCATTTAAAAAAAAAGTTGACTATCGCTTTTCAAAAAAAAAAGAAGTTTAAATATATTATTACACTAGGCTCCCTTTATAGTGTATTTAGAGCCATTCCATTTAAATTTTTGTTTTTTTTAATTAGTCTATAAATAACGAAGTTATGGCTTGTGGTGTTTTTAGGAGACAGCCTGTATATAGTTTTATTTTAAAACAACTGACCGACATTTTCAGTTTGCCATAAACTCAGTATATCATTAAACATAACTGATTAAAAATGCATATTAATATATTATTAACTAATTATATTAAACTAAATTAAAGAGAATTAATTAATTTTAAGTCTCTGACTGTATAAACGATGACGCAATATAAATATCGAACTTCTTAAAATTTTGAGAAGGATGTTTTTTGGTCAAATTAAATTTTTTTCAATGCATGTGTCAAAACTATCGAAAACAGTTATTAAAATATTAATAAAGAATGTTATTTAATCGAAAAAACCAAGGTTGTAAATATAATAAATATAAAAAAAACAAATACCGAAGAAAAATTTTAATAGAATAATTAATTATAACGTGAACTAAAGTTTGAAGTAGTTTGAAACATAGCACAAGCGTGCACTAATACACTTAACTAACTTTTCTATTAAAATTTATAGTTTCAAGCCTGTTTCGTGTCCCTCTCCCAAAAATATGTATTTATTTGTAAATTTTTTATTTTTTCAAAACTTACCTTCGCAAAATAGTGTTACATCAGCCAAACTTTCAGATTTGAACAAATTACTGAAAGATGTTGCTAAATTGCTACCAAAACTATTCCACTTCAAACAGAATTGTTGTTGCTGAGAGTCCATTTCCACACCTGGTCGGAGAATGTTTTTAGCTGAAAATAAAAAGAAATTCGATGTAAAATCAGTTAAAATCATTTTGTTGTATATGTACATATTTTTAAAATTACATTTCTCAGGGACATATACGTAAACGCCTAAAAGCACGTTCTTGTTCATAAATACTGCGGCTTTGATTAATTACAGTGAATTATAAACATGAAATCTAACCATCATACAATCCAATTACTTTATACCAGAAATCGTGTGCGCTTTTTTATAATTAACGAAACCCTAAATGCAAAAGAGTGACCCTGAATGGTTTTTGACCCTGTTCCTAAATAAAGAATGATTACCAGCAGGTAATAGGCGTTTGAACTCAAGTCATGCACTTCCCACATTTTGCAGCTTATGAAACTGGTATTTGATAGATCATTCTAGGAAAACCAAAATGCTTTTGATAATTAAAGGGGGGCAAACAAGCATTGTGTCGCAAATTATTCAGTAATAAGATAAAAAATGTCCGTATATTTAGTCACGACTCTTTCTCTTTGTAAAGAATTCATCTAAGTCGAGCAAACGAATAAAGTGCGTTTATTGTTGCGAAGCCCTAAAAGTAATCGATGCAAAGTAATTACATCGCAACGATTGGTTTCGTGCAATAATTACACAAAGCGTTTATCTAATTTTGGCTAATTATCTTAGTGTTCTTACAATGGCGTTGTTGTATTAAAATTACACAACCAAAATCACAATGACCGGATAAGTTCATATCAATGCAAAAACGTTCGTGATGCCATATCCCGAAATGGATTACCTTGAACTTCATTTCACGGTCACAATGACGTGTAGCAATTTGCGAATCTTATTTAGATGCATAAACGTTGACTAACAAACAACACATTGTTAGAAAAAAAAGTTAGATCCGTTCTTGGAGAACCGACGAAGAATCTTACCAACGGACACAAAATAAAATACAAGAAACATTTTACACAAACTTTTTCTCTATGGGCATTGTAGTACACTACTGACCCTGAGCCTTGGCCAAGGTTTTTCATTAATTTAAAACTCAAAATTTCCATTAAATTATAGAAAAGAATAGCTTCTTTTTAGCATTAGTTTGAATTTGTTGGTAATCGAGGCTAGATTATGATGAAATTATACCATACAACGGCATAATTTAAGTTTTCAGCGTTTCTATAGTTTTATAGTGCCAATGGCATTATTTTCATGGTCAACTTGTAACCGAAAATCTACACTATTTTCTAACACAACTTCTCGTTTTTTTTCTTTACCTAACACAATTGAAATTAACCGCCTAAAAACTGTTTGCATCAATAATTTGATCCGGTACCTTTCAAACGTGAAAAAAAAAGAACCTTCAAAGTTTAATAAAACATTCAATGTTACTTATTATTGTCATAATTTTGGTCATTTACTAACTGAGGTCTTGATGCATATTGTATTATTTCCATGGTATGATCAAAAAATGCATCAAATTACCCGAACAATTTCTCAATCATCGAATTTTCACGATTTACCTTGACCAACTTGCTTCCGTATGACCTTCTTTTTAATTTGAATTATATGCATCTCATATCGTACAAAAATTTAACACGTGGCGTAATGAGACATTGAAAAAATGTAAAACCACACCGTCTAATTACTAATTTAAAAAAATGTAGGTC
This sequence comes from Abscondita cerata, assembly GCA_030710515.1. Taxonomy (NCBI): domain Eukaryota; kingdom Metazoa; phylum Arthropoda; class Insecta; order Coleoptera; family Lampyridae; genus Abscondita; species Abscondita cerata. The sequence continues at coordinate 279,800 of JALBCR010000217.1, forward strand.
CTAATTTGCGTTTGATTTTTAAGATACGTAATTTACGGGAGAAAAATGAAAAAACAAAATTCTGCGAAAATAATCGGCAATTTTTCGATAACTGCGTGTTGTGGATATATTCCCCCGAAAAAACTTATCGATAATTGATTAAAATGCGTGTTTAATTAATTTTTCCTGTTCAAAAATGTCGTTTCCTGAACAATTCATCTTTTCATTTGTAAAGTTTCAGTGTCTTCGGCGATTGATTTTGACTTCGTTGGGAACGTTAAATCTGTTTAACGACTGTTCTTGCACATTGTCTATTTAATATAAATTTTTTGTCTCTTCTAATATTAAAACATTCGACAACTTTTTTGGGTCAATATATCACGGTTACCGCATCCTGTTACACAGGATACGTTATTAAATTAATTTTGTTACAATAACAATATCTGATCTTGATTTACAAAAGTTCATTCAGTGTTTAATGATTACGAATAAAAACGATACAATCGATTAATATACATTTTACCTTGGCATTTTACATTAAGAATTTTCTCACGTTATTATATTTATATCGAGCGACCAGTTCGTAATTTTTGAAAAAAAACGCCCTTTCTAGGTCATTAATGCATTACCCTCAAAACAACAGCTTGAATTCAACTCGTTCAGAATATTTTTAGAATGACACTCGACACACCTATTGTTTTATTTGAAATAAAAAGCCATGGCCAAGTTCGTATCTGCATTAAGAATTAAACCACTTATTTTTACATTCGTGACTGAAAAACACCCTTTACAAAAAAACCTAATCTACTGAAAACAAAAAATTGAGTAATTGAGAAATCTTGATACTGACATTTGGATCAATGAGAGGAGACGTTATATCCAATTATATTTATCAATCGATAATAATAATCGATGTTGGACATAATACTTTAATAAAAACACCACCTGCATATGAAACAACTGAAATGGAGAGATTTGAAAATTATAAATTATATAAATTTCCGAAAAAATGCAGTTCTGCAACATCTTAATACTAATCTAGGTTTTTAGGTCAAATAGGCATTTTAAAATATGTCCTTTAAACAGAACACATACATTTCGACAGTAAAAATTTAAACCTAATAAACTGATAACAGTAGTTTGTCCTTCATTCTACAGCAAACGCCACCCAGTATCAGCTCGTACATTCACGTTTTCTTTATCGTATAATTATTGCCACATTAATCTCATTCTGTTTACTTCTTGCGAGATTTCTTCACGTGCACACGAAAATATCGAAAGTTATTAAATTTTCATTAATTTATTCTTATTTTATAGTAAGAGATAGTAAACAAACACTTCTAGGTCAATTTTGCATTGTAGTAAATGGATAAAAACAAACCTACATTCAACGTTTCCTAGTCATTGATGTTTCAAAAAGTGATTTCACAGGTTAAAAGTAGTAGAAAAAATTCGTTCTACATAATTTTGACTAAAATGCATGTGAATAATATAAAAAATGTACACATTCTAATAAAAAAAATCTTAAATTTCATTGGAGATATACTCGAATTGTTAAAAACGAAATGGCGTAATAGCCAAAAAACTATGTTGAAAAAAGTATTGGTTCATGCTATGTTAAATGTCTAATAATAATACATATATGGAATATAAATGTTTTTTCTCATTAAGTAATTAATGCGCCTATCGATAATACGAATAACTAATTTAACTAATTGGTGAACACACATGTAAATAAAATTAAATTTTAATTAATTATACATGAAACAAAAAAACCGTTTTTCAATCTCTAAAAATTAAAGGTGAATATTGAAAAATCTTACACGTGTGTTTATTTAGGCACTTAAAGGCCATTGTTAATTGCGAATTGTGAGAAAAATGTTTATGCTCCTTTGATAATTTTTTTCCATACATAACAATAAAAATAATTTATTCCGTAGGGACGCGTGCAGTGTACAGGGTGTATCTAAAAGATCTTTACAAAACGCTACCACGCATTTTTCAGACTCAAATAAGTCGATTTAACAAGCTTAGTTTCGGTGTAATCGTTCCTGAAGTTGCAAATATGAAATCGTTTTTTATATTAATTTTGAACCACTTAAGCGATTTTCCTAAAATTTGGAACGTTTTATAGGCCAAAAAATGTCACATGCCAAATGAGAAATTGAGTTTTGTAATAATTAAATATTTGAAATATCTACGCCAATGGATACAAGAAGGTTTATTTGTCAGATGTGGATTAAGGGACTTATGGGCCACAAGAAGGTACTCTACATAAGATTCGATAAATCGCACCGTTTTAACAAAAATCGCGTTTTTTTCTTTATCAAAAATCTGAAACGGCTTAAACGAATTTAACAAATTTTCATCATATAAAAATTGTGTAAAAAATCATTCCATAGACGGAGAACCGTTTTTTATTATTATTTTATTAATGAAAAACCACCAAAATAAACAAATAAAATGAAAATCTTGAAAAAAATTAAGATTGAAAAATTTCTTTACAAGATTTCAAACCGTTGAGTATATGTAATGCTACTACAATAATTCGCTTTGGTTCCATTTTATTCCAATTTGATGTATCTCGAAACAATTCCATGCTAAAAAAATAACTTTTTATATAAAATACCAGAGGGCGCAAGGTATAGGTATTTGCTGAATGGCAAAATAATTGTATGGACAATTCCATATATTAAGATGTTATTTGTTTATACAAAATTCTGTTCTGGAAAATAAATTATAAGCAACAGAATTTCTTATCGGATAAAGAAATCTGCGTTTTATAAATTACGTTACCATGGTGAATCCATATGTAAGCTATCTTAGAAAACATCGCGTCAGTTTGACAAATTATATCTGTATATTTGACAATTAAAATACAACAATAATGTAGATGTATTTGCAAAGCTAAAATATTAAGTGAAATTGAAACATCTCTGTTCTGGAAAATATGTAAGTACTCAAAACAAACAAAAAAAATAACCGGCAAAATCTGAGTTCTAGTGGTATTTCCCTAGACAAAATTTGTCTTTGTGACATGCGATGCCTGAATGTGCCCAAAATCTATTCCAATTTCAGGTATTAACGAAAATCCAAACACCAAGTCAAAATCTATAAGTAACTATTGAGATACCGTGCTTGTATGAAAAATATTCTTTGTTTCAGAATATAAAATTTAACACCGAGAAAAACGAAAAAACCTCTGTCAAGAGTGGAAACCTTTTGTTAACTTAAAAGTTAAGTACTTAATTTTTCGTCAATTCTTAATAAGCTGGTTTTGAGATATCGTGTTTACATGCATCAAGAAAAATAAAAAATAACAAATAGTTTCAATAAAATTGTACAAAATTTATATTTTTTGTATAATTACTCAAAAAAAATCGCAGCATAACATTTCTGAATTGTTAATTATCGAAAAAAAGTATGGTTTAAATTTAAATCAAAACCAACTTTTGTTTAGTAAAAAATGTCTAAAGTTCATTCAATCACTAAAGAGTATTCGTGCAGAACCAATTTTCTTCGTAATCTCAATACACTAATCTAACCAAAACACGTTGTAATTCAGATACAGGGTGTCCCAGATTCAATGTTAGAGAAAATATCTCCGTTACCATAGCAATTAAAAAATTTCGTAGACAAAAATTAATCAAAATCCTTTTTTACTATTGCAACATATTTGGTATAGGGTGGTCATAAAGTCGTGATGCACTAAACGTTTTTTTTTTTTAAGTGGAACAATCTGTATACAGTTGGATATTTAGTTTTTATGATTATATTTTAAGTATAGCTTCATTAGACATATACGGCATCTAAACTTGACAGTTTTAAGTCGAGATATTGGCTTATATTTATAAAAATAATTGGAACCAATGGAACCATTCGTTGACCAGCGCGTTCCCCAGACCTATCCCCCAAAAAATATTCAAGACCTAAAAACAGAATCCGTGTAATATATCACCAAATATGATACTAGATGCTTGTTCCAAAGTGTTTTATTGTAGATTGGAAGCATGCGTTACTTCAAATGGTCATCAGTCACATTTTATAAGAAATAATTTGTTATGATATATGAAATAAATCGAATTCCTCATTATAAATTTTCTGGTTTTTGTTCATTCATACGTTGAATTTTTTTCCCTAAATATACCAATATCTCAAAAACTCTTTTTTGTAGTTGCTATGGTAACGGAGATATTTGCGTTCAGGGTGGATTAATTTTAACGCACATTTAACAATAAATAGTAAGAATAATTGTAAACAACATATTCAAGAATAAAAAAAATTAAACGAAAATATTAAAAGTAATGGCTACTCACGATATTGTAGAGTACGTTCGAGGGTGGATTTGTACCTGTTCGCGTAGATTAATTTCTAGACAAATTACACACATACTATTTATTGTTAGATTTATTTAAAGATTGATACAACTATGAAAAGGACTCGTTTAAAAAATTTTTGAAATATTAACTATTTGTGTTGGATAATAGTGATTATAAATTTAAGTCAGTATATAATGTAAAAGTGTAAATGGTCTAAAAAACCAAATTTGCTTTATCAAATATAATAACTTTTTGTACACCCGTCCGGCAATTACGACTTTACATTCGCATTAAGCGCGGGCAGAAACTAGCTGTTTGTCGGTCTAGGCCTGCAAAAAAGTTAACTGTTTTTATTGTCGGTTGGTATATTGAATACCTTGCCAACGCCTAAAACTAATTTGATAAATACTATAGTTACCAAATAAAAGCTAGCGAATTAAAAAAATCCAAATTTCAATATAAATTTAGGTTTGATTTAAGATCTAAAGAATTTTCCATACAAAAAGGGTTGTGCATCAAATCCAGATACGCGTTTGCGAATGCCCGTTGCAGGCTTCAGCGTACAGCTTCTTCTGTAAACTTTTAAACAATCTCATTTTTAGATATGTTAAAAATAATCCAAATGAACTGCAAATGCCCTTCGTTCAAGTGCCCTTTCAGATTGACCAATTATATCCAAGATCTAGTCAAACTAAAGTCATTATATAGAAACTGGAAATATTAAGTTTCATCGAAATATAGGACATACGTGCAAACGGCCGGCTTCAAGACTGAATTTTTTTTGTTTAATTTAAATGCCTTTACTCTTTCGAAAAACACTCAAATTTAGAATTAAAAATGAAGCAGAATGGAATCTTCCTGAAAATTTATGCAAGAAGTTGGTTTTCCATAAAACCGCTCTTAATAACAAAATTTTCTGAAATACTTCTTAGTAATTATTATATGATACACTGACAAAAACAACACAGCAAAAAAATTATTTTTTTTATAATTGGAACTTAGTTTAATCAACATTAGAGAAATGAAATGTTATCAAATAGTTTGTTTTAAATAATAACGCATTTGAAACTATATTACAGTGTATAAACAAAACCTGTTCCTTTTCATTCCGACATTCGGTAATTAAAAAGTTTTTTGGCCCTTATCTATTTCAAACTTAAATTATCTTTTAAAAAGGCGTAATTAATTTTCAAACTTTTATTACTTGATTTTGCATTGTTATCTGACTTCGATATTTTTTTTATCTCAAATTTTATAAGTAAAAGTTAAAACACTTTTTTGAAATGCAATTGTTCAAAACAGCAGCTTTTTGTCTAGTACCAATTCTCTGAAATGATAATCAAAATAAAATTATTATTTGTGATCTGTAAATGTTTTCACTTCAAGGTTTTTATTTTGTTTTTTATTTTGCATAAATCTTTAGTTGAATACTAGATAGTGTAAAATTTTTAAAATCTGAAAGAAAAATTTTGTTTTCTGCTGTCTGAACTTCAATTTATTCTTCATTTACTACATTACTTCACTTAAAAAGGGGCGTATGTTTAAGAAATAAATTTCTTACTAGTTATCGTTAGAAGTTTCATTTTAAATTACATATTTCTTTAAATGAACTAAAATTCATTTTATAAATAGCAGTAATATACCTCTATGTTGGTTACATTTAATAAAATGACCTTTCATCGAAACTAATTACAAATATTTGTTTCTTATTTATTTCTTTATTATCGTACAAAGCTCAATTTAAAGCTCCTTGATTTCATTCGTGGGATAACCCAATTAATAAAATTAAAATTGAAATAAATGAACTATTGAAATTAAGAAAATTCTATAATAGATAAGAGTAATTTATACATGAAAAACCAAAAATGTTATTGCACTTGGAACAATAATAGTTAAAAAATGTTCTTTTTTCTCGATTAATAAATGTTGATATCATAAAAATAGAACCTAATGCAAATATAATTAGTGCTAACCATTAATTCAATTGGAACTTCTTTGTACAACTCTCAATTTATTTAAGAAAGAGCCGTCACTGATTGTAGGCAACCTACTCCAAAAAAAAAAGATCAGAAATGCCTCAACCTTTACAGCAAATACTTATGGGATTATTGGGATATTTTTCTTATTCTTCAGAATTGCAATGCCAATAAATAGCAGTTGATGATAAATGTATTCAACTAATCAGTAACTATTACCAAAATAAATTTATTTTGTTATTAAGTTATTAAGTTCATTTTTTATTTCATCAAAACTTCGTAAGGCAGTTTGGTAAGCCCAATAACTACCTTTTTGAAAACTGTAAAATTCCTTGAAAATGCGAGAGAGCTTACCATAATGTGAGTGAAATAAGTAAGAATTGCTTAGATGAGGAATATAAAATATGGGTGGAAATGATTGATGATTTAAATTTGTGATTGCAGCTTAAGAGCAATACGTATTAGCAGTGCGCTATCGCTAAACCATGCACTCAAAGTACCTATTAATTTAAAGATAAAACTTATGAAAGACTAAACTTGGGACTTTGTCGCTGTAGTATTGTTTTTTCTTTTTTCAAAATGTTTACTTTTGTTTTTTATGTTTGAATTTGTACATTTTACCGCATATTTAACACCACAATTTTAATAGAAATAAACACAAAATCAGAATTCTACCACAACCACGGCAAAGTTCTTTCTTTTATCTAACAATTTAAATCGAAATATTGGTGATAACTTGAAAATTTGAGTCAATTTTATAGGTACTTTAGACCATTGGACGCATTAAAATTCTGACTTAAGTATATGGTTTACCGATGGCGCACTACTAGTACGTATTGCTCTTAATTACACAAGAAATCAAATCTTAGGAAAGTTTATTCATTTAACAGAAAGGGTTGAAGATTATCTCATAGATCCCATGATTCATATGGGGCTACACCTAAGGTATCCTGGTTCTTATCATCGAAATCGATCCACGTAATAAGGAAATATCAATCAAAAATAAAAAAAGATCTCCTTTTTTTTAATCTTGTGGGTAAATTTATTCGATCAAAAACCACAAAAATCAGATCTATTATAATCACAAAGCCAATTGAAGATTACAATAAAAACTAAAATTACCCTAATAGTTTAAAAATAATGATTTCATTTAAAAAAAACAAAAAACTGCACAAAAAACCTATATTCGTTTCGATATCTACCCTATCAACATCAGCGAACTGACACTGTGTCGATATTGCGATTTTGCAATTAATATAGACTATATAATTAATAATGTTAAGTCTTTGAAGAAGGGAACACCCACTCCTAAAGAAGGCATTCTTGTTGAAGGAATCCACTATTATAGAAACAATATTAACGGTGTAATTAATAATAAATCACATAATTAATATACCTGTACAGTGACCTGTTGGCATTCTTAACTTTCAGAATAGTTTTGTGAAAAAATTGATGCGCCCAAAACCAAAATAGATTTTATTTTTTTGTTGAAAAACTAAAAAAAAATTGATTCAATTATGAGCAGTGACCGTTAATGGATTTTCCCAAACAAGTACTTTTACCTTGTAGAAATTGTATCAGATCATAGGTAGTGAATTAACCCAGATACTTGTAAGGGATTTTACTATCTCTTGTCCTCAACTATATACTAATATATACTTTATAAGGGCGATGGTGCAAAAAAAAGACGTTGCCACAAAAAATCTACAGAATCAAATATTAAGTTGTTAACAAAGAACAGTCAATAAAGAAAAGGGAATTGTAGTAATTAGCAAAGTCAGTGACATCTTGAAAATTAATCAGACCATCAAAAGAGTTTTATCAAGAACTGCGAGTTTTGTAAGATGTAATTTTATCAACTAATAATTATTTATCTTTTCCCATGAGGCGGTGTTCAGAAAAATTATCCTTTAGATCCGATCATATGCACTAAAATATATGGGAGAGTTGCCTAATTTGAACCGCTCCTAAATTGAACCACTCCATTTTTTTCATTATGAATGACAATTACCGGGATCTGATGTTTAAATTTCAATTATATGTTCCGCCTATCATATTCACATTCTTCAACTGCCTTGCTATATCACCCACAAGCTTTCATCAAGCCATTGCATAGCTACTCCGTCCAAGCAAAGGAAAAATGGTTGCGAGCCAATGTTGGGAAAACAATTTCTCAATACAATGTGGCCGCTTTAGTTGCAGAAGCTTACGAAAAAGCAGCTCCAGTGACGCAAATGCTTTTCGTGGTTCAGGCATTTGGCAGTAGATCAAAACACTTGTTTTTCATACTATTTTTGGTAATTAATAAAATGAATTAATAAAATAATCAAAAGGAGAGTCATCTTGTTTATTATCAACAAATAGTAGAACCACAACACCAACCAACCTAGCGCTGTAACCTTCAGTCCAACAGTTGCTACTCAAATTTCCATAAAAGTGATCCTAGCAACTTCCTCTTATTCTAACACAAAGTCTCTCTTTAAAGACAGCTTGAATAAGATCTCACCCTTCCCAGAAACACATCTTCTGAAACTAGGCAAAGAAAAAAATAGAGCAACACAATCCGTGGTGGAATTAACAAGTACCCTTTATAAAGCAGAACTCGAAGAAAAGAGGAAACAAACACAAAAAAGCAAAAAAAAGTAAAGAACCAGCCGTTAGAAATTCTACCCAGGAAAAACAGAGTGCAAAAGCCTCTCAAAAAGAAGTTGACAAACCAATAAACTCTAACAATTCAGAATTAAGGAGCAAAGGCGACGCTGAGTGTTGTATAGTGGGGCACTTATCTGTGCTCAAAAAAAGGAGAGGGTTGAGGTAGTTACAATCAGTGTCATCGATGGATGTCCTGGAATTGGGGAAGATGATTTTTTGTGATTTGTGGTTGTGAAGGATACTATTAGTTATTAGAACCAGGCCAAATTAGGAACCTACACGTCCAATTTAGGAAGTGGGTTTCCCAATTTGGAATAAATAATTTTTTTTTAAATTTGCTTTTCTAAAAAAATGTTTTTGTTTATGAACTTTTTGAGCATTCCGTCTTAATACCAAGATATCAAAGGTATTTGTTTGTGTACTTGATTAAATAAATGTTATTGTTTTCATGCAATTTTGTTCATTTTCAAAAAACCGGTCCAATTTAGGCTACTCTCCTCTACGACTTCAAAATCATTGCCACTGTTGCTTGATAATATCAATCTAATTATACTTCTTTATCCCCCCTCAATTGTAATTCAATTTTAGTTATTGGTTTCCTTATAAGAATTAAACTAAATGTTTAATTTTTGGAAATGTATCGCCTTCTTGTGTGAAGGCTTCTTCAGGAGCTTAATTCATGAAGAAGTCTTCACACAAGAAAACAACGTTCTCAAATTAGACATTTAGTTTAATTTTAATCCTCTTATAAAGAAACCAATAACCAAAGTGATGTAAATTTACATAAATGTTAAATATTTGGCTTAATACATTTTTATCTTGGACGCATCCAAGCGCATTCGATTTGATTGCGTTGCATTTTTCGATTTCTTCCTCTAGGAAATACATACAATACAGAATTTGAAATTTTTATCCTAGAGTGTCCGATCTTAAGTGACACTGAACAACAAACAAATGTTTCGCGCAGAAGTCCACATCGATCTGATACTAAGAAACGTGTAAAAGAGTATCAAAACATTTTGGTCGAACAATAAAATAACTGGAAACTTAATAATTTTGATTTAAAAAGTTAAAATAACATGATTCGTTGAATGAAAAAAATCAAGTGCATCGCTGAGCATTTTTAAAATCGAATTATAAATTTCAGTGACGGCCAACAATTGTAAATAGTATGTAAAGCGCGCACGTTTCCTTTAAGACAATGAAAGAAAATTGCGTTTTAGGAAAAATAGTTCAAACAAGTGTTATAAACAATAACATTTACTTTTCTTTCATAACTTTTTGTATTATTATAATAATAATTAATATCGAGGAAGATTTTGCTAATACAATTAATGTCTCGTGAGTGATATCTCAGTAACTATTTCGGATAGTTTAACCAAAAGTTGCGTATAATTAAATTATGAATCACTTCTATTTGATGAAAAATGGAAAAATTAATATTTTTTTAAATATTCCAAGATTTCGAAAATCTATGTGGGTTAACGGCCCTTTTGGATTGACAGACATCTTGTTTACATACTGACGGACGGCTGAGAGGCCGGCCGCCCATCGGATGAAATTTTTTTTGCTTCATTATCATGTAGGTACTAACTCTAATTCGTCAAAAAAAGTGAAAAAAAATTGGATAAATAATTAGTTATTATTGTTATTATAATTAATGAATAAATAATTAACTATTCGACGCTTAATTTCGAAATTTTTAATTCATGCAGGAAACTTTCGTAGGATCTATAATTTTGAAGTTATACTTCCACGTTCTATTTTAAAATAATAACAAAATTTTGATTAAGGGATGTTAATTTTCAATAATAAATAAATCTAAAAAAATTTCAGTACTATCAGTATTATTAATAAAACCCTTGTCATATTTTAAACTTTCCCCATTGTTTCTCAACAATTACCTAAAAATGAAGTTTAATTACCTACAGTTAGTTGAAAACAAATGCCCTCGAGTACTTTACCCCTAATATATACCAAAACCATTATTTAAAAAAAGTACGCGAGGTTGTTTTACGAAGTATATTAATAAAGAATTTGAGATAATAAATATAAGGACGTCATTTAATTTGTAAATCAATAACTAGAGTGAATCTAGAACAGTTTCATACAATAAGCGAGTGTAGCACCCAGATTTAATGAATATGGTCCAATTAACCTTTGAGAACGAAATATTGGTATTATTAAATTGCATCATTGGTGTTTCCATTATTTAATTAAATATTTTTATCGCATCCATAAACAAAAATTATGAAATACGCCAAAATGTTCATTATCTCTACCTTCATTAGCGATAGGTGATATACGGCCGATCAAAATATTTTTTTCTGCCGCACGATTATTATCCGATAACGAATTTCAATTGCAACAACCAAATTGAAAATGTATTTTTCATGTTCGTACACAAGCTAATTGGTGTGCGTTTTTTGTACAGTTAATAAAATTCTAATTTTAATATTTAAGCTATTATGCAAAGCAGGTAGTTGTTACGAACGGAAAAAAGAAAAAATTCTTTTGCAGTTGGGTATCGTTAGAAAAAGATGCAAGATTTTATTTGGATTAGATAATATGAATATTGCGTAAAGATTCCCCAACAGGTTTCACATACGCATATTGGATGGCCTTAAAGGCAAGGACACCGACTCAGTTAATCTAACGATCGCGGCGTGGTATAGATCTTCGATACACGTAGGATAAAATTGAAAAATTTGAGAAAAAAAATAAAAGTAGGTATTAGGTGGAATAATTAGTAACGCAACACACTTAATTGCCACATGCATTTACGTAGAAATTTTTACCGTTGCTTAAAAGGAAAAAATGTCATACCTATTACTGTCAGAGATAAATAAACGCAAGTTTGAAAAGTGCGAAGAGATGAGATGAGGTAGTTCAAATGTAGACGAAAATATTATTGCACATTATTAATACACTGTATAAGTAATGAATATATCACAGGATTTTTATTATATAACTTTTGTACTTTAGCAAATCGTGTCCGTTACGCATCAGCATTGCACATACACCATCAAAACACGAACTCACCAGCAACACAAACTAGCAACTACTACTACACGCAGTTCCGACTTCTCACGCACTATCACAGATTTCATTTTAATCCGACGACTTGAAAATATTTTTTTGGCGCGAATTTACAAACTCGCATTGATATAATCCGATTATATACGTTCGTTGGCGAATCAAACTGGTCATATTTGTTAAACGAGGACAAATTATGTGTTGCAACAATTTATTGCTTTGAATATGGGTTAGGCTAGATACCAATGCACACTTAACCCAAATTCGTCCTACGAGACGAACACACATCTCACAAAATAATTTCATTACATAATGCGTAGTACACAACTTTTTTTTTTATTGCGATCGTTGCGAATCGCGCGAAACTTAGCGCACTCCAAGAATTTTTTTTTAAATAATTTGTTTTCGCCAACGTAACGAATTTAAATCAAATTATCAAAATTATCTAGTTTATCATTGCTAAACGTGATAAATGCGTATTCGATGCATTGCAATAATACCAGGGAGTACCTATATTCGAGAAGAGGAAATAATTTGGGGATGCTCCTCCTAACAATTATATTACATTATACTAGTACATTCATATCATATATGTAGTACAAATTACGATTTAATGAAATGGTTGAAAGTATAATGACATTTACACTAATAATTAGCAAGCAATTGTAAGTAGATGTTTAGCTCCAGAAGTTCGTCGTAATGTCAATTTTGGAAACAACCACCAAAACTTAATAACATAAATTAAACAAATTATTTTGGATACTCAGCATTGGTTGTCATAATGTGGCCGGATATTAAAATTACTCTATTTAATTATCGTAAGAAACCCCCAAAATTTCGAGAAGTTCACAGATCAAGAATATTTAAAAATTACAGCAAATAAGCATTGTTATTAAAAAACTTCCTCTCAATCTCAATATATGGTTTACCAACAAATAAATTAACAACATTCGATAGTTTAAATAGGTTTGATAGTAGGTAATTAAATTGCGTGTAGCTAAAACAAAAATTTTGTTCATCTTAAAACACATATTGTTACTATCGGTGTATGGATCATAAAGTAACCTTTAAGTCACTTTAGGACGCAATTCTAAATACATTTTTTACGCATCGGAAGAAAATTTCATTATTCAAGTTCAGTACATTTCGTGAAGTTCACAGATCAAGAACATTTAATAAATTATCAGTATTAAGCAAGTTTCATGTCTGATAGAAATCTAAGCCCAAATATTTTGGACCATTAACGGTGAATCATCAAACTTCGAAAAATATGTTTTTAATAAGCAAAATATGAATAAATTGACACGGTTTGGAACGAAAGGCTACAAAACCACTCCGCACTATTTTTTTAATTTTAATTTTTCGTATCGACCACTAACGACAAAATATTAAAATTCGGATTCAAAGTGTGGTCTACCTAACTGCAAAGAAATTCAAATTTTATTTGACAAAGAAAATTGTTTGTATTACCTTTTCCAAGATCAGCAGTATTTCTTTAAATTACTCTAGAAACTACCACGATTGAGGAAACTTCACAGATTATCATAGTACAATATATTATTAAGAAGCAAAAGGTGATTTATTTCTACCCCAGCCATATAAATCCTACAAGAATGACACAAAGATTATCCCTACTGAAAGTCAAAAAAGATTTGAAATTTAAATTCAATTTTATTATCAAGAATTGTGGGCAAAATATAGGGTTTCCTTTAAACAAATTTGCTGTTTATGCATTGGGATCTTGATAACGGTAAAAGAAACAAAGTCGCTCAAATTGCAAAAAAAGTTGGCTCTAATCATGTAGAAACCACCAAGATTCAGGGAAAAACATCAAAAACATCTGAGCCCAAATACTTCCGACTTTTGACAGTATCACCACACTTCTAAAACTATGTTTTTAATAAAATATACTTACTAGCTGACCTGGCACACTTTGTTCTGCCCAAAATAGATTTTTTCACGATTCTACCCGAAATTTCTAAAAACTATCAAAATCGATAAAAAAATTATAAAACGCAACCTATTGACAATTTTTCGACTTTTCTTTTTTCCTAAACCTTCGCGTAGTAATTACGAACAAACTCGCAGAAAAAAGTATCCAATTTGGTCCGGTCGTGTTTAAATTTTAAGCATTCAAACAAATCAGGATCTTTTGTTATATTGGACGATTCAGTTTGGTGTTCGCGAAAATTTATTTGAAGGAAAAAGTACTATAAACCTACTACATATTTGTAAATGGTGTGTTAAAACCACATTGGATGAGCTACATCAGGCAGATGCCGTTTTTTACTTTTTTTAAAATGACACCCTGTATATTTTTGATAGACTCTCGTAAGACATTTTTTTCTCCATACAACAACGTAAAAAATATCTATACGTTGTATTATAATTATTTTGAAAAAAATAGTATAGAATAATTAGATATCTTATTTTACTATTACGATTAGTTAGCCATAAAAACAATTGATACATGTCAACCTTTCTTTTTTGATTTTGTTTTCGTATTATTTAAGTTTAAGAAAACTTTTAAAGAGAAATAAATTTGGTTTCATGTAAACCAAAAAATTCATAAATTGAATGAGAACGGTTACCATTTTCAAAACGAATGTCAAAATCATCTAGCAAGTGAAATTATGAAAAATGTCACTTTATATATCAAAATTAGTATAACGTGTTTCGTCAGCACACTACACAGGTTTATACTGATCATCTGAGGCATCATACATTACACTTATATCACGAGATAATCATTAAAAATAATGTAATAATGTACCATACAAATAAATAAGTAACCACTGTATAAGTGTTAATAGCAAAAAATTGATCGTAAATTTGAATGTGCCAAGACTAATAATGAACAGTACACTATTACCGTAAACTACGCTTATAAGCAAAAGTACTTCAGTAAATATAAACATTTATATACAGGGTGTCCCACCGGGAACGCCATCGATAGATTATAGAAAAACTGTACATGGAAAAAATTTGAAAATTTGGTAGTATACTAACATCGACGGGGGCAGTTCCGTTAAAATATTTTCAAGATGGTGGAACATCCTATATATTATTCTATTTTTGGATTTTGCACAAAATTGTAGACACATTTTGTATATAATGTCCTATACCTAAGTCTAACTGTTTTGGACTTATTTTAAATTTTATGTCAAAATGACGTTTTCAGGCCTAAACAAAATTATAAAATTTTCCTATACTAATGCCTTTATTATTTAATTGGAATAGGTTTTCTTGTAGCAGGGGACCTATTTTAGTGGGCTATGTCGATATTTTGATAATAAATTAATACAGGGCGATCAAAAAAAAGGATTAAAATTAAATTCAAGAACACGTCAAAAGTCATTTTTTTAAAATGCAAGCACCATGTTTTTATAATTTTATCTTATTTAGCATCAAAAATAAGGTTGACTTTGTACAAGGTTGTCTATTCAAAAACTTCATGGTTTTCGAAATATTGGCAATTTAACATTTTTTTTGTTGCACAAATGCTATTGATTTCTTTTAATATTAATGGTTATTCCTAGTTGGCCATGATGGCGTTAGAAAACAATCATCTGTCAAGGATATGTCAAACTGTGTGTATCAAACTAAGAAATGCCAACAGTTAACTGTACCGACTGTGAGTGTTAAAGTGCATATCGTTATCAAAGCGATAACTTATTATGCTTGAAATACACGTGTGTCGATAAAGCCAAGTAATTACTTGTACAGTATTACACACGCAACGAAAGAACACCTGGCTTTATCGCACACGTGTGTTTCAAGCATTTAAAGTTATCGCTTTGGTAACGATATGCACTTTAACACTCACAGTCGGTACAGTTAACTGTAACACATGTTCTTAATATAACTTTATCACATTGTCCATAAATAATAAATAAATTTAAGTAATCTTTGTTTGTATAATTTAAGCGTCCCGGCATGATTATTGAAAATTTTTAACAGTTTGACATATCCTTGACAGATGATTGTTTTCTAACGCCATCATGGCCAACTAGGAATAACCATTCATATTAAAAGAAATACAATAGCATTTGTGCAACAAAAAAAGTTAAATTGCCAATATTTCGAAAACCATGAATTTTTGAATAGACAACCTTGTACAAAGTCAACCTTATTTTTGATGCTAAATAAAACAAACCTATAAAAACATGGTGCTTGCATTTAAAAAAATGACTTTTGACGTGTTTTTGAATTTAATTTTAATCCTTTTTTTTATCGCCCTGTATTAATTTATTATCAAAATATCGACATAGCCCACTAAAATAGGTCCCCTGCTACAAGGAAACTTATTTCAATTAAATAATAAAGGCATTAGTATAGGAAAATTTTATAATTTTGTTTAGGCCTGAAAACGTCATTTTTGACATAAAATTTGAAATAAGTCCAAAACAGTTAGACTTAGGTATAGGACATTATACACAAAATGTGTCTAGAATTTTGGGCAAAATTCAAAAATAGAATAATATATAGGATGTTTCATTTAAAATAAGCACGTTGACACATACTTCCGGTATGACCGGAAGCGTCATCATCTTGAAAATATTTTAGCGGAACTGGCTCCGTCGATGTTAGTATACTACCAAATTTTCAAATTTTTCCCATGTACAGTTTTTCTATAATCTATCGATGGCGTTCCCGGTGGGACACCCTGTATAAATTGTAAACTCAAGATTCAAACCAATAATAGTTTTTGTATTAATTTAAAAACAATCTTTTTGTTGATATTGTTTTCAACACCCGAAGCTATTAAATTATAAATCATCTATTCATTTGTGATTCCACTGTCGAACTGATTAACATTAGGTACATACACATAAAACACAATATTTTGAATTATTATCTCCAATACACTTTTTCTTCATTAAAAAAAAGGATCTACGGCACAATGTCAAACGGTCACAACATCCAATTCCAAATATTGACCATTACATCAAACGCATTATTGACTACATCGTCTAACCCTATCACAAACTTAAACTTCTAATTTTTACCACAACATTAAATGTGACCATTACGTCAAATTTTGATCTTGACCATAATGTCAAACTTGACCACAACATCAAACGACCCTCATTTCATAAATATAGCAAGTCGATCAAGTCGATGCGTCGACTAACAGCATTGGCCATGACCAAACGTGACCGTAACTTCTGAATGTACCAAAACACCCTTAAAAGGCGTGACCAGAACATCAAACTTTCAATTTGACCACAACATCAAATGCTACTTTAACGACAAATTTCGAACCAGAGTATATGTTTGAATTAGTGATGGTATTGCTTGATTTTTTGCTGATCCGAGTCATACCTGATCCTTGGCAAAATATTTAAAAATAATACACTTAGTACCGAACAAAAGAACTTGAACTTTATAATACATATAATTCTTAGTAAATAAGTAGAATTTAACATAATCAATACCATTCCCAAGTGAGCACTTATCCATGCGGGGTGTCCTGAAATTAGATGGCCAAACTGATTTTTTTTTTAAACTAACAACTAGGCATATTAATGATGTGAAATTTTTGAGTGCAATTTTCTGTCATTACGTTTTAAAGTTGCAAATATTGAGTTAAATCACAATTGTTATAGGAAAAGGAATTTCTCTTCTGGCGATTAGTTGAATATGTATTATAGAATGTTATCATTAATGTAATTAGAGGGAAATGTAAATAATGTTGAAATGATCGTGTTAAAATCGATACTTTGTGACAAAAAGAAATAATCCGGAAAAGCATTAATTTAATCAAACATTTATTTCTTAAACTGGACAAGTTATTATCACACAGCTGTTAAAAATAACGTGTGGTGGTGCGAAAAAGTTACATTTCAATTATTTCTTATGTGGCTTCAGGTTGTGATCATGGAAAAGCCCAAATGAGATTTTAGGGAATTAAAAAAAAGGCAAATATCAATGACAAACAATTCCATTTATAAAAAAGGTGAACTTTACTTTATTACAATTATTATATATATATTACATACTACCAATATTATCTCTTTGAAAACGTAACTTTTTCCGTGCAGAGTGCACCGAAAAACCTCATTTGGATTTTTACATTGACAATATAAAAATAAAATGGGGTCTGAAAAAATACGTTAAATGTGTTAAGAAAAATGCCAACAGTTAACTGTAACGGCATGTGTGTGTGTTAAAGTGCAAAGCGCTATCTAAGCGATAGCTTTAATGCTTGTAACACACGTTGCCGATAAAGCCAAGATAACTTGTACAGAAGTACACACGTAACAAAAGAACACCTGATGCAGCATTTCGCTCTGATTGTGAGCTCATCAGAGGTGTATACTTAAGTGCGGTATACAACTGTACAAGACGGCGGATGGCTTTTAAGCTCTCGTGGAGCAATGAACATAAGTAAAATGTGTGTCTTGCTACATTTCGTACAAACATTGACACGTATGAATAGTATAAACTAAGAAAAATGTCAACAGTTAACTGTAACGGCATGTGTGTGTTAAAGTGCAAAGCGCTATTTAAGCGATAGCTTTAATGCTTGTAACACACGTTGCCGATAAAGCCAAGATAACTTGTACAGAAGTACACAGGCAACAAAAGAACACCTGATGCAGCATTTCGCTCTTATTGTGAGCTTATCAGATGTGTTTACTTATTTTTCTTAGTTTATACTATTCATACGTGTCAATGTTTACACGAGATGTTACACATTTTATTTATGTTAAATATGTTGTTCGTTATTTAAGTATTTTGAATTAGTAAATTTTCGAGTTACACCTTTCAAACAAACTTACCTTAAAACCGGTATTATACGATAACGCAAAACGTCACATGAAGCATTACGATAATTATGATTTCAATGTAAACTTCACGACGTATAGAAAAAAATATAACAAACAATATTGATGTATTGTTGGTTGCCTTAAAGAGGGTCATTTAATATGTCACTGTTTGTACAATGCACCGTTTCAGTTCGGGCATCAATTTCGGGGCACCCTGTACATTTCTATATGTTTAACTGTTCAACGTTAATATAGCTTTATTTTAACTAAACCTTTCTTTTTTCATTAATGACTTTTATTTTTTATTCAACTTTTTTATAATTTTTTCTCACCATGGTTACATTTTTACAGGTCACTCGTTCCACAAATCACGACTCATTCAAATTGAAACTTTTCTTGAATTTGGATCATTGCATTACACCCCGCTTTTTTATATATTTTTATTATTTGCCAAAAATTAAAATTTTAAAATAAATCAAAGATATTCATCATTCATTATTTTAGTACTTAATTCCTTATTCTTACGTTTTTCTGTCTATTTCCATTTCGTAACAATTCATTTAATGCGATCGTCTCCTTAGTATACTCCGATATGAATCTACGATAATACGCCATGAATTCGAAGAATGCCTAACTTTTCGAGTATTGATACTTCCTTATTTATTCTAATCGCTTATTACTCATACTAATCCGTCTTTTCTCAACTTTGTGTCCGAGATAAGTGATTTTTTCTTTAACGAGTTCATATTTTTCTTTATTTATTTTCACACCGTAGAGCATGAATATTGATATTGCCCTTGTTAAATGTTCCTGATGTCCGTAATTTATTAATTTATCAAGCTGTATTTGAATTCTAGAAATTTCACTTTCAACTATCCCTTCTGCGACATCTTCTCCTTGTTTATTTATTCGAACCTGTAATTCCTGCTTTTTTTTTTAGTGTTTTCCAAATATCATCTTTTTAACCGTCCACAATTCTAATTGTGCAGTTTTCCTCAATCTTCTTTCCTTGATTTTCTTTCTTTCTCCAATTTACTGTTATTTATTTCCAGGTTCAACTTGTTATGTTCCACTTATTTGGTTATATGAGTTGTTTCTTCCATCATTGCTAATTTCGGTTCTTCCTTTTACCATCCTGTAACCCCCTCTTGTTCATGCCTTCCATCTGTTTATTTACACCTTCCATTATGAATCCTTTTGTTCCTTTTAATTCCTTTCTTCTATATTTTATTACATACCTCTAACTTCCCCCATCATAACTTGGTATGTTGGATTCTTTCCATTTCTTCTCTTGTATCCAAGTTCCTGTCCTTTATTTTATAGTTAGTATGTACGAATGTGCTTCCTCAATGACTCGACCTGCCCTACGTTGGGCGCAAAAAATGTTATGTATTTAACTGCTCAACGTGAATAGGGCTTTATTTTAACTAAACTCTTCTTTTTTAATACAAATTGTACATTACATTAATGACTTTTATTTTTTATTCAAATAGTTTACAATGTATGTCTTACCATGGTTACATTTACACAGGTCACTCTTTCAAATTTAAAGTTTCCTTCACTATAGTTCATCGCAATAAGTATGGATAAGTGCTCATAGTTTTATTCATTATATTAAATTATACTCACTAGAAATTATATGGATTATAAACACATAATAGTAGATTCTGTAACAAGGTTAGAATGAAAACTCGACTAGAGTGGAAGATTCCAAGCGCGAGCGTGAGGAACCACGAGTAGAATGAATTTTTATTCTAATCGAGTAACAGACCATGTTTTCTCCGCGACCATATTTAATTAACTCGAATTTTATTCATTTTATAAAATTTAAATTAATAAGTACTCATAACACCTAAAACATTGCATTTACATTTGACACTGACAGTTCACAAAATCATGGCTGTTTAATTATTTCGTTGAGCATAATTACAGAATATTCATTCTGTTACTTGTAATTGAATGAAAATACATGCAAAACCCATAAGAAGCAGGTGTTTTAGAATAAATATTCTATCTCTTTCTATTATTAAAAATTATTTTAAAATTAATATATTCCACTAATGGTCTTTTTTTTTCAAGTACTTGTTCGGTACAAGTGTATGATTTTTAAATATAAATACTGTGCTTTTGATTAAAGGTGTTTCGGTCACCTTTAAAGTTTGACGTTATGTTCAATGTTGTTACACGACGTAATCGACTGTTTATGGTCAAAAATTCGAAATTGACGTTGTGACCAACGCTTTTACTTTAGGTTACTCATAAACGATAAGATTCTGGTAATTTGTACACAAATCATAAACTGAAAATATTAACATCAATAATTCATTTTCTTCCGGAAAAACTAAATAATGTAAGTATTGTGATAACAGATAGTCGTCCTAAATCAATTATAACATAGCGTTTTCCATATCTAAAACGTCTTTGATACACAATACAATATCTTACTACTTCAACAATTATAGTTAAAAAAAAACCCAAAAAAATTATAATTTTCCCGACTTTTACTCTCAAGAGATACTTAGTATATCAGGAACCAATGAAACATTTACGCTCTAAAGTCTATGATATTTAAAAAAGAAAAAAGAAGCGCGTACTTGAAATTTTTATGGCGATTATCATTACGAACAATGTAACAAAAGCTTAAGCATTAGCATTAAAGACAAAGAACATCTACTACAAAGTACGTATTATGCATTGATCAATGATCTATTCAAAATTCCCGTATTAACAAATCGCTCAAAAATTACCGAATCAAATTCCAAAAAAGGTTAAATAGTTTTATACTACTGCAAACATATTTCAATACATCAACAATAAAATTAAACTTTTCCAAAAAGAAAATTATATATATCTAATTACGTATTTTAGAACATTTATCTTTAGAAATATAAAATAGGGATCGTAACTTTCAATAACTGCATTCAGCAGGAAGATTTTCGGAAAAATTGTTTTCCGTGAAATAGATAAAAGTAAACACAGCGAACAAATTTTTTTTTAATAGCAAATGGTATAAAATCTGCACATTTAACATTCAATAAACTCATTCAGTATCAATTTAAAATTGTTTTTTTCCTTAATATCATGCTAATTATATTCCTCTATTTTTAACCTAATCCCCTATTCCATTCGGCGTTATGAATGTTTATTTCATCACTATTTTTACTTTATAATTCAATCAAAAATTGTGTTGTTTTCTTTACTAGTTACTTTTCTTACTATTGAACTTTATGTAAAATTTTGCACATTAACATTGTTTTATATGATTCTCATGTTTATACGCAAATCTATAGAGTACGATTTGTAAATAAGTAAAAACAAACTTTTAACTTGATGAACTTTAAATTCATGTTATTTGCCGTTTTATTCCGAGAATACTCGTTATCAAAACAAACATAAAAAAAGATTATTGTGTTTAAAATTATAAATTTACTTTTTCAATTAACACAAATCTCGTTCGGTTCAATTCTTTCGTAAATAAACCGGAAACAGGAACCACTTCGAAACTGTAAACTGAAAATCTAAAAGATTTACTTAACTTTTTTAAAATTTGTAAATGGCGGTTTTTTATTGCGTTGTTCTTAATTTATGAAAAAGTTTGGTAGGTACCATTTCACTTTTTCATATTTTTTTGTAGTATGTACAATAGTATTTATATTATATAACATACAGTTGAACTCTGATGTATGTTGGGTTGCATATGCTTTCTGAACACGATGTTAAATTTCACATACATTGTAATTAATCTGTTTCTACAAAAAAATATACACTTATACAGATAAAAAAACTAAAGGTTATCTCTTCCTTTTTACGTACAAACCTTAACCTCAAAAATTATTCAATCAATAATTTTAATACGAAATAAAAATTACACAATAAAACGTTGCTTCCAAACTAGTTAATCAGAGAGATTCCTCAAATTCAAAATATATAAAAAACGTTAAACTTTTTTATTTTGTTGCAATCGACATTAATAAGAAACTTTTATCGACGTGTTTTTTTTATTAATCAATGTTCCGATTACGTGACCCCAAAAATGTGTCTGAAAGAAATTGTAAACATGCGGTAGAATATTGCCATAAACAAATAAGGAGTTACAATAAAACTTCCGGCTATAACGAACTAAACTTGGTCGGATGTAAAATAACACTTTAATTCAAAATAAAAGTGCAAATAATAAAAATCTGCATCCCCCCATTTGGCTACCTTTCAAATAATTTATTATTATACCGGCATTTAAATAGAAATAAACTTTACGTTTAATATCCACGCAATCAACTAAGAAGATAATAAAAGGAAAAAATATGTGTCATCATTGATTACAGCAATACTATCGTTGTGCATTACCCAATCAAGACGTAATATGCATTAATGCATCGAATTATATTTATTATTCATTAAAACATTCTACACTTACTACAAGAGGTTAAATGTCATACAATAACAAATTACGAACAGATTGTATTTCTTATATTGACTGGTGGTTACGTGGTGCATTATTGGAATCCCATGAATTATTTAGTAATTTTTTTATATCAAAATTAATACGATACGCAATTGAAATTTGAGAACAAAATAGTTTATCTAAGTCGTACTTCCTACAAAAGTCATTGCATTTAATTTTTTTTAAAGCACACACAAGTGTTTAAACGTTTAAAATGTAAGAAGCTTCGCCCATCGGAAGAGTTATTTTTACACCGAGCGTAATTTAATAAAAACCTCAAACTAACTGCAACAAAATAATGCAAATTGCACATTTCCGAAATTAATTTACTCAATGAATTAAATAACTCCCTAAAGAATATAAAAGCACAACTTAGCATTTTTATGTTTGAACATTAATGAGTTACTACATAATATTGTAAATCGTAAAAAAATTTAAATTTGCAATGAAAAATTGAAAAGGATCTGCCACGACCTTCCTTTAATTGTTATACCCATAATTATGTAATAAAAATCCAAAGTTTCCATATACAGGCAATTAGTTTATATTACTTTTTTTTTAAAATAAATAGTAAAAGAAATTTCTCATGCAGTGCTTTAGAAAAAAAAACAAAATACACGTGGTTCGTTAATTAAAAATTTAATTGAAGGAAAATTATAATTTTAAAGGTCGGTTGTAAACGTGTGAAAAATAAACAAGTGATGGGTCACAAAACTTCACATCAAAACCGATATTTCGAAACCGTGCTGTTTGTTTGCTATTTTCATAGACGCTACATTCAACGACTCGATTTCGTTGTCTTCTCTATGTTAATCTTATTAATGATCGAAGGTCAGCGTCGTTGATTTCGAGGTTGCGCTTATCACAAGTTTTTTTAATGATGATCATTGTATAAGATAGTATGGTTTTTGTAGGGAAAGCTATACTCAAATATATTTGAAAATATTATCACGTCATTTTCGTAGTAATTATTTATCGTACAAATCATTTTTTTAAATATTACTTGTGTAAGCTTAAAATTGTTTGTCAGATTTTTTCGGCCAATTTTAGTCTAAATCTTATAACATCTTTAATGGAAAATTACAAGAACGAAGTTTCATCAACTACTAATGCCCTTCTCGTGGCCCATTAGGTCCAAAATCTAATAAAGCAACTCTAAATAGGGTCATTCCGTGGCCCGCTCAACGGCTCAACCATTTCCAATATTGATTAAATTGTGGGTACATCAACAGAACGTTGGTAAAATAATAATAATGGCTTCTAAAAAGTAACAGCCTTCTACATGCCCTTATGTAAATCCCCAATTCATTGAACTCGACTTAAACAAACTTCGAGTGAGTCAAGCTTCAAATGAGACACTTTTCTTCACTGTCGTCGCAAAAAAGGTTGAACTTACTATGCTTCCAATGACATCTTTGGCTCATGGTCGTTATATTTTAGGCGATAATTACGAAATATAGCGAATCGAAAATGTTATCGAGTTTTAGTGATTGAATATGATTCACCAACATGAAGTGTGTTTTTCTAAATGTCACTAATTCATTCCATGAAATCACATGCAATATCCTAGATTAGATTTTTGTTACACACTTGAGGTAGATAATGAAACATACATTTTTTAACGGAATGATTTTTTAAACACGAGTCATTTGGTCGTTGATACAGTTCAAGCCAATCACGTGTGGTGATATTCTACATTACACGTATGAATTTTTGATAAGAAAAGGTTCTATGGGAATCTGGTCCTTCCCAGGTGTTTTGTTGTTTTAACATTATTACGTTATTACTTTCGATTTTCCCAGGAATGTATCAAGGACGCCTAAACCCCTTATGGAAGGTGCGAATGTTCCAAAACAAAACTCAGGGTTCTTGTAGCGTCTACTACAACCTTAGAGTTTTCTTTCGGAACATTCGCACCTTCCATAAGTGGTCCTTGATGTTGACAGTTCCTAGCAAAAATCTTTTAGTATTACACTCGACAGAAGGAAATCCATTTGCATCATAGTTATTACTTTCCCTGGCCAAACTTTATAGTCCCCTACATTCACTAACTACTTCAAAATTCCCGGACGCTTTTCCAAATAGGTGGAAATCCTAATTATACCTCTATCTGGATCATTCTGTCAGCTGTTAAGCTGACATAACAAAAATACTTCTACAAAATCCAAAAAATTGTGAAGAGCACAAGCAACTAAATTTAGGAGCATTAAGGATAATTCTACGTTAAAAAAGTCGAGCGTTCAAAAGTCAAGCACCCAAAAGTAAACGCGTTCAAACGTCATAGAGCAATTACATGGCATTGTTTAAGGTATTACGAAATTGACGGTATGAGCATAGAGTAAGTTATTGAAATAAATTGCCTGGACATAAAACTATCAAGTTATGGAGATGTGGATCAAGAAGTTAAAGATCAAATAAAAAATTCAATAAAATTGCGGGATATGTAAATAGTAGCATATGGAGAAATAAACACATCAGTGTAGAAACAAAGGCAAAAATATACATCAGAGACAACATCAGACACAACTAGATGTCACAGGCTATTAGAAACTGCGGAGATGTGAATACTAAGAAGAATAACAGGAAACATATTGAGAGATCAAATGAGAAGTGCAGAAATAAGAAGGAAATGTGATGTTCAAGGAATAAACGAATGGACATACATTGGACATAGCAGAATGACGCGAAAAGGATAGTACATATAGCAAGGGACAAATCACCACTAGAAAGAAGAAGCATTGATCGACCACCTAAACGATGGAGTGATAAAGTTACAGAAAGAAGGCATAAAAATATTAAAAAACAGTGCTTATATTATAGAAGAAAAAGAAAAGAAGAAAGACTTAAAAAAGTACACTACAACTTTATAGAATTTTTCAAACATTGTGTAATCGTTAGGTGGCATGAAGTCATAAAAGCGCCTATAGTTTAGTAAGATATCATTTCGAAGGTTTGTAGATGAGCAAAACGTTTTATCAAAAATACGTTATAATCGCACCACAATGGAAATGTTTGGTGTAATAAAACAGGTAAAAAGGTGAGTAATTAAATTGGCATAAAGTTTAATTAAATAATTTATTTAGTATTTTGTGCATTAGTGAAAATCGATAAACAAAGTAATTATAGTATTCTTAAAAATTTTCAAAATATTCTTCAGTAAATATGATTTTTCAATTGAAAGTTATTTCACATTCACCTTAACCAAATTTTCATAAATCTTGAGATTTATTTTTTTGGTAATTGTAATGAATTGCAATTTTTAAATGTATTTTTTTTAATTTGCTTTTTTATGAAATAAAGATGCAAACTATCTTCATAGTGTAAATTTAAAATACATGATTTTGATCTTTAGTTTATGCTACATTTTATTATTTATTTTTATTCGTAAGAATTCCTCGAGGTGGAAGGATGTAAAAAAAACACTACCCTGGTTTTAATTAGCCGACGTTCGACATTTGAAGGGTTATTAAATTCAACTCAATTTATACGTAATTTTTTTATGCAAATAACCAAACAATTTGATAAATAAAATGTATAGCACTCAAAACTTTGTAGGTACAATAACTTAAATCCATTATATAAAGTTAATTATTTTGCATCTAGTTTTTTATATTTGAAAAAATTAAAAAAGAAACTAAAACTGCCTTCTTCTAACTTACATTTTATCATAAATCG
This sequence comes from Abscondita cerata, assembly GCA_030710515.1. NCBI lineage: Eukaryota > Metazoa > Arthropoda > Insecta > Coleoptera > Lampyridae > Abscondita > Abscondita cerata. Next base: position 306,651 of record JALBCR010000217.1, read on the forward strand.
GCCGTTAAAATTAAACCGTAGTTTTCCAGATAATTTGTGTAAAAATGGAGTGTTCATTTTTTAATTTGAAAATTAAAAATTAATTGAAAATGTGCAGGTAGTAAAACAAAGGAAAAAAAGATTTTATTAAAGGAAACGTGGAACAAATACGACAAATTAACGCATTTTCGAATTAATTTGTAAATGTAATCAATTAATTAACTAATTAAAATCAAACTTATTAACGATAACATCACCAAACTAGGTTGGTCGTTCAAATAAAGAGGATGGAAATCAGTTTTTTTCTTAAGATCTCTAATGTCCATCTATCTATCGCACGGTTAAAATTAGATTGTTAAAAAAAACGACAACAATCAAGTTCATTTTATCACCAAAAATTGTCGAAAGAATGTAGTCCGTTAACATACTTTTCCGCGATCAAAAAAAAGACGAATTCATTCAAGCTCGACTTTCAAAATAGATTAAAAAGAAAAATGTATAGTTATTAGTGCAGAATGGTTTCGAACTCTCATTTAGTAATAAACAATACTTTTCCATTCGTCAATAAACACGTTCAAGGTCAATGGTCATAATATTATGGAAGACGATAACGAAAAGAACTCGTGGTTGTTCCGTAACGATTCGAATCTCATTTGGATAATGTTTGTTGATTTAAAATATCGAATTTTTAGTTCTTTTTTTTTAATATTCAATTACTAATTATAATGATGTTTTTTAATGTAATGCAATCACCTGATTTAAATGAATTATGCAAACTTTTATTTTTCTCTCTGTAGTTTATCTAAAAAGATTGTACTCGTAATTAAGTAAACATATTTTCGCCTGTTATTGCATTGTTATTGTAAACACTCGGGTATGTATTGTATCGTATTTTTCAAATGATAAGATTGCGAAAATAGTACCCACCTGTTGTAACGCCACTGTTTTGTATAACCAAAATTAATTTCCGTATGAAAAGTGAATTTGTTTGCATATTGTACATACGGTTATGCATGAACACGCAAATTTAGGTGGATACAACTTAAAAATTTTTATTTTTAGCCGTGAAGATTTGTGGGTGGGAAATGAATTACGAATTCTATTAAGTAATGCAATTGTATGTGCATAAGACGACGTAATGCATACATTTTTTTAGTTAAGATCGTACACGGATGTAGTGCAGAAATCTTGCCGGCGAAGAGACCGCCCATCAATTATTAAAAATTATTGCGGCAAAACGAAGGGAAAAAATAAAAAAAAAGTGTATTAAGCGTGGCAAGTCATAAACATTATAAACATACCTCGCATTTCCATATCTCGAGGTATTTCCGGCAACACAAAAAAATAGTTAAATGCTATAACTTCACAAAGCACATAACTACTGCACCGAATGTTTTTTTTTTATATTTTTTTGTTTAAACAAAATGACACTAACACAATAAAAGTGCAAACGATTTTAGCCAGCTGCTATTTCTGTTAACCAGGAAAAATGTTTAACGAAGTTTTGCGAGCTGCCAAAATTGAAGGGGGGACGCGGGCCTTGAGAAGCCGCGGGGAAGATTCATTCGCATAGGTCCTATTACGTAGCAACTCAGAGCACGGCCGCGGGCCGGATCACCTGCGCAAGGGTTATTACAATATGCTACGCTAACAAAGGATTACAATAAAGAAACGCATTTTACCTCCACCTTTTCCTTATGCAACTCATTGGAACCACACATCGAACGCAAAGAACCAATCGCCGATAACACCAAAAGATAAAATTCACACACCATATAAGTTTATATGACAAACAAAAATATGCTACTCTTTTATCTATCCCTTGAATCTCATATAATTGAAACATGACTCATTATATAGGATGAAATAAGAAAAGATTTTTTGGGTAATGTTCTCTCCCGATTATAAAGAGTAAAGGTTACATAAAAAAATTTTACTTTCCACCGAAGAAATCCGCATTTCTATATTTAAATCACATTTTTTGTTACGTATAATAAATACATATAACCTCATTTTAAATTGAAAAAAAATCTATAAAATTAATAAACATGTGCGCTCATAAATTACTAACTTTTGGCAACTAGTTAAAATCCAGTTTCATTTCTTAAAAATAGCGCAAAATTTGTTGTTTGGCACCAATATGTCTTTGCGCAAGTCCTTCTGTAACGTTTTATTATGCATTTACTAACATAATACAAATTTAGATTCAAAACTTCCCAAATTTTTATTTTTTGAAATAAAAATTTCCGGTTAGATCTGCATTTGAGCTTTCATTTAAAATAAACAGAACTGGTAGTAATCAAATCAATGGACTATCGCCAAAGGATTCACATTTGTTTATGTATATTCGACGAACTTCTTAAAATATTATTGCAAAAAATAGTGGTGTGTGTGTGTTTGGAAATTCGCGACATGTCATTGTCCATGAAATACTGCAAGGTGTACAGAAGCCAAAAAATATTTAAACTAGAAACTAAAAGAAAAAAATAAACTCAAAAGGAAAAATTTTGTGAACGTTACACATGTAACGGCTCAGTAACAGATGTAGACAAACAAGAAATCAACGACCTTATTACTGAGAAGTGTATATATGAGAAAAATAAAGTGATGTCATTGAGGGAATTGAGGTAATAGATATTAGGATTGATTTATTTGAGAACATGGCAACAATAATTTTAATAATTACAGCGTAACAAAAGGGTCAGGATTGCTATTTCGAGTTGCAGAATTAATTGGTTGCAATTGAATGGTTTTGGGCACTCTTTTGTAACCAAACACTTTGGTTGTTGCGTGTTGACCTACGTGGAGATGTTAAAATGATAGTTGGGAGATTTAGTTCTCAGAGGTAGCTGCAGTATGTGATTTTAAGATGAGGAGATAAACGAAGTCAAAACATCATCTTTGGGTCGGTTGAGTCAAGTACGAACCCCAACTATATTAAGCTAGTTCCCTACGTTATAGGTGTTAAAAGAATTATTGTAAAAACTCACCCACTGGTGGTACCAAACGTCGCCCTAGCCATTATCCAGAGTTTTCTATTTCTACACACTCATATCATTGATAAGAGGTCCAGGGTCCTCAATACGTCCCTAGCTACAACCGTTTAAAAGTTCTCACGTTTATTTTACGTTATTTCAGATCATGGCCGAGTGCTTAAAGTCTGAAATTGCGCCCGCCTTTTACAGATAAAGGAGGCGCTATTTCCTTTGCTCAGGAGCGCGACCTGCTGCCGACAACAATATGGCGTCCAGCAAAGTGCTATTTCTATGACTTTCACATTCCTAAGGACGACTTTGCTGAGTTCATCTGCGAATGTACCTATGGAGACGCCATAACCACAAAACTCAGTGTGATGATTTCAAGGTCTTGACGGACGCAATCCGCCTCCAGTATGGTGATTTTCGTTCAGTTTAAAATATAGTTTGCTTCATTTTCTCTTTTGGATTTTCTTGAATTAATACTTTTGTTCTCGTAACGATTGTGAGTTGCTTTGTTAGGTTAGATTATGGTAGGTTCGGTTAGGTTAAGGCGTTTTCAATATTTTTGAAGAAAATAATTTTTCCAAAAGACTTAACAAGGGATATTCATAATAAATAAAATTTATAACTTTTGAATGAAACGTTTCCGCACGTAGGGACCCACCTCAATAGACTCAGGAGCTTCTTCCCTTTGCCTAAATCTATTAGTCGTCCTACACTCCCACCCAAATTAATTACGTCCCAAGCTTCACTTGCATATTTTGAGGTTTAAAACAGCAGCATAAGAAAATGTCGAATACTGAGCGAATCGTCCTCCTGGAACGATTTATATGATTATCTTTTCAATGGAAAATGAATTCGCTGAGGAAGTACTCAATTCAATTGGAAGAGTTTTTAGTATTATAAAATTCTTAAAAAAATGTAGACAGATTTTTGTATTTGTGAAATACATTTAATGTATTCTCATATTTGAAGCTTTCTAGATTACGTGTGACGTTTTCTGAACTACATTTAACGTGACACGTTATTTGAAATACATGCTTACAAACAACTAGTAGTGCATCGATGTAACGTTTCTGAAATACATTTCACTATTCTGAAATGCATTTGACTATTCTGAAATACATTATTCGCTTTCGGAAATAAATACATCTGGAGAATGTGTAGTTTTCGATTTACATTTTTACGGTTGTCGTTACTCGTTTTCAGGATGAGATGCGAAAAAACAAAGTTTCCAATATAATTAAAGTTACCACCAAAGAAATAAGACAAGATTGTCCTATATCTAATGATATCAGAGCGTACAGTAGTTCTGGCGATACAGCCTTTGGAAACTCAAAGTACTGAGAAAATATGAGTGAAGGTTTACTGAACATATCGGGTGATAACTGAGGACCTCTTGTAGGATTGTTTTTTCCACCTCGAGTATTTAGTGCCGTACCAAGAAGACTTTTCTTGAATAATTTTAAATAAATTAAAATTAATATCATAAAATAGTTCGTACCTATATCAAGGACAAAAAATGTATATTTTTTGGGGAAGTTTGAGATTAGTCGTGGAGCCCAAGCAAAGCACTTTATGACGGTGATACACAAAAAAAATTTTTTAAAGACAATTATTACAAATTGAATCATTACCAAAGGTAACTGCGAAGAAAAAATATGACATTGACGTTAAAGTCGATATCGTTACGTAAGTTGAGAAATTATCGATAGATAATGCCATCATAGATCGAACAAAATTAAAGCGGCCAGAGAACACATACTTTTCGGCCGCTTTGGGGCCTGAGCACCACGGCCACTGATCATATCGGCCATCTAGGTTTTTGCTATTTCATAACGGCCACCTTGATCACAACGGTCACTCTTTCAGTTGATCATAACGGCTACCTTAATCACAACTACCAACTTTACAAATGCCCACTCGTCCTCATTATCATAACCGCCCACTTGATCACAACGCCCACCGACGCCAGTAGAAGAAAACGTCATACGAGAATCATTACAACGGCCACCCTAATCACAACGGCCACTTTAGAAGATGATCATAACACCCACCGGTCAACATTGTGGGGTTACTTTAGTATAGCACATTAACTTTTCCAAACTTTGATGAACAATAAGTTAATTTTTAATTTTTTAATTAATTTAATTCCTAAGCTTTATTTAAACTCTGTTGGTTATGTAGTACAGCTCGACCAAACCTATCGGACCTCCAGAAAATATGTGTACTAATTTCAACAAAAAAATAAGATTGCATTAAACACTGTACATACAATCTGGTTAAAGAATATATTTACTGTAACAATTTAACATTTATCATTGGTGCGATTTAAAAGTATATTATGCAACGAGTTTTATAAACTTATATGTTAGATACGAGATTTATTTAGGGCAGAGAGAAGAGTAGCGGATTGTCTAAAAAACCAGTGTCTAGAAATATTTATAAAAATAATTGCATACTATACTTTTTCTACACAAAAATCGTAAAATTTGAAAATTACTTTACTTCAGCTGAACAAAAACTATAACAATATAAAATACTGAGGTAACTATAGATACAATGATATTAGAAACATTTTGACAATTAAAACTAACCCTAAATAACTGACAAGTGACATAATTAATTTGCAGCTCAACCCGTGACTAAAGTTGCCAACTTCGTATTGTGACTAAAACGCACAAAGCCACATCTACTCAATGTGTATTTAAAAAAGGTTAGTTAGCATCGTGGAAGCACAGTTATACTTTTGAATGTGTATGTACCGATGGAAAGTCAGCTCCCCAAATACGCTTCCTTTGGGATTACGATGTCTTGGCGGAACTGCAATTTAAAAATTGGCTTCGTGATCAAGGTGGTCTTTATGATCATGATCCAAGCAAGACCGGCCGTTTGTGATCATCGCTGTTGGACATTTTTGTCAACTTGCTTTGGTGGCCGTTGTGATCAAGGTGGCCGTTTTGATCAGTGGCCGTTATGATATAGACCCGCTGCTTTTGAATATGCAAGGTTCACTTTCTTGATAAGGTCGCCTTAAACTTTTTTTTTTAAATATCAAAATCCGAAATATAGCAGTTGAGCGTTACTACAGTGACGAACCCAGTCTAACGGAATCAGGTAGACACTTTTCGAATAACCTTTTGACCCCTTTGGTCTATTTGATATTATCCTGATTCAAATTTCACCACAACAGCAGCATCCTTTTCCCTATTTCTGAGTTTCAAATGTACTATGTACGCAAAATTCGTGTTGAGCGCGTTTCACCCCTATCTTAACCAGTTCACAAATTGCACTGAAACGAATAAAATAATACTTTTATGTTGTTCATAAAAATAATTTAATGTAGAAAAAGAATTTAATATAACAAAATGCTGCAACTTTTTTAGTGGCGTAATTGTTAAATAAAACGAGAATTGGAAAAAACTTAATTCAGCTTATACAAAATGCTGCTCCTTTGTCCCCATTGTAGAATTGACGAGAGGGAACAGAAGAACATACCTATACTTCGTATGTATTAAGTGTGAAATGGTAAAATTATTCATTTCTGTGCATTTTTCGACCTCATTAGGACTGTAAAAGTTTTTCAATCCATTGCATAAATCATTACTATAGTAAGATTCACGAAGCAAAATAGCTATCACGTTTTTATCATGCAGTGTGAACGAGAATAGCCGTATTTACACGAAGAATATGATCGTGAAACGAACCTCCACAGCAGCAGAAATAAAATGATACATATTTGGTGTGGTGTAAAGCAGTCAATTTGCGATGTCTTCAAATACTGATCAGCCAATAGCGAAGCAGCTGTGAACAGTGCACGTGATTGTAGAACTCCGTAGGTTGGTGACTTTTACTATAGGTACACGTAATGCTTTTGTTTTAAGGTTTATGGGAACATTCCGACATATTTCAGTTTACGGTCTAGACAAATACCTTTGTTGCCATTCTCATTTTCTACGTTCAATATAACTCAAATTTTCTGTAGTTATGGTGATGGTCTTCCCCAGATTCATTTTCAATCTAACCTCGTCTGATTGTACTTTAAATTGCGCTAACATTTTCCTTAGTAACCACTGGTGAAAATGACGTCATCCACAAATTTTAGATTACTTAGCATTATCATTGTTAAAGTACCAGACGTTTGTTTTGGTTTAAATTTTGAGTGTATTCATCAACGTATTTAAGATGCAAAATATTTGTAGTATTTAATTACAATTAAGGTAATACGAGACTAGACTTGGACAATTTTGTTGCTATAGTATTGATGATAAACTTGTTACACACTTCCAATTAAATTCTGATGAAGGAAACGTTTCCAAACCGTTGATGCAAATTCGAAGTATGATTGTTTTCCTTCATCCCATCTCCAATGCGAAGGACAAGAAATAAACAAAAATTTAGAAGAAATAAAGTTCTAATTCAAATAATTTAATCGTAAATTTAAAAATAGGCGCTGAAAATAGAAAGAGAAATCAAGAGTTACAAACAGTCTACAAGTTACCAAAACAGGAGACATTTGTTTACTCAGTGATTCAATCAAAACCATCCATTTTAGAAAATGATAAAAAGCCCAAAGTAGAGAAAGAAAGACTTTTCATTGAAACTGAAGATATTCACATGGGAACTGGAGAAGTGGGATTATACCCAGTAAAATGATGATTAATGATAGTGATATGGTACATAGGAACTGCTTAAAATAGATAACTTAAGTTCAAAAAAAATTACATTTCTTAAATAGATAATTGAAAAATGTTTATCAATAATTCACTATCGTTCATTACAATATTAAAACATTTTTAGAATGAAGATGTGAACAAACATGCATCAAGATAGCGGTCACTACTATGAAAAGATATATCAGTAATATCTTCTTGAATATATTTTATGATCCAATATAGAGAGACATCCCGAAAGATACTTACTACAAGGACAATTATACAAAATGATTCTATTATGTGGTTAAGAACTTATGCTGGAAAGTCGCCTCTCTTCAAGTTTCAAAAATTGACCAATTGAGAATTATAATTAGACATAAACATATTATTAGAATCGACAAACTGAAAAGGATCCATACAGAAAAAACCTTTTTAGGTTCTATGGAATGTAAGAACATGCCGTATATGTGTTAATAACAAATGTTTAAAGTGCATGTAACAACCACAACATTAATATATAATAAGATGCTATTGTCAAGGACATTATTTATGATGGGAAAAATTCAACAAATGTAGAATTTTAAATTATCCATAGTCATGGTGATTAGTAATGCAGTTAAAAAACAGTCAGGAAGTAAACAATTTTATTACAAGATAATACGACTTTTTCGAAACAGTCATATTTTACAACCGTAAAATTAAATCCAACAAGTAACGGCATTTACATTGTTAAGGTTACTGGTACCAGTTACTTGGACCTGTAGCTGGCCAGGCTAGTTACCGTGGCAAGTACGGGTTTACATACAAAAATATTTTCCTACTTGTCAGACGTACTACTTGAGATCGCATCAACGAAAGGATGAACCGATTTCGTAGACGTGAATGTCGCAAACTGCTTAAAAAGCACTGTAAAAAAAAACGTTATGTTAGGACTAAGTAATTACATGGTTGAAGAAATTAACTATGAAATTGAAGAGCAACAAGCTCGTGTTAAAGAATTTGGGTAAGAAAGTGGATTTTTGAGAAGGAATGCAAGAGGGGCATCCGCCCTTCTTCTGAAGGAACTTTGTATGAGGATCCAGAGGAGTACAGATTGTGCTCTTTCGTTTGTCTCCCAACGCATTTGGATAAATTGCTTTACATTGGTCTTGCCTGTAATTCAGCGGTCCGACACAATGATGAGAGAAGCGTTACCTGCTCGAATAAAACTAGAGGTTACTCTTTAAACTTTCTAGCAACAGGAAACAGCTATGGAACTCTCCAGCATATGTTCCGTATTCCCAAACCATCTATCTCGAAATTTCTGCCAGAAGTTTGTGATGCTATCTTAATTCGCTAAAGGAATTTATCAAGGTACGTAAAAATTAATGTCTAATTCTACGTATGGAATGTTTCAAATTTATTTACTGATATTTTCTACAAGCAAAGTCCCAAACATTAATAAATAGGTAATAATGAACTGAACATAAATCTACAAACGTACTGTATGCCTTCATTTAAGGATTGCTTAAAATCCTGATCGTTGATTACCAAGTATCGGTTGATGTACCGGCAATAGACCGCGACATGTCTGATGGCAGGTCACGTAAAGTTTCTTCATAGTCCGTGATGGCTAGGGCGACAAATGTTGATAAAAAGTTCTTATGTGAGTGGAGGGTATTATTCGAGTTTGGGGACGCTCGTATCGGCTGAATATCTCGCTTGTGTCTGATGGTGTAGGAATCATGCCAGAATGGTTAGAAGCAGGTGAAGTACACTGATTTGATGGGAGCAACGGACAGTAGCGATATTTCGTGATTGTCGAGTGCAGTTCAGCCTGACATTGTAACGGCTAGGTTTGTAGGTAATTTCTTTAAAGCCAGTCCCATATATCTACCGAAACAATCAATTCATCTTCTTCAGCAACAGGTTGTTGAAGATTTTGCTGCTTGACGGAGTTCTTGAGACGGCTGTTGTTAGCCTGGGGCGCCGTTAGCTTTGCCGTAACAGACCGTTGGGTAAGACAGATTGTTTGTTAGATTTTGTAGCCTTTGGTGTTTGTGGTATTATAGAAACCGGTCGCTCGCTCTTCAACAGTGCCATGATCTACAATATCTGCCTCCTCAATATTTAATTGTTGATTGTGCCTGTAGCCTGAGAGTCCTGAAATAATAAAATTTACAAAATGAAGAGCAGGCTCGAAATGTTTTACGTCAAATAATAGTTTTTATTCCAGGTGCCAGACACTGCAGAGGAATGGAAGGAAATAGGGCGAGGTTTCCAGAAAGACGGAACTTTCCTAGGTGCTGTGGGGCCATTGATGGAAAACATATTCTTATTCAAGCTCCTCCCAATTGTGGAACGGAATTTTTAATTACAAAGGCCACAACAGCATTGTTCTTAAGTGGCCGTAGCGATTATTACTACGGCTTTACTTATAGAGGAGTTGGTTGCAACGGAATGGTGTCAGATGGTGGTGTATTTCAAAACTGTTCATTATATACAGCATTAAAAATGATCTGCTTCCTGAAGGATATTGTTTAGTGGGTGATGACGCATTTCTCTCGAAGACATACCTAACTAAACCATATACATACTGTGCCCTTATCGACGAAGAGAAGATATATAACTATCGCCTAAGCCGCAGCAAGACGTATCATTGAAAATGCATTTGGACATAGCGGTTAGCAGATTCCGGATTTTTGAAAAGAAAATAGTTTGTCAGCTGTCAACAGACGACAAAATTGTCACAGGGCTTGCCAGCTTCATAACTGGCTACGTAAAACTCAAGCTGAGAGTCTACTTCCCGCCAGGTTCTGTTGATGAGGAGGATATAGATGTACCGGTGACATCATTCCAGGGAGATGGAGAGATCTGAGGTGTAGAGATGCGCACCCTTGCAAAACGTGTGACTGGCCAAAGATCATCAAGACTTGCATAGAGAATATAGAGAGAAAAATATCAAAAGATATGTCAACAATGAAGGTGTCGTTTCGTGGCAAGACAGCAGAATTTAGTTAATACAAGGTCGGCTGTTAGATACTAAAGTTTTCCTAACAAACAGATGAAATTTTTGGACTATAGCAATAATACCCCTAAGATTTGAAATGTATATATGAATAAAAGAAAAACTTACCCAGTTGCTTTGTGTTGCTCTTTTTCTTGCCTTTGAGTGTCCCGTGAATGAGTCCATAATTTTTAAACCATTTCACTGCAGGGGTGTAAATTATCATCACCAGCCCATTCCCGATTTTATCGATTTATCAGTTTTTTGTAGTTTTTGTGGAATATGTGTTTCTTAAACTTTTTACTTTCTTTGTCGGGCATCTGCTATTGTAAAATCCCCTATTTCCATTGTCTGTACTATTTGTTCGAGAGCTGCTTGTCGCATTTGGTTGTTTCTGTAACAGGGTTCGTAACATCCCACAAGCTACTCGTGTTCACGATATAGTTCCACAAATTTGACGGTTTCTCTTTCTGACCACCCCATATTCACACAATAATTTCAAAAACTATTATTTTTACAAGCAAGAATGATAAACCACTTCAGCGTCCCACGGGCAGACCCCTTTACTGTTTACACTGGGCTAGTCGAAAGGTTAGTGCCGTAGATAGTAAAATTCTAATGGAGGGGGAAGGCTAGTAGGTAAGTAGAGCCGGGGTAGGTTATTCACTTGCCTGTCCTTACTACTGGTACAAGTAGGAGGCAAGTACATGCTCAATGGTATACATTACCTTTAGTAGTAGGTTAGTAGCTATCTTGGCAAGTTACTAGTACAAGTAACTAACCCATTTACTTATACCAATGTAAATGCCGCTTTTAGTCTAGAAGTATAACTTCAGCTGCTACGATAAAACTATAATTACTAACGTAATTACAGATTTTACAAAGTTGGGTCTTTTTCTTTGACATTTGGTAATTTTTTTTAACAAAGTAGTCAAAGTTTGAGTTAGAATTCAAAGTATCTAAGCAAAGTTCCACGCCACCACGCGTTATTTTGCCGTACTTTTTGTTACACTGTAAAAATAATTATTAATTTTTATTTGAACATTCGTAGTTATTTAGTAAAATCGAAAGGGAAAGCAGCTAAAAAAAATCAGATTGTTGGACGGAGAAGCTTTGAAATGGCTTAGAACAACAAAATCAATGATACTATACCAAGAGAATGAATTAGGTCAGAATTTATCACTATTCCAAAGAATTAGAGAAGCAAAAGACTACAATGACTTTAGAATGATTTCCCTCGAACGAGTCACCCTCTAATCTAAACATATCTTCACGGCGACTCGAAGAACAAATGTCGACCAAAATTTTGATTCAGAAAGCTAACCATACAAATATAATGAATGCTTAGAAACTCGGGAACCTTTATTAGATTGAAGTATAACTGATAAGAAAGAAATACGTAACAATTCTCAGTAGAGTAAAGCAAGGTTGCGTCTCGTCACTCACTAATTTTTATGTTTTATGTGCAAATGGAGAAGAAGGCAGAATTTACAAACAGTCTAGCAGTGAATGCGGTTTGGAAATGAATATTTAAAAAATAAAATTCATCGTGATCATTAACGATGTCACCGTGAGAACATTGCAACTAAAAATCAGAGTGGAAATATAGTATGTACCTAGGAACAAATATCAATGAAGTCTGGAACTACTCAAAAGAAGTCAGAGTAGTAATTGACACGATAGATACAAAAAGACGACTAGTCAATGTTAAGTGTTCTGTGTACTTCTCTGCAGAGAGTATATACCTGGACAGTCACTGATCCATTAAATACTTGCTAGGGTAGAATACGATTGATGATCGTAGTGTTACGGTATTTTTCTTTTTTCCATAAGGTATTATGATTATTCAAGTGAGACAATAGGTGAGAAAAGCGACATTGAAATCATCGTTTACCATCAATTTTTCCAGGGCACACTATTAGGTCTTCGTTTTTATATTTACTTTGCAATTCCACGTCTACCGATTTCAAGCAAAGCTAAATATCAACCTTATTCTCGGAATAATGATTGGATAAAAAAATCTGATTTATCTTTTACTCAATTCTTCAACATAGTTCTGTAAAAATAAAATTAAAAAACTAAAAAAATCGTAAAATTTAGCATCAACGTTCGTTTACCCTACCTATAACGATCATTATCGCACATTTAAAAAACGAAATGAGGTCACTTTTTTGGTAAAAACATTTACTTAAGGTAAATTTTATCTGTTGACAGTGCACTAAAAACGATTCAACTATTTAAATGATAATAAGGTAAACATTGGCTCGAATTTCATATTTTAAACAAAATTTTCTCAAAAATACGTCTGATTAAAGTCCAAATCCTGCAGATTAAGTTCAACGATACTGCTTCTGTGTTTCGAAATAATCAGTTCCAAGTCAAATATACAACTGCTTTAATATAATAATTTCTAGTTTATTGTGAAGAAACTAAAAACGTCATTCGTTTATCTTTTTATTTTTATAGATAAAGTATTTTGTACATACATAAATGCAGATTTTTCGGTGAACTTGTAGTATTGCATTGGGTGTGTATGTCTGTCTATATTCTGATTACACTCGAGATTACACCCAACAACTTTAAGTTTCGATAATTTCAAAGATACAACTTAAAACTTTTTATTCTGAGATGACGTGATAGTTTTAAAGGCGTCATTAAATCGTACTTAATACTGTTGTTTGAAATTTAAGAATTTTAATGAAATTTTAAATCTTACTGTTTTAAGAACGAATTACGAGTATAAACACAAAATCACGTCATCATCACGTTGCTTTATTACTCCTCAGGATCGTCGACGCAAATGTTAATAAAACTCCATGTACTTTTTAGATGCCGACGTTTCGATCAGACTTAGCTAACCTTCTTCAAGGCTATTATTTATATTTTAAGATTTTAATTATTGACGCCGTTTAATTAATGTTTTTAACCTAAATTCAAATAAGGTTTTTCACTTTTAAGTATCGTTTTGGCTCCAATTCTTTTTTAGCCTTGACAAAGGTCAACCAGGTCTGACCAAAACATCGGCAATCTAAAAAGTACATGGGGTTTTAATCGACCACCGCGAGGTCAATATTTGAAACAGTAAAATTAACGTAAAGTTAAATTGAAGTAGTTAATTATTTAAAAAATATATTTTTTATGAAATGTATAATTTCTCAGGAACCACTATTGTAGTTGATCTAATATAATATGGACATAATTTTCTATTGGTGTGAAAATTATTATTGCTAGAATTTCACTATTTTATAAAGCAATGATGAAACAGTCTACTGATGTCAAAGTAAAACAAAAAAAAAACGACTAACCAAAACAGTGATTTTCAATAATTTGATCAACAATAATTTAGAAAGAGATCATTAAAAAATAAAATAATTTCCAGTTTTATAAAACTATCCTAATTTTATTATCAATTTTTATTTCAATTTAATTTTCCTGTAATAGTGTTACTAGAAGTTAAACGCTTAATTTGCTAACGCCTCACCAGCAAACTTTTAAGCTGAACAATTATATTTTTTAACTCCGAATGAAATATATTATTTTTTCTTCAAGCGTTTATTGCTAATTTTCATGTGTTATTTTCAAATTTTCAAGATTCTTGAGTGTTATAGTGACGTTTTATTTTTGACAAATCAAGTCGGTATTTTACTGTTACATTCATAATATGACATAACCGAGGTACCAACCTCTAAAGTCTAAATAGTGGTGAAAACAAAAGTTGCTTTTAATGTTTAGAGAGTATAAAGCGTTTTTAGCGTCTGCTAGTAGTTCTAAAATATGCTGTTTTATTGTCACTTGAAGAAAAAGTGTTTTGTTTCTCTCCAGTTCTCTCCTGATTATATATTTGCAGTAGTGTTAACGATAAACCTTTTCCATACAATTCTAAGATTGGCGAAGTTTTGTTTGTACTCATCGTCGTAATCGGTCATTATAAGAACAATTAAAATATATTACGTTTCGATGCAAATTTTTATTCTAATGATTAACGGGAACGGAAATTTCGGCCTCTTGTATATTCTACGAGCTTCATTATTATAATTTCATATATAAAACCGATAAAACTGTTATATTATAGCATGCTTTCCAGTGCATATTAATTTGATTTGATTCTGAACAGTTAATGAATTTTTATCCCGATATAGTAGTTAGTATAAGCATTCATTTACTTTGAAACTTTGTTTCAAGACACAAAACCGATATCATCCATAGAAAAGTAAAATTTCGAACTTCATAGCCAGAATTTAAACAAAGTAAACAAGTGATGCGTCACATCCGTTAAAAAAAAATTCAAGTAACACTGCAACTTTTGTTTCATTTTTTTTGTATAAATAATATAATTGATAAAGGTAGAATCTCTGATAATTTAATTTCAATATTTTTTAAACAACACTAAATGTCCTTACTTAAAAAAAAAGAATGCAACAAATATTTCTAAATGTTCTACAAAAAATAAACATGCACTTCCATAAATGTCATCTTTTTAATCAAAAGTTGGTATATCGTGCACTCGCTTGAAGATGGCACCCCATGCAAGAAAAAAAGTATTGAACAATTTTTCTCAAGCTGGGTCCAGTATTGCCTAATAATTAATTTTTTTTGCCAACTCTCCTCAAATTTTTATGGTGTAGAACCTTGTAAACATATATGACATAATCAATTAGACCATAAATTTGCCCAAATTCTTCACAATTTTATTCAACCAAAATCAATTTTTACCTACATCTACAACATATTCTAAATCAAAATACATAATATGGGATTTTGTTACCTATGGAAGATTAGTGATACCAACGCTTTTCATATCGTACGAAAACCACAAAAAAAGTTGAGGCACATAATGCCGTTAATGTCGTTAAAACCTACTTGGAAGCATGCAAACGACAGAATTCATTAGAGATCATATTTCTTTTTTCCTCAGAAATTTTATATTTAACATTTTGCTGCAGTATAATAAGGAAAGTTAATATCTAGGTATAGAAAATAATATTTTCATGAGAATATCCTATGTTTCCAAACACATTAGTTGCTATACTATTTGATTTATCTAGTGCATTTAATAGTGTAGACAATAAAATCTTACTTAAGAGCCTTCTGTACCCTTTTATGTTCTATTGAATTGTTAAGAATTGTTTAAGTTTATAGAAACTATGTTAAAACAAAGTCACGGACACGTTTGAAAAACTAGTTTCAGGTTTGAGCGTTTCGTGGCGCTATTTTACAGGGAGAAATTACATGTTTTCGAAGTGCCAGAATAACACCCTTATATGTGAATATGAAATCCAAAATTATTTTTATTAAAACCTGTACTTTGAGAGTTTACATGGGAATTGGACGGTACAGAAGACTTAAACAATTAGCAGTATTAGGTATACATGGAGTACAAATAAATTGATACAATCCTACCTGAAAGACAGAACGATACAAGTTACTTCAAATAATACAATTTCGCAAGAGATGGCTATTGATAAAGGCGTTGGGTAAGGATCTGTTCTGGGACCGTTACTTTTCCTATTGTTCATAAACGATTTACCCAAATATATTTGTCAAGGCAATGTTTATATATATATATATATACTGATGACACTAATATTACAAAAAGATAAAACTAAATTATTAAAAACAATCAACGAGTTTAAAAGTTGGTGCACTAATAACAAACGAATAAGTAACACAGGGAAAACAGTGATCATTAACTTCAGTGCGTCACACTCAAATACTCAATACACCTAACAGCAAACGACATTGTAAATTCAGCTACTGCCAGCTTCCTAGGATCAATTATTGATAGTAAACTATCATGGCAAGTAAACTATCAAGTGCAATTAGTTAGCAATAAATTAACTAAAGTCTGTTATATTCTTATTAAACTAAAGAAATACATGCTTATACACGCATTATTGACAGTTTATTATAGCAGGACATACTCAATAATGAGTTACAATATCATAATAATATGGGGACAAGTTGTCGAAATAAACAGAGTGTTTATTTTTCAAATCTTGCCGAGATATATTTAAAAAGAACAGAATACTTATTCTAACGGGTGTTTATATGTACAAAATTCTGACTTACATACATTATAATTTTCACAAGTTTAAAAATGCTCTGCACATCACACTTACCCGACAAGAGGAAGCGATCTGTTCTATTTAATTAGACCTAAACTATCTAAATATAAAAATCTCAAATTATGCTGGTTCTTCTATGTATAATGCCGTTCCGAAATACTTGCGTGATATAACGTCACATTAAAAAATTCAAAAAAGAATTAATAACATTTTTAATTGATAATGTATTTTATAGTGTACGAGTATATGAGTTTTACGAATATGTTTTTAATTATACTGCAGTGCAGTGAAATTTTTATAATATGCACTACATATTGCTTTTTTGAACTAGTATCAATTTTATATTTATGACGAACTTTTGTACTTGACCTGAATTTTTACAAATACCAATAAATATCTATAAAAATAATTTATTTCTAAACGGTACTTCTATTAATAAAAACCAATAAATTCTAACCAAAATACACATTGTGCCGCCTTCACATATCGACCCATCTAGGTCTGAGAACAATAGCTTAATTTGTATAAACACGTTGTCATCAGCCCAGGTACTGACGAAACAGAATCATAGCCGTAGATGTGGGTATTATACCAAGATACAAAAATAATGGTTTATAATAACGTAAAGAAGTAAAATTTGTAATTGATCTACTATAACAAATAAAATAAATAACAATAGCACACATAATAATTCATATCAAGGTAGATTTTACTATTATAAAATATTTACCTACAAAAATATGATTTTCCAAACGTATCAGGTACCTCGCCACAATACGGAAGATTCGATCATTCTGACAGGTTTATTACCCCGCCAATAGTATACAGACTATATCTATCTATATACCGCGATCTAAAATACTATCCCAACGACCATCGACTACGACTTATCTTGATCATGACATTTGGTCTGTCTGAGCATCACTTGCGCTCTTACGAAACAGCAAAGAAACTGGAATGCTTTCAAAACGAGAAGCTTCTTCAACGCGAAATCCGGATGCCATCAGGAAGTTTGGATGCTATCAGGAAGTTTAATAGCAAATATTAAGGGCGATATTTTCAAGAAAAAGCAAGCATTTATTCACAATGAAGTCTTAAATTTTGAAACAAAAAACCGCTAGTTTTCAATTTAGTTTTGACTCCAGATATCTACTGCTTCTTCTTCTTCTTTCTTAGAGTTCTATACTTCATTTCTACACATAAGTACGTATTTCCATCTAAATCTATCTTGGGTAGTCCATTTGATCTCTGCTGATCTTTTGTGGTACCAATATACCTGATAGGTGGCCTTCCGGTAACATATAACGGGTAGAAAATCCTCACAATTCAGGTACATAAAACATTTGGTCTATCTGAGCATTAATTGCGTTCTTACGAAACAGCAAGAAACTAGTTTGCTTTTAAAACGAGCAGTTTCTTCGACGCTAAATCCGTATGCTACCAGGACGTTTTGTGGCTAGTAAATAATAAGAACAATATTTACACGAAAAAGCATGCATGTCTTCACAATAAAGTGTCAAATTTTGAAAAAAAGAACGGTTTTCAATTCAATATTCACTCTTGATATCTTATGCTTCTTCTCCTTTCTTAGAGTTTTATACTCCATTTCTACACATACCCTTCTTCTGTGTACTTCCATCTAAATCTATCTTGGATGGTCCAATGAAGTTATCGACACACCTCATAGGTGACCTTCCGACTCAACGTTTGACGTTTGTATATATCAAGTCTCCAGTGCGAATAACGAGACTTCGGTAGGGAAAAATCTACTTCAGGGACACGACAACCCTGCCCACGTGAGCTCTTGATTTATAATGCACCAAATCTGAAGAAGTCATATACTTACAACTAATTAATCCTAATTATTCCAAACGGCTCATGGCCGGTTGCACAAACACGACTTAAACTTAATGCTTAGAAACTTAGATACAATAATTAAAACCATAGCAACAATTGTTTTCAAGTGTCGTTTAAGTTTGAATACTGTTGGTGCAACGGGCAATCAGTCAAACAAATACAATTGTTTACTTGATTACTGAAGTGACGTCTGGCAAATTCCAAAACTGTCAAAGTTCTGCAAAACCTATAATTTTAACACCAAATCCGTCCCCAATACGCTATGCGCTACGGCGGTGACTACGGGAATATGAGTAAAACTGAGGGTCTAAACTAAACACTTACCATTACTATTCAGTTGTCTCTGTTGTGATTTTCTTTATGAACGGATTAAAAAAAATGACACTATTAGTAAATTGTCAAAAAATTTCCGGAAATTGTTTATGTTGCTATGGTAATCATATGAAATATTAAATTTTGATTGGTTCCTCCACAATGCAATGCAATTTTCATGCAATACAATGAGTTGGTCTGAAATTGCTGGAAATTTTAGATCTCAAATGCGAGTGATTTGAGAAGAAAATTTCCTGCAATTCACGAACAAAGATTTGGAAATTTTTTTGATAAATTCAACCGTGATTGGTCAATTATGACAAAATTAATGAATCTGATTGGTCGAAAAAATGGAAGTGGAATTTTCGAAAAGTATGTACGATTCTACGTAAATCTAAAAATAATAAATCAAAAAATCTCAAAAAATACAGTGTCTAATTTAACAATCCAAATTAATTTTCTGATTCAGACAAAATGAAGTTTCTAAATATTGGAAATGATCCTAGAAAATTTGTAGCTTCGTCTAGTATAAGTAATGATTACTATTAAAACACGTAATTAGGAAATGAGCCGAAGATAATAAAACTACCCATATTACGGTACTTTCTTAATTTACAAAAAAATCTTGAGCCCAACTTGATTTCAGTCAAAAATTATTTTTAAAATCTGGCGCCGAAGATTGAATTTGTTTGACGGGCAAAATCCGAGTCAAAAAGCAATAAATTGTACTGCCAACTATAGACGACAATACTAGGTATCGATCAACATCCTGCAATTCGTTTCTGAAGTATCCTTACTTTCATATGAAATGAACCATCCAGGAAAACTAATGCTACCAATTTGAATCTTTTCGTCAACAACTATTACCTTAAGTGTAACTAAAAATCGATCGAAAAGTGCCAGTCTTGGTTTTTAACAGTTCGTTAGATCAGCCTCCAGTAGGACAAAGTTAAAATTTTCTCATGTTTCTGATTTTGATAAATGGCGAATTATCGGTATAAAGAAAGCAGTGAAATTGGACGCAGACCCAATCATGACCATATTACCATTACTCGAATTTGGTCGGCATGGTTAGAACAGGGTATTTGATAACAAGGTCTTACTGGAAGATCCCAGCATAGCAGCAGTGGTAGTAAAAGCTGAATGCTGTTTTAGAACTAGTACTTGTGTAGTTCATGCACACGTAACCAGATGGTACTTTCCAACACGATTATGCAAGGGCGCAAGGCCACATAGCAAACATTATGCAGATCACAAATGACAATTGCAAATTCACCCTTGACTCACAAGATCTCCTGACACATTATATTTTTTCTGGGTGATGCATTGAGTGTATATGATTTTTCTATATGATGTACAACTTATTAAATTTGTTCTGAATTCTAGATTTCCCCAAAGGATGTTGGGGTACCAACAACATTTTGTATTTATTAACTAATTTAATATATAACTTTAGATTAAAACGATCCAAGTTTTTTAAATTATTTTAAGACAGAATATAATCTAGTAATTAATAAATTTATGTGATAATAACGGTGATAAGTTTCATATTAATTAATTTATTTTTACATATGTACTGTTTTTAATTATGTCAATATGCTTATATTTAAACGGTCGAAACGTCGGCCAACAAAGTACCAATGTCCCTTGAAAAAAAACTACGTACTCTTGTCTAAAACGACATTGAAAAGGCAAACATGTTTACTAATTAAAAAAATATTATTTAATCATTTTTATCCAATATGTATTTTTAAAAAGTACATTTAACGATAATTGGAGGTCAAAACAAGTCCGATGTAATAACATGATATGACTGCGTTACCAAATATTGGGTCAATGGCCCACAATACCTATATAAAAAACACTGGTAATGAGTGTAGGAATAATGAAAAACAGGCAAATTACTATTCTTCCCTTCATCATAAAAATATGCAGCCATTATTTTGTAATCCAAAGAAGAAACCCTATAGTAGATGGAATGAACAAGAATACCAAACTTTGTTACCTATTTATACTTTCTATTGTAATTAAAATTACGGGCGTTTCTGTATTTTTTAAATTTTAAACTTGTTACGAAAACTTGTCGTTTAATGATGCTTGTGTATAAAAAAAAAAGAAAAAACGTGCATTATTTAACGGTATCTCTACACAAGGTTCGTTAGAGCCATCGTTAGATACGCAGCAAAAATCATAACAGGTGCAATCAAATTAGTGAAGTGAAGACTTCTTTGGTGGTAGGAAACTTGAAAGCTAAATGCAAGACCTAGAAATCAATGGCACTCGCGATACCCACCCAAGAAGAACCTGAATACGCTGTTAGATGTCATAGATTTTCGAAAACCAATTTCTCTAAAAGTCACGTGTGACAACATTCTTTATTGTCATCGACATTTAATATTTTATTAATTTCACAAACGTTATTTGTCGAATATAAAAAAATTGCAGATATTTTTCGCCCATGGCGTAGCAGATTCGGTGTCAGCAATAATTACGCAAAAATGTTATTATCTTGCTTAGTAAATGAAGATTTAAATATAGCAGCGGCTGAAATTCATTACTGAATGAAAGTTGATCGATTCATAAACAGATAGTGAAAGTTGTGTAAGAATTAAAAATTACGTATGCAATTTGTAACACAATTTCGACGATGCGAAAAAAAATGTATCGGATAAAATTTGCAAAAGGTGTTTGCCGTTATCGCAAAATAAATAAATCGGCGGTAAATAAAATTTTAGATATTTAAGTTTATTAATAAAATTAAATTGTTGCTTAAGGTGCCCCTTAAGATACCAAAAAAATGAAATGATAAGGAGTTTTAACGATAAACGTTATTACGATCTGCATAGGCTGACGAAAAACAAGGCGAAAGAAAAGTTGCGCCGTTCCCCACCCGCGGCCGTTCTATAATGGACAGATGCATATACATGTATTGGCAGAGATTAGAATTTGGCAAGCATTAGTACTGATGACGCAATTTCAAATTCTAAAACGAATAATAAGCGTTGTGCAGCAAGTTTGCAAATGTCGCCTCGCAGCAACGACCATGACTTACGGAATTCGGAGCAAAGGGGGGGATATCAGAGAGCATTAGCCGAATCTAAGGACGCCTGCGAGAGTGGCATGTGCACGGCGTTCATGTGTGCGTGCGTTCACTACATTATCGGGAAAGTCTATAACAACCAAGGTCAGCAGGCGGTGCGTTCTGCCACTGCGGAAATATCACTAGCGCTCCGTTGCATAATTACGGCCGAAATATAAAACTAGACTGTCCATTGCCAAACCAAAGGAACCATTCTCAAGGTTGATACTAGAATGCGCCAGTGTATCAAGCGCTAGTTGCAAACAGTGGCGTAGCAGCGAAAAATGCGCGCGCTAATTAGAACGAGTAATTACATTTATACATTGTTCTACATATTTCCACAATTTTTTTAATATTAACATTGCTTTCCATAAATTATAAACTAATAAAACTGAAAACAAACAAAACGATATGTATAATTTTCTAGTGATTTTAAATAAATGCATTTCTGTAGAATATGATTGAACTGAGATGAAAAAAGAAGAATTTAATTTTGTAGATCTTTTAAAAAAATTATTGCGGAATTCTAAACCTGTAAGAATGGTTGTTATAAGTGAGTAAATTACCGTATTATAAATTAAATAAACTTTATTTTTTTCAGTACTTCAACTGTCGTAATGATTAGTAGGTAATTGGGTCCTTTATATGCTGGCCGAAGTTACCCCTAATGTTATACTTCTTACATAAGTAAAAATAGGAAATAAACCAAAAGATATGGAAGTTATGTAAACATTTATCAGAATCGCATAAAATGCAACAATTACTTCCTTTCAACATAATACTAATAAAAAAGTTAAAGCATTTTCAGGATCTAGTAAAGTAAAACATTTTCTTATCAATAAATTTTTGGCATGTAAACAATTTTAAAACGCGTTTTTTTTTTACTGAAAACCAAAATGAAAATGATATAATGAATTGATGGTGATTACTAAAACCGACTGGTAAATTCACTTACAATAGCACGTAAGTTTTTTATTTGTTTTTAATTATTATTCACATAGAAGAACTTTCAAAACTAATTTGTATCCAAATAGATTCTTGTGTTTAAGCTTGCACCCTCACTATGCGAAATTTCAACAGCACAACTAAATACCATGCATACTAATTTGTACCATAATCTAATAATTAGTTAATCATCAATTTTTTATATAATTTCGGTACGCATTTTAACGGTTTGTCAAAAACTCACAAACCGCAAATAAACTTGATAGTATGATCAATCAAATTCGGATATGTGTGATGTTCTTACAAAGCTAAATTTGCCGACTTCTGGTTATGAGAAAATTTTAATAAACGTTAGAGCGATCTGCATGTTAAATAAGGAAGTAGATAAAGTTATATCAACAGATAGAGTAAACTGTATTAGGAACCCAAAAATAATTAATTTTTGCACATTTATTTTTGGTTTGTTTGTACAGAATGTATCCAAATAATACCAAAAAAATTTAAGATAAAAATTAAGGTGGGTATTTGGTATAAAATTTTGTAAAAACCTCTCCCCGGAAAAGTTACACCCCTCCAAAGATTAACAAAAAGCTTTTTTTTTATTTTCCCTGTACATTAAGCTATAAGGACACGAAACTTGGTAAATAATAAAACTACATATTTTGAATTTTTTTCAACCCTGAACTATGTTTAGAAATAGTCAACTCCTAAGATATTTTTTCGTATAAACATTTTTCATTTAAGAAAACATGGCAATTTTTTTGTAAATTTATTTTTTCTCGTAAATACTTCAGTCTTCGAAAAAACTTATTAAGACAAAAAAGTTACTAAATGAATTGGGGCTTCTCGGCCATGTTTTTTTTAAAAGACGATTTAATTCATGTTTGAGCCGCAATCGCATCGAGTTCGAAACGAGCACAGTCGACTCGCATGCATAACCCAATATAATTACATAGGAAGTCGATAGTAAGCAAAATCGTATCAACTTCGAGTCACAACTGCTTCGAGTGCCAATCGACCAGTGTGCGGAGGGCCTTAAACTTGTTCAGAAATTAATGTTGTATATGCAAGGTCCTTGTAGCTTCTGTCAGTCGCTAACCTTAAAGTAGCGGGGAATCTCTCATGGGAGCTGATAGCCATCCTCATGACATGTTTTTTTCATTTATGGAGTTCCTAGCGTTAACAATTTACAGTATGTGTCTACATCAACATTAATAAGTCTGCATAAATCCTGCCGTAAGTATCGGAGAAGATTGGAGAATGTTTCTCTTTTCAGTAACCACTGCCGGGACCACCATGAACGATTTACACTTTGTTTTCTCCAGTTTTAAGGTTCATAGTTAAATTAATGTGACTAAAATTCTCCTTCTATGACGATTTCGGAACAACTGAGAGAAAAAGTATTGTGTATAGCAAATGAGATGAGTTTGATGATAACGCTGAACGGTGAAGACATGCTATATCCGTGTGGTACCATGAGTTCGTAAACTTTTATTGAATCACATTCTTGAAACACCCTGTATTTCCAGCTAATAACTTTAGTCGGAAAAGCTTCGAAGTTTGGTCAAATGTCAAATTGGGCTAGTACTAAAGTGGGTGATATATCCAAGTTGGGCGTTGTGTCCAGACTCGGAAGTTGAGCATTATGTTTGAAATGGTAGTTGGCACTGCAAAAAATTAGCGTTGTGTTCATTGGACGTTATGTACAACGGGCGAAGTGTCCAGACCCTTCTTAAGCATGTTAGATTAACGTGGTAAATGTTCGTTCGTGAACGATTCGTTGAATTCCTATTATCGTTTATCGTGTTGCTAACGATCAGCTGAACCATGGTCGATAAATTCCTATTCTGTTGTCGTTCATGGCTTGACTGTAGCAACATTTTAAACGAACAAGCTTCAATTTTAGGATGGGCAGCACATAATTTCGTACCCTACTGTCACTCATAACCTAAGTTTTGCGTTTTGACAGACACATATTAGTTATTAAACCTTTTTCAATTGTCATCGTTGATAGGATTATAGTCAAACAGAGAAAAATGAGTTATGGTGTCAGCTCAACTATTGAAAGGCGGAAAACGACATACTTTTTTTAGAAGAAATGGAAAACAACTCGGTCATCCGTACAAATAAATACAATTCCAAATCCGGAGGAACTTGATATTTCGAAAACTCGTGGGAAAACTTAACTAAAAAATAAATAGTGTAGAGCAAACCAGTTGTCCAGGGGAAAAAGTAAGTTGATGATTAATGAAATAGAAAAGATTTATTTAAATGATTGGTTCTTCTTCTAAGAAGGGCTTCAAAAGAAACCACTAAGTCGACTTGACCTATAAAGTTTTCAAAAATTTTCTTCTGGGAAGGCCCTGAAATAAATTCAAAGAAATGACTTAACTATCAACACATTGAATCAAATTTATTATTATTATTTGTCTAGTTAGACTAAATTTGTTGTAAAAGGGCTCGATCCATGTGATAAATTTCACATCAAACTCACAAACAAACTCCGAACGGCTCTCCTTCATGAACGGTCCAATACCAATGATTTTACCGTTTATGAACGATAAGAATAAGTTACAGAAAAGGTATTTCCGGAACAACCGTTTAGTGAACGATATTCGTTTACAAACGATACCGTTAAGTAAGTCTTACAGAATAGACCATAAAACTCGATATGCTCGAAAAAAGAAAATTGTGTTTTAGAAAAAAATAGTTCAAATACATAATAAAATTTCCAACAACTCTTCTTTCATAACTTTTTGTGTATAATTAATATTCTTGAAAGTACTGTTAAAACAATTAGTGTCACCCAATTGTTATATCTTG
This sequence comes from Abscondita cerata, assembly GCA_030710515.1. Lineage (NCBI taxonomy): Eukaryota > Metazoa > Arthropoda > Insecta > Coleoptera > Lampyridae > Abscondita > Abscondita cerata. The sequence goes on from JALBCR010000217.1 coordinate 332,330, forward strand.
TGTATAATAATAATTTTGTTCGCCGCAGTTTTCTACGGACCCTTTCGAACAAAATTATTATTAGATAAAAGGAAGACCATCTCACCAAATAATATTCACATCCTTGTGTATCATGAAATTACAAAGAACTTTTAGTTTAAAAGAAAATGTGTAAACTTTAATTCCGGGAAAAATGAAAAAAATTTTTTAAATTTTCGGTTTAGAATCTTATTTGTAAGATGTGGAGTAAAATGGATTGTAACGTATTTATTGACATTATGAGTAAATCATCGTGGGTACAAATTAGCAGTTCTAAATCAGATAGATAAAATTGTTAGTTTTGCGAATGTTTTAAATTAATTTTTGCCGAAACTGTTAAAATGAGTGGCAAAATTATATAAAAAAATTATTCTTAACCAATTACTGCGATTATGGAGGTATTTAATTTGATTTTGACGTAGTGGAGTTTGACCTCACGTCAATAAATAGCGGTATGATGAAGCATCGACATCCTCAGATGCGAAACGTTGCCAAAAACTAGACCAAGAGTCTATTTATATCCATCTTCCAAAAAGAAGAGTCCGTCAGCATAGATTATTACATTAGGCAAATTACATTTTAACGCAATATATCGCATTCCTGCCAACCGAATAAAAAGTAGCCAGTGATAATTGCAGAATCACAAACGGCACCTGCATATACGTGTTTCGCCGTATTTGAGGCTCATCAGTGTAGGGTAGCTCGTACGCAAGTCTACAAAAATCACTTGAAATAACTAAAATGACAAAAAAAAAACGATAGAAGATAACAATTTATTACAAACCAAGTTATTGAATGAGAAACAAAATTTCAGCTCATTTGCTAATCATCTTCAAGTTACACAGTGACAGTAAAGGTTTCAAAAACACTAACATAAAACTAATATTTATTGTTTTTTACAATGTTCTTGTTAGTAAACAGAACTGTTTAGTTACAAAGTAAAACTTCACTAAACAATCTTCAGGATCCATAAGATGTTAAAAGAAATTTATTTTCGCCTATAAATCCATCTCTGGATTTTGAACCAATTTGAACGCCAATCTCTGTTATCAGTTTTACAAGTTTTGATGTTTCCCGTGTAGGCAGTTTGCAAATGTGAACACGCTCTTCTTTTAGTATTCATAGCAGAATGTGGATAAAATAATTTCCAAATTGAATAACTTAGTAAACAATTGTCTAATAACTATTCATCATTGTTTTTTTTAATTTAAAACAAGCAGAATACATACAATTTCATAACATATTCTGCAAAACTGTCAGTCATTTTCAAGATCTCTAGTTGATGTTTAAATTGTTGATTCTGTTGGTTGTAATAACCCACTGAAATGTGGAATTTTACCAGCACTCCTATTAGCTAAACTAAGACCACACAATACCGTCCTACTTATATATTTCCGGGAGACCAGCGGTTTCCTAGTGATTTTCTTATTACTCTAGAAAGCGTCCGATTGTTATGAAACTTAGTTTTTGGGGATAATCTATGTAACCAAAAGGGTAGTTAACCTACACAGATTTTCGAATTTTTTAAATATTTAGAAAAATATATTTTGTTTAAACTTTTTTTACTGAGATATAACAATAACGTAACCAATATCAATTTTATAAAAAAAGTTGAGGGGGAAAAGATGTTAGAAATTCTATTGTCTATAGCTTTTGTTTGAAACATTTTTGTTTAAAACGCAATTTTATTTTCGCTTATAGGGGCGATGTAGAGTTCTGCGGTAAACGTTTGTTGTTACTTTCGCTTCCTTATCGTTCCCTATCTATTGATGTTCTTTGCTTCATTCTAGATTTATTTTCTTGCAGAAACGTCGAATTAAAGACAGAGTTGTTAAGACAAGAGCTATATCAAATCGTGTAATATATGCAGTCATAATGGTGAATAAGAGATATAACTTGCAAATTATACATGGATACGCCCCAACAAGTACCTATGATCATCAGAAGATAGAACAGTTCTATGAGGACATAACAACAGCTATTCCTGCCGAGACTAATTTTCGGGTACTAGCAGGAGACTTCAACGGAAAAGTAGGCAAAAAGGAAGAAGGTGACCGTCCAAATATTGGAAATTTCGGACTAGGAGAAAGAAACCCTAGAGGCCAACTTCTTGTAGATTTTATTGCCAGTGAGAACTTGTTCTGTATGAATTGCGTCTACAAAAAACACAACAACAGGAAATTGACCAGGATAAGCCCAAATGGTCTCGTCAAAAACGAAATGTGTTCGTCTAAAAAAAAGGAAATGTGTGTGGATGTAAGTGTCCTTAACTGTTTCGACACTGGCAGTGACCATCGCATGGTTAGAGCTCAAATTCAGCTAAATACTACTTTAGAGAGGAGAAAGCTTGTAAATAAAGGAAAATTTCCTACTTCAGAAGAACTTATCTCTCAGAAATCACTTCACCAAGAAACGATCGACAGGAAGTTACAAGGCATAGATGCTGAATCTATGGATCTGGACCATTTATGCTCAACGGTATCGCAGGCTATTCATACAGCGACTAAAACAGTGTGTGCAAGATCTAAAAGAAGCAAGTCCAGCAAGATCAGCCAAGAAACGCAAGTGCTAATTGAAAAAAACTTGAAAACTAAACAAAGGTTCTGAAGCACATCAAAAACTAAGTAAAGTCATAAAAAAGAAATTAAGGAAAGATGTAAGAAACCACAACACCAAAGTGATAAATGACACTATTGAAAAGAATCGCTCTATGAAAGTCCTTCGTTCGAAACTTAGCCGTGGCAAGCAAGTAATCACAAAAATGAAAGACGAAAACAGGCAAATTGTTACGACAAAAGCTGAATTAGCAGCCGTAGTTGAGAGCTATTACACGAAACTGTACAGTTCAACTAAGCCGAAGCCAAACGATTTGAAAAATCGCACGATTTTAAATGTTGGGTCGGAAGAGATACTGAGTGGATAGAACAGAGTTGAAAGCGACCCTGAGAAAATGGAAAACAATAAGGCTCCGGGTGGAGATGGAACAACAAATGAAATGTTAAAAGTGGGGGGTGATACGCTGGAAAAGGTTATTCTTGCTCTTTTGAACAAGTGTCTTAAGGAAGGAAAAGGTTCGGAAAGACAAAATTCAGAAGTAAAAATCCTCTTCAAAAAAGGCGACAACACAAACATGGAAAACTATAGACCAATCAGCCTACTTTCGTCCCTGTACAAACTGCTGACCAGAATCATAACAAATCGCCTCACCAACAAACTAGACTTTTATCAGCCTGTGGAGCAGGCAGGATTTAGAAAAGGATTCAGCACCACTGATCACCTGCAAGCAATACATCGTCTAATAGAGAAATGCACAGAATGCTGTGCTTTACAACAAAGCGCATCAGTCTTAGCTGAACTAGGCTATATTCTAAAAAGCCAAAAAACCCCTATAAACCTAAAACGAAAAGTGTTTGAATCATGCATTCTCCCAGTGATGACGTACGGCCTGGAAACTACTGCAATTACAAGAGCCATAGCCAATAGCCTGTCTGTCACCCAAAGGGCTATGGAAAGAAGTATACTCGGAATCTCTTTGAGAGATAGAGTAAGAAATACTGAGACAGACGTGATGCGGCGTATAGCTTCGCTTAAGTGACAATGGGTGGGGCACGTTGCAAGGCAAGATGATGACAGGTGGCCAAAGAGAATACTTAATTGGAGGCCGAGAACAACAACCCGGAACAGAGGAAGACCACAGAGAGGGTGGGCAGATGATCTACGTGATGTGGCAGATCAAACCTGGTGGACAGTAGTAAGAGACAGAGAAAGATGGCGTAACTTGGAAGAGGCCTATGTCCAGGAGTGGATTGAAAGTAGCTGAAAAGAAGAAACGTCGATCGAATCGGTTACCATTTTTCTTTCAAGTTTATCAATAAATGTTACACAATGCTTGCAATCTTCTCGGAATATTTTGACTGACATAGAGGTTTTTTAGAGATTTTCGTAATGTGACAAAAAATGTTTCACTGCTTCAGAGATGGATTTTTTTCGTTTCCTTTCGACAATAATTATAATTGATCTCAAATGCATAGGTAATGCTGCACTACTAACGTTTCATTGAGTTTCCGAATACAATGCAAATAGTTTGACTTCTTGTGCTACAAAACACCTCTAACAACACACTACCGCATCACTATCAAATTTATCTAAGAGAAAGACCATTATATTAATAACTTAGAGATATGCTCACTTGGTGAACGCGTTTTAGACTTTGTCGCGCATTACGTCACTGGTGACCCAACACGCAAATTTCGCACTGAAAGACACAGACGTTGTTGAGAATATATGATTGTAATTTAGTTAGATACTTTAATTGAATATTTAAATTTGAATGAAAATTAAAAAATAAGTTAGTATTAAAATAATAAACAGTAAATCACATTTTAAAAATAGAACAAAAGCAAAATTTAAATTTCAAGCTGTAAATATCTCTAATTTTAGTATCATGGATTAAGACTGCCAGTGCCAAGTCACGCACGGTGAACGCATGGAGTAGTCAGACCTTGTTTGTTCCAATCTGTATCAAATGTATTTTATTGGTTTGAATATCTTGGCATGCGGTGATACGCGAATTTCCATATGTCAATATCTTAGGACAATTTTGATATATTTTTTTTTTAGTAGTCATGACTTAACATTACAAGAATAAAAATGTACCGAACTCAGTACACTCTTTTTTTGTGACCGCGAATAAAATTCAATCTTTGTCAATCGGGAAGTTTATTTACGTACATGGTTCTCCATCAGATATTTGATTGTCTCCTATGGATACTTACATCAACGTAAAATTTTATCGAAATGTGTGGCACAAATACCGGAAAGAAAACAAAATGTTTAAAAAGTCGGTATTGCATCGTTGCCTTGGTTTAAAAAATTGTTGTGTCACTACCTCATTTAAATTGGAAAATTATTAAGTATGGTATAAATGCCTTCTTGAGCAAGTTTGGATGATCTAAATGATTAGGACAAAGTTCCCATAAATACTTTATTCTGTTATTTCACCATTTTGTAACAGAAATAATTCTATACCACTTATTAAAGTATCTAAACCACATTTAAAAAATTTATTAACTTATTAATGAAGCTGTAAGTCACCGCGTTAATGAAGTTTTATCTAGTTTTCGCAATATTTAGAATAAACAATTTTAAACAACATATTCAAGAACAAAAAGTTATTAATTTATTAACGAAGCTCTAAGCTGACCGCATAGAATCAAGTACAATATCCAAACTTAATTTTGACTAAGTTCTGTAAATACATTTTTATGTTATGTTATTAATTTATTAATTATTAATTTATTAACACTTTGTTACATGTTTACTAAACTTTTTTTTTCACATAATTTTCCAAACTTACAACTGTGTTATTATTTTCGAATTTAAATAATAAAATAAACAAAAATTAATATCAACAATAAACAAATGTTGTCGAACAGAAAAGATAAAGCAAATAAAAAAGTGAAACAGAAAGAGTCAATAGAAAACAATTAAAATAAAGAGGTACTGTTTATTATTAACTTTTCTTTATTATTTATGCTTTAGAACTTTTAGTAGGGAAAGATTGTATCTCTTTTTTTTCCTTCGTGATGTTTTTTTGTAATTTTGTGGTTCAAATACATTTTTTAAATTTAATTTCCAATACACTTTATATACGTATTTTTTATTTCTATCACTTTATTGCTTCGTTGTCAGCTTTAGTGGTTGTTATTTCTTAATTTTTATTATACATTGCACAATCAAATAATTAAAAGGTCCTTTTCTGAGATTTTTTGTATTCGGTGTTTTGAAAACAATTTCTAGTTGATTTCTTTTAATTGCAATGGTTCCTTTATGTTTACTTGGTTATTTTTGGTTTCAGATATTTGTTTTAACATATTTTTTTATTGTTTCAATTGTTTTTATAGTAACTCTTTTTTTTTTACTCATTATTATTTATTATATATTTTCCTTATTTTAAATTGTTTGTTGTTGTATTTTTCTGTTAGTATTTAATATTGTGTCTATTTGGGCTTTTTTAATTCTGTACAATTATTTCTTTCTATTTCTTAAATAATTTTTTAAAGAAAAGATGTAAGAAAATTAACGATAAAAAAAAAGATTTTTTTTGTCACAATAGAAAGACCAAACTAATGCAAAAACCAATAATTTATAGTTGTTTTTAATTTTTTTGTATATTTACAAACGTTTTATGACCAATAAATGTTGCGATATCTAGTGTCGTCTCGTTTTATTTTGCAAACTTGCATTGCAGATAAATAAATTAGTATTTATAATGTCCGTGTTTTCAAAATCGGTTTTCATCATTTTTGAGGTTCCTTAGTGCTTACATTTGTAAAAATATTTTCAAGTATATAGAGGACCCACTTTCATGGACTACCTACCACCTGTCAACTAAGATATTTTAAATGGAAACACATCTTATTCAATATCGATCTTGACATATTGTCACTTTTTGTTGTGTGATTATTTAAAATAGCAACTAAAATTTTATTCACACTTAGGGCGGTAACGATCCTAACTGTACATTGGTTAAAAGTTGACATCGGGTATAAGGATACGAGAGAAAAAGTCAAACTTTATAATCGCAAATAACTTGATAAAATGCGAGCGTCAAAAGTTTAATTTTGTCATTGTTGTGTTAATAGTATGTTACAATATCATTGCACCTGTATAAATTTAGATTGGTACCAACATTTAATTTTATTTTTTTAAATAATCATACAAGTTCTTGTTAATAATAATACAAATGTTTTTTAATTGATTTTTGAAATTTCTTGGATGTTTGGAAATTGTTTAGACAATTACAGGTGGAAGGAAGATAAACTCTTCTACAGGAAGGAAAGGAAAACAGATATGTAATTTTTAACACATGTACAACGTGCAGATGATTTTTCGGTCGTGCGATGTTAGCACAAACCGCACTAGATGTCGCAACGTTACATTAGTCATATAAGAACCGTAAATAAAAATCCTTAAAAATAAGAAAGAATTAGCAACTAATAAAGATCGAATCATTGCGAAAAATATATATTACAACAAGAAATTAGTTTGTAACTTATTTATTAAAGATTATTTTCTATTTCTTTATTCGGGAGGTTCTACAACAGCTATAATTCTTTTTTTATGCATTTACAACAACAAAGTTTGCGATAATAAGTTTACGTCTGCTAATTTGTTGTTAAATTTTAGTATCTTGAGTTTAAACTTGTTATGCGATCATATTCTTCGTGCACACTGCGTGATCAAAACGTAATAGCTATTTTGCTTCGTGAATCTTACTATAGTAGATATTACTTTTATAATTTTTAAGAACGCTTTTAAATTAAGTTAACATACATGTTTTTTCGAACTATTTTCGGGATTATATAAATTTTAATAAACAAAGCATCTGACCTAAATATTACAACTGTGACATGCTTATTTAGAGTACTATATATCAGCGAAATAGATAAAATGGCATGAAAAACGTGTACCACAACTTCCTCTTGTAGTGCGACAAAAACTGTCTTTTTGCGACGCTTCTTTTTCTATACAGTACCTGCTGTCGAAAAATCATCTACTTTTTGAACACAAAACAACAATATTAAAATTTCAAGAGGACAAAAAAAATTGAATTAATGTTCGTTAAGTAAAATTAGTCGTTGCTTATTTATCCATTACTGCTATTATGTAGTAGAGTCACCCACTACTTAAGTTTCTATTCAGTTCCAGTAATATTAATGACATGTATGGAGAGTACCCTATAATAAATAAAAATTTTCCACCTTACCATAAAACACATTAACTGTATTTGTGATAGTTATTTTATTAATAATAAATACAATTCTCATTTTTAAAGTTTATTGAAAGAAAATATAGTTCAAATTTGCCAATTCATGAAAAGGCAAATATCATCAAAACGATGCAAGATACAAAGATAGTTGTATTCGTATTTTGTTCCTATTTTTTAATGCAAATTGCGACGCTAAATCTAAAATAGAGGATTCCATTTTTTAAAAATATTTTTAAACACCCTGTAAAAATCTTGACATTTCCAAAATTTGTTAAAATTGAAAGGTCAAGTGATAAGTAATTAACTCACATTTTAAACTTATAGAAAAAGAATTCGTAGTTTTTAATTTATCAGTGAAACAACTGTAAGGATTCTAAAAGTATAAAATAAAAAATAATGAAAATTTATCAAAAACTAAGACGATGGGCAAAAATGTGATTTTTCTTGGTTGAAATAATACGGAATAGAGTGGTACGGCTAACAAAGTATAATTACAATTTCCTAAGTAATTCAAAACATTTAGTAATATACAGGATGCATCACTTGAACGTCAACCTTGCTTTAGATAACCTAAAGATATGACCTACTGATTTTCTAAAAATAAAGTAGTTTCCTGTTGAATTTTTAAGTCACAATGGGTCTATCTTTTAAATTTTGAAGTTACTTTTTATTTGGCATACACTAAAAAATATCATTTTCAGTTCACGGAGTGGAATTTTAGGATAAAATTAAAAAATTAATACATTACCTAGCAACAATGGTTCACGTAAATACTGTATAAAAATCAATAATTACATTTTTAATTTTGATTTAATGCATATTAAACTATATATTTTTTATTTCATTTAGCAAGAACTTAATCTCACCAATTAAGTTTTCAAATGCTTCAATATGAATAAAAAAATGAATCTACTTTCTTATCGATTTCGAGTTGATGCAACGTCAGCCAGCCTTCTTGAAATTCGCGAAACGTCTTGCTTGCGTGGCTCTATTAAGTCCATTCGAATAAATATAGTTCGATTTAATTATTGGTATTTGTTGTATTTGTAACTGAGTTAATTATAAAGAAAACGGAATTGTTTTTGAATTCCGGAGACTAATAAAAGAAAACACTTTTAATTACAAAAGTAACCGAGTTTTTATGAAAATTAAATAATGTACATGTACCTACAACATCGTCCAATAAACTAAAAAATAGTTTCATATATGTTGTGGAATTACAGCACAGATTTGAGAAATTACTTAATTACGAAAAATGTATCTCTTCCAGATACTGGAAGCGATACACTAGAAACATTGCTTTAGTTTAAATAATAGGCTACACGTAGGCCATTAACTAAAAGTTGTAGATAAACAACAAAGTTTATGATTCATGTACTATGAAAGATATACAATAAACAAGTATTGGGAAATTCTTTATACAGTGTAACCATAAAGCTTGCATCATATTCGATCTTCTTTTATTAAGAGTTTTATTAGTAATTTGTGTTTCTATGAAGATGATAATACAAAAATAGTACGCATTATCTGTCAAGTTTAGATTTTTTCCAAAAAGTTGTATTTCTCAAAATTCCAAAAAATTTAAAAACATTTTTCTAACTGCAATTTTAGCCCACGAAAATTGGTGCATATGTGTAAAATACGTTTCGCAGTTATCAAATGTGCATTTACACTCTTTTTCGTGGCCGCGAAGAAAATTCAATCTTTGTCAATCGAGAAGTTTATTTACGTACATGGTTCTCCATCAGATATTTGATTGCCTCCTATGGTTACTTACATCAACGTAAAATTTTATCGAAATATGTGGCACAAATACCGGAAAGAAAACAAAATGTTTAAAAAGTCGGTATTGCATCGTTGCGTTGGTTTAAAAAATTGTTGTGTCACTCTACCTCATTTAAATTGGAAAATTGTTAAGTAAGGTATAAATGCCTTCTTGAGCAAGTTTGATGATCTAAATGATTAGGACAAAGTTCCCATAAATACTTGATTCTGTTATTTCACCATTTTGTAACAGAAATAATTCTATACCACTTATTAAAGTATCTAAACCACATTTAAAAATTTATTAACTTATTAATGAAGCTGTAAGTCACCGTGTTAATGAAGTTTTATCTAGTTTTCGCAATATTTAGAATAAACAATTTTAAACAACATATTCAAGAACAAAAGTTATTAATTTATTAACGAAGCTCTAAGCTGACCGCATAGAATCAAGTACAATATCCAAACTTAATTTTGACTAAGTTCGCGTAAATACATTTTTATGTTATGTTATTAATTTATTAATTATTAATTTATTAACACTTTGTTACATGTTTACTAAACATTTTTTTTTTCACATAATTATCCAAACTTACAACTGTGTTATCATTTTCGAATTTAAATAATAAAATAAACAAAAATTAATATCAACAATAAACAAATGTTGTCGAACAGAAAAGATAAAGCAAATAAAAAAGTGAAACAGAAAGAGTCAGTAGAAAACAATTAAAATAAAGAAGTACTGTTTATTATTAACTTTTCTTTATTGTTTATGCTTCAGAACAGTGGGAAAGATTGTATGTCTTTTTTTCCTTCGTGATGTTTTTTTTGTAATTTTGTGGTTCAAATACATTTTTTTAAATTTAATTTCCAATACACTTTATATACGTACTTTTTTATTTCTATCACTTTATTGCTTCGTTGTCAGCTTTAGTGGTTGTTATTTCTTAATTTTTTATTACACATTGCACAATCAAATAATTAAAAGGTCCTTTTCTGAAGATTTTTTGCATTCGGTGTTTTAAAAACAATTTCTAGTTGATTTCTTTTTAATTGCAATGGTTCCTTTATGTTTACTTGGTTATTTTTTGGTTTCAGATATTTGTTTTAACATATTTTTTTATTGTTTCAATTCGGTTTTATAGTAACTTTCTTTTTTGTTTACTCATTATTATTTATTATATATTTTCCTTATTTTAAATTGTTTGTTGTTGTATTTTTCTGTTAGTATTTAGTATTGTTGTTCTTATTTGGGCATTTTTAATTCTGTACAATTTTTCTTTCTATTTCTAAATAATTTTTTTTAAGAAAAAGATGTACGAAAATTAACGATAAATAAAAAAAACTTTTTGCCACAATAGAAAAACCTAACTAATGCAAAAACCAATAATTTATAGTTATTTTTTAATTTTTTTGTATATTTACAAACGTTTTATGACCAATAAATGTTGCGATATCTAGTGTCGTCTCGTTTTATTTTGCAAACTTGCATTGCAGATAAATTAGTATTTATAATGTCCGTGTTTTCAAAATCGGTTTTCATCATTTTTTGAGGTTCCTCAGTGCTTACATTTTAAAAATATTTTCAAGTATATAGAGTGACCCACTTTCATGGACTACCTACCACCTGTCAACTATGATATTTTAAATGGAAACACATCTTATTCAATATCGATCTTGACATATTTCACTTTTGTTGTGTGATTATTTAAAATAGCAAACTAAAATTTTATTCACACTTAGGGCGGTAACGATCCTAACTGTTCATTGGTTAAAAGTTGACATCGGGTATAAAGGATACGAGAGAAAAAAGTCAAACTTTATAATCGCAAATAACTTGATAAAATGCGAGCGTCAAAAGTTTAATTTTGTCATTGTTGTGTTAATAGTATGTTACAATATCATTGCACCTGTATAAATTTAGATTGGTACCAACATTTAATTTTATTTTTTTAAATAATCATACAAGTTCTTGTTAATAATAATACAATTGTTTTTTTAATTGATTTTTGAAATTTCTTGGATGTTTGGAAAATTGTTTAGACAATTACAGGTGGAAGATAAACTCTTCTACAGTAGATTTAGAAGGGTAAGGAAAACAGATATGTAATTTTTAACACATGTACAACGTGCAGATGATTTTTCGGTCGTGCGACGTTAGCACAAACCGCACTAGATGTCGCAACGTTATATCAGTCATATAAGAACCGTAAATAAAAATCCTTAAAAATAAGAAAGAATTAGCAACTAATAAAGATCGAATCATTGCGAAAAATATATATTACAACAAGAAATTAGTTTGTAACTTATTTATTAAAGATTATTTTCTATTTCTTTATTTGAGGTTCTCAACAGCTATAATTCTTTTTTATGCATTTACAACAACAAAGTTTGCGATAATAAGTTTACGTCTGCTAATTTGTTGTTAAATTTTAGTATCTTGAGTTTAAACTTGTTATGCGATCATATTCTTCGTGCACACTGCGTGATCAAAACGTAATAGCTATTTTGCTTCGTGAATCTTACTATAGTAGATATTACTTTTTAAAATTTTTAAGAACGCTTTCAAATTAAGTTAACATACATGTTTTTTTTCGAACTATTTTCGGGATTATATAAATTTTAATAATCAAAGCATCTGACCTAAATATTACAACTGTGACATGCTTATTTTGAGTACTAAATATCAGCGAAATAGATAAAATGGTATGAAAAACGTGTACCACAACTTCCTCTTGTAGTGCGACAAAAACTGTCTTTTTGCGACGCTTCTTTTTTAATACAGTACCTACTGTCGAAAAATCATCTACTTTTTTGAAACACAAAACAACAATATTAAAATTTCAAGAGGACAAAAAAAATTTGAATTAATGTTCGTTAAGTAAAATTAGTCGTTGCTTATTTATCCATTACTGCTATCATGGGGTAGAGTCACCCACTACTTAAGTTTCTATTCAGTTCCAGTAATATTAATGACATTTATGGAGTGTACCCTATAATAAATAAAAAATTTTCCACCTTACCATAAAACACATTAACTGTATTTGTGATAGTTATGTTATTAATAATAAATACAATTCTCATTTTTAAAGTTTATTGAAAGAAAATATAGTTCAAATTTGCCAATTCATGAAAAAGGCAAATATCATCAAAACGATGCAAGATACAAAGATAGTTGTATTCGTATTTTTGTTCCTATTTTTTAATGCAAATTGCGACGCTAAATCTAAAATAGAGGATTCCATTTTTTAAAAATATTTTTAAACACCCTGTAAAAATCTTGACATTTCCAAAATTTGTTAAAATTGAAAGGTCAAGTGATATGTAATTAACTCACATTTTAAACTTATAGAAAAAGAATTCGTAGTTTTTAATTTATCAGTGAAACAACTGCAAGGATTCTAAAAGTATAAAATAAAAAATAATGAAAATTTATCAAAACTAAGATGATGGGCAAAATGTGATTTTTCTTGGTTGAAATAATACGGAATAGAGTGGTACGGCTAACAAAGTATAATTACAATTTCCTAAGTAATTCAAAACATTTAGTAATATACAGGGTGCGTCACTTGAACGTCAACCTTGCTTTTAGATAACCTAAAGATATGACCTACTGATTTTCTAAAAATAAAGTAGTTTCCTGTTGAATTTTTAAGTCACAATGGGTCTATCTTTTAAATTTTGAAGTTACTTTTTATTTGGCATACACTAAAAAATATCATTTTCAGTTCAGGGTGGAATTTTAGGACAAAATTAAAAAAATAAATACATTACCTAGCAACAATGGTTCACGTAAATACTGTATAAAAATCAATAATTACATTTTTAATTTTGATTTAATGCATATTAAACTATGTATTTTTTATTTCATTTAGCAAGTACTTAATCTCACCAATTAAGTTTTCAAATGCTTCATAATGAATAAAAAGTGAATCTACTTTCTTATCGATTTCGAGTTGATGCAACGTCAGCCAGCCTTCTTGAAATTCGCGAAACGTCTTGCTTGCGTGGCTCTATTAAGTCCATTCGAATAAATATAGTTCGATTTAATTATTGGTATTTGTTGTATTTGTAACTGAGTTAATTACAAAGAAAACGGAATTGTTTTTGAATTCCGGAGACTAATAAAAGAAAACACTTTTAATTACAAAAAGTAACCGAGTTTTTATGAAAATTAAATAATGTACATGTACCTACAACATCGTCCAATAAACTAAAAAATAGTTTCATATATGTTGTGGAATTACAGCACAGATTTGAGAAATTACTTAATTACGAAAAATTTATCTCTTCCAGATACTGGAAGCGATACACTAGAAACATTGCTTTAGTTTAAATAATAGGCTACACGTAGGCCATTAACTAAAAGTTGTAGATAAACAACAAAGTTTATGATTCATGTACTATGAAAGATATACAATAAACAAGTATTGGGAAATTCTTTATACAGTGTGACCATAAAGCTTGCATCATATTCGATCTTCTTTTATTAAGAACTTTATTAGAAATTTGTGTTTCTATGAAAATCATAATAAAAAAATAGTACGCATTATCTGTCAAGTTTAGATTTTTTTCCAAAAAAGTTGTATTTCTCAAAATTCCAAAAAAATTTAAAAACATTTTTCTAACTGCAATTTTTAGCCCACGTGCAAAATTTCGGTTGCATATGTGTAAAATACAGTTTCGAATCAGTTACCAAATGTGCATTTTACAGTCTTTTTCGTGACCGCAAATAAAATTCAATCTTTGTCAATCGAGAAGTTTATTTACGTACATGGTTCTCCATCAGATATTTGATTGCCTCCTATGGTTACTTACATCAACGTAAAATTTTATCGAAATGTGTGGCACAAATACCGGAAAGAAAACAAAATGTTTAAAAAGTCGGTTTTGCATCGTTGCGTTGGTTTAAAAAATTGTTGTGTCACTACCTCATTTAAATTGGAAAATTATTAAGTAAGGTATAAATGCCTTCTTGAGCAAGTTTGGATGATCTGAATGAATAGGACAAATTTCCCATACATACGTTATCTGTTATTTCACCATTTTGTAACAGAAATAGTTCTATACCACTTATTAAAGTATCTAAACCACATTTAAAAATGTATTAACTTATTAATGAAGCTGTAAGTCACCGTGTTAATGAAGTTTTATCTAGTTTTCCCAATATTTAGAATAACCTATTTTAAACAACATATTCAAGAACAAAAAGTTATTAATTTATTAACGAAGCTCTAAGCTGACCACATAGAATCAAGTACAATATCCAAACTTAATTTTGACTAAGTTCGCGTAAATACATTTTTATGTTATGTTATTAATTTATTAACACTTTGTTACATGTTTACTAAACATTTTTTTTCACATAATTATCCAAACTTACAACTGTGTTATCATTTTCGAATTTAAATAATAAAATAAACAAAAATTAATATCAACAATAAACAAATGTTGTCGAACAGAAAAGATAAAGCAAATAAAAAAGTGAAACAGAAAGAGTCAATAGAAAACAATTAAAATAAAGAGGTACTGTTTATTATTAACTTTTCTTTATTGTTTATGCTTTAGAACAGTGGGAAAGATTGTATCTCTTTTTTTTTTTCCTTCATGATGTTTTTTTTTGTAATTTTGTGGTTCAAATACATTTTTTTAAATTTAATTTCCAATACACTTTGTATACGGATTTTTTTAATTGTATCACTTTGTTGCTTCGTTGTCAGCTTTAGTGGTTGTTATTTCTTAATTTTTTATTACACATTGCACAATGAAATAATTAAAAGTCCTTTTCTGAAGATTTTTGCGTTCGGTTTCTTTAAAACAATTTCTAGTGTTTCTATTTTATTGCAATGGTTCCTTTATGTTTACTTGGTTACTTTTTGGTTTCAGATATTTGTTTTATCATATTTTTATTGTTTTAATCTTTTTTATTTACTCATTATTATTTATTATATATTTTCCTTATTGTTTGTTATTGTATTTTCTGTTAGTATTTAATATTGTTGTTCTTATTTGGGCTTTTTTAATTCTGTACAATTATTTCTTTCTATTTTTAAAAATTTGTTAAAGTTTTATTAAGAAAATTAACGATAAAAAAGATTTTTAATCACAATAGAAAGACCAACTAATGCAAAAACCAATAATTTTTAGTTGTTTTTATTTTTTTGTTTATTTACAAACGTTTTATGATCAATAAATGTTGCGATATCTAGTGTCGTCTCGTTTTATTTTGCAAACTTGCATTGAAGATAAATAAATTAGTATTTATATAGTGCAGTAAATAGAGATATATTTTTGACAAAATAATTGGGATACCATTATTTTGAGTACTGAATATCAGCGAAATAGATAAAATGGTATGAAAACGTGTACCACAACTTCCTCTTGTAGTGCGACAAAACTGTCTTTTTGCGACGCTTCTTTTTAATACAGTACCTACTGTCGAAAAATCATCTACTTTTTTGAACACAAAACAACAATATTAAAATTTCAAGAGGACAAAAAAAATTTGAATTAATGTTCGTTAAGTAAAATTAGTCGTTGCTTATTTATCCATTACTGCTATCATGGGGTAGAGTCACCCACTACTTAAGTTTCTATTCAGTTCCAGTAATATTAATGACATTTATGGAGTGTACCCTATAATAAATAAAAAATTTTCCACCTTACCATAAAACACATTAACTGTATTTGTGATAGTTATGTTATTAATAATAAATACAATTCTCATTTTAAAGTTTATTGAAAGAAAATATAGTTCAAATTTGCCAATTTATGAAAAGGCAAATATCATCAAACGATGCAAGATACAAAGATAGTTGTATTCGTATTTTTGTTCCTATTTTTTAATGCAAATTGCGACGCTAAATCTAAAATAGAGGATTCCATTTTTTAAAAATATTTTTAAACACCCTGTAAAAATCTTGACATTTCCAAAATTTGTTAAAATTGAAAGGTCAAGTGATAGGTAATTAACTCACATTTTAAACTTATAGAAAAAGAATTCGTAGTTTTTTAATTTATCGGTGAAACTGCAAGGATTCTAAAAGTATAAAATAAAAAATAATGAAAATTTATCAAAAACTAAGATGATTAAAAATGTGATTTTTCTTGGTTGAAATAATACGGAATAGAGTGGTACGGCTAACAAAGTATAATTACAATTTCCTAAGTAATTCAAAACATTTAGTAATATACAGGATGCGTCACTTGAACGTCAACCTTGCTTTAGATAACCTAAAGATATGACCTACCGATTTTCTAAAAATAAAGTAGTTTCCTGTTGAATTTTAAGTCACCATGGGTCTATCTTTTAAATTTTGAAGTTACTTTTTATTTGGCATACACTAAAAAAATATCATTTTCAGTTCACGGAGTGGAATTTTAGGACAAAATTAAAAAATAAATACATTACCTGGCAACAATGGTTCACGTAAATACTGTATAAAAATCAATAATTACATTTTTAATTTTGATTTAATGCATATTAAACTATATATTTTTATTTCATTTAGCAAGAACTTAATCTCACCAATTAAGTTTTCAAATGCTTCAATATAAATAAAAAGTGAATCTACTTTCTTATCGATTTCGAGTTGATGCAACGTCAGCCAGCCTTCTTGAAATTCGCGAAACGTCTTGCTTGCGTGGCTCTATTAAGTCCATTCGAATAAATATAGTTTGATTTAATTATTGGTATTTGTTGTATTTGTACTGGAAGCGATACACTAGAAACATTGTTTTAGTTTAAATAATAGGCTACACGTACGCCATTAACTAAAAGTTGTAGATAAACAACAAAGTTTATGATTCATGTACTATGAAAGATATACAATAAACAAGTATTGGGAAATACATTTATTTACACAGTGTGACCATAACGTTTGTATGATATGGGATCTTCTTTTATTAAGAGCTTTATTCGAAATTTGTGTTTCTATGAAGATGATAATAAAAAAATAGTACGCATTATCTGTCAGGTTTAAATTTTTTCCAAAAGTTGTTATTTCTCTAAATTCCAAAAAAAAATTAAAAAAAATTTTTTTACTGCAATTTTTAGCCCACGTGCAAAATTTCGGTTGCAAATGTGTAAAATACAGTTTCGAATCAGTTACCAAATGTGCATTTTTTCGTTAAACAGTTTAACAATAAAATAAACTTCGCATCATATATCTGATCAAATTTTAATACATTTATATTTTTACTAAGAAGTTTTGTCTAAGTTGACTTAAATTTTACTTTACCACAGTGTTACAATTTAAAAAAAAAAAATTATAAATTTTGCATAAGAACTAAAAATTGCATTTAGGGAAACCTTTTCTAAAACTTTTTTTTTTTGATATTTTGGAAAATAACCCAACTTTAAATTATTTTTTTTTGGAAACATTCAAATTTTACAGATTAAGTTACGAATAAAGATCTTAATAAAAAACAGTTCAATTTACTTTATGTACTTCTTTATTATAATTGTAAAAATACATATTTACAAAGACTTATTATCGCTTAATTATTTGGGAAAGGTTAAATTTTCCTACGTCTAAGGATATTTTAGTTTATTAGCGACATGTCCAAAAAGGTTCTACTTGCCTGACTTCATTTCTTTGCCATAGTCCTTAAACTACTCTTTTTTCTGTAACCAAGGAAATAAAAAAATTAATTAATTTGAGGGCATTTAGCAGTATCAGTAGTATAAACTCGACAAACACGTTATTGAACAACTTATCATAATAAACACTGATTAAAAATATTTTATATTTACAATATCCTGACCGGCTATACGATATCTAAAAATCACTAGTCCGATTTTTTATGAAAGTTGGCATGCAGGGGGTTAATTACAATACCGGAGATCTGATTTGTGACATAACTAACCTTAAACTACATAGATTTTCCTATATTCATGTTACACATTTTTTTCGAATAAAAGTAGCTAGTAATTTAATTTTAAACAACTTATTGATAGATTAACTAAGGTACGACAACCATGTGAGATTCATTGTTTTTACAATATCTCTAAATGAAAACAAGACATAATGTCATTCAAAAATTAGCTAGAACAACTTGGGGAGCAGATGCAAAGACACTTCGTACAGCTGCATTGGCTTTAGTTCATACAAAAAAAAATAGATGCCCAGTTGAATTGCACTACGCGTATAATTAGTGGAACCATTAAATCTAGTCCTCTCGATTGGCTTCCTGTTCTTTGTAATATTACTCCATCGAACATTCGACGAAAAGCTGCGTTAAAACGAGAATGGGATAAATGCCAACTTAACAAAAAGTTACCAATTGGGAATGACATTGACAACCCTCCTGCTAAAAGACTTAAATCTCGAAGTCCTATTTGGTTGCAAGACTACTTAAGTACGGCTTTTTCTGAAGTTGAAGAGGAAAAAAATTATGGTCTGGAGTTGATGTTTTCAATAAACATCTCATTGATGATCCAACAATAGAAGTCCCGGACTTTGATCAAAAAAGAAAAATTTGGTCAAAAGTAAATTGCATAAGAACAGGCCGTTCAAAATGCAACTCTATGTTGTTCAAATGGGGTGCGATTTCTAATCCAAATTGTGACAGTGGAAACGAGTCCGTTGCACATATTGTGGAGGATTGTCAATTAATAAAGTTTAAAGGAGGGTTTCCAAACATTCATAATTTAACGGATAAAACAATATTATGGCTTACAAATCTGAAGGACATCTGAAGTTCAAAAATATTTTGTATTCTTGTCTTAATTATCTGTTTTTCCATTATTTTGTTTTGCTATTTCATTAACCTACTATTTTTTTCGTCATTGTCGTGACTGGCGCTTGGACCGGTCCATTATATGTCGTCATGCAATGGCTGTGCTGTTATATTTTATGTTCTTATTTACCTTCTATAATGTTTACACACTTAATAATATTATTACATGTGAATAGTAGAGAGGGAAAGGGTTGGCATGTTTAGGTTTTAGTGGTGTTGCTAAACCTTGAAGTAAATGCTTTGCCAAGACGAACCAATCCACTATTGCACACGGTTTCGTCACCACACTATACAGGTTTATTTATACTGATCTTCTGGGGCACCATACATAACACTTACATCACAATACAATATTTGTATAATGTACCGTACGAATAAATAAATAAATCTCTAAGAATGTTATATTAAAAAAAAATATGAAGAAAAAGAAGTTATAAACTATATTATATTCTATTTTTTCTACGACGATTTTCGAGCAAAAATGTTTTAGTTGAGGCGTTGTTTTTAAATATCTCTCCTTATTTAATCTTGAACCTATACTGTTGTTCCAACCAAGTATTTATATTTAAATTTTATTGTATTTTTTGCGGATAGGTCCCTTGGCTATTGTCATTTGAATTTTTGTCTTCTATTAATTACAAATAACTTTAGCTTTGCAAAAAAATTCCCAGATGTAAAAATTTCAAAATAAAAAATATTTACATTTTCTTCAACGACATTTAGAGTTAAGGCACAAAAAAAAATTATATTTGAAATTTAGGATGGTCTCTTGCTGATAAAAAAAAGAGTAATCGAAATTATTTCCTTGTAAGGCACTAAGAAAATTATCTAGCATAATTTGCACCGTTTGAAAGAAAATTTTACACAGTAAATTTTAAGATAAGCAGTTTGTGACCTTGTTAAAGAATATTAGTTAAATCAATCACATACCGATACTACTCTTGAACAACCCATTCTCTACCATTTTTACTTGACATTTTTTTCTAATACGTAACGGTTTCAATGTGGATTTTTGTGACGTACATATTAAGAAGGAGAAAGTGTGGAATCTGACATAAATGATTTATTTACAGTTCTAGAGATCGTTAGAGGTAATTTCTTAATTGTCACAGTAAGTAAATTTAAATTTCAAGATATACTAACACTTTTAATGTTTTAAATAATACTAGAATATTAACATAAGAATGATTACATTACAAAACCCCCAAAAAACCACATAGACACACACTTCATTTTTAATCTGTGCGCATACAAGGTAAATTTTCTGTCGTCCATATAAAAGATGGAAATAAAAAGAATATAGATGCTGTTTTGCTGTAAATAAAATTATTTGTCTACATCGCGTTCGGAAATGATTGACTAATGTTTGACTTTTATTTTACAATATTAATCCAACATGACTGAATTTGACAGTTTATTATAGTGCTAATTTAAATTGCTAATGTAAGCAATGCATCTAATAGAAAACCAACAGAAGAAAACAAAAGTCGAAAAATATATGTACCTGGGGGTCAAGTTTAAACGAATAGGTGCGTCACTCAATTGAAATAAAGTAGATACTTGAAAAAGCCAGACCGGTTCTTCTATATAGAGTGTAATCTTAGACGCTGACCAAGGACATACCAAGTCACTAGAAACTCTTGAAATGTGGTGTTACAAATGTATTCTAAAAATCTGATGAGTTAATCGCATTACAAATAAAGTTTGTGAACTCTGGAACAAAAATTAAATGCCTGGGCCACATAATGCACAATGATATGACCTACTACGGCTCAGGGAAAAGTGTCCCGCAAGACAAAAAATAATATCATGGCTGCAGAATCTGAAGAAATCCTGTAACTAAGTTATAATTTTTCGAATCTAACTGATAAGCACTGCAAAAAGAAGATTGCTAATGCAAGAGATAGGTGGGAAGCGAGAAGTAAGTACACTCCAAAAATTATCTGATTATGCTCCAATTCATTTTCGAACACGGGGTATTATTGGCAATAAGTTTCAAATAACTAGTATTGTATGATAAATAGTCCATATCAAGTAGTATTTATTGTCTACTTCTAATACTTAAAAATTCCTCATATTACCTTACCTAAACAGTTATTCTTATCCGCATTACGCTTTATGGTATGTTTATTAAAATACCATTATCGTTCCCCAAAGTAATCTATATCTAATATCTAGTGCACACTAGAACAAGTACACTACAAACATGGGAAAGGGAGGTGGTATAATCAAACTCACCATATTTAATTCAATAAACTCTAAACTACCAATTCTCAAACTAACCTAATGCTTTTCAAGTTTGCATTTTTTGTGAAGCAATTCACATATACATTGTTGCAATTAAAATTGTGATAAGATTATTACATTTTATTTTTAGTTTCAGGTTCTTAAGTTCAAATCTTTTTTTATTGATATAGACAGAAATATTTTCTAAGTGATAAAAAATATTTTATCTTTAAATATTCTGCATTGTTTTAAGTTCAAAAGTAAAAGCTGATAAAGAGTTGTAGACTTTAACTAACTAACTACTGATTTTGTTAATTACTAATGTTTTTTTACAGCAGATCGAGTACTCAAAAGTTAACACAGCCTATAATTTAATTAAAAATGAATTATATAGAATGATAATGTTAGTAAAAAATGATCGTAAATGTCCAGTGTTTCAAATATGCAAACTTACAACACTGAAGAAACTACCTAATATATAAACTGCATTACCGTAAATAGTACTTGCTCGATAGCTAAGCATTAAATACAGTATAGTAGTTAGGTATTCTAATCTCATATGCACGCTAGAACTCGTATAGATAAAAGAGTTGAGTCCAAAAAACTTGTCAAGAGCACTAAAGAGTCGCGATAAAATAAGTAAAAAACCCCTGAGCAATAAAAAGTCAGATATTCATCAGAAACGAAGCTCGACAGACTTTGATACTTGGTCACCCATTCTTGTTTTGGTCAGATACTTTCTATTTCCCTCTTGTTTTTATTATTTTAGATTGGGATCTGTAAAGATGGTTGAATACTAATGATGAATTTTCAGTAATTTTAATAAATTTTAAACTCATTCAGAAAGTTGGGCTATTTCTTGTATAAATTTGTTTGTCCTAAATAGATTTGTGATTAAAAAACAAACGAGAAAATCGTTCTAATGCGTCCTACATTAACATAATAATAAAATTAATAAAATTCGCCATTCGACACGCTTTCCAATTAATCTTTACTGAGCTAACTAAATTATGAAGACCACTCCTACGCTGCTCTTCCCATAAACTTCCAGTGTGCCCGTGTACAAACCTTGCCACGTACATAAATCTTCTTCTAGTTGTGCCTATCCGTTACGGATGTTGGCGACCAGCATATCTCCCTAAACTTCATCAGCTGTTGCATGGAAAAGTCATGTAGTGGTGAAGGATAATCATTTTTTAAATTCTGCAACATGAAGTCCTCCTTCATCCTTAAGCTCTCTTTCCATTGCCTTACCTTGTAGTATAAATTGCAATCATGTGGCTTAGATATTCGAGTTGGCCCTTTTTTACGGTTCAAAATATTTTTCACCCTCATTCACGCTGATTCTGCGTTGGTGATTCGGATAACATTCAACTCCGTAAAGGAGGACTGAAAACAGATAGCATCATAGCAAACGAGTCTTAGTTTTTAGTGATAAATCATGGCTCTTGAAGACGTTCTTCATCTTGGTTAATGCGGTCTGGCTTTATCAATGCGCTGCTTTATCTCAACTGCGGGTTTAACTTTAAATATTGGTTGTTGATCAACTGCTAGTTGTCCATGTGGTGTTTTGTTTTTACTGACAACTGTATATTTTGTTTTTTAATATCAAATTCAAGTCCATATGTTCGACCTGTATCTAATAAACGTAAAATAAAAGTTTGTAGACCGTCGAGAGTGTTTGCGAAGATAATTGAGTAAGAGTAGATGTTAAAAAGCAGAGGAAATACTAGGCACCCCTGGCCTACGCCTTGTGACGGGATTATTTCATAAATAATTGGTTTATTGAGAAATTTTCCCCCTACAGTATAGGCCGTCGTGTTTACGCTAATGCGTCTGAGTATGCATTCTGATATTGGGCCGTCTGGGGAATTTTACCTGTTTAGAGTTGCCTGTTCGATTTGGTATCCGTGTATTCTAAACTTGACACCTCGTTGGTTCGCAAAACTGTTACGTTCTTTTCCTATTAAATCTTCGTTATGACACGTGCTTAATAATAGGCACCTTTTTTTTGGTATTTCTTTCGTTTTGAACGTTCGTTTGACGTACTCCGTTTTAATTAGTCGATGGATATTGGATGAGGGTTGTACTGGCAATATTAATAATTCAAAAATTATAATCTATCGAAGTGGATATCACACCACCGTTGGAATTTACTGGAAAACTTAGTAAACTAATTACAAAGTCAACTATACTTATATGGTTAATCAACTTCCCTTGAGGCCATCGTCGAGTCAAGGCCACCACTCAAGATAAGCTGGTTATCTAATCATTGGTGCAGCCCAGCAACTGTTATCAGTGGAGTCCAGTTTGGTTTGCTTTTCTTCGTGGATACTCAAATACTAGATTTGGATACGATAGCTGTTATCTCTACCGATTAACTGTCGAACACGAAAGACTTCCTAGTTACACGAGCGAAGTTATTTCTTTATGCATGTCATTAATTAATTTTGTCGCGTTATATGTATTTGTATCGTGGTTGAAAGTTTAACAACGTACTTTTTTGGTGCCTATTCTTATCCTTATGTAAACTCGAAGGATCCTTTAAGTACAATTAATTATGTGCGCTTTGAACTTATTTAAATAATCGGCCATGGTCCGGTACTCGTCATAATTGTTATTAAGTACCTTTAGAATAATATTTTGTCGTGCGAAACACGTGATTCATCAGTGTTCGCGAATGTCAAATAAGCTAACCTATTTGGGGGCGTTTGCGCCTCGAATTTATATTCGTGTTTTAACTCGCTTTCGTGCATGATTAGTATTTGATAACTATATATGCTATTGATTTTATTTGATATTGTCTATTGGTATGTTTATGTGTTTCTCGATGTGCTAAATTGAACTCTAGTCGCTAAAACAACACACAGATTTCTATGCACGTACGGTTTATTTTTGTATTCTATGAGTACCTAGGGACTCTAGATATTTCTTTTACATAATCCTAGGTGGCGTCTTATAAATTTTCGGAGCAGTGTAGTGGCATTCTTTGTGAACGATTTTCAATCCACCCACGACCACTTCCGACTAAGAAGAGCTGCCGCGGGGGTCATCTAGCACTGCTATATATTTATTTTATTTGTCTACAAATAAACCGTAACAAGCCTCGTTTTATTTAAATGTCTTTGGTGTTGTATTTATTACCTATTTTGACGTCAGCTGTTTGATTATAATATATTTTAAGTGAAATGTGTGTTTAACGACACTTCGTATAAATAGTACAAACTAAGTAATGCCAACAGATAACTGTAACGACGATTGAATGTTTAAATGCACAAATCGTTACCATAACACTCCCCGTGTCGATAAAGCCAAGTATTCCTGTACTGTAAAATACACGCACGAAAGAACACCTCTTATTATGAGCTCATCAGAGGTGTATACTTAAGTGTGGTATACAACTGTACAATTCGGCTCATAATAAGAGCGAAATGCGCATCAGGTGTTCTTTCGTGCGTGTATGCTAATGTACAGAAATACTTGGCTTTATCGACACGAGTATTATGCATTCTAAGTTATCGATTAGATAACGATTTGCATTTAAACATTCAATCGTCGTTACAGTTATCTGTTGGCATTACTTAGTTTATAATATATTTTGTTTATAATAAGTTTTGTCATCTAAATCAATGGCTTTTAGTATCGGTCTGGTAGTAGATTAGACCTATATTTAGTGGCAGAACTCTAAAATGACATAAAAAAATACCAGTTTCCATTTAAAATAAGTTAGATGGACTCCACTTCCCGTATAACCGGAAGTATCTCATTAATGTATTATTATATTTGACGAGAACCACTACCGGTGTAATTTCAAAACTCTAATAAAATTCTGTCTTCCATAACTTCTAATGAAAACTCTTCATGTTCGATCCTGTAAATATGTCGCAACTAACCTCTGCAACGTTGAAATAGAACTTGGTCGACGAAGAGAGCGTCTCTCATACCTAGCGCATCTCGGAATCCAAGCTGGATACGAGAAACATGTGCCTCTCAACTTTTGTATACCGTTTCCCAAATCAATGTTTTCTGTACACTATGGTTCCCCAAGTTTTCTTTTGGCCGGATCTTTCATTTGAATATTTCATTTTGTGTATTGGGCCGAATATTACTTGATACAACTGCAAATATTGTAAGAAATCAGTAATAAGTTACACAATTTTTTTAAAATAATCTAGAGCGGCCCTTTCTATCCAATCTCACCGTGCCAGCATACATTCACAACTAACTGCTACAGTATCCTGAGACAGGGAACGGCTGAATCCATAAAATACATAATTTATTGTAATATCAACAAAATACTTTTTCACACCAAAGCACAACTAACTATTATTTTGTTCCTAGTATTCATTTACTTCAAATAAATCATCTTGTGATGACGAAATTGAACTCGAGAATCTCGGTCAATAATACATCGAGGGTCGATACGTTAATCTAAAAACATTTATAAAATGCCTAACCCAACAAGCTTAATTTAACAAAGCGTCCTTTTCAACTATAACTTTTAATTTATAGTACCATTTCTAACAATATATAAATCATTCTTCTTTCACCCTTTGGTACTGAGTTGTTAATCGGAAGATGTTCCCAGGTGGTAGTGTCCTATGCAGAAACAGTTAGATGGTTAATTTCGTTTTTAACACATTCAGCTTAATTGGTTTCGATCGTAGAACAAGGGTTCAAAATTTCTTGTTTTCTGCATTGTCGGTTCCTGTATACCCGTTGCCTCGATGATCTATGTAGTTTCTTGGTGACCAAATGTCCACAAATGGCAAACTTTTCTTGTTTTCTGTGTACACCATTTGATAGTCGCATGTTGCGTAATTAAGTGGACTAGGATTCGTTTAGAGGGTTGTATTTTTTAAATCTTCCATGGAGAGAACCCATGATTAAAAGTGAAGGTAATGAATGTTGTGCATATGTCTACAATTTCAATGAGACCCTCGACAAGTCTCATCCCTTACAGATGTCGACCATTTGTTTTAACGCTAGATCCATGGGATGTAACGTGACATCTGAATTCGCAAGTACATTCCTTAGATGTTAAATAATTAGTTCCTCCTTAATATAACTAATGATTGGTAATTAAACTTCTTGAAGGAGGAACACCAAAACCATTCAATTGCTGATTTCGGCAAAGTTTCGTGTGACTTTATCAGGACTCTATTCATTGATGAAAAATACACAATGTGAGTAATATAATCATAGATTATAATCAAATATACAGTTTTAGATTGACTTTTACTATAAATTGACACTTGCTCTAAACAGAAGATGGTCCGTCACATAAAAGATACGGACACCACAACAATGAGTTGAAGACGTCACAAAATAAATAAATTAACATGTAAGATGAATATAACACACAAAATCTGTCCAGATGAACATACATAGAATGAGTATCTAGTCATCTAGTCTATATTTTATTATAATCTGTGATATTTTTATGACTGTATTACTCACATTACGTATTTTTCATCAATAAATAGAGGCCTGATGAAGTGTGCACCTTAGCACACGAAACGTTGCCGAAATAAACAATTAAATGATTTTGGTGCTCCTCCTTCAAGAAGTTTAATTACCAATCATTACATTCCTTAGCTAGACTCGCATGCCACTTGTATTTCCAGCGAAGCTTTCACATTTCTTGGTGTGGTGGTCTGACCTTATGTCAAATTCTTGTAAATGTTGTATACGTATTTGGCGACAAAATATGTTACTGATTCTTTGGTGCTGATGGTTGTCATACTCTAGATTTGGGTCTATTTGGAGGTGTTCTTCTAGTTCCGGTAAGGGTGATGTTTTAAAATGTTCGCTAATATTGTGTTTGAGAGGATAATCACCACTAAAGCCAATATATTTTTCCAGATTGTATCTGTGTGTGGTCTGTTACTTCTAAAAAATCCTAGTAAGATTTACTGTTTCTAAAATTGACTGAGGAACTCCAACTGAGCCAGTAGTGGTTCTTGATACGTATGATCTTCGAAGTTCAGGTTTGTTCCAGAGATCTAGGAATCATAAAACACAAATAAAGTTGGCATTTTGAAAAAAATCAAATAACAGACACATCAATTTTATAATTTACACAACGCCAACAGTTGTGTGTGTGAAAGGCACTCTAATTTTGTCATCTCATTCACAATCAATAAAAAACACAATGCAAAATATAATTTTTCTAATTTTAAAAATGAATAAGCGGACAGGAATTTTTAAAACCCTCAAAATCATTCTTAGATACATTATACTTATTCATTGAGTATTTAATCAGTTAGGTTTCTCAATGCGGGCTCACATATCCTTTCACTAAATCACTCTTCTGTATAATTCGGAGTATTTTTTCCTAATTACTCAGACTTCTTTCAGTTTAAAATCTGGCTTGGTTGACAAGTTGGTTACTCGACTTATAGTAGTCTACCTTGATGTTTCCTTTGTTTGAAGTTTGTCGCCCAGATGAAGTCCCTTACGATAGATGACAAAACGTTGGCAACTACGGTTACCATTTCGACACAATCCAATCCCGGAAGACGTTTTGTTTTAACACAGTTTGAAAGATCTATAAGTGACAAATTCAAACTTGGCTTTAGAAATACTCCACACGTTGTAAATAACTTTTTTGGCCTCCTGAAGGGTAAAGCACTTTTATCAGTTGTTCATACTTGTCTTGAAATTTGATTTTTACACATAATGAAGTAAAGTACGACTACGATTTGGTAAACTATGGCTATATAAATAAATTTACTTTACACCATACTTGACACGATAATGTACATAATAAGGGCGCATTTAATTTTTTTATTGATGATGATATTGATGGCGCCATCCATCACGTCAGTTAAACAGCCAGGCCTACTTAAAATCAGTAGAAATAAAAGCCTTCAGGCTCGTTCCTCAAACAAAGCTGCCCGTAAAATCCTACTTTCCATACTCTAATGCAAATAACTATTTCCGATGAATTAGAGTTAGTATGTTATTAAGAAAGCAAAGAAAAAATTCTGCCTGGAGACCGACTGGCCGTCTGTCCGTAGCAAATACAATATCAAGAAAACCACATGTTCGATTTTTATATATACCTAACTTATTTTCGAGAATTTAGTCTGGTTCAAGAGAGAGAGAGAGAGAGCGCTTCATTTGGTTTGAGTAAACAGAATAGCTACGAAGAGTTGAATTTTCCAAATTTTAAGTTGAATAACAAATTGCGTAAAATTTTAGCAAACAGTTACTTAACTGTTTTTTTTCTACAACGTATCGGTTTATTTTTACTTTTTCTTTCGAAAGTTCCACACTTTCTATACGTTCTTACACGTTTATTAGTATCGGGGAAATTTGGAATTTTGTGCGCTAAATGTTAGTTTTTGTTTAGTTATTCTTACTTGAAAGGCAATACTTTTTTTTATTAAATGTTGAAGATCTTCACTTTAAAATTTTCCGATCACGTCGCATGTGCATGGCATTTTTCAATTATTTAGCAGACGCATGCGTAGAATAACAAAATTTGGAATACTTTTCTCAAAAAGCATTTACTTCTAGATATTTCGGTAAATAATGTAGCAACTTTTTATTACCTCTTACTTTTTAAACATGACTTTTCATGTTTTTAGTGTTAGATATCGTTTTCCTCTTGTGAAAATATATAGACCACATCTACATTACCGAAACCCCTGGAGTAAAATTGGCAACATTCTTAGCCCTCGGTGCAATTTGAACCCCGAGGTATAGTTAAAATAATGTTTATGGTGTGTAATAACATTGCCAAAAGTGTCCAAATTAAAGTATTGATTAATACTTCGTTTATTTACATGCCCATCGTTAAGTTACTTTATGCAACCAATTATTGCTTTTATTTGTAAAGATGTTTTTAAGTAGAGTTTTTAAAAGATCTAAAAATAGATAATACACACATACTATTTTGAACTAAATAGTACACATCATTTACCTTTATTGCATTCTCCACACAATACGGCGCTCAAGTACAACCCCAATATAGGTCACCCCATGCAATAATTTAAATAAGAACACTTTCCTCTGGGAAGGAAAGTTACTACTATCCCATTCAACCGATATTGATTATTCAATTCTTATCTTCCTCGTTATTATTCTCCCCTCGATGCATCAAAGAGAAGAAGGATTGAAATAGTAAAATGTGCAATGAAAATTCACAAATGCCAACCCATACTTTTTGTAAATTGTTTTTTAATTATATTGCACAGAAAAAAGAAAGTTTTAGATTCGTTGCATGTTTAAGTGTAGAAATTAGCTGGAAATTAATTTTTTAGACAATTAGGTAGGGCAGAAAATAGATTAGATAAGGCCTGTCACGCCGTGCTGACTTTATAGACTTGTTTCACCAATTTATTTTAGCCAAAACGCATTTGGTATTTATAGCGCTGTTCGAATTTAGTTTGAGGGTATGTGTTGTTAGAAAAAGTTGAAAATTATAGGCTTTGATTTTTCAAGGAAAATTTGCAGAAGCTTATGAACTGATTTTAACTACGATAGACTGGGCGGTACGCGATACTATCTTCTCACAATAAAATGCGAGGTCGTACAAAACGAGAAGCGCAAAATATATGCGGCTGCTTTGTTTGGGAAACAAAAATACAACGACACCAGTAATGACTGTTGCAATTTTCTTTGAAAACGTAATATAAAGCAGAAATTAAGAGACAGGTATGTGTAATCGTGAAAATGTATATTTTAAGCTGTTAAATTTTATTCTAGTAAATTTAGGCAGATTTACTATCTGCAGATCTTCAACCCGTAGGGTACATGCCTTATCGTGTCATAAGACGTCATCTGTCACACTCGCTTTTGCTTAGTTATCTCCAAAACTCATATATAAATGAGACAATGCGTTTCTCCCCGTTCTTTATAAATGTCTTTTATTCTAGAAATTCGTATATCCGTTAATTTGTAAGACACTCTATTGACCCAACCGATGCGTTGTAAACGACAAAAAAAGGATGCACGCATTGATTCGTTTCAAAAGCATTGTCTTGGCGAAAACGTTCTCTTATTCAATTTAAACCAGATCGAGGAAGACAACATTTAACAAATTTCAATGAACCTTAAACAAATTAAATTCAAACCTTTCTTGAACACCGTCATGAAATTCTTTCTTTTATTTCTAGATTTTCAACCGCAATTGACTCACGTGCACGTGCTTTCTCTTTCTAAATTATTGATTTCTTAGAACATTTCAATTTCAATAGTTTTCGAGGTCTCTGCTATTGCATCCATAAAAAAAAGAAGAATGTAAGCAGTATGAGCATTTTTAGATTCTTAAGGGTATCAGTTATGGTTTTTCCAAAAAATAGCAAATTTGTCGTACCTATCGATAACTTCGATGAGGCATAAAATCGATTCATATTTGTTGCACAGAAGAATTTCATTAATGATGATAATTGACATTTGTTCCAAAAGATGAATGAGTAGCGCTTATTGTTAAATAATTTGGCTGGATACGTTTAGTTTTTAATGTAGTTAAGTAGATGTACAGAAATGTCAATATATAAAGTTGTTTTTTATTGAAAGGTCATCTTGTTAAGTTATTTTCATAGTCATCGGAGTATTCTCACAAGCATTACATTAACATTTGGCATCCCTCGTGAGGAAAATACTCATATATACGTGGTGTTCGTGATTGTGACTAGTAAAGGCAATTTTCCTATCCTGTGGAACAATATGGATGACTTCAAAAAACTTAACACTCGAAAGAGGAAATTTGAGAAGGCAGTTTTCTAACAAACTTGAAGATGTCATGAAAAAGGAACCGTTGAACATCGAGGATATTGACAGACTGTTCAAATTATTGGAGGACAAAGTAAACAGATTATTTATATGTGATCAAAAGGTGAGTGATGTCATTTATTCTACGATGAATCAGAAATATCAAAAGATTTTTACGAGACAGAAGCATACAGGGATAAATGGGTTTCTGTTAACTATAAAAGAAATTCGTTAAAATGTAGCATACAACAATGTAATGGCGATGATGATAATGTATCTTTAGTATGAGATGGAACATTAGTCATTGTCCAAAACATAAAATTAAGTTGCCGAAACTCGAATGAATACGTTTTGACGTTGACTTGAGAAATTGGGTAGGGTTCTGTGCGCAATGTAAGAAGACAAACGACGATCCAGATCTTGATCTAGATGATAAATTTCAAAACTAACCTAAGAAAATTACCTTCAAAAACGTCGATCAGACCGAATAATACATATAGTTTTGAAAGTTGGTATAGTTATTCCTTGAGGTGTGCAGATGAATATACAAAGCCCCCGACGAAGGGACACCAGCCCGCGGGGAGGTGGGGGGTGGTGCGAAAGATCTATTTTTCAAGTTTTTTGCCTGTGACTCGAAGACTATTTGTAATATCACTATAAATGATGTCTAAACATTTTACTGTGCGGTCAATACTTTAGAAAATGAAGAATTTTAAAGATGATAAAAATAAGAAACAAAATCGTTATACTTTCAAAAAGATGATAAGTCGCGCCACAAATGATGATGAGAAGGAAACGATAAATACCCTTTTAAAAGACATGCGAACTGAGCCTTTAAGTGAAGAAGAAATAATGAACAATGAGCAGTTGACTGCACTTCAATCAAATATGAAGAATAAACTAAATGATTTGAAAGATAATGGACCTACCGCTGCATTATGGATCCAATACTACCACATGGTGACTATTATAAAACAATTTACTGCTGCAGAGCGAGCTGGTGATTGGAAGGGTCATCTTAGCTGTGTTCTCAAAATGAATCCATTTTTTCATGCCAGTGGACACTTTCAGTATGCTCGATATGCACATTTGTATTTACAAGATTCAGCTTGAAACAAGAATGACGCCACACGAATATCAGTTATTTGTAAAGAAAGGCTATTTCACAATAAAAAGAGGTGATACTTTTTAGTCTGAAGTTTGGTCAGACATGACTATAGAGCAGACCTTGATGCGCAGCATGAAAAGCTGTTGAGGAATGACCCGAGGAAGGGGAATTACGGATTCGACACTGACAAAATGGCTACAAGCGACGGTACTAAGCAATGCCATCTTATCTGCACTTAAGTTATTTAGTGGAGTATATTTGTACTTCAGGAGATCAACACGTCGATCTTCGTTTGTCTCGTCAGCGCAGGGATCAAGAGGACCGAAAAAAGCTTTACGCGTGGTTTATGTTTATCCATTCCCAAAGATAAGAAACCTCATGTCCTTATCAACAGGTATTGTTGGAAATAGCAAAGTTAATTGCCACCTTGCAGAAGAAATCGGTAAACGCTCATGGAAAAAACGCGGGAAATAACTTTGCAGACGTAAAACTGCAGCGTAAAGACAAAGTTTTATCATTGGGAGCCATGCACAGTGCAGTTAAGATCAATGATGAGACAGTAGTCGTCGAACCATTGTTTTTTCAAAGTTGCTATTGCCAAGAAGGATGATAAACATTTAACATCACATTTGGGAGTACGGATTAGCTCCTATCCATTGGCTTTATTCAATGGTGGTTTAATGAGGAAACCAAAACAGCGGCTTTATATGTTATCGAAACCGACACTAATGTAAATTTGAAAACTAATGAGACGGTTATTGATGGAGGCTTTCTTTGCACCGTACCAAGTGGATTGGCTCCTCTTCCTCTTATCAGATATTTGTGTTCAGTACATAAATTATGTAAAATGTAATTACGGGCCACATTCTACAGTCGTGTTTGATGGATACGATGACGTAAGAAACAGTACTAAAACATCTGAGCAAAGAAGGAGGGCGGTGAAATCGTCTGTTGATATAAACATAAATCTCTCGATGAAGGTCACTGTTCAGCAACAGCATTTTCTATCAAATAAAAAAAACAGACCCAGATGCTTAAACTGCATGCTGCAAATACAGAAACACGAACAGCTGCAAGGAGCTGACTGCACAATCATTCGCACTGCAATTGACAAAGTTGCAGAGAATCTTCTGGTCACTGTTATTGGAGAAGATGTTGATCTTGTAGTCCTTCTAATGGCTCTTATTCCTCCAGAAAAAGAAATACTTTTTGTCAAACCGGGAAGAGGGAAAGTGGACACCAAAATATTTTACCCCTCAAGAACTACAGAAACATTCATTTTATTGTTTGTTGCTTTTTGATCAAAAGCCATTACTAAAGGAAATAGCAACTGTATTTTATGACCCAACGTCAACTCCGGATGTTATAGCAGAAACCGGAGAAAAAATGTTTCTTGAAGTATACCGAGCGTCCGACTGAACTTAACAGATATCGATTCACAGTTTTTCTGAAATCTTGTACCAAGCCCAATCGGATTTTTCTTCCCTCCCCTACCAAAGGGCCGAAACTCTCCTACAGAGCATTCCATCAAGTACAGGAGTGGCTTGGGAACGAACTGCCTCCTGAAATATTGGGTTGGAAGCGAGCAGTCGATGGAAACTTAGAAACAATCACGACCTTGGATCCTCCGGCTCCTGACGCGTTATTAAATTCAATATTTTGCCGATGTAAAAGTGGATGCTCTGGAAAATGCAGTTGCCGTAAGGCGGGCATTATGTAGTCTTATTTGTAACGGCTGCCTAGAAGCTTGTAGTAATGGAGCTCCCATCGATTTTGATGATAAAGATGATGAAGATGAAACATAATTTGATTGATGTCGTGCAATTTTTTTATAATTTTTAAGAATTAAAATTGGTATAACGATTTTGTTTCTTATTTTTATGACATTTAATACTCTTCATCTTCTAAAGTATTGATCGTACAGCAAAATGTTTAGACATAATTTATAGAGAATTTAGTGTAGATAATTATTGTAGAAGTCACTAAAGTGATATTATAAATAGTTTTCGAGTCACAAGCAAAAAACTTGAAAAATAGATCTTTCCCCTCCGCCGACTCGTGTCGCTCCATCGGGGGCTTTTATTATATACATCTGGACACCTTAAGGAATAACTGTACCAACTTTCAAACTGTATTAATTATTTGGTCTAATTTAAATAATCTCTCAGGTTATACCTAATTCAATCTACTTTAGAAAAATCTCCAGCTCGTGAACTTGTTGATACTTTTCCCCCATGCGCTGAAAACTATTCGAAAGTTATTGCACAAACTTAAAAAACAGATTTGGCCGTGATGAGTTGCTTATTGAACTATACGTAAGAGAGTTGCTCAATTTAGTGCTTAGTGATAATAGGAACTTAAACATTCGATAGATTTATGATAAATTAGAAACTCAATTAAGAGCAGTTGAAACATCAGTATGGTAATACGCTTGTATGCTGTATCCTCTTGCAGAGTCTGCATTACCTGAATCAGTCTTACGTATCTGTGAGCGTTATCGTTCATCATTATTTGAGAATTTGATAACGTAAAACATTTAGATGAATTACTAAAATTTTTTGGGAAAGAAGTAACTAGTGAAGAACGTTTAACATTAGCTCGTAATACCTTCAGTGTTAACATTTCAAATTCTTCAAGACAAACTAGAAGTAATAAGGATATAATTAAAGCGTATGATAAAAAAAAACCAACTACCGCAGCTGACCTAGTTAATGTAAAGTCATACAGTAAGCCTGCTCCTATTTATTTGGTCAGGTCGAAATCATGTCCTGATCTGCAAGGAACGTAAGCAAGCACCCAAAATGAATGACAAGTTGAACAGTCGTTATGTTCTTCCTGTTCTTGTCAAGTTTTCATGCAAACAATTAGAGTCATACTAAAAGGAAATGGAAAAGAAGATGTAGATACACGACTTTTAATTGACACGGTCAAGTCAACAATCTTACATCACTAAGGCTTTTGTGACATTTTTGGGGTATCAACCAGTTCATGCTCTTTTTGGAGGAGCCGACTCCCTTCCTCAAGAACATAAAAGTTATAAAATCAGACGGAGCAGTTTAGATAAGAATTATTTGTGTAATTTTTTTGCATCGTAGA
This sequence comes from Abscondita cerata, assembly GCA_030710515.1. Taxonomy (NCBI): domain Eukaryota; kingdom Metazoa; phylum Arthropoda; class Insecta; order Coleoptera; family Lampyridae; genus Abscondita; species Abscondita cerata. Next base: position 367,777 of record JALBCR010000217.1, read on the forward strand.
CACAGATGTAGTATGTCAAGCCATTCTCAGTGTTGAAAAAGGTCCATGGCTTGATGAACTCACTAGAAAACAAATAATTTTGTCAGATGCAGAAGACGGTCCAATTTTAATATTGATAGGAGCCGATATCGCTGGGAAAATAGTCACTGGTAGAAAAGAGACATTAACTTCGGGATTAATAGCATTAGAGACGGTTTTTGGTTGGACATCATGGAATATGATGTCCAAGTTTGTTTTCTGCCGACGGACCTGCTACAGACTTGTGAAGACTGGATCTCCTTGGTATTGAAGATCCAGTTTAGAAGACTAAACAGGAGGCGGCGACAAGTGCCAGGGAACATTTTCTGGATTCAGTAAAAGTTCTGGAAAGTGGTAGATATGAAGTAAGGCTACCGTGGGTACCTGGACATCCTCCTCTACCCAACACAGTTAAAATGGATTATAAAAGATTTCAAAGCATCAGAAAGAAATTGATTCTAACCGGTTTACAAAAAAAAATGATGAAGTATTAATGAATTGGTCGAAAGAGAACATAATGGAGGAGGTTAATTTCGAAAGTTTAGAGAATGGATACTATCTTTCACATAGACCGGTGGTTAAAAACGCCAGTATTTGACGCTAGCGCAAAAGAAGGAAATCAACCTTCATTGAACCAATGTCTTGAGAAAGGCGAAAATCTAATAGAACGTATTCCATCTATACTTAGGTATTCGTTTTCGCATTCATTCTATAGAAGTTGTAGCAGATATTGCTAAACTTTTTTTACAAATATCGATCCATCCTTACGATAGAAATTTCTTGCGGTTCTTACATATTGATCCAGAAGGTATACTAAAAGTTTTTAGACATGCTAGAGTGGTGTTTGGTGTTTCGAGCACTCCTTTCTTATTAGCATCAGTTTTAGAATATCATTTAAATAACCAATATTGTACAAATGTATCCAATAACATTGAACTCTCTGAATTTATAAAGCAAACAACCTCAATCATGGCCGAAGCTTGTTTTAATCTTCGAGGATGGGAGCACACTGACCCATTAGCAATAGAAGAATGTAATACATTTGTGTTGGGACTAATATGGGAGAGAAAACACGATAATATAAAATTAAATTATCCTGAGTGAAAGGATTTAGATCCAAATTCAATTACAAGAAGGGTGATTTTATCAGCAACACAAAAAATATTTGATCCTATAGGTCTATCCTAGGCAGCAACACTTATACCTAAACTTCTTATTTAAAAAACTTGCATTTCAGGAGGAACTTGGGATTCTCTAGTAGACAATGAAGTTAAAACTACATTTTTTAAGTGATTGGAGGAAGCACATTGTTTTAAACAAATTGTAATACCTAGGTGGTTCAAACATTATGGGTATGAAAATAGTCACGTATCATCACACACATTTTGTGATGCAAGTCAAGTAGCATACGCCGCTATTTGTTTCCTAAGAATTGAATGTGGTAATAAAGTTCATGTTAATGTTGTTCAGGCTAAACTAGAGTATCCCCCATATCTAGACTAGAACTCCTGGCCGCCTGTATTGGCTCTCGTTTACCATATTCCATAAAGAAAGAGTTTGTTATTGACCAGTACTATTTTTGGACAGATTCTGCTACCACCTTGGCTTGGATACGTAGAAATGTCTGAAAAAAAAAGTTTAAATCATATACCTGGTGAGCAGAGTCCTACAGATCTCCTTAGCCGTAGCTGTATCTTAAGTTTTTGTTGCAATCGCGATGGTGGGAGGGTCCTGTTTGGCTTTACAAAAATTAATTTGAGTGGCCTAAGGCAAACGTAACCGTTTCGGAGGAAGAGGTACTAAGTGAAAAGCGGAAAAACACGGTATCAATGACAAATTTAAAAAAGAATAAATTTCTTAATGAAATGTCAAGTCAGTTTTCGGATTATAATAAACTCGTTCATTGTTTAGCTAGAATATTAAGATTTATAAACAACTCACGCATGGTGGGAGAAAAGATACTAGAATAATATGTCACACTTCATGAATTTAATTGTGGAGAGAAAATATTAATTAGATTGATTCAACACAAAACTCTAGAACTAAAAGACCAACGTTTAAAACGAATGAAACAATGGGTAGATAAAGAAGGTTTGATTAGACTTAGAACAAAAATTTGGGCACGTAAAGATACTGAACATTTTCGTGCACCCTATGTATTACTTGGAAGTCATTATCTTGTAGAAAAATGACCATTACATTTTCACAAAAGGAACACTCATGTTTACGGCCAAACAATGTTAAATTTAATCAGAGAAAAGTATTGGGTATTAAGAGGAAGACAAGCTGTGAAACGAGTACTGAAAAAGTGTGTGACATGTCGTAGACAGAATAGCAAATGTTTCATCTATCCAGAAACTCGAGTACGCGATGCACATATTTTTGAAATATGTGGAATCGATTTTGCCGGTCCATTATATCTTCGGGATAGTAATAAAGTGTGGATATGTATATTTACCTGTGCCATTTATCGTGCAATTCATTTAGAAACATGCACGACAACTGAAACTTTTATTAGAGTTTTCAGAAGATTTGTGGCTCGTAGAGGGAGACCGACTATCATAATTGGTGACAATGGTTCGAATTTCAAAGGTTTTGATAATGCAGCCAAAAACATTGATTGGGAAAAGGTTAAAAGTTATAGTACAGTCGATTAAATAAAATGGAGGTTTAATCCGCCCACAGCAGCTTGGTGTGGGGGAATTTTTGAGCGAATGATAAGAATTGTAAAAATGATCTTGCAAACAATTATCGGAAGAGCGTCTTTAAATTATGAGGAGTTTATGAGTGCGAATCTATGGTTAACTTTCGTCCTCTTACCTATTTGAGTCATTAAAGAGTCAGGAATTCCAGACTGCCATGCAATGGAAAGGGCAAGTTTAAACACAAGAGTTAAATACCGTCAGAAAAAAAGGAGGAATTGTTACAACGTTTTAGATCTGAGTACTTAGGTCTACTTACTTATAATGAATCATAAAAAAAAACCGACAAGAGAACCTATTGTTGGGGAAGTTGTAATTATAGTTTCGCAAAACAAGAAAAGAATAGATTCGCCTCTCGCAATAATTACGAAGCTCATTAGAGGTCAAGATAGGAAATGTCGGGTAGTAGAACTACGTACTGCAGAAGGTGTATTACGTCGTCCCATTCAACGTATTCACCCCCTTGAAATACCGCCCTCTGTTGAAGTCTCCGGGGTTCAGTTAGAAGTTAAACCAATTAACTCCGATAGAAAAGTTAAGAGAAGCGAGCTTACCGTTTCTACTAAGTGTGGACGGAAAGTTAAATTGTCTGTTAGATTTGAATGACACTATACGGTTTAGTATCAATTTTAAAATGACTAATTTTGTTGTCTGCTCTCTTTAGGTAACACTTTTGTTTATGCTTTGTAATAACTGTGATACTATTTGTTTATTTATAGTTTATCATGGTTAAAATGCTATTTATGTTCAGATTTTAAGTACTATAAGGTACTTAAAAGGTGGGAGTATGTTAAATAATTTGGTTGGATACGTTCAGTTTTTTATGTAGTTAACGAGATGTATAGAAATGTCAATATATAAAATTGTTTTTATTGAAAGGTCATCTTGTTTAGTTATTTTCATAGTCATCGAAGTATTCTCACGAACATTACATTAACACTTATAGTTCGAGTTGCACAACAGTGGTCTATGACTCTCAACGGAATTTGGACAGTGCTTACATAAAATCTACCAAAGTTCATAAAATGGAACACCCCTTATATTAAAGTGTTTTTGAATTCTAAATTTTAAACTAAGAACCTAGGTACGCCCAAAAACCCCTCCAAAACCGTTTTGTCGTATTTTCTTAAAATTTTCACAAATTTACGTAAAATATCATTTTTTAGAAACTCTGCGAGTAGAGAAAGGTCTCCGTCTTTTTGAAACAAGGTTGACTGAAAATGATTCAATAAATAGATAAACTGCAGTACATTGTTTTCAAAGTTGGTATAAAATTAACGAGCAGATGACTTTAATCTTGCTTCTATTGAAGAAGTTATAATTGTTTGCCATGAATTACAAAGCGAAAATGGTCGAACCCAATAGAAATTAGAAAAATGTTTAAAGAGAAATGAATCTTGGCTTAAAACTTCTGTAGAATATTTGATTAACAAACGTATTAAATGTGAATTATCTAAAAAAAACTGTCACCATTATTGTGTAGAATATCAAAAAATTAGATTTAGATCTAAGCGGAGATTTCTGCAAGACCTTTGGTGCGAACCATAAAAAATTAATATTATTGGCATCATCTCAACAAAAGTCAATGTAATACTCACAGTTGAAAATTTTCCGAATATGCATCTTATGCAATATTTATCATGAAATCTTCAAGGCTAAAGAAGGTTGCTGGGTTAAAATGTTTGATAGTAACAGACAGTGCCCCTAAAACCTCCTAAAACAGATTGTTAACGAAATGTAAATTTGTACAACAAGTATTTTAAAGGTTATTTTCCTCTCGGTTACTATGAATTTAATGCTTTTTCTTTTTCTTATAAGAGAGGTTGAGATCATTAAGCCACTGTTAAAATATTGGGCAACGTTTCGCCCCCTATGTGGGGGCTTCTTCAGGCCGTAATTATAAATATGGTTTTATAAATATCAACATTTACACACAATAATAACAACTTTTATGGCTTGAAGAAGCCCTTACAAAGGAGGCAAAACGTTGGAATCCAATCTCTCATATAAGGAAAAGAAAAAGCATACAACAAGTATGTTTGCGACTCGCAGTATTAGATTAGCTGTACTTCTCCATAAGTGACTGTATGGAACAACCGGTTCCCAGTGTCAGATTTTGTATATCCTTAAGACTTCAATTGGTGGCACAGTACTAAATGTTTTAACCGGCAATAAATCGAACCACGCTCAACTTATATGTAGTGTAATTCCTCTTAAATTTAAAATTATTAAAAACCTTAATTCAAAAAGATTGAAACAAAAGTACACAATTGCAGTATGGGATACGATTTTTTAAAAGCATATTGCAGATTTCATATAGAATACCAACTAAAAATTTTTAAAGAAGAGAAAAAGATAAGAATATTTTAAATTAAACCACAACCCCCAAACCCAATTTTGTCTATTGAAACAAAAACGTCTTCCGGGATTGGAATGTGTACCAACCAACCAACGTTTCGTTCACCATCATTAAGGTTTGTCAGGGCGAGAAACATCGAGAGTTCAAGATAGACAATCAAAAGTTAGGTAATCAACTTGTCAGCCAAGTCTGATTCTAAAATAAAAATAAATAAAATTCAAACTTCTTACACCATTTTGTCTAGCCTACCCTTCAAAAAAAAGAAAAATAGTTTTCCGAAAGAAGTTCATACACCGGTTGTCGCCATTTACGAAATTACAACACAAGTCAATTAAGAAGACGCAGTAAAAGAGATCTGCGATTGCACTAAGTTAAAGGTGGTCCCAAAAAAATTCGGTTTGAATCAATTTTTTTTTAATTTGGGTACCCACATTTATCTTACTTACTTTAAACACTTACATTAAAATTTTTTTCCGTCGACCGTGGATTTATGACTTACATTAACGTAAACAAAATCGTTCATTAATGACCCCTATATAGAACGATTTTCGATTAATGAACGATTTTAGTATAGGCAACTAAGCATACATGTGTATATACCTAAAGTCATTAATTACAATATGGAAATGTAAATAAAAATCTGTCATAATTTGTAGCAAAGCAAATAATAAGAACATATCAACATTAATTTACAGTTGTAATAAATCTTCAATTTGTTCACACAAACTTTGAGACATTTTTGTACTGTATACAACATTCCGATGATAACACTTAATAACATTTAAGGATGTTCAGCTCATCTACGAATTTTACAAACTCACACAGTTCTTCAATATTGTTTACTCATTGTTCAAAAGTTATTCAAGTAGGGTTGTAAGAGAAAATAAAAACTATAAAAAAGGAATGGCCCGATAAACATTCCAACTCCTACAAATATGTTTTAGAGGTGTAATGGAACCACTTTAAGAAAATGTTTTTTTTTTATAAACTCTACATGCGCATGTTGTGTGAAATAACATTAAGGTGAAATCAAGCTTCATCGTTAAAGAATCTTAGTTGGAACACATGCAGGATAATCAATCCTGTCTCAATAAGTTGGTGAACCACTTGTACACAATAGCGATATGAATGAATATCTTTGTTTGGTATTATGTGACAAGTCATCAAAAGTTCAACTTGTTTACAGGCAAAGTAGAGAGCTTTTTGTATCATTTATCAAACATTGTCAACCATTTCTGGTTCGGTCTTTGTAGGTGCATCACTATTTTGAATAAGCACCAATCCGTTCTCACAAAAAAGATTTATACACTTCGTTTCGCTGTGATGAAAACTATTGTATTTTGACGGAACAATTGAAATTCAGTACCTTAATTCTCCATCATTAGTGACCTTAATTAAAATACTGTTGTCAAATAACCATACAAAAGACGAATAGGCAAAGAATGATCAAATACAAAACTTACAAAAAGTAGAAACAGTGAAGTTAGGTTATGTTATACAATTAAACAATTGTAGTGAGTTCACGAAACTGTACTTTCTAAAGGTGCGTTCACAATAGCATATCTTTTCTAAAATTATTAAATTATAATTTTATTAAAACTACAAAGTACGGTCGACGGAAAAGTTGTGTAACTAACTTTTGAATTAAACGGCAATTAACAATCTCAAACATTACCGCGCTCGCTTCGCTCACGCGTTAAAATATCTCGGTTGTTAATTGCCCTTATTAATACACTAGTTTGTAAAATAACTATTAATAGCCCCTTTACATACGAATGTTATACTGATCTACGTTGATCATGGAGTACTAGTACTGAACCAAAAATACAAACAATGTTGTTTATCACTTTGGTTTCCAGACCTGCTCAATAAGAAAAAAACAGTATTGCAGAATTTCCAAACACACAATCACACCGATTTACGTTGACACGAATATTTTCTCATATAACAATTAAAAAACTAATAATAATTAATTAAAAATATAACTAATATTTTACTGTAGAACAATTTTCGGATACTCATAGGTATCCAAAATTTTAAAGAATTTAAATACGTTGATTCTTGTTAACGTCCATAAGATAAAATTTAAAACTATTTGAAATTTAAACTATTATTTACATTAAATTTGACTTTTTTGATTGATTCCTGTTTATTTTAGTTCCCCTTAAGACAATGTCAGATTTTCACAGTCGACGCAGTATTTCTAATGTGAGAAACTGAGATATTTAAGTTTCAATTTTTGTATATTGGAACACTATAAAATTGTATTCATGTTTCACCCTACCATGTACCGTTCACTGAAATAAATAAAAGCGATTGTTATCAACTTTATGGAAAATTTGGATCCTAAACAATCATCATCGAGCAGCCTCTAGTATCCACTGCTGGACTTAGCAACCCGGCCTTTTAAATCTAATTTCAGCCCGTTTACAATGCCTTACATGGCGGGTAGACCATATCGCAGTGGAGAATATGTTTACTTCAAAGAAGCGACAGTGCCAATGCTACCTTTGATTCACCATCACTTACAAATACTAAGGGTAATCTTATCCTCAACGTTTATCCTACCATCATCCAAATCTATGCTTTCTGTTATCCTTACTACATTTTTTCCGCTATCAACCCGCACCGGTCAGCGTGATAAGAGTATAAGACCAGAAACCCTTACTCTTACAGATTGAAAATCAAAGAAATTCATACAAAAAACGCCCTCAGTTCGTGGTGAATCGTTTAGCGCTGACTAGAGTAGTAGTCTGAATCAAAAAGATAAGAGGGTGCTAGGATAGTTATTAGGAATGCGACATTAATAAGTAGGTACAAAGATTTGAGGCACAGAAGGGTTATCGTGGACTTATGTACAACTAAACAAACAACTAAACAGCAGATTTCTCATTTTCATATTCATAAAGGTGAAGAAAATGGATCAAAAGGAGTGGCCGGGTTGATGATCCAAATCAGCTTACTTATTTCGGCGTCAGATCGTTTCGCCGCCAGTCGTTTCGTCGTCAGGCCATTTCAACGTCAGGCGTTGTGAGAAAATGTTTCTTTTCCTCTTTTAAATAGAATGACGTTCATAATAAGAAATCGAACTCCCATTAACAGCGAAAGAATACTAAATTCATCTAAACAATTAGAACTTACTTTCGTATCTACAAATTTTATCATTAACAATAAAACAAGTCTCATCCCTACTGATTTTAGGTTCGTATCTACAATGGAGAAGGGCAGGAAAAATTATTAACAAAAAATTTAAGTGACACTGACATTCATAAGTTTCCCTTAAATTTCAAATTAAAAAATGACAATCATTTTCAGTAAGAGCTTTGGAAAAGCTTATTGTTATTAAATATATGACTATACGAATGAGCAACTTTTTCATCTTCTGGGACATGAGCTATTACTAATTGACCCCTGCTACTTAGCTGAAATAATGCTTGATTAGAAATCATTCTAATTTATCAACTTTCTCCTTAACAGTTTAAAATCGACGTTGTATCGTCCTGAGCCGAAACGGCTGGCGGCCAAACGATCTGACATCGAAACGGAGATGCCTAAACGTCCCATTTCCAAATCCAGATACATGTGCCAACATCAAGTCATCCAAACGAGTAGATATGCTTAGTTTTACAACATCAACTTAGCACCAGTTGTATAAAACTCGGTTAACCGTAGACTGAACACAATCGTTGCTATGGTTAATCCTGGGCTACAATTGTATTTAACCTACGACGGTTGAATTAAACCGAGTTTTATACAACTGGATCTTAATATTTTGAATAAAAAAAAATTCCAAACCCAAATGAACATGGTTATGTCCTGATCGCCTCGTTAAGAATGAAATAGACTTTATAATATCGGAAAAAAAATAAATAACAAACAATGTATAACATTAAGCAATAAATTGACAATTGGCAGTGACCTTAAGATAGTGCAGTTAAAGATAAAAAATAACCTAAAGAATACGTTCTATTTAAATTAACGAAATTATGGTTGACTTCCTGAATAATCAAATCAAATGTGCTGTCACTAAATGTTCATATACAGGCTGATCTGCGAATAGCGTGCATTTGAAGTTTTATAACTTGAAATTCGGTACTCAGCTATAATCAATTACTTTAGTTTTTTTAGTACCTAAAATATTTCCAGACCTTCAGCTATTCAGATGTGCCAAAAGTTGCTATCAACTTTCTTATTTTAAATACAAACCCATAATTCCTGTTACATGGGTCGATTGGTCATATAATTCTGAGGTTAAATAACTTAAATTATCTTATCTTATCGTTGACCGTTTTTGACATGTCATTTTTTCCCAAAAAACTGGTCTTTGTAGTAGTTAACGAAAAAAAGTGTATCTCGCAAATCAGTCGAGGTTATAAAATTAAATTTATGGGGCAGTTGACTTGAAATACAGGCTTACTCCTGATGTCCTATTGGTGGTTCCATTTTGTACCATATTGGCACAGGCAATGTTCAAACATCACAATCAAAAACGATGAAAAAGTCAATTTTTTCAAATGGCACCTTCTGCTTTTTTTACATCATTGAAGAGAAAATTGAATTTTAGGGTAGATTGCTTAAGCATATTCCTATACTATCAAGTTATGCAATAAAAATCAAAAAATATTTCAAAGTAAATATGCCGATAAGTATGACATATTCCAAAAACGGTCAAGAATAAGATAACATAATTTAGGTTATATAAACCTAAAATCATATGACTAATCGACCCATGTAAAAGGAATTACCTATGGCTTTGTATTTAAAATAAAAAATTTGCTAGCAACTTTTGGCACACCCTGCACAGTTGAAGATCTGAAAATATTTTAGGTAAAACGAAAATGATCGATTATGACCGCGTACTAAATTTCTGATTTATCTGCAATAAAAAAACTTTTAATGAACGATCTACGCAGATCACCCTGAATAAATTCAATTTCGTTCACCTTGTATGTCTTAACAGGTATATAAATGACATTATATAGGGTGTACTAGAAGTCAAACTTAGAGTAAAAAGAGAAATGGCCCAAAAAGCAAATTAATAATGTCAAACAAAATTTTTGTAGTTTGGGGGATGTTTAAGAAAAGAACATTTCTAATCAATTATAAGTGTTGCTAGGTTGCATATTTTATTATTTTTTTAAGTTTTCAATAAAACTTCGCAAATGTCAGTGTGAGGACTGTGATATTTTGATATCTGTCTTAACCTAAAAATGTTAATAATGGAATTTTGACAGTGTGATAATATGATCTTATTGAAACGTTGAGTGTTGGTATTAGTGGTCTCACAAACTTGTAATGCAAGCATGTTGTCCTTGTCAGTGTTCTAGGTCACCATATATTATAATAATTATTATTATATTACCATTAAACCAATTAAATATTTTTCTAATAAACAAAGCGTAATAACAATAATACATAATACTTCTGTAAGCTCCATTTAACTGAAAATTTGTTTCAACCACATTGAAATTTATGTTCATGTTGAAACTTTCCAGAATTTGATCGCAGTTGTAATAATATTTGTCAAATTCAAAAACACAGTGATAAAGTCAATGACACATAACCCCAGATACTACAAGAATATAGATTTACACTAAAACGCTACAGAAGTTCCTGAGTAATAGAGGTACAGTTTTTTTTGCTATTTGATTTCTCTAACAATACTATTTTACAGAGTTTGCTCTTTCCAGAAATGGAATTGTTGGAAAAATATCAGTTCTAATTGAGTTCGTCTATTCATTTATGTTTAACTCAATGTGTGTATAGGGTGCCATTCAAACTGAAATTCACTGAATTTTTATTTATTTATTTTATTGTTTATGTAAATTTAAAGCGACCTTTTTTGATAATATTTTTTTAAATCAAAATATAATATTTGTAGAAATATGTAAAGTGTAAGATGCCGGCTGTGAACTTTTTAACATTGCGAAAAAGCAAAGTGCATTTTTAACGCAATATCTCAAATTCTCACCAACCGAATAAAACAGTAAGGCAGTGATAATTACAGAATTACGAACGAATTTGTTTTAAGCCTTTGCCCTCACTTAAATGATTTTTAATGTTTATATACGTATATATTCCGACAGTAACATCACCCAAAGCCCACTATAATTTTGCCAGAAACGTATCAAATCGTCTGGACCTCTTATAGAAAGTTCGAATGTTCTGAAAGAAAACTCTGGGTTCTGGTAGAGGCGACGTTTCGCACCCTAAAGTGGGTGTATCTTCCAGGCCAGTAACCAGATTAAGAAGCTGCGCCGCCTCTACGAGAACCCTGAGTTTTCGTTCGGAACATTTGCACCTCCCATAAGGGATACATAGGCCTTGATATGTTCATGGCAAAAATTTTTTGTATGCATGTTCTACTAATTGAACTACAAATTATTAACACCATATAACGAGATTTTGATTAGTCAATCAATAAATAGACAAAGGGAACAGTCTTTTATTCAAAGTTAAGCGTAAATTTGTTGAAATTATGTCTATTATCAGATATCCGTTTTTTTTCTAAAACCTTTACATTTTAAGAAGAATGTCCTTACTACACTCTGTATTTACGTATAGGAAACCCTCATAAAAATAAAGCTTAATTATTGAGAAGAATTCAAAAATTCAATCATACACAGGGTGTTGCTCTTAAAAAACACAACTTTGGAATGCCACTTAGTTTTGGGGCACTTTGTATATTAAATGTAATAGAAGTTAACGAATATATGCCGCACCTTCGTTAAACTCCGTGGCTTCGGTCGTGAATTACGCTGTATATCGTGTAAACTGTCTCTCCATGAATTTGTCCAAATTTATCACAAACTACTGGAGGAGCTTAGCTCTTTCTGTTTCTGTATTGACATCTTGAAATAGAGATTCCTTATTAATTGTCGCACTCATCTGTTTTCTTTTTTTTATGCATAGAAAAGATATTGGTGCACCATGTGGTTCTTCTCCTGTATGTTACAAGCATGGTAGATCTTCAAATCACAATGAACAAATGGAATTGAAACTCAATGTGAAGAAAGCCAAATGGTTAACTGTTAGTAAATAACATAATGCCATGCAAAGTAGTATACTGGTGGGAGAGAAGTGATAAATAGAGTAAGATCATATAAACATCTTCGCTGCTATGTCAACAAAAATTAAGGCTAACATAGGAAATTAGTGCGTTTCAAAAAATGAAGAAAATTTTGACCTGTAGGGATTTGTCTATTTCCTTGCGCATTTGTTCATTAAGATGTTACGTCTTCGGTATCTTCGTGTATGACATGGAAGAGTGAACACTTACTGAAGCAATGTGCAATAAATTGAAACTTTTAAATATCGACTTAACGCAGGATTTTGAAGATTTCATTGTTCGACAGGGTCACAAATAAGGAAGTACTAATACGTACGAACAAACAACGTAAATTCTTAACATAATTAAAAGAAGAAAACTCACTTTTCTAGGACATACCATGACGAATGATAAATACAACGTACTTCATAACATTTACAAGGCAAAATTGAAGGCAGACGTGGCCCAGGAAGACGCAAAATATCGTGGCCCAAAAATTTCCGTCAGTGGTATGCAGTCAGCACAACGGAACTATTTAGAACAGCAGTGAATAAAGTACACTTAAAGAAGTAGTATTGCTCTTTCTCTTAGACCTCTCCTCTTTTTTTAATAAATACCGCTTCAAGTTCTGTTCTCTCAGATCTTAATTTATTTGTAATTACATCCATTATTTCTTTTTCAGACAGTTCTTCTCTACTTCCAGTCTTTTTCAATGTCGACTTGACTTCGACTTTGTAATATTCATTCGTCACTATTGCGTCGATCATTTTAATTTCCTTTTTTCGTTTCCTCTTTAATTGAACAATATTTTGTTGTAGTAAAATGTATTAACTTGTTTTCTAGTATGCAACAGCCTCACAGGTCTATTTTTAGAAAGATCGTTATTTGTTAGAGGTTTCGAAAAAAATGATTAACTACGAAGTTAACGATGATAAACAATAAAATAATGTTTTACAAAATATTACTAACGATCCAAGTACATCGATTTCGCAGAGTTCACCAGAAACTGGGATGTCAAAATCCACTGTTTATAAGTTTTTGAAGAAAATCAAGTATTATCCTTACAAGCTTACGATTGCACAAAGTTTATTTCTTAAGTTGGCTGGTATTTTGAAAAATGAGAAGATGATGTTGATTTTCATAGAACAATATTGTGGACATATTTTCAAATTGTGGAGTATTTAAACAACAAACTATAAACATTGATCTATTGCAAGTCCACATTTGGTTTGTCAAAGAACATTACAAGTTCGATTTGGTTTAATTCGTATGACTTTTTCTCTTCGTTTTTAATGTTTATGTCGTTTTAGATAAGCACCTAATAGTAACAGATATTTGGAGATAATATGAAACGAGATAATGCCTATTTTGAGACGAATTATTAATTTTGACAACATGCAAAACGTCTGGTTCTAGCAGGATAGTTGCCTTGCATGTAACACTTATGAAGTGCAGCAATTCTTGAGAGACAACTTTAATGAGAGAATGTTTTCGTATAAAGGACCAGTGCAGTAGTCGGAAAGATCACCAGATCTTCAGCCCATCATTTTTATTTATGATGGTACCACTAAAAATAAACCCATGAAGTATCGGAAAGAACGAGTCGTGCATGTACGAAATTCATTAAATGGAAACACAATTCGTAGAGTTAGTAAAATAAGGTGTCCAAAATGTGTAGAGGAAGATGGTCGTCATATTGAATAGTTCCTCTTTTAAGTAATGTTTCATATCATTTGTGTTTAATTTAAAACCCCCTAAATGAATTTCGTATTTGTTTTTAAATGTATCTTACATATCATTTTTTTTTATTGACTATCTGAGTAATAGAAAAACTCGAAGATGGCTGCCGTATGAAAAATGTAAGTTAAAGTTGTAAATCGAAAACAAATGAGCATCGTGATTTTCTAGTTACACCAAAGCATGCATTTTAATCGTATGTATGTTCTAGTCACTTGTCTACAGGGTTTCCAGGAAAATATATGCAAAATCGGTATTTTGGTAATATTAATTCTCTAGCACTGTATTATTCAAATTTAAGCGCCGAATGACATAGCTGGTGTAATAAGCAACAGTTGTTTAGATTTTTCAAAAAAGTGATATGGGCCTTTGTTGTAACACGCTCCGTAGTTCAGTTGGTCAGCACGTGCGACTATAAAGTAGTAACCAAATTGCACAGCTGATATGATATTATTTTACGGTTCGAATCCCGAGTATTATGATTTTTTAAATTTCTTTTAAACTAAATTATGTTGTTTTTACGTACTATCCAGTTAATTAAATTGTAAAATGCAAAATAAAAGCAGATACAATGATTTTGATGACAAACAACAAGACTTAATTGAGACTAAAAGAAATAAAAAAAAGTATGCTCGGGATTCGAACCGTAATATATCAGCTGTAAAATTTAGTTACTACATTATTGTCGCACGTGCGGACCAACTGAGCTAAGGAGCGTATTGCATTTGGTCGTATTTAACAAGAACATAAGCGATAGATTTTCAACCAATTTAAACTTATTTTCTGACCTTACAAAAATATTTTTGAAACTATTTGTTGATTTGTTTGTTATTACACCATCTATGTCATTCGGTGCTTAAATTACAATAAAGAGGTGCTTGAGAGATAATATTCACAAAAAAACGATTTTGCGTATTTTCCCTGTGTCCCGCTCAACCGTGGAAACCTTTTGCTTGTAAAAAATTATTGAATTTTTTAAATAAAATTACGGACACCTTAACAGAGATTAACCCCTAGTCAGTCGAAACCTTGGCTTGAATAAGAAGCATGGTGTTAGAATAACTCCGTCTATACCTTTTTTCTCTTATACCAAGATCCAATTAGTAAACTTAAACAATAAGAAATTACCTAACACGAATGCCGAACATGCATCTTAAGAAAGTATTTTAATATTCTAAAACTTTTCAAGGGGTCACATTAGGTGTTATGGATGAAAATTAAAATCGGCAATTTTCGTTTTTGAATTTCTTAAAATGGAAAAAGAAAAAATAAAATTAAAATAAGATTTGAAGTGATGATTTAATTCTGCAAAGCATTGTCTATTTAATCGTTAATACAAGTAAAATGTGTGTCTTGCGACATCTTGTGTTAAAATAGACACGTGTAAAGAAGTTAACAGTAAACTGTTGGCATTTACTTAGTTTAATCGTTAATGTATTTCTTTTAATAATTAAGATACCAATGGTTATCGCTACATGTAGTACCAATGGTAGTACCTATAAACCAGTTCGTCATAAAATCCAACACATTTAATACTTCGCTTAGGAGATGCACAATTATAATGGTTACCGTTTTGTAAATTCCTTTCATCTTGGCTACATATATACAGCCTGTACGTGTAGTACGCGGACCTTTGATAGTGCCTTTAAAAAGTAGAATTTTTCAAAATCGGTTTTTACCATTCTTTTAGGTTCGTCAATGGCTATAATTAGAAATATTTTCAATTATACAGGGTATCGCACTTTCATGTAACACCTGTCAACTTTGACATTTTAAATAGAAACATATATTTTTTATTTTTTATTCTAAATCTACGTGAAAAACTATGGTGACTTTATGAGTCTTACTCAAAAATGATACTTTTCGAGATATCAATTTTAAACATTTAATTGAGTCAATATCAGCCTTCGGATATTTCAGGTTTTTGGTTATGACTTGAAATTTCAAATTCAAATTTTATTCACACTTAGGACGGTAACGAGCCTAACTGTCCATGATTTAAAAGTTTACATCCATTATACAAGATATGAGAAATAAAATGTCAAACTTTGTAATCGAACATGACAAATAACTTAGTAAAATCAAATGGAACACCCTGTAGTATGGTTTATTCCACCGGAAAATCGAATGGAAGTTCTTTATTGGCAGCTCATAATTATAAAGCAGACAATCAGGAACCACAACAATACCTCCAAGCTGATATTTAAAAAAAAACTACAATTGCAAACTAGCAAACACACTCTAAAGAGGATATGCCATTTGACATCGTTATCGATGTCAGTCAGTAATTCAAAATCCTACCATTCGAATACGAAAAATAGCAGATAACGTTGGAGCTTTGAAGACCCATGTAAATAAGGTGTTACGAATAAACAAATTAGATTCTTATAACGTACAGCACCATTTCAATATTTGACAACAACAGATTTCAAATTCTACCCGTATTTGACATTTCCTTATTCAGATATTCCTTTCGGCTATTTAAAATGATGCGATGTTGTTGTACATTTTGTTGGTCTATTTTATAATTTCGGGTTGTCAATAAAAATATTTGGATGAAATGTATATTTTGATAAAAAAACAAATTCACGACGATTGAGTTTTGATAGATAGACACCAATTGCAAAGTTGTAGAGAATTTAATTCAACATCGATCAGGGGAAAAATATATAAGGTGTTCTATTTGATTTTATCAAGTTATTAATCATTTTCGGTTACAAAATTCAAAAGTATGTGTTTTCATTTAAAATGTCAAAGTTGACAAGCGGTCCATGAAAGTAGGACACCCTGTATAATTGAAAATCTTTTTAAATTGTAGCCACCGAGGAACCTAAAAGAATAGTCAAAACTGATCTTGAATAAATCTATTTTTTATAGGCACCGTACTACCCGGACGTATATTCTATCTGTGAATCTCTAAACAAGATTTTTTTTATTCTTGTTTACAATAAGACCAACCCATACTGCATTTCGCCACCATTCTAAGTTGTATAGTTACCAACAGTTTAGATTCGTGAATTATTTAATATTTACAAAATTTACACCCTGAATGACATGGGACCTACAAAAGAAGGTCAACATTTACATTTCTCCAAAGAAACCACACCGAAATGGTTCTTCATCTCGTATGATCAGTCTCTTCAAAATATGTAAATCTTCTCAGAAATTGTAATCTCCCAGAGTTGTTATCAATATAGATAGGGGACCTGATTTATTTATTCGTATGGTACATTTTTAATATTGTATTTATAATGTAAGTGTTATGTATAGTGCCCCAGAAGATCAGTATAAACCTGAATAGTGTGGTGACGAAACCGTGTGCAATTGTGGATTGGTTCGTCTTGGCACAGCATTTGCTTCAAGGTTTAGGAAAACCACTAAAATCTAAACATGCCAACCCTGACCCACCTTAGTATTAGTATGTAATAATATTAACTAAGCGTGTAAATATTATAGAAGGAAAATAAGAACATAAAATATAACAGCACAGCCATTGATGACTACACATAATGGACCGGTTAAAAGCGCCAGTCAAAAAAAATGACGCAAAAATAGTAGGTTAAAGAAATAGCATACAAAATAATGGAAAAACAGATAATCAGGACAGAGAATACAAAAAATTGCTAAGATGTTCTTCAGATTAATAAGCCAATAAGCTTCGTCCGTTAAATTATGAATGTTTACAGACCTTCCTTTAAACTTTGTTAATTGACAATGCTCCACAATATGTGCAACGGTCTCTGGTTCGTTTCCACAGACACAATTTGGATTAAAAATCGCACCCCATTTAAACAACATGGAGTTGCATTTTGAATAGCCTGTTCTAATGCGATTTACTTTTGATCAAATTTTTCTTTTTTAATCAAAGCGCGGGACTTCTATTGTTGGATCATCAATGAGATGTTTATTAGAAACATCAACTCCAGACCATAATTTTTTCCCCTCTTCAACTTCAGAAAAAGCCGTAGTTAAGTAGTCTTGCAACAATACAGGACGTCATGAGTACTTCAAAACACAATCCCGAATGCTCTGAGCGATATCCTACATATAGGTACTCGGAATGTGATCAACAATCGTGAGCTTTTTGTCAAAAAGAACACCCAAATCCCTCACACACATGAGAAAGTTTTTTGCCTGCCTGATGACTGTACTCCAATATCAGCGGGGATAGACACTTATGAAAGGTAATTTATCTGGTATTTTATTATCATGGCACGATTGAGAGACTATCTAAGGCTCCTTGCAATATCGAAGTACATATACAGGGTGGGGCACTACCAACGAATTATTCTATAGCATTAAAACGACAAATAATGTTAGAAATTTTAAAGCATACATATGTCAAGATTATTCGAAACCACATTTTAAAAATATTTTGAATTGTACAGGGTGCTCTAGAAACACGTACCATATCAAAGTTGGGTTATTTTAAATGGATCACCCTGTATTTTTTTTATTTTTGAATTGTACGATAAAAAATAATGTATGTTCTTTAACATGTCCCTATACCTACTTACTTCTGTTTCTGAGATAAATCGATTTTACCTGATTTGCAAACCCTCCAAAAAATGCAATAACTTCAAGATAAATAAGAACAAACAACTTTAACTTACACCACCTTACTAAGAGTCTCAACATCTCTTTTGCAATATTTAGTAGTCTGTTGGAATCAGGAACTAGTTACCTTTCAATCGGTATTAGGGTTACCAACCCCTAACTCTGATAGTTTATGAGATATTTTAAAACTTGCTAGTTTAACAATTTGCAATTTACTGGAATTTAAGTTACCTGTGAGATATCAGTAAAATGAATATTATCTAGCAAACATTTATTAACCTTAAAACAAATTTTTTCAGAACAAAATAACAGACATATGCTCATGACTTATGCCGGGTTCTAAGAGTCAGTCGAATCACGCCCACCTGTCACAAACAACAGTAACCATTATTAGTTTCAGCAAAAATCGATGACGGTGTAAACATTGGTAACTTTGTTAAAAAAATTCTAGAAATAATGGTTTTCAAAATTATCGTACTACTATTAGAGCGATTTGTATTACATTCTCAGTAAACAGGTTAAAGTTTGTCGATGTTTATAGTATGATTGATTTTTGATGTACCAAATAACGGTTGCTGTTGTTAAACATTAGTAAATTGTGACGGGTGTGCGTAATTCGACTGACCCTTAGAGCCCGGGATACTACTCATAAGCACATTTCTGTTTATTTTTTCTTAAAAAAATAAATATTTTAAGGTAAATATTAAAAACTGAAAAAAATAGAAAAAAACAGGGTGATCCATTTAAAATAACCCAACTTTGATATGGTACGCGTTTCTAGAGCACCCTGTACAATCCAAAATATTTTTAAAATGTGGTTTCAAATAATTTTGACATATGTATGCCTTAAAATTTCTAACATTAATTGTCGTTTTAATGCTATAGAATAATTCGTTGGTAGTACCCCACCTTGTATGTACTTAAATATGTTTATGGGGCCATTATAACTAATTTACAGTTATTATGTTCATATTCATGTTGTTTGTTAGGTTGCAGCTATCCGTCCTTTCAGTTTTTTTGGTCACTGCCTCTCTAATTCTACCTTGTCATAATACCACTTCCATTTTATCCCATTTATTTTTATTTTGTTACATATTTTTAAATTCCATTACTCCGTTTCTTTTGGGTTGTAATTTTTATTTCCCTCTGTATACATCTATCTTTTTTAGACAGATCCTCTGTAATGCCCCTCTTCCTCGCGGTATTTTTGTTTGACTTGATTGTGTTTTTGAAAGTGGATTTTGCATTTTGGAAAAAAATTGATTTTACAAGAATAATTTGAAAAATATATAATTTAAATTTTTTTAAATACATAATTAAAATAAACAAGAATAATAATTTTTCAAATGTTTTTATGTTACCTAAACGTGTATGTATGGGAATTCAAAACTAAAGGAACTGAGACATTTTTATATGACAAAGACTTGTACACGCCCTATTTGTAAGTATCTGAAACTCACCTAGTGATGTAAATGGTTCAGGAATTTGTGTTAGGTTTGATAAAATTGGAACTAGATAATAAATTCTACGCCCAAAAAACAATTTTTTACGAAATCTAAAAGTGTCCTCTGTATTATAACATGATCCGAAAGTTTGTTAGTTCAATTTATTCGTCGAGGCACACAAGTATGACAAATTTTTTTGTGTAATAAATAAAATAGTATTTTGTAAAACGCACAAAGCGTACGTAAAAGTACTACATGGCAATGAATTTTTATTTACCACAATAAATTGGAGTTAAGGTATCGGTTATACTTACTTTTTAGAGTTTCATAAAGAGTATCAAATATCGACCTGTTCTAAAACGAGTGAAGCCGAAAATTCTTAATTTAATTTACTTTCAACCATAAATTAATGCAATTAAAATTAATACGCAGCCGTTATAGAAACTAAACTATGTTATTTGATTAGATGCAATCATTTAAACATTTTTATCTAAACACGTTCACATTTTTTCAAGGACGTTAGTAAACATTAGATACGTACTAAAACCTTGAAAAAATTCAATTTTCAAACCATAATTTGCATGTTAACTTTTAATGATGCGCTTTTTTTTAGAAAATGATTATTCTTTATTGTCCTCGGATAATTATCATTTATACGATCTTAATCAGTCAAAATAGTAATAATGGGAATTTTTTCTTAAAAAAACAAACAACAAAAATCTAAAATGTTACTGACATATTGTATGTAATACAAAACAGAGTTTAAAAATATAATAAAAAAATAGAATCAAGAGGAGCAAAATAATATATCGAGATTGAAATGCGATACTCAAATGAAAAACTAGAGAAAAACTTTTATTAAAAAAATAATTTACCTACTGTCGAAGTTTTAGATAAAATATATGAATGAAAATTGAATTAAACTTTACAAAAAATATGTTGACGGGTTTTGGTCAGAATAGCTTTGATAAGTTAAATTAAGATGCGTGACAAAAAGCTTTAATTTTAATTAAAGCAAATCGTTCAGATATGAACACATTTGCTAATAGAAATGAAAACACTTGATTTGTATCAGAATGCAAATTAAACACACGAATAAATAGTTCAAATTTATTCGTAAATAATTTACAACGTAATTAAAACCACGTGACTTATTGTGGTAGAAAGTATTCAATTTATTGAAAAACTAAATATAAATTCTAAGAAAATCATGCCCAGGAATGATTAAAATTAAAATTATTTGGTTAGAACAAATACTGGTGATATAAGCAAAGAAACTTCAAATGTATTGGAAAATTCAATTCGGATAATAAATAAACACGTACAGTTCTATAATATTCAGAAACAAATATTTGATCAAAAGAAATTTTTAACAAAACAAATTTGAAATATTTAGATTCAGTAAAAAAAACCATCTATTAATTTAAAAGAGTTTATTGAAACAACAGAAGAAAAAACAAACGATTCGCATAGAACTCCACATCGCCAGGACACTAATAAGATCGCTTAGAAAATTCGCCTCGGTTTAACAAAATTTTGGTCGAAAAAGTGAAAAGAAGAAAATAGTGTTGTAGAAAAAATAATTCAAATAAAAGTCATAGATTAAGTAATGTTCAACAACATTCCTCTCATGGATATTTTTGTATAATTAATATTCTTCACGTTATTGACCTATCTCAATAATTACTTATAACATTACTAAGCAAAATTGGGGTGGTGGATGTGTAATAGGAATCAATAGTAGTATTGTTAGCATATCTCTGGATTTATCGTTATTGACCAATGCTGTACCAACTATTGATGTAGTAGGATGCAAATGTAAGTTTAGTTTCGGAGTAATTAATGTCATTGCAATTTATATACCTCCTGCAACACCAATTACCAACCTAAAACTGTTTTTTGAACTGCTTGAAACTTTTAATTATTTTCTCGAAAAAGTTGTAATATTAGGAGATTTTAACCTACCATATTTTGTTAATCGTAGTGTATATGATACTAAATCTAAACTAATGTACGATCTTATGCAGTTGATTAATTTGGAGCAATTTAATATGATACTTAACACTAGTTGATTTAATTGTTAGCAACTTAAATTGTGACGTTCTCCACAACGAATTTCCCATGGTTATGGAAGATACTTATCAGCCAGCTTTAGAAATTTTAATACATTATAAAACCAAATCAATTGCAAACTTTGCTACCAATAAATTTAATAAACGCTATAATTTCAATAAAGCAGACTCTTGACTCTATTCTGCTATTTTAAGTACTGATTGGTCCATCTTAAATACCTTCAAGGAGGTAAATCTAGCATGTGTAGAATTTTATAACGTCCTATAGAAAATCTTCGATAATTATGTTCCTGTTTATCGCAATAAATTTTGTGGCTATCCAAAATGGTTTTCTTCTGTTATTGTACGCAATATGAAATTAAAGGAGAGTCTGCTAAATAAATTTAATCGTTATGGGTGTACTAATGACTTAGCTGATTATAAACGATTAAGGAAATTAATTAAAAACCAAATAAAACTTGCATATCAAAATTATTGTAAACATGTAGAAAACCATATTTTGCATCGTCCAAAAGACTTTTAAAATTTGTAAATTCCAAAAGACGCACTTCTCGTATACCTGGTGAGTTATGTTATAACGGTGATACTACCGATAAACCTCAATCAATTGTAAATATGTTATAGAATACTTTAGCACTATATACTTACCTAACGAGTCTGATAATTTGAATTATCTTTATGAATTTAATAATATGCCTAACGTTTTTGTGCATTCCATTGATGAAGATGAAGTTATCAAATCAATACTAAAACTTAAAAACAACAACACTGATCAAATTCCGGGTTTTTTTGGTTAGAGATTGTAGATATGTTCTTGTTAAACCTCTTACTACATTGTTTAACCTCTCCATCAAAACGTGCGTATTTCCGAATTTGTGGAAAGTAGCAAACATTTGTCCAGTTTTAAAAGGTGGTCGCTCCAATGATGTTACAAATTATAGACCTATTAGCATTTTCAAAAATTTTGCAAAAATTTACGAATCAATTTTATATAATCGCATTTATTCCGTTATAAAAAACTATATATCTCCCTATCAGCATGGATTTATGGAAAAACGATCAACTACATCTAATTTATCATGCTTAACTGAATTTTTATACAATGTACTTGATGAACAAGGACAAGTTGATGTTATTTACTTAGATATCCGCAAGGCGTTTGATACAATCTCCCATGATCATTTATTGAAGAAATTAAAAACTTTGGCTTTCACTCTTCGTTATTAACTTTGTTTACTTCATACCTCAATAATCGACCCCAGTATGTTACTTATAATAATTACACTTCTCTGCCTATCTATACTACTTCTGGGGTACCTCAGGGATCTAACTTGGGACCCTTATTGTTTATCCTTTTTATTAATGATTTACCAAACGTAATAAATTGTAACAAATTGCTTTTTGCTGACGATTTAAAAACTTTTACGTCAGTTACATCTCCGAATGATTGCTATGAACTTCAAAATAATATCAACTTAAGTACAGTCCTGGTGTCAAACTAATCAAATTATTTCATATACGAGAAAATTTAACCCAATAAATTGCACTTACACACTCAATTCTTCTGTGATATCTCGAACCAAAACTATCAAAGATCTAGGAGTGGTTTTTGATGCTAGTTTAACTTTTTCAGAACATATTCAGGCAATATCAATATCTAAATCATCCCTTGTCACATTAGGGTTTGTTATACGTAATTCTAGAGACTTTTTAAACTTAACTGTCACTAAAAATTTGTATCTTTCTTTGGTCCGCACTAAACTTGAGTACTGTTCACTGATTTGGTATCCTCACTATAACTATCAAAAAATTTTACTCGAATCCGTTCAGAGAAAATTTCTTAAGTTCTTAGTTTTTAAAATGGACGGGATTTATCCTGAAAGAGGATGTCACCATAGCATATTATTGTCTAGGTTTCATTTCAACTCACTTGAAGATCGGAGAATTTTATGCAGTATTGTATTTCTATATAATCTATTACATAATAAATTAGACTGCCCGTATCTGTCATCGCTAAAATTTCATGTACCCAAATAACTCTCGCGTAACTTTTTGCCTTTGTACCGACCTCTACCTAGAACAAATGCAGCTTTTAGATCACCAATCTCTGTTATTAGCCGAAATTATAACTCTATAGCAAATAAATTGGATATTAATAATTGTACTTTAGAGTCTATACCTAGAATAGTTTTTGATAATTTGCTTTAATTGAATACAATGTTTAGTTTAAGTTATATTGCATATATGTATGTAGTTTAATTCATGTGTTGCACTACTTAAAAATAATTATGGTAATTTTGTTTGTCCTATAATTGGAATTCTTTCTGTTGGACAATTAATTAAATAAATAAATAAATAAATCTGATCAAAATAGTTTAAACAAACGTTGTATATAATTACATTACAAACTGCTATTTGACGAATAAACGTATAAAACTAATATTTTTGTAAATATTCCAAAAATTGGAAAACCTGTAGTTTAAGCACCCTTTTGACTCAACCGATTACGCCCAAATTATAATCAGAATTCCGGTATTATAAATAACACCTACATGTCACGTTTTCTAAAAATCGGAAAATTAGTGGTTCTTTAGACATCGTATTTACATGCGGACCGACTGTTGGTCACCGGTCTCCAGACATCTTTTTATTTAAATAAAATTTTAATCATTGTAACGATAAACTCTAATTCGTCAAAAAATAATTTCAATTTGGAAATTGGCGCACAACTCCCTATCTTATTTGCTACAAAATATTTTATAAACCGATCATAAGCGCCTCTTGTAGATTATTATGTATTTGTACTGTAAGCACGTTCCAATGAAATAAACTAGTAGGTATATTACATATTGAGAACTGCAAACGGTTTTCATGCGAGTGAAATTAGTGCACAGCACGTGAAACAGATATTTCAATAATTGACACAAAGGTTATTGGAAATTAGACTACTCAAACATTGAGCGGGCTGCCAAAATATGAGTTATTATACCATTTGAAAAAAAAAGTTGTGGTCACGTCCGGGAAATGAAAAGGAAAACCGGAAGACATTTTATAGTAAATGTAAGCATCCATTTTGACAGTTTATAGATGCCAAACTTCGTACTTATTACGTGAACAGTTTTCGAAATATTGGATTGTCAAAACGTCTGGTATAATTCGACATTACGACATTTTAGAATCATTTTCCGAGTTGTGACATAGTTTGATCATTAGTTAAGAATTAGATGCAGATATTTGACGACAAGAAATTACTAGAGGGTAACACACACCTAATAATTTAATAAATTTTCCATTTTCTTATTTTGTACCTGAAAATTTTCCTGCCACTTTTTTTTTTGCTTTTTACATCGAAGTGAAGTTACGAAACATTTAACACTGAAATAATACTTTCTTTTGAGATAACTAGCATGGTAAAAAATTATCCTTCTTTTTTTTTACACATTCTACTAAAATTTGCAAAGCGTGATCCAATTTTTTATTTATTATGTGAAGTGAGAGTACTCATTTATGCGACCAGTAGTAGTAAAGTTAATAGAGGTAGTGTGCAGCTGCTATAATTGAGTCCAAATGATTTTAAGATAAAAAATTTAGTTGTCAGTTGGTAGTGCCATTGTTGCTTTCCTTGTCGATCATCTTAATCAGACGCTCTCTGTCTTTCTTTTAAAGTTGAGGCCTTTCAAACGCTACTATTCGTGATCAAAAATAATGTACAGAGTAAAAAACCCCAGTGGACAAAAAATTACTGTAAACAGCTTAAATTGCTGAAACCCTTATTTTCAAACTTTCATTATACTTATACCTTTTTATGAAAAGTTAATTTGCTTTATTTACTCCTACTGAAATATACAGGGTGTAACAAAAAGATAAGTCATAAAAATTAAACCACATATTCTGGGGCTAAAAATAACTCGATTGAACCTAACTTACCTCAGTACAAATGTGCATGCAAAAAAAGTTACAGGGTGTCAAAAATTAAATAAAAATTTTGGGACCTGCGAATAACTTTCATTTATACTTTATTTTTTGTTATTCAGTGTCGATTTTCTTGGAAACGGTTGGCCGAATCGACATCTTTCAAGTATACTTTTTTGAGCTGATCACGTCAAGGAATGAAAATCTTCGAACAACAATCCAATATACCGAGGGACAAAAAAGTTATGAACATTTTAATGTACGCGAAGTGCTGCTGGTGGCGCCCTCTACAATGTACATCAAAACTGTGATCGGATTTAGATTTTTCATGCTGAAAAACTGCTGAATACCAAATTTCGTTGAAATCGTGCTTCAATCGGTTCAATCGAGTTATTTTTAGCCCCAGAATATGTGGTTTAATTTATGACCTACCTTTATGTTACATCATTTAGTAACACCAAAAAAGATCGTTTATTTGCTGCCACACATGTTTGTATATTTTTATATTCATTTGACTTTAAATGTGTAGGGTTTATATTGCGTTACAATGTAACACAATGCTAACGACTGTTGTTGGTTGACTTTATAAGGAGTTCAGTTCTGCTTCTCTCTTATTACCAACGTTGTAAATTCAGGAAATAAGTCGGCATAAGCGAGATTACTTTAGCAATGTTCTTGATATCGCCCTATCCCGCTACTGATCTTCTTATATAGTTTCACATACAAAAGTATAATTTTAGAGAATGAAACAAAAACATTGGGTCACGTCTTATGTTGCATTTTTATTCGTTACCCAAGCGTAGCTGTTGAGTGAAGTTCAATGAAATAATAGAATTTGATTTGCGTTTTGGAAAAATATCGTGTCTTTCATTTGTTAGAAGAAAATTACTTCAACAATGATCTATAGTTGCCGCGGCAAACGCATGAAATAGTCACTCATTGTTCACGTTGTAATTTTTAGTAAATTGATACATATACAGTGTTCTATCAAATTTAAGTTTTGTGAACGAAATTTAAATTTTACTATTTTATGAATGGATTATGAAAATTTACCATTTAAACTGCGTGTATTCAATCGCATTCTGCAAAATCACATCAAGATCAAATTCGCATTTATTCCAAAAGTATCCACTTAAGCAAATACCTAATTAAGTAATAAAAACGTTGTCTTACTACCCTACTACTATTATTATTACTACTACTATTTAACTTTAAATATTTTAAATTACGTTAGCTTTGCAATACCTACTTCGATCAATGGTATGCTATTTTCAGTTCTCTTCTACAGATTATACGCTCCTTCGTAGGAGCATCGCCTCTCTAAATATTAGGGGAGTTTGGCCTTACACTTCCACCCTGGCCAGACGGGTTGGAAGCTATTTTCACTTATTTGTTATTAAAAACCAAAATTTCACTATATGTTAATAGAGGAGAAACGAAGTCAACAAGTCGGTTTATTCTATATGATTTTGATTTCTAAGGATCAAATCAACGGTTGTTTAAAATAAGAACCATACTAGATGATGACATCGTTAAATACCACATTTTCCACTTTTCCAAAACAGGAATATTTGCCATTCGGGAGGCTCTGGTTCGATCCTTATAAGAGTCGGCTAGTGAGTTTTTCAGAGGCTTTCTCGCAGCAATTGTAAGAATGCACATATAAGCAAGTAAATGATGAGCCAGTAACTTCTTCTGTTCCTCATCCACTCCTTCATTTCTTTCAGGCACACTCCCGGTGTATGTATATTAGGTATATTATTAATTTGAAGGCTTTTTCGTCATTGTTATACTGGTGCTTAAACCGGCAATTTTTGTATTCTCTGTCCTGATTATCTGTTTTTCCATTATTTTCTTTGCTATTTCTTTAACCTACTATTTTTTTGCGTCATTTTCGTGACTAGCGCTTGGACTGCTCCATTATATGTCGTCATGCAATAGCTGTGATGTTATATTGTATGTTCTTATTTACCTTCTGTAATGTTTACACACTTAATTAATATTATTACATATGAACATTAAGGTGGATAAGGGTTGGCATGTTTGCCAAGACGAACCAATCCACAATTGCACACGGTTTCGTCACCACACTATACAGGTTTATTCTAATCTTCTGGGGTACCATACATAACACTTACATTACAATACAATAATGAAAATGTACTATAGGAATAAATAAAATAAATAAATAAATATACCTACACGTGAATCTCTTTCCGCTGAAGTAGCTTCCATATGCTAAAGCATCACGTTCCTCGTCGAGAGGGGAAGCAAGTGTGTCGGTTTCTCCTCACTTCGAGAGGAATGAAACATGCATATTGAATTTTATTGAAGTGTTATTACTCGCTAGATTTTATTATTTTAAGTACAATATTGTAAATTAATCTTACAAACTATGTGTTTTTGGATAGATGGAAAGAATCATATGAAGTCATCGCCTGTAAGAAGATTATTGCGTCGAAAACGTCTTCCGGACCGTGTCGAAATCGTAACAGTAGTTGCCAACGTTTCGCCCACCAATGTAAGGAACTTGAGAGAAACTTGAAACAAACAAATGAAAGTTCGAGGTAGACCTCTAAAATTGAAGCAATCAACCTGAATGTACGGTAGAAGGTTGGTTTTGTTTCTGAAATGAAAGAACAAATCTACTTTAAACCTTGAAGATGAGGATGTGTAATGAGTAAATTTGTTAGAAACGTTTCGATTTAGTTAAACTGTTTGGATTCACTGGTTCGATAGCATTCTGGGTAATTTATTCAACGGCAATTTGGTTGTTTTGATTCCGAGTGTGATCTTCCGTCTGCGTCGAATAAGTAAGCACGCATGCTGTAAGGCATGTAAGATTGTATACCAAAAATGGCAGCAAATATAGTAACTAGATGTTTCTGCTACTAAATTCTAAGTAAATGGGTAATTAATGGATTCCATCTGCAACTGTTGTTAATCTGATGGGCACCTGGAGCAGCCGTAACCGACTTGTATTGTAGTTTCGCCCTGCACAGTAGTTCCTCCCTGCCAGTAAAAGTTATAAATGGGTAATTCATGAATTTCACATCTGCAACTTTTGTTAATCTGATGGGCACCTGGAGCAGCCGTAACCGACTTGTATTGTAGTTTCGTCCTGCACAGTAGTTCCGTCCTGCCAGTAGAAGTTAGTACATTTTGCAACCCGAACTCTTTTATGGTTCACCTGCACCCCCGATTTTAGCAGCAAATCTACAGGCACAACCATAATAAATGGATGATTGAATTCATTACTTACTAGGCAAGTGATGGCAACGATATCTAAAGACATTACAACGAGTTTAATGTATAAACTATAAGTAAATTGAGTTTATAAATTGTTTAATTACGTTTGAAAGATTTTCATAGTAAACTGGATGTCACTGTGAGCATCTTGTATATCGAGATTGTTAAAATAAGCAATAAAAACTTTACTCTGATACAAAAGGGAATCTGTTATCGACAACTAAAAGCAAACAGGTGGATTGGTAGGCAAGAGTAGAGTAGTTTGTTAGGTCTCCAGACCTAAATACCACTGGATTATTTTTATGGGGTCATTTGAATCAGTGATCTACAAAAATAGAGCCAACAATATTCACAATGTTCATGACGTTTGGCTGCAAAATGCTATCCAAGCTTTCGAAAATTGTTTATGTCGTACTGTCTAGCGATTAATGACGAACATTTTGAACACTTGTACTTTAGTTAACCTTTTAATATTTCAACAATTTTGATTGCCTTTTTCAAAATTTGAAAAGATTAGCCTGCTCGGAGGGTTCCGACGTTTTTTCAGAAGTTAGCAATGTCACCGTAAAATTTGAACTACTAAACAACTTATATTCAAAGTATTTCTTATATTTTCCATATTTTAAAAGTTACAGTCGTTATTCCAGATTTTTTAACCACCCAGTATAAGTAAAAAATTCCCACCATTTTAAAAGTCAATCAATTTTTGGAAACCAATTGCAATTTCACAGCTACATAAACAACAGATTTTTCTTGATATAGGAACAATTGAAACCATATTTTCTATTGTATCTAACAAATCATTTAATTAAACTTTGTGGAGTTAGTAATTACAATAATTTAGTCCCTCGTTGACCCACTGACCGCTTCATCTTACTTCCAAAATTAATTCTTGTTACAGCTTCAACATGTTTGACATGCTCCTTTGTTTACCGGACATTTTATCAAAATTGTACGACTCAACTATTTTGTGCTTTGTAATTATCGAAGTTAAGGACGACCTAATTAATTCTTATTATCGAATTAAGTAGTAATTTTTCACCGCGACCGTTCTGTTAAACTTTTTTACTTGGAATTAAACACATAATTAATAGAAAAAAATGAGAGCACAGGAAAATGAAGAAACTAACATACATATAACATATAAACTACTCTATTTGCTTGGGTAAGGTCGTATTAGATGAAATTATATTCGTTCATTAGTTTGAAATTTAATGTTCTATTTTATGATGCCTAACATAAAAACATATCATTCTGGCAGATTTAATCTAATATTAAATTTGTTGAGGACTTCGTGGAGCTTCAGAATTTAGTTTGGTCGAGTAAATCATTTTTTAGAAATTACTGAGCCTTCAAACTTGCACGAAATAAGAAAGATGGAAATGAAGTAATAAATGTCGAAAGATAGAAAAAAATTGCTCGGTACATTAAATTAATATCCAATATTGTTGAAACGCGGATGCAAACCTGAAACAAGAAGATTTAGATGGGAGTATTGATTCAGTGATTTTACGCACGCAACAAGAGAAAGTGACTAAGTTTTTCTGGCAACACTGATTTTTCTTACACATTTTGTCCAATATTTGCTTAAGTTGCGTATATCAATGCAAACAAAATTGCGATAAAAAAATGTTTGCTAAAGAATAAATTTTTAAAATACTATCGAAAAGTAAACTACGCAATATGATTTAAAATAAATATACTAAAATGAGTGGCAAAATTCACATAGAAATAATATGCAGTAATGAACAATAGGTTATTATTCTAAAAATGTTTACAACAAACTTCCATCAAATTGTTTTCAATCGTGCGATTCTTGCAAATATGTTTGCTTTTGGTGCATTAATAAGTGTTTTGAACAATTTGCGTCAAAGCCATTCAATTCTGTACATCCTGTTGAACTTTTAATGCACCACGACTACTTTTTTTTTAATCCAATGCCAATTCATACTGTTTTTTTAATTCTTTCTTATCTACGTGGGAAAATCTATCTACATGTAAACATTTCTGAAAATGTAGTTCTCACAAATGCAATGTCGTTGGAGGGGGAGAAGTTTAAATAGCTAATGAAGAAAACCTTTGCTTTTGCTCACGGAAGTTAGTATTGCATTATGTTCTGTAACGTAACACATGATAGGTAGATGAAAGTGTGTAATCTGTACATACTCTTTCATTCAAAATATGTTTAAACAATATCAACTAATTACAATTATCGCATCACCTAGTTTTTGGATCTATAGCAGCAGGTCGTCAAATGTTTCACATTTAATACACAAAAAGTTTTGTTTTCAAACGTCTTTGACATAATGTAAGTTAAAATTTTCTTTTTGATGCGGTATTTTATCTTTTTGTACTGTTTAAAAGGTAAAACGTCCTAATCTTTTGCCTTGTTAATCTTGGGAATTTTGCATTTGGCACACCCTTGTTAAATTTTTTTTTGGATGGCGGTTCCGCAAAGACATTTGTGTCATCTTTTCGTGGTATCATGGATGTGCAACAGTCGACCATCAGTCGCACTTGGATACGTTTTATCGAGACAGGACGATATACCAGAAGACCTAGTCAGGGTCCTAGAAGAGTTACAGGTGCAAGAGATGACCGTTTTCTGCAAATACAGGCCCTACAATTACGCAAAAATGCTACAAACAGAGATCCATACTTCCCGAAATGTCGGAATTTGTGTTCATACAGTAAGAAATAGTCTCCGTGAAAACAATTTGCGTGCCCATGTTCCAGCTTCATGTCTACTACTTACCAGGGAGCACCGAGTTACCCCTTAGATTTGCTCATACACATGTTAATTGGGAAGGAGATGACTGGCGACGTGTACTTTTTGCAGATGAGTCGCTATTTTGTTTATGGTCTTGTGATAGACGTGTACCAGTGTACCGTAGGCCTGGCGAGCGATTTGCTCAGTGCAATTTTCGACCAAGGGTCAGTTTCGGTGGTGGCTCGGTGATGGTATGGGGGAGAATTTCTTTAGAAGGCCGTACGGAATTGGTGACGTTTCGGAATGGAAATCTTACAGCTACACGTATATAACAGTGGTTTTAGAGCCTCACGTCATGCCGTACGGTCCTTTCATCGGCGAAGATTTTTTGTTTATGCACGATAATGCCCTCTCGCACATAGCGCATCTAGTGCAAAATTATCAGTTGGAGGTTGGAATGGCCACTATGAACTAGCCAGCACGAAGCCCGGATATGAATCCGATTGAACATGTATAAGACTATCTGCAGCAGCAACTACGGCACCGTAGACAGCCTCCAAGAGACCTGGAAGATCTGCAACAGGCTTTACTATAAGAGTGGGACGCCATGAGCCAGGACTATGTTGTAGCACTGATACGAAGTATGCCACGGTGTCTACAAGCCCTTATAAAAGCAAGAAGGGGCAATACTCGCTATTAAAGTTCATCAGATTTTGTGAAAAAAATTGAATAAAAATGGAAATTTTTTGCTCTTTCACATCCTTTCTTTTTGGTAAGTGGAATTTTAATGTGTTTTGTTGTAATCGACATGTAGTCCCATTATATACAAAAATGTACCATGGGCATTCCATGAATCCACACAATTTTATGAAAACAGGTGTGATGCGATAATTGTTGTGCGGTTTTACTAATAGATTTAAAAATTTCTCGTTTTTAATATTTTTTGATAAGTTCTCGACTAATTTTTTTTAAATTTTATAAAAATCAAAAAGTAGCATGAATTTGTACATAAATACAATAAAATATCAACCCTAGACAGTGCTAAACTGTTTTATTTACATTATAGATGAAAACTGAAATTTTTACTGTTCGCTTTTACAGTTGGAGTAATTACTTAAAATGGCCGTATTTAGCTGCAGTTATTAACGTTTCATCCGTTGTCATAATCGGGGCAAGGACTAAGAAATAAGCAATGCTTAGCTAAAACCTCTTGGATTTCTATGATTATTTAATCTTGATGAATCCTCTACGATAGCATAAAAACGTAGCCATTTCAATGGACCAAATCTAAAAAATTCAAAATTGAAACAGCTAAGCTGAAAAAAATGTAATAACCTTCAATATCGAGGTTTACCCTACGCCGAGACTACACTGATGCAAATATTAAAACTACCAAGATACCATAAACATGATGAGATAGCGATTAGGTAAGATAAAGGTAGTCACCGTTTTAGAAGGTTGAAACCCTGCTGAGAGAAGCCCACATGCAAGAACGCATGGGCTGTGCAACCGAAGATGTTGATCGCGAAACATCGAAAGTAATTTTTTCTGTAGAAGCAACTTTTTGGGCCTGGATTCGGATCAAGTTGTCTACTCATAGTACAAACTTCACTCAGAATATTTTCAAACCCGTTATAAAAGTCAATGTCTGGAGATGCTTTTCAGAGAAAATGAAGCTGAGATCTACCAATTTAAAAAAATCAAGCGTAGTGTTAATGTGAATAATAGTAGATTGTTTAACAAGTAAAGAATACGAGTTGAACATGATATTTTTTTATCTTTAATGGGAAACGTGTAAAACCTAAGAATATTTTAACAAAAATTGTTTTTTACAATCTTTAACATAGTAAAAGTAAACCATAACAACGCATTACAACAAATTAAATAAAATCGATTACTTAGCTTATAATTACGATACTACCAAAATAACATGTCACACAAAATACCAATATAAAGATAGAATTCCTAGGAGTTTAAATTGACGTTTCTCGAAAGTTTCATTATCCTGCATAACTGTCCATTTTATTTTCGCAACAGCATAATAAAAAATTAACACAGCTTGTTAGCATGCCATCTGTCGACAAATTGCAAATGCGTGTACGTGTTACGTTACACGGGTCGACACCTAGGTGTCGCAACACTTATTGTTAACATGCCATGTTCGGACATGAAATATGTGACAAGTCATTACCATTACTGTCATTTTTGTATTTTCCTCAAATTACTCACTAGTTATTATCTATACTCCCAAAAAGGAGATTTTTAACAATAATATGTCCTAATATTGAACGGCGACGTTTCGTGTACTCAATATTCAAATTGAGGAAAAACGTACATAGTGTTTTATAATTTTTTTTTCGAATGATGCTGAGGTTAGATCTAAATTGGAAAATGTCAAAATTTAATCATAAGGTAACATTAGGAGGGGTGATGTACACAAACAGCCATATGTTTTTTATAAGTCAATTATTTAATTTCTTTTACTTAAATTATGAAAAGTTACAGCTTTGTACGAAAACAACTCGCCTTGATTTACATCGTTCAATCGGATTTGTTTTTTCGAGATAAATGCATTTACAAATTACACTATTTAGTAAATAAATCTCATTAATTCCATTAAAATGTAGTATATCTCGAATGCAAACGCCTTTTCGAACTTTTCCGAAAAATTATGCTGTAAAAGCATCTATAGTTCATAGGCGTAACGCCTTCTTTCAGACGACTCACGTGCGAAAACTACTATTATTATTATTTAAGCAACGAAAACAAATTATTTTTTAAGATTAGTTCATTAAAATATTAACAACTAGAAAATACTATCTACTTCAGTAAATGTTCAAATGAATAATAAGTGTTGCGACACCTAAGTTGTTGAATGCACAATCTGGACTTTATCTTGATGTTTTGGATCGTACAAACAGATTTCAGATTTGCATTAAGAAAATATCCTTTGTTTGAGCATTTACTGAAGTAAATTTGTAGTTTCAATAATGTAACCATAAAAAATAATTTCTTTATTTTCTTAAGTAATAACAATAGAAACAGTAGTATTAGTGCATGTAAATCGCGTGAAACAATTTACTTTCACAAAATAAAGTATATGAACCCTTTAAATTACCTTTATTTTCGGAAAAGTTAGAAAAGGGCTACCACTACAAATTAATGTTATTTTTCTATGTACAGTCAGCGTCAATGAAAATGGACATGTCCAGGTAGATATTGTGGGGTGTGGTCACATTCTAATAGAAAAAACTCTATGATCGTGCTATAAACACTTTAATCTTCCAGGTAAACAAGTAAATTTAAATAATATGTTTCTAATTGCGTTTATTTATTGTTACAATTTCTTTTAAAGTCTTTTATTGAACATCACTTCTTACAATAACAACTAATATTTCTAGTATCCCCATTTAAAAAACATTTAAATAATATATTTTAATTGTCTTTCTTTATTGTTATAAGTTATAATATCTGTTGTTTGTTATTTTCAAATCTTATAACTATACTTTAACCACATTATTGATAAACTAAAAATCTAAAATTTTTAATTGCAATCATTTCCGATGAGTGGTCTTAAATTTTCTATAAGCCAGGAATCTTCTCCTTTATTGTTAATTTTTCACGTCGTTTTTTGTTATTGGTTTTAATCTAAGATAGAAACAAAAATAAATAATATACTACAAAAACCGAGATTTATACATACATAATTGAAATAAACAAGCTTTCAGTTTTCAATATGTGAAAAGTCAATAAGAATTTACTTGTTTACCAGGAAGATTAAAATGTTTATTTTGCGCGATCATAAATAGGGTTTTTTTCTCTTAGACAGTGACGACACCCTACAATTTCTATCTGGACATGTCCATTTTCACTGACAATGACTGTACATTTCACTGTTTCAGTTTGGCCATCTTATTGGGGACACTCTATATCTTAGTTACTAACTAATTGTCCCTCTCACTAAATGGTTTAGTTTGTAAGAGTGAGACAAGTAAAAATTAAAAATTCATGACTAAGTATATTTGCACATTTTTGACATAAAGTATTGTTCACATATTCATCCTTGCAAGCCCTAGCCACAGTAATTTAAAAAAATTAAATAGAACTACCTCACTTGCTATTATACACCATTCAAAAGCATCAGCATAGATGAACATATCAAGAGGAGTTTAGTCAAAAATGTTCCTCCCTAACAGAAAAATCGAGTGTTGGGTTACATAAGTCAGAATTATCTTTTTTTTTCAAATAACACCCAGTATATATTTTTATGGATTCTTCTGTGGCTTTTCAAAATTATATGTACTACTATTTCCATTGAATGTTGAATCAAAAAAGCGTACCCCTGCTTAAAATGCATATTCTACACATAAATTGAAGGCGAAAAGTTGAATTCTGAAAATCCCTTTTTCTGGTTTAATTGGATTGTCTATGAATGGACTGGAAGTATTAGTTTTCACATTGTTCCCCTATACTTTCTATGTCAACATTTTTGTGTCTGATTTTACAGGTATTTTGGTGACTTTTTGGGTCTGTTATTCAATTTTCTGCAAATTTGATCGTCTTTGTTGACGTTGATCAAGTGTACGGTTTACCAGTTATTTGCAATTTCATCAATCCCAGTAAAGTAAATACTCGCACCAAAATTTAGTAAGTGGGTCGTGGACTAAATTTCATATTGTCATTTTTGGTCAGTTTTCGAAGAATTTCTTTATCTATAATGAATAATAATCGGTATTCCAACTCCGAAATAGCAGATATGCACATACAGTAAAAC
The DNA here is from genome assembly GCA_030710515.1 of Abscondita cerata. Lineage (NCBI taxonomy): Eukaryota > Metazoa > Arthropoda > Insecta > Coleoptera > Lampyridae > Abscondita > Abscondita cerata. Next base: position 404,360 of record JALBCR010000217.1, read on the forward strand.
CTCTAAATAGCGGTCACTAAAATTTGCTGCAAAACTGACCGGTATATGGAGGTGGCCGTTATTTCTGTGCGTTGTTTATTAAAATCTTTTAAGTATGGAACATAATACGGTTCGTTATAGGGTACTATATATCTGCATTACAAAAAAACTATAAATGTGCTGATTTAATGTTAAATAATTAGACGATATAATAATAGAAGAGTTTATACATATTAAATACATAATACATACATTTACATAATGTGTACCTATTTTCTAATTGCTCGTTATACCTATTACAATAATTAATTACATACATATACATACCATTAAATTACGTTTTTGTGAAATATTTTTGTATTGAGGTTTGTTTTACATTTTTAACTTTAGTTTGTAAAACAAAAGATTCACATTTTGATAAAAATTGAAGCACTTCTCATTAGAAAATAGAAAACTTTGCACATCTCTTAGTTTTTCACACACTTCACCCATATCTTTAATGTTTGACGTAAAAACTTCGGATTCTTCTGCACTACTTTCATTGTTCGAATCACTGCCTTCACTATAATCTAATTCACTGATTATATCTTGAATACTTAAATTGGGGTTTTTGGTCAAAATATCACAATCAATAGATGCATAATTTTCAAGGCTTACACGTTGATTACCTTCTAGTAATACAGGAAAAAGCTGAGCTAGTGGAATTTCGTCTTCTTCATCAAAATCTTCTTGCAGGACCTTTTCCGAGAATCATGCTTTCGCAAAACATTTAGCAATTGTAATAGGCGGAACTGTAGCAATCCAATTGCTATACTTTTAGCATAGGCAATACATTATTCTTCGGTGAAAATAATATTTTTGAATTTTATTTTAATCCGTTATCATTATCGGTTGGCCTTTCAATGGGAAAAAAATTCTTATCTTATCCATGCCTTCAAAGAGTGAGGTTGTGATCTTGATAGTGGTTAATTGCAATTTGGGACAACCCCTAATAATAATCGTATACCTGTATGGTATTTTGTATTTATATTTTTTGAAAAGCAGGTTAGAGCTGGTACGTGGTTTATAATATTTTATTGAATTTAATAGTCGTTTTTTAAATTTTCTTTTACTACATACTCTTCGTTTCGTCGCATAGTTTTGTATTCCAAGGATTTTAAATACAATTTTTGGCGATTCTCTACCTATCGAATCCAGATAGCTGCCGATATCATCAACGCAGCCGTAGAATTATTATCAAATGGCCTCAACACCGTTCATTAACCACTAAACCGTTGATTAAACGTAAGGTATTTAAATCTATTGTTAATTATTGTATACCCGTCTTTATAAAAGAAATTATTTCTTTTATGGTGTAATTGTTTGTTTTTTTTGCGGTAATAACTTAATTTATAATTTTTCTGATATAATGTTTGGCGCCCAATAATAAAACTAATGTTAATTTAATCAGTGTTTGTAAACTTAACCCTACACTCAAAACCAAATCAGGAATGTTAAAGAACCCGCCACAACAGTTAGCCGGTGGGTGTGTAGTGTAAGAGCGGCACAAAACGTTTCTCCAGGCTACTGATATTCAAACTAAAGCGCTGGTTAAATTGATACTTTTTTCCGCATCTTCAAAAGGACGTTCGATATTTGTGAATGTTAGCAGCCTTTTGATTAAAAACTTCCTGTAGGCCATCTTAAAGTTTTGGATAATTCCTAGATCCAGTGGCTGGTAATGGCATGTGGTGTTTGGGGGAAGAAAAACAATGTTCACATTTTCAAAAGTCACTTTGGGATGAGACGTGGCATTATCCAGAAATAATAAGACTTTTCTATTTTCTTTTTTCGTTTTTTCATAAATTTTTTTTTGCCAGGAAGTCATAATCTCTACCGTCATCCAAGCTTTATTATTAGATACCAACTCTAAGGGCAATTTGTTGATATGAGAGCCTTTAAAGCATCTTGGGTGATTTTCTTTATCACCTTCCATATTTTTACAAAATAAAATTGTCAATCTTTGTTTTGCAGCTTTTTTACCACTACATTTATCGTTTTTAAAGAGAACGTTTTGTTTGGCATCGCCATTTTTGGGTGAATACTCCTTCAATATTACTGACAGCTTTGCTTTCCAAGCTTTAACAGTGTCCAGGTTAATATCAGCTGACTCCCCGCAAATTGTTTTAAAGGTTATGTTGGTCTTTGACAAAATTTCTCAATCCACTCATTTAAAGCTTTAAAATCCGTAATTTTTAAATTTTCCGCAACTTTCAAAGCTTTCTCTTTTATTAAAGGTCCAGATATAGAGATATTTTTATTCCTAGCTTTACAAAACCAATTGTAAACTACTCGATCAATTTCTAAACCTTCAGTTCTAAGAAATTTTCTCTTCTGCTCTGTATTGGAACCTTCTTCAAATAGCTTTTTTAAATCACATTTGTCTTTTAAAACATCGTTAACTTGTGTTCTTCCAACACTAAATTTTTCAGACAACTTTCTAGCACTGGTATTGAACTTTTCACTTTTCACAATTATATCAATTTTCTCTTTAAGAGACAAACGTTTTCTTTTTAGCGACATTGTAATTTTCTGTACGTCTATATGTAACAGCACTGTTGAACATACTAACTCAAACTATGTACGCAAAATACGATTTTTGAGGTGAGCTTAATCAGCCTTTTAATTGCACTTTCTCTGTAATGACTGTCTATTGTAAATCGAACAAATTCTTTAAATTCTTTCTTAAATACCGATAATTACTTAGACCTCACACAATAAAACAATTCTAATATATTATGCACAACTTGAACGCTAAGCTGTTGTCTACTAATGACCTCACTTAAGAATGGTCGGAAATGGGAGGTAGAATTACATGTATTTTTCTAAGAAAGTTTACACATAAGTGGCCGTGCCCGTTATCGAGAGCGTCATTAATATAGATATTTCCGTATAATTGGTTTTCGACTTGGAAAACTTGGCCGGTTTTAGAGGTGGTCACTTTTAAGAGGTAGCCAAAAATAGAGGTTTTACTGTAATATATGGCAGAGCTTTGGAAATTGTGCTGAAGCTCTTCGTTTATATTCCTAAGCATTTCCAAATCGGCGGATACCGATTAAAAAGTCGTTTGCTAACAATGACCATCGTTTTCGTGAAAGTGGTAAAATTGTCAATTTATAAAAATTCTATTCATATTGGGTTCTCACAAATTGTTTGAAGTCACCAAAAATTGAGAGTGGTAGGAGGTAAACTGCAAAAACACGAGATTTACAACAAAGAGTGTTGGATGCAATGGACGCTGATCCCACAACAAGTTCTCGTCAATTGGCAAGAGAAAACAATTCAAATGAGTTAACGATATGTAGAATCATTAAAACGGAACTCTTGAGACTTTTCCATTATTGAAAGATACAAGCTTTGACCATTAAATATTTTCAAGCTAGAGTGAACTCTTTTCACCTCGATTTCTAGAAAAATTCAATAATGACCAAAAAAAATTGTCCATCGACTATCTTATTCAACGATGAGGCAGGGTTCGCCAGAAACTGAACTTTTAACAATTCCATAGCAGTAATTATCACGATTATCAATATCTACGCGTTTTCATTTAAATCAAACAGCAATTCAGTGTGAATGTATGGCTGGTATTATTGGCAATAATTTAATTGGTTTAAATGGTAATTCATACATCAATTTTTTGATAATGATTTACCCGAGTCACTAGAAGATGTTAAGGGTCGAATGTGGTTCATTCTGTATTTAATTGAGCGTGATTGATGAAATTGTAAACAACTCGAAAACGGTTCACTTCAACTTCCACCAAGAGGACCAAATATGCAGAAATTGAATAACGGATCCAAAAAAGTCACCAAATACCTACCTGAAAAATCACACACAACGAAATTGGAATAGGAAGTATAAGGGAACAATGTGAAAACTAATACTTTCACTCCATTTATAGACAATTCAATCAAACCCGAAAAATCCTCGTCAACAACAAAATAATTGGATTGAATGCCAAATGCATTCTACAGTATAACAAATCCATGGAGCAGTAGATAAAATCATTGTCATTTTTGAAACTAAATAGTACCGGTCACCACACAAGCATTTGAAAAGTTACGAAATCTCCTCCCACTTAATTATTTAGTAATCCTAATATTATACATCCACAATAGATTACGGGTTAATTAGTAGAAGAGGGGGGTGCCCCAAGGCCATGTACTTGGTCCACTATTGTATCTCATATAAACACCGATCTGCCCAATGATCCGGATGTCCTTAAAACCACCTTCGCTGACGATCCAGCAATCAAACGAAAACTTAGAACGACGCTTTAGCAGGTGCTTAATGTATCTGTACTGATAAAAAAAATATTAAGATTTTTAATCAGGAGGCAGATTCAGCTCATATTATTTTTGGGCTAAAGGTACTAAAGAATTTAGGTGTGTGAGAACAACCAAAGAAATCAAACAGAACCAAATTTGAGTAAATTTAAAACAAACTCCAAAAGCGCAACACCAATATCTTTTTCTTTAAGTTTGCAATTTTTATTCACCCTCCTAAACCAAATACACCAAAACTAAAGTTACAATTAATGCCTAGGAAATTAAACTAAAGTTAACTTTAAACGGAGATTGTACAACTGGGGCTTAAAGTGGATGTAATTTCTTGTTCGACATCGGCCAAATTAGAAGCTAGGTACACGTAAAAAAAGCGCCATAATCTGGAAGAAGGATTTTTAATAATACTTCTTTATCTCTCAATTTTAATTCAATTTTGATTATTGGTTTAGTTGTACGAGAGGATTATAAAAAATAAAATAAATGTTTAATGTTGGGCAACGTTTCACCATCTTTGTGTGAAGGCTTCTTCAGGCCTTAATTAAATTTTTAGTTGTACTAATAAATAAACATATGACCCTTTAACGCATGTGTAATGTGCCATGTATAATGTTTATTTTAATTTAAGAACATTATTGACGACAACTAAAAAATTAAGGTCTGAAGAAACATTCACAAAAAGAAGGCGAAACTTTGCCCAATATTAAACATTTAGTTACTTTTTTTTATAATCCTCTCCTACAATAAAACCGATAACAAAAATCTGGAAGAAGTTTAGTGGGTTATGATTTGTGATATTTTCCTTCTTCTATTTGGCTGTGTGCAGCATTCATGATGCAAAAAAATCTACTTTAATTGCATGACCATTTAGAGCACGCTCTCAAATTCAAATTACAACAACACACATAGTAATTCTTTCTTGAGAACTTTTTTCTTTTTGTTACCGTTTCTGATTTTTATCGAAGGCGTGGTTTATCTAAATTGCTGAAAAATTCCCATTTCATGCCAAGCTATTTGGAATTTTTCAACATGGATCTGATCTCGATAATGTATACTTCCGACAGGTTTTCGAATCTTTCTAATATCATCAAGATGTCAGGCAACTGATGATTGTGAAAAATTAAAAATGTGTTTTCATTAAAAATTTTCGATTTTTTTGTCATTACTATTATTACTACATGCGTTTAGTTATGGAAAAAGATTTCGAAGTTGCATATCGTCATCAAACCAAATATAGGCATTTTCGCTATCGATTACTTCCTTTTTTACCTGAACTATGTTAGGCCCTACAATAAGCTACAAGATATTTATAAGGTTTTTATTTATATATCAAAATTTTCACCCTGAAGCGGCACACGCTGAAAATAAAATCTCTGAAATACTAACAACCATCGAAAGTGAAGTCAAAGAACCGCATGCATGAAAAGGTTCTACGTCAAACGATTCTGCTACCTACACAATCCGTATTATCGGGTAATTCCGAACAAGCTTATTAAAATCAAATACAAAAAATGCTGAAGCCAAGGGATACATATCAATTTAAATAAAAAAGGTTACATTTTTTGATATGTTGTTATAATAACTATTCTACACGAATTCTATATTTCTGAAAATTTGCAGCATCTCATAAAAATAAATCCAAAGAGTTCCGTTATTTGTCTGAAGCTTACGCTCTACAACGCACCATATTCACGACAATGCATTAACATTTAAAATAACTTTTATGTTATCAATTCATATATTTAATCGAAAACTGTTTGCATTGTAGACACGTCATTTGGGTTGTAATCGGTTGAAAATTGACTTAATTATGGGTCAAAATTTTAAAATATTTGAGTTGTTCTTCACTCATATACTTTCTCCATCACTTTGACACAATTTTGACCAGTACTTATGAAACAGTGAATGAGAGATTTGGTGCGGTCAAGTGTCAAGAGTGAAGTTTATAAGGCTGTTATTTTACGAGTAGCGACGTAAATATGGAAAATAACCCTGAAGATACATTTTACCCCGGGTAAATGAACTGCGTCAGCTTTATATTCCTTTTATGAAAAAACTCTTTATTTCGAACAAGCTGAATTTATTAGAGAACAAAACTTTAATCTACTGATGTCCTGTTATCATGGGTGTATCTCAAAAATCTATTTTGGTCCCGTTACTATTCACCATGTAGGTGGATAGTATTGTAATTTTAAAGACTTTTCGATAATTATGTGTGCTGACGACACCTCAATTATAACTTCTGTTCTTAGTTTAAGCCATATAGAGTCACTAACAAACAGTATGCTCAAGGTTCACGAAAAAATTGTATCTCGCAAATCAGTTGAGATTATACAATTAAATTTATGGAGCAGTTGGTTGGAAATCCAGGCTTACTTCTGATGTCCTACTGGTGGTTCCATTTTGTACCATATGGGCACAGACAATTTTCAAATACCAAAATCAAAAATGATCAAAAAGCCAATTTTTTCAAATCGTACCTTTTGCTTTTTTACATCATCATTCGAGAGAAAATTGAATTTTATGGTAGATTGCTTAAGCATTTACTATACCCAATTCCTATCTCTATCAAGTTTAATAAAAATCAAGAAATTCCTTCTAGTCAGTTTTTTTCTTTGGTTTTTCAAGTATGTCATAACAATTTAAAAAAAAGATATGGATTCCTATTTAATTTTCTAACTATTATTAACGAACATTTTTTCGTATTTAATATTATAATATTTAATATTATAAATCTAACAACAGGTGCTAAGAAATGTATCCATTCATTTCAGTTTACTATAAGTTTCGTCAAATCTGAAATGTTATGCCAAGATGCTTTAACTACATATTGACAAAATTCTCTAACATAAATGTTCAATATGACCACCTTCTTGTGACCATATTATATGGTATTTGGTTAAACATTGCATTATTCTACTTTCCACAGATTGCGTAGTTCTTTTTATTTCCTTGGGATCAAAACTGTCGCAAGCTCGCGTTATTCTCAGTCTCAATTCGTGTATGTTGCGAATTGGTGAAGAATAAATGTTTTATTTGCCCTCAAATATAAATATCTAAATGAGTGAGATCTAGAGATCTAGCAGGCCACTTGAATGGCCCTTGATTTTCCCACTAATGATCATCAAACATGGTCGTCCATTTTGTATTGACAGCTCTTGTATTGATCGTGGGTCCATCTGGTACCATGAACGTGCAGCTCTGGTCAGTGGCAAAATCTCAAAAAAACCTTTCTACGACGTTTTCAAGAATTTCTAAGTATTTGGGACCATTCAAATTTTCATCATACATACAATACCAAACTTCTTGATTTATTAGCAAACAAAACACATTTACTTTAAATTGTTCTTAATTTTCAACTTCAAGCACCATATGCGGAATTTCAGAAGCCCAATTTTTTATTGTAAACTCCCTGCTGACAAAACTTTGCCTAATCAGTCCAAATGATGTTTTCTAATAATCTATGGTGCTCTTGTATTTTGAGCAAAGGATCCTCGCAAAAGTTAATCCTACGAGAAAAGTCACCTGGGTGTAATTTTTGAAGTCTTAAGGTCCATACTCACAGCAGCGGATCCGCATGCGGATTTAGTATAATTTAGTTCAAACACAACTAACATTTTCGCGGTGTCTCAAAATCTAAAATTTAAGGGGCCGGAAAATTGACTTCGAGTCAAGAAGTTACGCCGATCCGCAAATTTTTGAGGACTGGGGGTATAACATTTGACAGTTGATATTCTGACCTGACAGATGTGTGTTGTATTCGAGGTTGTGTTGCTTTGTAAGTTTTGGGATTGTATTACAACTTGAAATGTTTCATCATAACCAGATATGTTATTATTTGTCAGTTGTCAGTGTTGTCACCTGTCACTTGTCATGTTTTCTTATTTGTCTAGCCAGACCAAAAGTAACTAAACAATTTTTTGATCATTTTTGTTTGAAAATTGTCTGTAAGGTACAAAATGGAACCACCAGTAGGTCATCCGGAGCAAGAATGGATTTCCAGCCAACTGCTGCATAAATTTAATTTTATAATTTCAACTGATTTGCAAGATACACATTTTTTCGTTATATTAACGAGAATGATCGATTATGGTCGCGCATCGAATTTCAAGTTTCTGATTTATCTGCAAGTTAAAAAACTTTTAATGCACGTTCTACGCAGATCACCCTGTATACTTTATACAAAAAATCTATACATTTTGTCTCAAAATCCGCGCTCTTAAACATTGTATTAATGCTTCCGGGTTAAGGAAGATATACTTTGCAAAAGTTCAAAGTCAGCTTTCATATATATGACACTTCTTTGGGGCAGTTCTCAACACTTGAGTAAGGTTTTTATAGTTCAAAACAGAGTTAACTATTAGATAACTGACGAGAAAACCGGTTCAACATTCATGTAGGGGCTTATTTAGAGAATTTCAGATTCTCACTGAGTCTCTTAGGGTATTCTAGAATTAGATAAGAATAAGATATAAGAATTTATAGTTGTCTGTTAAAGTCAACTTAGGATACACGCAAAAATCCTGTAAAAACCTATATGTGTGTATTTTCTTCTTACATATCCTGTAGCTGCTTATATTTTAACTTAAGCTATTATAGGTAAAGTTGCCTCCAAAAAACTTTTTCAAAATTATATGTACTCTATAAGAGCCTTTCTAGGTGGAGGTGGGAAGAATACTCAACTCAGTAAGTTGTAATCGTAATTTAAGCTATTATTATTACTAAGGACAATGACCAAGAAAATTCCAAATCAGACTTGTTTCTGAATTGTAACAACAGAATTTGGAGACGTCAAACTTTTCTCGAAAGGTTAGTAGTCATCTGAGAGAGGTATTCAAGAAATACAAGAAATAATAGAAAACGAGGAAAACCCTAAACCAACCTGTTGTTGCTATATACTTTTTTTTAAATCTATCAATGAAGTAAAGTAAGTATGTTCTACAGCAAAACACAGGGTTAAGAGAACAGTTGTACAAATAACGCGTGAAGACACTAAACGTACGTACTTTTCAAGTACAAGTCTTGGTAGACCCGAAAACCAAAATTTGACAACCTTTTTAAGAATGTTGCATGGCGCAGCTACATCTAACAGTAGTAAATATACATTACTGAAGGAAGACTTCTGTATGAAACACTTTATACAAACATGAAAACTGCTATTCTCAGTATAACAACTTTGGGTCGGTTACTTGACAGGCAAAGTTTTATAGAAGGAGTCTTGGAATTAAAATAACTTTGTGAATTTAGAGGAATCTACTAAAAAAAGTATGGATATGTGAAAATACCACCAGGATTACTGGAAAAATAGAGATAATACTAGAAATAATAAAATTGTTGGGCTCGTTAGATCGATAGAAGGTATACCAAACATTACAAGATTTTTGGCCCTATTGGCATCGACAAAAATACTTCCAAAATAAAACACGCGCTGACTACCATTACGTGGTTATGGCTTAGAGCCCGATTGACAAAATTCCTATAAAGGGACTATATGCCATGAGCATTTCTCAAGTTCTCAAATTACGTCAATACGAGTCCTATTGTGTTGTATATTTGTCACTTTTTTTTACATTTTCCTGAATGTTTTATGTTTTTTATTAAATAACTTTTACTTGCTTTTATGTTGAGTAATTTCATATACTCTTTCTCCAGAGTTCTCCACTTGTATATAAGCTGAAGAAGTTCAGTGGGTTCTGTTGTTTCGATCTTTTTCTTCTTGTATTTGACTGTGTGCCACGTTAATCTTGCTACAGACAAAAATTTCGTTAGTCTTTATTAATATTTATGAAGTAAATTTTACAGTTTCAAGTGTCAAGCCATTTGATTGTATTGTAAGAAATCATCTATCCGTGAGTTACTCAATTCAAAGGCAGTGCCATTTCTTGTCAATAGAAGCAAAAAAATCGGCACCGGTTTTCGACAATGGCCAAATGTAGAAGCTATGTACACGTAAAAATGTGGAAGAAGTTCAGTAGGTTCTAATTTTTTTTACTTGTTCCTTCTTCTATTTGCCTGTACAGCTTTACCTTGCTGCAGAAAAAAATTACGTTAATTGTATGACAGTTTAGAAGTAAGAATTGAGGCTTCCACGGCCGGAGTAATTATTGAAACAAAAAAAAAACGCCCCGATGAAGCCCCTTATGATAGGTGGCGAAACGTTGGCAACTACGATTACCTTTTCAACGCGGTTCAATCCCGGAAGACTTTGTTGTTTAGAAGTAGCTCAAAGTAGAGTATAAAAATAGTACAACGCGCTTTGTCATCGGTTTCTGCCACTTGTCGAAACGTGGCTGAAAAAACCTACTTTGCATGACAAGCTTTTGTTTTTTTTACACGATTCTGAGCTTAATAATGTGATATTTCCGACAGTGTTTTCGAATCTTTTCAATATCGCAAAGATATCGCGTAACTGATTATATTGAAAAATTGCAAATGTTGAAATGAGAAAGTGATGGATTTTTTATGATTACTATTACTACTACACGCGTTCAGTATACCGTAAATAAATCAAATTTTGGCATTTTCGCTATGCATTATTTCCTTTTTTACTGGAGCTATATTAAGCCCTACAATAAGGTACTAGATATTTATAGAGTTATACATCAAATTTTTCACCCCAAAACAGTACACGCTGAAATAAGGTCTATGAAATACTAACAACCATCGAAGGCGAAGTCAAAGAACGTCATGCATGAAAAGGTTCTACTTCAAACGATTCTGTTACCTATACAATCCGTATTATCAGCTACAAAGACGGGATAATTGCAAGAAAATTAATTAAAATCCAATCGAAAAAATACTGAAACTACCACCTTCAAATGACATTGACAAAAAAAATTGAGTATGTATTGATAATAGATTTTGTGCAACGCAGATTACAAGGAAAATCAAGGTAGTAGGTTAGTTTTTCTGGGGAACGAAAATTAATGGAAAATTGTAAATTTCCAATCAGAATCATCCTTTGTGTCGAGTTCAAAGCCGATAGGGCTAAAAAATTAATCCAGAATTGATGAGGTTAAAAAAGTGACATTCAAAAACAAAGACAAACGAGCGCAATTAATTTCGTAATTGAATTTTTTGAGTGAATCTGTACATATTTTTTTCGAGTGCATAAATTTGAATGGTAAGAAATGAAATTCCTCTTGTAAACTGAATATGTATGTATATGTGGCAGAACGTACGTATTTCACAAACCCAGCTACGCAGCTCAGGTTCATTGGATCAAAAATCAATAACAGCTGTGAAGCACAATAAATAATGCTGCAACTTCACATAGCGTTATTGTTATTTAATGGTTAATCGATATTTTAGGTGATTATTGTGTTTCGCACACTAACAATGGGGTTTATGGTGGTTATGCGTTTTTTCTCGTCGACTTGATTAGATTTTGAGGAGAATTTAATACTTGCAGAAAGAATTGCATTTTTGAGCGTACAAAATTGAAAAATGAGTTAGTAAGGATTTGATAAGTGAAAGTGTAAGTGCAGGGATAAGGGAACAAGTAGCCTTGGCCCTTGATGCGCACGCTGTCGGCGGGGACGCCAGGGCGAGGGAGGTGGCGTCGAGTCGTCGCGCAGACACCTTGCACTCTGCAGCCTGACGACGCCACCCCTTCCACCCCTAAATGCGTATCTCAACTCTAGGTCGATTCCTAGTAGTACTTTCCCTTTCTTTTACTATAGTTGCAAAGCAATAAAATGCGACAAAAATAGCTCCGGTAAATCCCTTATGTTATATATTGCATATCATTTAAAAATACACCACTACCCTACTGAATTTTTCTTTCCAACTATTTTTCACGAATTTCTTTTTAATGCTGTTGTTTGTTTTTTTTACTTTGGAAAAAGTGATTACAGAGTAATTGCATCCATGAGCGTAGGTATGTTTAGTTTTTGAGGGGATTGAAGTTTCTAGATTACGAGGGTAGTGTGTATGAATATTGAATGCGAGTGAAATGTAAATCGAAGGTGTAGTTCACTTTTACTAGTGCAGAGCAGTGTATGAGCCAATCAATAGCATCAAGGTAGGTATGCATGCGCCAGGCTGCCCGTAATGCGTGGTTTCCCTCCCAATCCATATGCACTGATGTGATAAGATATGTTGGCGCTATGACAACCCCTAGTCAGAGCTAGGGTTAATTTTTCGATAATTAAGCAACGACGAATGCAATATTTTGTGTTTGTATGCAATATATTAAACTATTCACCTAATAATCTATATTGCATATCAAACAAAAACGAAAGTAAACACTCCAACCCTTCCCCTTGAACTATCGACGTTACTTTCGCTTTCATTACTTGCAACAATGAAAGTGTAACTGTAATAAATTTGCAAATACGCACCTGTCACAGTAATAAATAGTTCTCCTACTTAACTAAGCTTCCATGAAGAGAATTCAGGTACTATTATTAAAGGACTGATAATGCTTCGCGAAATATTCGCGAAATTACACCAGCCTTGCATATCACAAATATCACATTTACTTATAAATTTATCTAATTAGGGGACATCGTATCAAACAAAAAAAGTCACCAATACACACATGCATTTCTAAGTTACCACAATCAATTGTATAATTTATGTTTTGCAGTTCACACCGACAGCACTTGCACCTTGTGGCGTACTAACAAATTATTTGGTCCAGCTTTGTAAAATTCTTACTGGATGTCTCGCGCGCTTGTGCGTAGTCGCAACCGTTAATAATCTAAATTTAAAACAAAAAATGATAGAGGTGTATGCGTATCCTTATCATTTTTTACCTCTAGATAATTTCCCAAAACAAACAGCGCAACTAGAATAGGTAGAAAATCTAAAGAAAAAATGCGTTCCAATTATTTATCTCTATAATTTAATCCCTCCATCGATAAACAAGAGGAATGAAAACAAAAAAAGACTTAGCATCAAAAAATGCAATAACGAAAGATAGTGATAGGAAATAGCTTAAAATAGCATTTAGATTTGGCTCCAACGATCTGATAATCATAACTGATATAGACATGCGCGAGAAAACAAAAAAATTAATGAATAGGTACTGATTAAACGTCGAGCCGAAACTGTACAGCCCTTTTCGAATTCGACAAATACGAGAAAAAAATGAGCTCAAAAAAAAAGCATAAAAAAGAAATAATTCGACTAATTACGTAATAAGCTTATTTAAAAAAAATACTCGATATACCTTCGACGGATAATACATTTTGGTTGTTATGGTGATCTTAGCTTCAATAAACGTTTCACTCTCGATTACTACTCGGCAGGTTATTAAAAATCAATTTCACTTTAGATGACGATATTTACTAGTGAAAGTTTTATTTTGTGTTACTAGCGGGAGTCGTGCAGCTAGATGCATTACCTACTTCTTCTCTTGCACACATCTACGACCTGATCTACTTTAGTTTCGTGCGTTGCTTTGCAATTTTTTAAATTACGTATTTTCCGCATCTGTATCGACAATATATACGTAGTGAAAAGATCCACTCTTTGGGATAACTCACAGGTTGAAGATGTTATCACCAAGCAACATTATCGACCGTTCTTGTATAGCAACGCACATTTCTTTCACGGAAAAAGATTTGCGAAAATGTAAATAATAATAATAAATTTCGATTTTGATATACGTTTGTTTAAGCTTTTCGCGTTTTCTTTTAAATTTATTTTTACTTATTCAAAGCTCTTATTACAGATTCTAATTTTTTGTAAAGAAAATTCAGAAAATGATAAAACAATTATACAGAATAGTTTAAATTTAGTTAAAAAATTTTACAGGTACATTCCCTTCTGAAAAACATTTTTCCCAAATTGAGTAGGATTGTATGGCTATAATAAATAAATACAATTTTGGTTAAATAGGTAATACTGTTTTTTAGGGGTTCAGATTCTACTCAAAAATTAAAAAACTCTGATTTCGAAAAAAATTTAATAATCTTAGTTACTACCTATAAAATATGGAAGGTGAAGGTGATCAGTACCTTAAGCTGCGTCCTCACTGTGTACGTGGCAAACGACCATGACAATCGACAAAATAAGTCGATCGACGTGTCGATTTGTTTTCCATCGCCTGTCGGTAAACATCAAAGAGCAGTCGATCGACATTAGTGTGTTGACGTGTTTTCGACGTTTGACATTCGACAAACTGTTTTAACCATCTTGTTGACATCGTAGTATTCGTGTTTTGTGGTATTCGTTAGAAGAAATGGAATGGGAGCAAGATAAAGTCATAGCCTTTATTGAGGCATATAAACTGAAAAAGAATCTATGGGATTCCAAAATGAAAAACTATAAGAACAGAAACTTGAGGCACGATGCCCTGATGGAAATTGCTAATCAATTTAACATGGAGAAGCAAGCTGTAGAACAAAAAATTAAAAATCTTCAGAGTCAATTTTCAAGAGAATTGAAAAAATAAAGGATAGCAAGAAATCTGGCACTGGTACCGAGGATGTGTATACAAGTAAATGGTTTGCTTTTGAAAGTTTGAAATTCTTACTGGACAAAAATAAGCCCAGGGAGATGTTGGATTCAGAGCTACAGGTATGTAGATTTTGAGAACTAAAAACTTTATTTTTATTTTTAAATTTATGTTGTCAAACAATACATTTTAACATATTTCGTATTGCCACGGAACTTCTCCTTCGGGTGTCATAAAATAGTCTTTTAAGGTGTTTCTCACTTGCTGGGCATGCAGTGCACTTCGTCTGGGTATTCTGGGTAAATCTGCTAAGCCAGGGTGATTATCATTTCTCCAAGCTCCTGGAATAACGTCTCTTGAATCAGAGCAATCAGAATCGAATGTTCCAGGAGGGTTGTAAATGCTTTTAGATGCACTTTTTCTAAGAAAATTGTGCAAGTAACATCCTGCTAACGTCACCTTGCAAGCGGTTTGGGGTTCCAATAGCAATGGTTTACGAAATATTCTAAATACGTTAGATATTAAGCCAAACACATTTTCTGATATTCTTCGAGCCCTGCTGAGGCGATAATTAAATACTCTTTCGCTAGAACCTTTAGTGTGATTTCCTGCATATGGTTTCATTATATTTTTTGACAAAGGAAATGCATCGTCTCCAACAAAAACATATGGGCTTTTTAGTTCACTATTTGGGAGTTGATTTTCTTCAGGTAAATGCATTGTATTGTCCTCTAGAAGCTTATTAAATGTGGTACTACTAAACACGCCACCATCTGAAATGCGCCCTTGGCATCCCACATTAACGTAAATGAAGTTGTAATTTGCGTCAACTACGGCAAACAATACAATACTAAAAAATCCCTATGTGTTTTCCGTCTATAGCTCCGACGCAGTTCGGAAAATTCCAACGATTGTGATAGTCTTCGGCAACGGCTTTCCATTCTGCTTCGTTATTAGGCATCTGAAATAAAAAAAAAAGGAATTTTAATATTTTTAATTTTATTTTTCAATCTTTAAACTGAAAACAGTTACAACAGTAGTAAAATAAAAAATATTTATATTACAGATTTCATCGGTAATGGATGCCGTGGACGATGCCAACGATGTGGATACCACTGATGACCTTGAGAACACGCAACATTGCATTTTAAATGATGAAAACAACAGCTCACAAGACTCTACGATGAGTAACTCACAGGCCAATAATGTTGAAAAAGCAAAGGACAATGTTACTCCAAAAAAACAGTTCAAGTCTCCAACTCTTGCTCATGTACCATCAAGGAAAAGAAGATTCGATGACTCAATGGTCAATGAAGCATACGAAGCAATGAAGCAAACATTAGCTGCAAAAACCAAAGGATGTGTTCACCATATGTGGCGAAGAAGTGGCTGTGACATTAAGAAACTTGCCTACTACTTATGCTCAAGCTATAGTGCAACACAAAATAAGTACACTTTTGTTTGAAGCAAAATTGGGAAATTATAATTATCCCGTAGCACAACAACCACAGCAGCAGGCTCCTCAGGCTCAGCATCAGCACTATTATCCTCGGTCTCAGCAACAGCACTATTATCCTCTGTCTCAGCAATATTTTTTGCCTCCAGCTAATTCCGGTGGCTTACTAACGATTTTACCGCCGCAACAGTCGCCGGAATCATATTCCTCATGCTCTTCTGGTAATCCCCCAACTCCTGCACTGTCAACTTCTACAATGACTACTGATGAAGATGAAGCTGTGGATAATTTCCTCACCCAGCTGCAAACTCCACGACATCATACGTCACAATAAACATAGATATGCGCGGTACTATTTTCATTTAGGATTTACTGTTATTTGTTCTTATTTGCTCTTTGTAGTCGTTAAAATTTGATTAAAAAGTAGCTATACTAGGTATTTCTTTTTATATGTATCTCGTAAATAATAATAAATATTAAGTACTTACCTTTATATATTCTTGTAATACATGAATAAGGGCTTCGCACACCTCCAGAACAATTTTGGAAATCACCTGTTTTGAAATTTTGAAAAGATACATTAGTGAATGATACGAACCTCCAGTTGATAAAAATCGCAACGTTACAGCAAGACGCTCCGTTATGGGAATGGCAGGTCTACAATTGGTATCTTCTTTACAAATTTTTGGCCCGATTTTTGTAATAAATATTCAAATTCACTTTCCGACATTCGAAAAAAATTTCTAAATCCACCATTACACCTGTATTCAAGGCTCAATATGTTGACATCATCTTTCCTTAAATCCTCTATCAAATCGCTAGCATTGTATCTAACTCTACTTCGCAGGCTTGGTCGAACCCAAAATCTTCTTTTACGGGAAAGTTTTCTTTTTGGCGATAATAATATATGCGGCACAAGCAACTAATGCGTCATCTTCGTCTGACATGTTGATTTCGACTGATCGACAAACATTTCTGTCGATCTGGTGTGGACAGATGCAGTTTTGTCGACTTGCTAATCAACGACGTCGATCGACAGAGTCAATCGACAGTGTCGACTCAGTGAGGACGCAGCTTTACAGTACCCATGGTCAACAAGAAAAACATGTTGTTCCTGAGAATCACCACTTTGGTTTCCGGACCTGGTCATCAAGACCCTCCCGGATAATTAGAAAAAAAATGTACAACATAATTTCACGAAACACAATCACATTACACGCTTATTACATGTGAATACTAGGGTGAGTAAAGGTTGGCATATTTAGGTTTTAGTGGTTTTCCTAAACTTTGAAGTAAATGCTTTGCCAAGACGAACCAATCCACAATTGCACGGTTTCGTCACCACACTGTACAGGTTTATACTGATCTTCTGGGGCACCATACATAACACTTATATCATAATACAATATTTAAAATGTACCATACGATTAAAATAAACCTATCGTGTAAGTTATAAAAAAGAGTTACTTGTTCCGTTAAAGTAAACCCATAATAATTTTCAATAAACAAATTATTTTCATGGTTTTCGAGCTCATTCTAGTAATTTCATTTTTTAAGTGGGCGCCATCTTGGATTTTATAATTCAAATATTTAATTTTTTAATTACAGTGAATTAGCCATGAAAACAAAAGCGTTATGTGGTCATGTGAAACAATAAAATATTCAATATTTTTCATAAAACCTTAATATCTAAAAAAAAAGTATCAAAAGCCAAGAAATAAAATGTAATGATACAATTAAAAACAAACGTTTCGCGTAAATCTTCACATTTTCCCGGTACCAATAAAATAACGTTTTAAAAAAATAGTTCAAACAAAAGCTATTTAATCAAATTTTCTTTTATAACTTTTTTGTATATTTAATATTTTAGAAGATGCTATTAAAACAATTAATGTTATGTGATTGTCATATCTCAGTTATTGCTTATTGAATCAAAAATAGTTTAAACAAAATTTGTGTATAATTAAATACAAACAAATGTTATAAGAAAAAATGTGTATAACGAATATGTTTGGAAATTTTACAAAAATAAGAAAACTATGTTTTTTGACTGGACCTAAGTACGAGTAAGGTCTCCAACAATGGCATTTCCGAACGCGATATGCTAGTCGAAATCTGACGACGGCGCTGCATTCTTTGGTTCAACCGCTACAGTCTAGATTCTAGAACGTTTTGCATGACCTCGGGACGCTCAGTCGCTGCGTAGCAGCCGTTAAGGTATGGTTTCGCTGGAGCGTCTGGCGGCAGCGACTGGTCGCCGCGTCTTTGTCAAATTGAGACGCGACGCGGCGTCAAGTGGTTTCGTTGGCTATGAGCAACTAGACCAAGCTAGCACATCTCAGGCGTTGGTTTAAAGTGAAAAAACTAAAATGGATAATAAAAATTTGTTAAAAATAATTCTGTTACAAGAAGAAGAGGATGAAGACCAGATGTTGTTTAATCATGTTTTCAAGAAAAGATGTGGAATACAAAATATATTTTAAAGAGAACCGAAGAAGAATATTTTAAATTATTGATAGACCATTTAAAAGAAGATGAAAACAAATTTAGAGAGTATCCAAAACGACCTAACAAAGCCCGGAACAAATGCGGTACCATTCCCGATTACAACAGAGGAAAAATTGGCAATAACATTAGGGTAAGTAAAAATCAAATCATTAAGCTTTTTTATTACAAAAAAAAATTTTAAACTTTAAAACCTACATATAATCGAAAAAATATTTTTTAAAGTTGCTGAAAAGTAATATTACTAGAATCAATATTTGGATCTTCTATAACAGCGATAGAGGTAGTAAGTTGAGAATTAGGTTGTTGATGTGGAACGTAAGAATTAAAGTAATCACCTAATGATTGATGTGTACTAGCCTCTAAGTTATTCACAAGCGTTAAAATACCTAATTTCGCCTCATTTATTAATAGAAGTGGTAGTTTTTCAACTGTTAAACTAATACTTTTCATAATTAGATCTATTTCATCAATGTCTATTTCTTCTTTCCGATTCTGTAAAGCTTCTAATAGTTCAGTTCTTTTCTGAGCCCTCTCTTTGAAACGTTTTAAAAAAGCATCCTTGGAGTTATTGCTGCGAAACATTTTCACATTGAAACTGGCAGCAGAAGAACAACGAGTGACAGAGGGTGTGGAATCGCTGTCTCGATTAGTTCCAAAATTTTATGCCGTCGCAGATTGTGTTGAAGGATTAGAAAATTCAACAGGATCAGTTTCATTGGAGTCTAAAATTGATTCATCGGCTTCAACAAGTTCACTTTCCTCGGTCATTTGACTTTCATGACATTCTAATGTTTGTTTTGAGTTTCGCTCATGTTTCACGTTCTCAAGAAAGGAAATACGTTGGTTCAGGTTCCACTTAACTGGTTTTTCTGAAGTAGATGAACCGGTTCCCAATTGAAGTTTCCTTTTGTGACGGAAATAAGTATCTTTATACTCTTCCATCGCCTTTTGAAATCGTCGAGTGGAAAACAAAAATATTACTATTTGATGTAATTTTAAACTAAGAAAATTTATACTTATTGCTAGTTATAATTATTTAAGCCTATAAATATTATAAGTAAAAGCCCTTTTTCAGATTTATGGCCACGGGGGAGAGTTTCAGATCTTTAGCATTTGCCTTTAGGACAGCACAGCTATATTAGTACTTTAGTAAAAGAAACGTTGTCGGCTATTTGTACACATTAAGTACCAATCTTTATACCTGTACCATCTAAAGATGAACTAAAACGTAATGCCAAAAAGTTTTGGAAACGATGGAATTTTCCAAACTGCATTGGGGCCCTGGATGGCAAGCATATAAGAATTTTTTCACCTAGCAAGTCAGGATCTTTATACTTTAATTACAAAGATTAAATTAAATTGTTCGTTTTGGATGTTGGATCTTACGGAAAAGAAGGTGATAGTTCTATTTTTAATAAATCGGCTTTAGGAAGAAAAATTTTAAACTCTAAAGATTTCTTCCCATTGCATCAATATTTATCAAATTATAGAAAAATGCCATACGTAATTGTAGGAGACGAAACTTATCGTTTACACAAACACATAGGTAATGAAACCGTTTAACAAAGTTTCTACAAATTCGGACAAAAAGAAAGCTGTCTTTAACTATAGATTAAGTCGGACGAGAGTATTTAGAGTGTTTTATACACATATAGCTATTAAACCATAAGTCTGCGACAATTTAATAATGGCCGCTTGCTACTTACACAATGTACTACGAGAAGCATATTTGGAAAAAGACAGACGTCCACACTATGAATATGATTCGAACGAAAAAACTTCCAATATCAATACTTTTCAGAACTTTTCTAGAACAGGAGGATTATAAATATTAATGGTTTTCAAATTAGAGACAAATTTATGAATTTTTTTAACCAGGAGGAAGCCGTCGATTAGCAAGAAAGGGAAATTTCAAAAGTAAAATAATCATAAGTTTGTTATACTTTCACACACTTTATATTATATCCAAATAGTTTTTAACTAATGTGCATAGAAACCCTACATGTATGTCTATATATAAAAAATATCATGAAAAAATAAATTCGAGGCATTTACTTGTACTCACCTTCTTTCTTTACCGAAAAAGCGATTTTTTCCAGGCATTTTCTTTTACTAGAAAGTAGTTACTAGAAACTACAACTTTCGTAGTCATATATTGCAGAATATTTCTGTATCTCCTCGATTAATAATTCATTCTGACTTGTCAAAAATTTTGCCATTTTATTTGCTCAAGTCTAAACTGGTATAATGAGAAGTCGAGACGCAGATGCTCCAACTAGTTCGAAAGCGTCCGTGCCTAAAACGCTCCAACAAAACCATTAGTACATAATCGTATTAAAGCAGTTGTTTATACTCGAACGCAGTCGCCAGTCGCCGCCGTTAGGCCGGTCCTACATTGGAAGCGGAGTTGTCTGGCCAGATGGCCAGACCAGACCAGACTAGACCAGTCTAGACTCGGTACTCCTACACTGCAGCTAGTTTTCAACGGAGCAGACGAACCAGTCAAAGCCACTTCTGAACGAGGAAAGGTGTTTGTGTATATTGTGGAAAGTGCCAGTTTTTAGCTTCTAATTAATATACGCCTATAGTTTTTATTTTTATTTTGTAATTAATATGTATGACAAGTTAAAAAATGGACGACGAACTTTTTGATTTTATGCTATTGGACAGGAACTTATTGTTAAGTGGACGTAAAAAGAAAATGGGTCCATGAGTTTAATATAGACCACCGTCAAAGTGAATATTATACGACTTGCATTCCCATGCGCAAACACCCGGACAAGTTCAAAAGTACCATCGGATGACCGTCGAGACATTTGTCTTCATCTTGTCTGAAATAGATGAAGATCTACGGAAGTGGAGCAACTTCAGGACCTGTATAGAGCCAGCAGAAAAACTGACAATCTTACTAAGGTAAGTACTTTCAATGTATAACTTAGAGAATATTTAGGGTTTTTCTAACATACTAAAAAAAAACCTCGCTAGGCCTAACTGATTTTTCATATACAAATAAAGAAAATTTTATATTTTTAAAATTTACATTGTTTAGAATTTATTTCCAAAGTAGCAGTTATCATAAAACTCAAATGTTTAAAACTTTAAGTAACAGAAATTTTGAAATGAAATAAGTTGTAATGTTTTATTAATGAATTATTTTACAATGTTCACTACAAAAGTAAAAGTAGTCTATTATAACGTAAAATTTCAATTCAGTATAAATCCGTGAAAATTTGTTCTGCTTGGCCGGAGTGTTGGTTGGGATACGGTGAAGGAATGGAGCTTGAATTCTCAGAAGATGAAGCATATGGATGAGAGTAGTGTCCTGATCCCGAGGGGCACAGTGGAGGCAGGGAAGCAGCAGTTGATGGCCATGACGTATTCCGTTCATGTGCTTCAAGTTCTGTAATCACACAGTTCAGTATTTTGGATCTTAGCTTCATCCTGCGAATATCTGGAAGTTTTTTGTATTGACGGCAACAAACTTTTAAAAAACGACAGATCCTCATCTTCCGCTGGGTTTGTTTGAGGAATGCAAACCGTGCCTCCATTAATTGAACCTTGCGTCTTTCCAAATGTAAAGCCTCGTTTTGGAGTGATGGGGGTTGCTTCCTTTTTGGTGGTTTTTTTGTTGATGCTTAGGTCCTACTGGAGTGCTGATTGGAGTGTTTGTTCGTTGGCTGACATTTTCTTCCTCTAAGTCATCAATATCTGCAATATCTTCTTCGTGTTGTGCGAAGTCGTTCTCGTTTGAAGCTTCGTCCTCATGTTCCTCCAATACTTGTGACATGGATGGCTCCGATACGGGAGATTCCCTGTAGTACTTCTAGGTTTCATCATTGGAATCAAGAAACTCAATGCATCGAAATACATCCATTTCGGTTTTGCTGATGCTCCCGATGCACCTTTGTTTCCTTCGTCTTTTTCCGGAACATGTCTCGGAGCAACTCCCATTGCTTACGGGCTTCGTCTCCTAAAAATTAAAACAAACTGATAGTTTATATAAATACCTATTCGAATACTGTAGCTGAATACTCGTGCTTCGTTTTTACATGTTTAATAATCTAAATAAGTAATTAATTTTTTTACAGATATCTATCAACCGGCCTCTCCTTTGAAGCCTTGAGTGAAACCTTTCGCATGAACAACTACACTGTGGGAAAAATCGTGGAGGAAACAGCTAATGCAATTTGGAAACAGCTCGCTCCAGAACATTTACCAGTACCAAACCAACAAGGATTTGTTAAAATTGCCGCAGATTTCAAGGACAGATGGAACTTTCCTAACTGTGTCGGCTGTATAGATGGCAAACATGTCAGAATAAAAGCTCCTCGAAAAAGTGGTACGATGTTTTTCAACTACAAACAGTTTTCTCAATTAACCTTCAAGCCGTAGCAGACGCTCGATGTAAGTTCGTATTTATTGACGTCGGGGCTTACGGAAAGCAAAGTGATGGGGGTGTGTTTGAAGCCTCCAATCTCAACCTTTTTGGAAAACTTTTCTGAAACGCTGCCTGCCCCCTCACCAATTGATACAAGTGGCACATTGATTCCATTTGTTGTTGTTGGCGACAATGCATATCCTCTAAAGACGTATTTGATGAAACCATTCAGTCAACGAAACTTGACCAAATCACAGCGAATTTTTAACTATCGATTGTCAAGGTGCAGAAGGTGCATTGAATGTGCATTTGGAATTTTAACTGCGAAATGGAGATTGCTCTACAAACCTATCGAAACAGATGTAAACAAAGCTGAGAAATCATTAAATGCATGTGTCTTCTGCATAACATCATAATTGACAAAGAGAACATAACACTCAATCAAGGAGTTCTTGAACAAGCCCTAGAGGAATATGAACAACGACATCAGAGGCCAGATGTAGGCTGCGGACGACGATTCAACAGATCCTCCACCGCTGCAAACGAGGTGAAAAGTTTCTTCAAGACTACTTCAATGGCTCTGGAAGTGTCCCATGGCAGGATGAAATTGTGTAAACAGTAAACACCAGTGGTAGTTTTACTGTCATAATTTTCAAATCAG
This sequence comes from Abscondita cerata, assembly GCA_030710515.1. Taxonomy (NCBI): domain Eukaryota; kingdom Metazoa; phylum Arthropoda; class Insecta; order Coleoptera; family Lampyridae; genus Abscondita; species Abscondita cerata. The sequence continues at coordinate 428,069 of JALBCR010000217.1, forward strand.
CCAATCACATTTTACAAAATTGCACTGCCCCAGTGCAACAAGACGAGATTCGCTATTACATATAACTTGACCATCATGCTATATTTTACAACATGTCAAAGAATTTCCCTTTCAATGTTATTGAAGTCAATTTATAATTAATACATTTGTACTTACCATTTATTTTCATCAATTTTCCAATTTCCTCCCACAGCTTTCCCCGCAAATGTCAGTTGTGGTACTGCTTTTCTCTCTGATCCCACAGCGCTACTCGCTCACGCACTAACTCAATCAATAAACCTTTGTCTACCATTTTAAACAAATTAATAAAACAAAAACAAAGCCAAACGTACGATGTTTCACTCACAAAGCTTCCGTTCAACTGGTCTGGTCTGGAGGAAAACAAACCTGTTTGGTTCTTGTCAGACCAGTCCCGACTCAGTCCGACCTTCCGGAACGATAACTGGCGCCAGTGTAGGAGGGACACGGCGTGGCGTGCGTTTGTTTTCTCCAGTCCAGACCAGACCCGCCCAGACCGTCTGGTCTGGAGAAATTCCGCTTTCAATGTAGGACCGGCCTTAGACGCTCCAGGAAAACCATACCTTTAAGGATGGATTTACCCCCGCGCTCGCCCGCCAGGAGAAGGTGAAGAATTTCTTGACTCAGTTGTGATTGGAGACGAAACCTGGTCACACCATTTCACCCCAGAAACGAAGGAACAGTCGAAACAGTGGTGGCACTCGAGCTCGCCGAAGCCCAAAAAGTTTAAGACACAGAAGTCAGCGGTGAAGGTTATGGAGACCGTTTTCTGGGTTCTTTTAGTGAAATTTATGCCGAAAGGAACAACAATCAACTCAGAAAGCTACAACGAGACTCTCAAGAAACTTCAGCGAGCCATCTAGAACAAAAGAAGGGGTATGCTGACAAAAGGCGTGTGTTTACATAACGACAATGCGCGGCCACATGTGCGACATCAAACGACCACCCTAATTAAGAAATTTGGCTGGGATGTCCTCGATCACCCTCCTTATAGTCCGGATTTTGTACGCAGCAACTACCATTTGTTTCCCTCTCTCAAAAAACATCTTTGGGGACAGAAATTTCAGTTCGACAAGGAAGTGCAAGAAGCAGTCGTCAGTTGGCTTTTCCACGTGGCGGCGATTAAGCTGATTACCAGGATGCAGAAGGTGACTGAACGTCAGGGTGACTATGTAGAAAAGTAGGTAATTGTTTAACCTTTCCAACGATGTATAAAAAGTTGTGAATAAATTTCATTTTCTGTGAAAAAAAAATAAGAGACCTTATTTTTCTATACCCCCTCGTAATTAATTTTTTAAGAACGTAGTAAGTATTTTTTTGGGGTAGAAGTAATAAAAATTTGAAATCATGTATTGATACTAGCAAAAGATCATTTTAAAGATTACAACCACTGACTACAGGTCTGATGATAAAAGTAAGATCGAGTCTCGTACATGTTAACAAGATGGGGATAGCTTTATTATAGAAAATTAAAAAAATATTTTACAATGATTTTATTTTACCTTCAAAACTACATCTAATAAATTTAGTTGTACAGGGTGTATCAATTTTCCAGGACCGTGCTCTACTATATTTTTTAAACTAACATCCTACACATCACATTCTTTTAGAAATTCTTATTAATATTATAAAAAGCTGAAAAAAGTTGCCTTGCTTTTAAAATTTCACTGGGGCGTTGCAAAAATTTTGAGAGACAAATTTGAAATCTGTTACTAGATATAGCAACTTCAGCAAAAATGTAAAGCAGATTGAGTTCCATTTGTGAAGTCTTCATTATGTCGTTTTTTATACTGTGTATGTTACACACATTCAAATTATTTAATCGATATTAACTGACTTAATTTTTAATTCTCTCTACTTTTATTGTGGTTACTACATATGTATAATATGCACTTTTATAATACTCATATTATTTAAAAATGTACGTACGTAAAGAAGGTAATTTCCGACTAAAACAATTATAAGTAACTGTGGATGGTTTGCGTTTATTTATTTTTTAATAAATTGAACAAGAGCAAAACAATTATCAATTAAAGTAAGTAAGTACGCATTCTTTTTAGAAAAGCCTCATTTACTTAACATGAAAAATTAAATCATAGTAGGGAAGTGATAACCTCCGTTTTCTTGGACACAAATAAGCATTTTTTTTAGAAAGCTAATTTGGATATCTCAACATGTTTAAATTAGCATTTTCGAAGGCACGTCATTGTTAGTTTTTATAACACCCTGTGTAGTTGGTGGTTCCTCACACACATTACCTTTTACGTAACCCTATAAAAAAGAAATCCAATTTTATCAAATCGGGGAATCGTAGGGGCCATCACAATGGTTCACTTCTTTCAATCAATTTATCAGGAAACACATATCCCAGTGATGCCTTACAGTTACAGTGACTGAAATGGCAGGGTACTAGGTCATGTTGAAACTAATTATTTGTCTTACATTCCGTAGTACATTTTCTAAAAAAATTGGTAGTTGATTTTCTAAGAATTCAATATTTTCAGCACCACTTACACTCTGATCAAAAAAATAACGCTCACTGAGATACTTATATACATACCACCCCACACATTTCAAGACAGTCGGTGTTGATAGTCAAGAGGTCGAATATAATGTAGATTTGAATTATCATAATCATGAAAATTATGGCGATAAACGTAGTCATTCTTGTAAAAACCTTGCCGTAAATAATATCGTTAAAAAAATTAATATCTTCTTCATATACTTGATTCCAAAAATCATTTTGATTCAACTTTTCTTAGAATTCTGAAAACTGATCCTTTTTGCGTTTTTTTTCATAATGAATATTTCCAGGTCTTTCTAATCTATCTTTCTAAATGCTTCAGGTTTTGGACATCTTCTTTCAGGGAATTTCTTAGCGTATATTCGACAAGCCATTTCTATTCCTCTCGCCTAAAACGTATACCATATCAATCAGCTCTTGTTGACAATAATTCATAATTTAATGTAACGATATAAAATATTTGATCTGACAGGTTTGATGTTTTGTTTCATAGCCTTCTCGATATTGTTCTGGGTGTGAAATTTAAAAAAGTTAAAAATATTTCAAAACTACTTGTATAACATACACCTTGCTTAGAATACGAACAAAACTTTCTACTTTCTTTTGTCTTGGAACGACTGCCAAAGTAATTTATTGATTCTTCAATCTAGTCGAAGTATTGTGTTGTAAAATAGTATTTGAAGAGATATTATGTCGTCGTAGTTTTGTTAGGCTGTTTGTCTTACTTTGTAGAGTTCGCAATAGACGGCTGTGGATGTAGACGAGGCGTTTTACAGTGGCAGTAAAGTTTTACGGTCTCTTGATGGAGGAGAAAGTGTGGAAGTTTTGCAAGCTTTGCAGTATTTTTAGTTTCTTTCGGTTGAAAGAAACAATTGCCTTGATGCTTTGTAGTAGTCTCGGTTTTCTTATATTCGAAAAGTAAATAGTTGTCCTCTTTAGATTCGAAGGATTAACTGCTTGATGAGGTAACTGCTTTGATACTATACAGGGTGTTTCTGAAAGGTGTGTACATGGCTTTACCAGAGGTTCTCTAGCTCAAAATAGACCGTTTGATACCAATTTACCTATAACCAAAAGTGCACCATAAAGGCGCCAGAGGGCGTTAAACTTTCCAAAAAAATATTGTATATTGGGAATAACTCGAGAACGGTTTGACGGATTTTGTTCCGCTTTCGTATGCTGGTTGTCTGCTTTCGAAGACGTTTTTCTGTGTAATGTGGACAAATTTCTGATGGCAAGAAAAGTCGGTTTCATACGGGCACTGTCAAATAAATGATAATATTTTAATAACCGTCAACAATAAGAAACCAAAATAATTCTGACAAATAAAATGAATAATTTGAAAACTTTTTTCTCTCTTGTTAAATTGCGCTATGTTATTAGTTCGACCAGAAAAAAACTAAAATCATATCTATGCAAGGCGCATCCATACGCTTAGAAATTCAAGTAGAATGCTAGTAGGCTATGCGATCATGTCAATCCAAACCTTTCTGTTTTCTCTCCCGACAATTGCCACTGCAAAAGCCCAACACTAACTGCATACCAGTCTGTTCGGCAAATGTGTAGCTCATTTTTTTAATAGTTAATCGCAAAATAGAGACGTGAGTAATCTTGGAAGATCCGGAAATGAATGTCACAAATTAGCCTAATAGCAGACTACTTGAATTTCTAAGCATATGGATGCGCCTTGCAGGAATATGATTTTAATTTTTTTCTGATTGAACTAATAACATTACCGCAATTTAACAAGAAAGAAAAAAGTTTTCAAATTGTCCGTTTTATTTGTCAAAATTATTTTGGTTTTGTATTGTTAACGGTTGTTAAAATATTATCATTTATTTGACAGTGCCCGTAAGAAAGCGACTTTTCCTGGCATTAAAAAGTTGTCCACATTACACAGAAAAACGTCTTCGGAAGCAGACAACCAGCATACGAAAGCGGAACAAAATCCGTCAAACCGTTTTGGAGTTATTCCCAATATACAATATTTTTTTGGAAAGTTTGACGCCCTCTGGCGACCTTATGGAGCACTTTTGGTTATAGGTAAATTGGTGTCAAACGGTCTATTTTAAGCCAGAGAATCTCTCGTAGAGCCATGCACACACCTTTCAGAAACACCCTGTATATCAGCGTAGGTTTTTGTTAGTTTTGAAGAATCGGTTGTTTAGCCTCTAAATCAGAGGTGTCCAACTTGCAAGGTCTCAAGGGCCAAAACTAAAACCTGTATTGTGGTCGCGGGCCATATCATAGTCTTAATAAAGAAACACAAAATAATGTGATGTACAAAAAAAAATAAAACAAAAAGTAGTATTATTAATTTTATTGCTCAACAACTACATATTTTAGATTTACAGAGTTAGATATGGAGTTTTTTTGTTTTCTTTATTTTAAGAATTAAGACAAACATTGCATTATTAAAATAAAAGATGTAGCGTAGCACATACTAATGTGAAGACTGTGGCCGATAGGCTTCATCCACTAATGAAGAAATGTCTACTGCCAGTTCAGTTGTAGACAGTCTCATCAGATGACGTAAGGAAGAATCGGTAAGGTTGCTTCTGTTGTGGTTTTGATGAATTTCATGGAGGAAAAGGCACTTTCACATGTATATGTGCTTCCAAACATTGACGTCATTTTCAGTCCAAAATCTCGCAGGTTTGGGAATTTCTCCTTAGACAGCAGTTTGAAAAATTCAGGTCCTTTTTCTTGTCTGGTGATCAGGAACATATCAGCTTGAAGGTCACATAACTCAAGCTGTAATTCAGGTGGTTGATCTTCAATGGTAACTACAAGAGGATTATTATAAAGCAGTACACTGCTTTTGAGACTTTCAATGTCTTGAAATCGTGCATTGAATTCATCAATAACATGTTGGATTTGTTCGCTGCAGCATGAAAAGTTGATATTTATCTTATTATTGAATTCTTCAGCTAATTGTAGGCAGCTAGGAAGTGTGCCAGGTTGTTCTTTTCCAAAGCATGTTTGAACACATTCAACTTATTCCGGAATCCGTTTATTAATCCGATCAAATCTGAAATCGTCTGGTTTCTTCCTTGAAGACTCAAATTTAAACTGTTGAGATGATTGGTCAGATCTGTTAAAAGGCTAACTGCCTTAAGAATTCTGGATCCTGAATCTTCTCTTCCAGTTCAGTTGTGTCAGATGAAACGTATTCACTGAGGAATGCAGGAATCTGCTTTCTTATGGCAAAGAATCGTTCCATGCACTTTCCTGCACTCAGCCACCTTACGTGGTTGTACATTAGCAAGTCTCCATACTCAGCCTCTGTTTCCATTAAAAACTGCCTAAGTTGCCTGTGTAAAAGGGAGCGATTTCCACCTCTGATCATATTTATAATTTTAATGACAGTTTTAAAAACTTGATCCTGCTTGACTGATTTTCCACATAAAGCTCCCTGATGTATAATACAATGAATTGTCGGACAAGTAACACCATTCTCTCGGAGCAGGCCCACTAATCCACTTCTTGTACCTGTCATTGACGGGGCTCCATCTGTTGCTATGGCTGAACATTTGTTAAAGCGTCCAATTCTGTCAACTGTTTTCTGCAGAGCCTTATAAATATTTTTTCCTTTTGTTATCCCATGGAGAGGACAAATATCAAATAGCTCCTGTTTACTGGTAAAATCCTCAAAAGTAGTGCGCACAAAAATCAACAGCTGACTAACATCTGATTGATCAGTACTTTCATCCAGACAAAGTGAGAAATATGAACTTTTCTTAACTAGGCTAAGCATAGAATTTTCTACTTGCTCACCCATAGCAACAACCATTCATTGTATTGTTTGATGTGAAAGTGGCACTGATTCAAAATTCTCCGCCATTTTGGAATTTTCAAAAGCTTTGGCCATTTCAACGGCACATTTTTAATTAAATTGCCATCAGTGAAAGGTTTTTTGCTTTTGCCAGCTCAAGCGACACGGCATAAGATGCATGCAATGAATGCTTTTGAGAGTGTAATATTTTACCAAACATACCAGTTTGTTGTTTAAGCCTTTTCTTTAAATCTGCAACTAGCGCACCCCGACTTTCATCTGTGTACGTAGCATATTTCTTTTCGTGCAGTGTTGTGTAATGTCTTCTCACATTATATTCTTTGGGCACAGAGACAACATTCATGCACACTAAACACTGTAACTTTCCATTATTGTTAGAAATCAAGTAGTCACTCTCCCAGCTTTCTTTGTAACTTCTGTTCTCACTGTCAATTTTACGTTTTACCGATTTTTCACTCATTATGCATAGAAGTTTAAGAAATCAACAAAAGAATGAATTAATTAACAAAGCGACCTAACAGACGACGCGTTGGTAGCACAATGGCGCGATGACGACGCAACCGACATTTGGCGGCGGGGCAGTGTACTACTGCAAGGTGAGGGAGGTGTGGCCTGCGTGAACTGTAATGCGCAGTGGTCGGTTAGTGCCGTCAGTGGCAGTTTGGTTCTCGTAGTGGTGGAAGATTGTTTACACGTCTGCGGAACGCGGAACTGCACTTTGCGATATAAACACAATTATATTGCATAAAATATAAATTTTGTCACAATTTTTCATAGATACAATATTTTTGAAAATATGATTTTGTAAAACTTTACGCGGGCCACAACTGCGGCCCGCGGGCCGCCTGTTGGACATACCTGCTCTAAATTGCGTACAAAGTCGGGATAATAATATTTATTGTAATTGAATTTGTTTAGCCGGTTTAGCGTATAAACTGAAACCCAAATAAATAATAAAATTTCTTTGTTGGTTGCAAAAGAAATTAAAATAAATGGTGCATTGCTTTTAAAATAACTCGAGATCTTTTTTCAAGGGCATTAAATTTCTTACAACAGTAAGAACCTGATTGTAAAAATGGATCGTGGATCGTTCGGGTACCTAAAACTTAAAAACTACTGGACCTGCTTCCTTCTGCGGGTTTGTTCGGATCTGTGATTACTCAATGTTAATTCAATCAAAAAATCTATTTTGGACAAAACGAAGTTTGTCGGGTCAGCTAGTCATATAGCAAAAGAACGGAACCATTAATAAAATTAGTTTTTGAATTAAATATTAATATCAAATTTCTGCTTGTAAGAATATTATATACCTATATAAAATTACAAGAAGAAGAGGACAAATGTCAACATCGTGAGAATAATGTAATCGACAATAATTATCTGATTCAAAATTAATAACTTTAAAAGTATTAAGAAAACGTCTTCGAAGAAATTATCCTTTAGAAAAGTTTCTTATTGTTAACAGAGATTCTTATAGATATAGATTAGGAACCATAATAATAATAAAGATATTTTAGATAAAAGTAGAAAAAAAGTAATTAAAAATGTCGCGTAAAAGTTGAGAAATAATGTTCTTAGTAACTAAATATGACTCCTACTTAAGTATATTGTAATTTTGATTACCTAAATGTATTCTAAGTTGAAGACATGAACATATTTAAATGAGAAAATTATCTATCGTTACACGTGTTTATAATTTATTTAAACTTTGAAACGAATACCTTAAAAATTTATTAGTGAAGTTATCGCAAAGCACTACAACGAGCAAAGAATTAAAATAAAAGCAAATCATAGGTAATAAATATTAAGCCCACGGTTGAACGCAACTTAAACTATTTCTTTGATATTATGGACTTTCAAAATATTTAGGACATAGAAGTTTTGAAGGAATTATTTTACGGTAACATAAAGTTTCTTCAGAATAGTGGTTAATTTTTACTCACTACCCAGACACGTTTGCTTTGAAAATATTATTTATTTATGTTAAATTAAGTTATTGCCTCTCAGTTATTGCTTTTCAAACACCTTATTTGTCTTCTTTATTAACTTTTACTCAATCTTTATACGCAATAATTTTAAAATCATGAATTTAAAATACTAGTGTTAGTTCCACACATGTAAAGTAAAAAAGTTAAATTATCGAGTTTTAATTTTTTATTTATTATTAGCGCACAAGTATGTACACGTTTGACAATAGTATATTATACACCAAGGTTGTGAAGTCCGTCATTATTGCCTTAGCACCAGTTTAGGTGCGTAGGCAATAATGGACTTCACAACCATGGTGTATATACTATTTTTCCACTACTAGCCAAATTTAAGCCAAAAATAAAAAATAAACATTTTTTCTTATAAAAATCAAGTAGCACAGGAATGCAAATAAATCAAAAGCATTAAAAGCTACATACGTTGATAAACCAACTGCAACTGATTCACTAAACACTTGTGTGATATATTTCACCTTCATTTTCTGAAAATTAATCAGAGTAAAATGTAAATTAGTTAATTTAGGAGCCAATCGCAGCGGTTTAGATTTGTCTGACATGTAGAAATTTTTAATGTCTTTCGAAGATCCTTTTTTGTTATTAAAGATTATATCGTATTTAATCAAGTTATTTTGCACCCACTTCAATAAATAGGGGACATCAAAGAAATAATAGATTTTCTTATCGTTTACGAGAAGGTATGGTTTTTCCGGTGATACATCTATTCTTTTAATTAGGTTTCGAAAATTTTACTACTGCCCTAACATTGGCACCGCATTGTAGTTGTAGCTTTTCTATGCAGTCTAATACTATCGACTTTAATTTGTCACCTTTACATATCGTATTTGTAAAGATGTAGCACAAGAGTTGTTTAAATTTTTTATATATAACTCTAACTATGATCACGTAGCAGTTTGAGCTGGCAAAAAATTTAAAACCTACTTTAAAATTAACATTATGGGGCTCATAAAATATAATTTTAGTGAAAATTGTTTGTATTCCTCTGCATATCTCTTGCTTCTTAGTGGTTTATTTTTTAAGTCCACTTGGGCTGTCACAATTTGTGCTCTGCTTTCGGGAAGTAATTGTTGGGAGATGTTAACTTCAATTGAAGTGCTTTCTTTTCACGTTGCAATTTAAGAATGTTCCTCCGTAATTTTCTTTACCTAAGAGTATTTGAGCTGCAAGCTTGAGTAGTTTTGGTATAGCTAGAGATGTTAACGGGCATTTATTGTAACGATGTGTATATTTTTTGTAACGATGTGTATATACTACGTGTGTATATACTACGTGAAACTTAGTTTACTAGTCGAATTAATTAGTACTAGTTCACTTCGACTGGGACACCACTTAATAATTTTGTATGGGCTATAAATGTCAGGCTATAGTAAACAGTAGCATCTTTCAAATTTTAAAGTTGATGTTCGAAAAATAATACGACTCTACCGGAGCCGAAGGATGTGGAGAAATTAATGGCGAAATTATAAAATTTACTGAAGAAATAAACAAAACTAACTTGTACTGATTCGGATAAACATGATGGTGCGAGTGACGCCAAGCAAGCTTTTTGACAAAACTGGAAAAACCATTGTTTTACAATCCATTTACTTAGAATTGAGGAACCAACAGTGGCGTAACGATCCCTCCCGGGGCCCCGATGCCATAGTCGGCCCGGGGCCCTACCTTAGAAGCAAAAAAAAAGGAAAAAAAGGAAAATTTTGGACACTGTTTTTATTTACTTATTTAGAACGTTTAAGACCTATCTATTTACAGTTTACATGTTACATGTTTACAAGGATTACATACTTAGATTTTAACTCTCCGGACTTTTGTTTTAACGAATGCATCGATAATCTCGTCCAGATTCGCTTTCAAGGAGTTGGTTACCTTGTTCTCTATGGACAAAATACTCAAGTCCGCCAACCTGTCTTGTCCCATCGAGTTTCGAAGGTAATTTTTGATCATCTTTAGTTTCGAGAATGATCGCTCTGTCGTTGCAACTGTCACGGGAATTGTCAAGAAGAGTAAAAGTACGGAACACACATCCGGGAAACTAGGCGAGAGACTGAAATACTCGATCAGAAGCAAGTTTGCCATCTCCCTGATAAAACGGATTTTCGACAATTGGTCTTTCAGACAGCTTCGCAAGGACAACAGTTGATTTAACAGCTGGTCGGTTACGTCGTCGTAGTACATTTCGCTGAACTTTTCGCACCGCTTCGCAAGTTCTTCTTCAGAAAACTCCAATAAATTCTGCGACTGAATTACAATAAATTCAATTTTTTTATCAATTGTGTAATATATGATTGATGGTAAGATTTTGGGGCCCAATTGTCGTAAAATAATGGAGGCCCTGTACAGTCGTTACCAAAGATTTTACGAATCTTATTGAAAAATGTTGAATCTCTATTTTTCATTTTTAAAAATCATACCAAAATAAATAATTACTTTTTGTTCTCAACTGTAAGGAACAAAAAAAACCCCAAAACCCCAAAAACACCGCATTGAATTCGCCGGACCGGCGGTAGTTACGCCACTGGGAACTAACAGTGCTTTAAGAGTTTTATGTATTTTATAAAAAAAAACAATTTTGTGAATTTCATGATTAGTTATTCAAACACTCGAACGATGCCATTTCAGTACTTAGTACTTCGTGAGCGTTCACTCCGATGTTAGACAAGGATGGAACATTTAGTGCTACGGACGTAGTAGTATTTTATATTTTATGATATAAATATCAACACGATAGGGGAAATAAACTAAATATAAAGTTGTGACAAATATTTTTAATGTTATTGAAACTTCATTGCGAAGCATTTATTTTGAAATTATTTTATTAATTGTAAAACGTCCACGTAATCATAAAGGTTTTTCACCACTGTATTAGAGAAATAGAGTTAGTACCTAAAAAAGTAACACTATAAACATCACGGTATACGCAAATAAATTGAAATGTTCAAAATATAGGGAAAGTTCCCTGCAGAACTTTTTAATATGATATATATATATATATATACTCTATAAGAGTCCTTCGAGGTGGAGGTGGGAAGTACACACAACTTAGGTTTTAATCACCGACGTTTCGCCTACCGTTTTAAAAATTGTAATTTTAAATAGACTACCAACTCGTTTTTGTAACCAACCTTGATAAAGCCCACACAAAGGTGGGCGAAACGTCGGCGATTACAACATACTGAGTTGTGTAGGAGGGGGGTAATGGGTCATATGGGGTAATGAGAGCCAAGTGGCTCCAATTGCCCCAAACTACATTTTAAATATTTCAGATACCTCCAAAGAGGTCCAAAAAGACCGAAAAGACCTCCTGGTCAGCAGAAGATCTGCAGAGAGCATTTCGTAGAAAATGGTGAAAACATCAGAAAAGCCGCGGCTGAATGTAATATACTCTACCCTACTTTGCAAAAATGCATTAAAAAAAATAAATTGCAAACGTCACCAAAATTGGAAAAATATGCAGGAGCGCGAACTGGCAAATTATTTGGTGCATATATCCAACATGTTTTATGGACTAACAAGGTGGCAGTTTTGCCGCCTTGCTTACGTTTGCGCTGAAAAGTTCAAGCAGAAACATCTTTTTAATAAAGAAAAACAAATAGCCGGGCGGGTTGGAAAGTTTATTGTAAAGAAACCCAAATATCAGCGTACGTAAACCTGAAGCTACAAGACTAAATAAAATTAAAGGTTGCCACATTTTACAAAAATTTAGAAGAGATAATGAACAAATTTTCTTTCCAAAAGTCAGACATATAAGATGGATGAGACGGGAATATCTAAGAACCTGGTAATATTTTGGCAAAAAAAGAGGTAAATGAGAATTGGAACGGGGAAAAAATATTATGCTATGAGCGGTTCTGGCTCATTTATTCCCCTTTTCTTTATATTTCCCTTAAAAAGATTTTTGTCTCTTTTAGCTAAGAGTAACCCACCCGACGCCAAATACCAAATTACTCCTAATGGATGGACAAATGAAGAAGTGTTTATTCTATGGTTGAAACACATGGTAAAATTTGTCAATCCCATTCAAGACCACCCGGTGCTTTGTGAGTTTGATAATCATGTAAGCCATGCCACAGTCCAGGCTTTCAATTATTGTATAGAAAACTTGCTTTCACTCCCACCCCTTTTATCGCATAGGATGCAGCCGTTAGACGTCACATTTTTGGCCCCCTGAAAAAGAACTGTAATCGAGAATGTGAGTTATATATGAAGTCACATCGTTTGACACAAATAACGCCATATGACGTGGTTAGCCTCTTCAATAAAGCCTAAAGTAGAGTGGCTTCTATCGAAAAAGGAATCTCTGGATTTGAATATACAGGCATCTTTGCTATTCAACTGTCGGCTTTTACTGATGAAGGCTTCCTTTGTGATCCTACTCCGGTAGCGGTGGCCGTTCAGGAACAAACCGATAATCACGTTGAACTACAATCAACTTTGTAGCCGCAACAATCAACTCCTAAAAAAGTCTTTGATAATAATTTGTCACCCAAACCAAGCTGCTCAACTGAAAACTCTTCAATTACTGATATTATATCTGTGATTTCACCGTTACCAGAATTGCCGAAGACGCAAGAAGGAAAAAAAATTCGAAAACAACATTCCGAAATTTTGACGAATACTCCATTGAAGACTATATTTAACGAAAAAGAGCGGAAAAGATAAGAAAAACTTTAAAAAAGTGTGGGCGCTAAAACTAAGTGTGCTTCTTCAAAAAAGAATGAAATATCCACAGTTCAAAAAGTAAATGATCAAAAGGCAAAAGTTTTAAAACGACAAGTTTTTAAGGACTCTTCATCAGACAGTGACGACTATGACGTTAATGAATCACAAATATGCGATGATGATGAGCTGGATGATTTGTACAATCATGAAAATTGCTGTGTTATATGTAACGATGTTGGTAAAGTGTGCGGTATATGGGCACATTCTGAGTGTTCCGGCGTTGAAAGTGCCAAAGGTTACTTTTGCGACTTTTGTATCAAACTTAAGAGATTTTTTTTAATATTATGTTCTTTGAGTTTTTAAAAATTTATGTTCTAAGTATTTCTATTTAGAATTAAGAGTTTAAATTTAAATTAATTGTGTTTTAATAGAAAATATAAAAAAATTATGGTTCCCATTTCCCCCCTATGCGTGCAATGGGAGCCAAATGCAGTTTTTTTTAAAAAAGAAGAAAAAAATAACTTCTTGTTGTCTTATTCTAAAACTTTAAAGCCCAACGTTGCGAAACATACCGTATTTAAAGTTTATTAGGGCAAATTGCAAAATAAAAGTTTTTAAAGCAGTTCTTCCTTAGATGGGTCCCATTTTCCCCCGCTAGCGAAACTTTTTGGGTATTTCAAAGATAACCGCTATCACAATCAGAAGCAACACAATAAAACCCCGTTGTATTAAAGTATATCACCTTCACTATTATAAAGTACATATATACAATGTAAAGTAGCAGATAAATGTAATAAAAATGATAATGGGAGTTTAAACAAAAAAAGCTCGGATCCGTGGATTTTTGTTTTTATTTAGAGTACTTACTTACAAATTTATCTAGCGTTACGTAAAAAGATTCACCATTTTTAATTTTTATGTTTTACTTTTATTCATCTTAGCAGCTTAGAAGTAAATATAAGAAAGAAATGTCAACAAAAACATTAACTTAATTTTCCATTGCGCCAAAAATACTTGATCGCTGTAAAAGTGTCTTTTAAAACTGCTTTAAATTTCTTAAAAGATGCATGCTTTATGGTATTCGGAATAACATTATAAATACGTACACTGAGATTATCCAAAGAGTTTTTGGCCAGCACTAAATTAACTTTTTCAGGTAACAAAACATTTCTATGGCGTGTAGCATATTCATGCAGATTTCTATTATTTAATAGTGCTTGATGTTTATAGGCATAAATTGCTTATTCAAAATAAGTAGACTAGGCATAGTAAGAACCTGAAATTTATTTCTACATGAATATAAAGCAGGCTTTCATGCTAGACACCTGATAACTTTTTTTTAGACAATCAAAACCCTATTTAAATGTTAAGAACATCCTCAATGAAGTATTCCATATAAAAGACGTCTATGAATTTCTGCCAAGTATATTTTTTCAGTCCTGAGACATTAACGCAGTGTTTAAGTGAACGAATTTTAAAACATGTATTAATTTTTGTGATCAAATTTTGGCAGTATTCTTTCCAATCTAACGTATCGGTAAACGTTAGAAATCAGAAATCTAGTTTTACTTATAACATCAACATTGGAACCACCCGCATTTAGAAAGACTTATTTATTTGTTTTGCGATACTTAGTGTGAAACATTAAACTATGTATTTTATTAGCATTTAGAAACAGCGCGTTATAAGAAAACCAATGATGTAAGTTCTTAAGCATATTATTTGTTATTAATTCCAGCTCACTTAAACAAGGAGAAGATGTAATAATAAAAGTATCATCAGCATACTTAATGGTAGAAAAATCGTTTAAGACGACAATGTCATTTACATATAAGTTAAATAATATGGGACCCAAAATTGATCCTTGAGGAACACCCATGACAACAGGACATGTAACTGATGTACAGCTAGTTCTATAGCCAGATAGATTAAATTCCGTTTGTACATACTGAGTTCTGTTGGAGAGAAATGAGGCAAACCAGTTGTTAATATTTCCCCTAATACCATCCGCATATAATTTATTTAACTTTTAACAGTTTGTTGTGAGATACATACTCAAAAGCTCAACTGACCTCACAAAATGTTCTTAATGAAGAATTCTTATCAAGCAAATAAAAATTTTTTTTGTAAAAAGAGTGTGAGGCGACGTAGTTGACTTGCCCGGGGTAAAGCCATGCTGACATTAATTAATTATATTATTTTTGTTTAGAAAATATTGTAGTCTCACTAACATAGTATATTCGAAATCTTTAGATATCGTATTAGAAGTAAGAAATTGGTCTATATATTAACATTAATTCTATCTTTTTTTTTATGCATCCACCGGCTTGATAATAGAGGATTTAAGCTTAATCGGATAAACTCCTTGTTTAAAGGACAAATTAACTAAATATGCAAGAGGTGTAGATAAAATAGTTCCAACTTCTTTTAATATGTTATCGTTGAAGTCATAAGTTCTGCAATATAAACAAAAATCAATGGTTTTAAACCACTATCATGTTTATTTAATTTAATTTAATATAAACGGTATACAACATAAAACTTTTAGTAAAAACACAAAACGAGAAAATACCACCTCGAAATATAGAAATTAAATAATTGTTCCTATGTGAACTAGCCGAAATTAGCATTAGATAGATAGAGACTACTCTCGGAAGACAACAATAACGCCCGTTAGGGACATCGTCGACACCTAAAAACTGTAATTATTTACATTGACAGTTTTCGTTCCTATTATTAATATTATCCACCCGCAACAAAAGAGGAATAGGAAATTACATTTTATGCCCAAAATCTAATCAAATCTGAGGTATTATAAATAACAGCTGTATGTCAAGTTGCATAAAATTCAGACTGGTGGTTTTTCAAATATCATGTTTACTGACAGACGGACGGGCGGCCGCCTCAGACAAATTAAACGTATTTATTTGCTTGCGTGTATGTACACTCATAAAATTTAAAACTTGGACACCACAATTTCTGTAAACAAAAGTTTGCACATTGTGAAGCGGGCTTAAGGGTATCATTTACAATTCTAACAGCAGGTAGTCTCAGCAGGGGTTATCTTATAGAAGGACTTTAGAATGAATCATTACACTAAGCACGTTTTAGAAAATAGGTAATTTACGTTGCTTAAGATTGCAATAGAGGACTTATAAACTTTCGAAAATATCTAATTATAAATATTTACACTGCAATTGCGCTTTTTCCTTAATAATTTCTTAGCAATAACATACACGTTCTTGGTTTTAAGTTGTCATAAATTTGATATGATATAAATTTGTGTTTCTAATATTACATCACAAACTAATCTTTATTCGCCAAAAATTGTTGCTTAAGTTGTAAAGCTTCGTACACACCTGAACAACAAACCGAGCAACAAACATAACAACGAACCGAAAGTCAAACAGAACGACAAACGATCTTTTATGATTTCCACAATCCGAACAACAAACGGAACGTTTGTGCTGTTCCATAATTATTTTCAGTAGTTTTCAGTTCATATATATTTATTATTGAGAGAGAAAATTGCGGAAAACAAGAAGATAGTGCCAACCAAATTTTTACGCACAAAGAAGAGTAAAAATTATAATTTACTTCGCTTTTTTTTATTTTGGAAATTTCCCGCCCAAATGATGCTAATAGGGACATCATTTTTTCTTGCATTCTTAAACACTGATTAATTTAAAACATTTTTCTTCTGTCAACTCCATAATATTACCTAAAACACAACAAACCCACAAAAGGGAGGACAAAAAATAAATAATTTAATTCTCCCGCATAAGTTTGTTCGCCGTTTTGTTTAGATTCGTCTAAACCTGCAAACGCATTCGCGCGCATTTTCTTTGATGTCGGAGAAAAAACCGACAAGTTGCGGGAACGCCGCAAACCGTTCGTGGAACAATCAGGTTCGTTGTTCTGTTTGTTCCTCGGTTTGTTGTTCAGGTGTGTACGAAGCTTTACAATAAGCATATTAATATGAACTATATCTTATGAAAGGAGAGTTATGTAACTATAATTAACGACTTAACGTTACGTTAGTAGATTCCATTTACTATTTACACATATTTTCTTGGAACATTCGATAATTAACTATCGGGATATGATGACCCTATACTTCGCAGGTTGTGCGCAACTGGATACAAGCAAATAACTTGGAGCTGTTACCCTGGCCAGCAAAAAGCCCAGATTTTAACATTATCGAAAATGTTTGGGCTCGAATACTTGCTGTTATCCGAAGACAACAAGGGCCAAATTTTATACCAGTAAACCGTAATGCACTAATTGCAGCCATTGATACCGCATGGGAAACGATTAATATTAATTATATTGATACCTTGATAGCGTCAATGAGCAGACGCCTCCAAGAATGTATCAATAATAATGGAGGTCACACCCATTATTGATTTCTTATATTTATTTATATAGTAATACCTTTATTTAAAAAAAAACGTTTTCATTTAATTTTAAACTATAACTTGGTATCTTAATTATAATTATGTAATAAATTCTTGTCAAAAACTAAATATATACGTTGACAATAAGAATTGCCTTAGTTTTTATTTTCACTTTTATATTAACTACAGAAAAAATGAAACGTCATAAAATATACATTTTGTAAGGACTAAATATTATGAATAGAGTTTAATGATTTTTTTAATAACTTACAATAATTAGTAGGTTAGATTTATTTAAAAATAAGTAATAATCAGTCAACCCAAATAACCATGTTTAGTTTTTGATTTAATTTAAAAGTTATTGCTTGTAGACGTTTTTAAATCAAAATTATTTCTAATTTTATTTTGTAAACATTTCCTAAACAAAATTTTGATTCGATAATTAATCGAGCTATGGTGTTTAATTAGCGATACCTTCAAATATATTCTTTAAAGAAAAAATTAAGTAAGCAACGTAAATTACCTATTTTCTAAAACGTGCTTAGTGTAATGATTCATTCTACAGTCCTTCTATAAGATAACCCCTGGTGAGACTACCTGCTGTTAGAATTGTAAATGATACCCTTAAGCCCGCTTCACAATGTGCAAACTTTTGTTTACAGAAATTGTGGTGTCCAAGTTTTAAATTTCATGAGTGTACCTATATTGTATACTGGCAGATACATCTTGCACTCTTCAGTTTCTTTGTTCTAGATGTTATGCAAAATTATTCTCTCAGTAACATTTGTTGACATTTTCTTTTCTTTTCGTGCTTGTTTACAAATATTTAATAACCAAACTGCTTTTTTGACTACCCATTTTAATATTTTGAATGTTATGCTTTCTTATCTACCTGATGTATCAATATTAATAATTTTGATTGCATCAACTATCTCTTTTCTCTTAATTGCTTGCTTCAAGTTTCAAGTTTTTCAAATCCTTGAAAATTAGATGCAAAGTATTTGTCATAAAATGCGTCAGAAGTGCGCATTTTTAACATAATATAACAATTTTATAATCAATGATATAACATAAAGAAGAGAAAATATGTAAATTTATTTTTAATTTGACGCAGATATTGTACATAATTGAAACTAATAAAAAGAAATAAACTACAATTCTTTGGCATTTTTAATGTCCTTTATTTTGTTAATAAAAAACCATGTGTAAATTGTCATAGTTATTAATATAGAACTTTTTTGTGGTTCTGTCTCTGAAACATGAAATAACGATTTTGCATTCGCTTTAAACGTCCAGAAACAAGTCCTGTAAAAAATGGATACGCTTTTTGTAGGTTGGAATCATCGTTAAACTTTAAATGTCAATTATTTTTTTGTATCGAATGTATTCCTCGTAGCTTCTCAGAAAACAAAACTACATAAGTTGATTTATTATTCAAAATTTTACTATGCAACTCTTTTACCAACAATAGATAATCATAAAAAAGAATACCGAGAAATTGTGATTTTTGTGATTATTTTTGTTAGATTGACAACAAGAACCATTCTAGTTAAATAAAAAGTAATTTGGGTTGGAAGGTTTGAAAACAAACAGGACAAATCATAAAAAAAGAAATTTTGTGAGAAATCAAAAATATGATTTTTTTTTCTCTTTTAAAGTCAGCTCGTGAACATACTGTGGGCATCTAAGACAAAAGTTCACATTTCTAGCCGAGTCCGAATATAGTGCCCGAGGAGTTTGCCGAGGTAAACAAACGGGCGAACCAATCAAAAGAACTATTTTCCGAGATGTACCAGCTACTATTAATAAAACTTTTCAAATTTATTTAATTCTGATAAACGGACAAATTAATGTTATATCGATTAAATGACAATAGTAAAAGAACAAAGTTTGCGGACACACAATTTTATTTTGTTTATATTCTATTTTCTTGCCAAAGACATTATTTTGATGATTTTGTGTGCGTGTGTGTGTATCATAAACAAAAAATATTATATGATTAATTAAATTTTCTTTAATGTATGACACAAACATTAAGGAAATGATAGATAAGCCATTTATTAATGTTTGTTTATGTATGGTTTTTTTTATTTTGCTAAATCCATACGTTTCGAAAAGACATTAATATTACTATATTCAGGTATTGAAACTAGCCCGGTACCTACGGTGTGAATATTTGTTAACTGACATTATTTAGTTTTAATATGTAAATGAGCTGTTTCTTAAATTCTCAATCAAAACCACTTTTTCGTTTACATTGGGTTGTTGTTTTACTCGTTTTTTTAACTAAACTCTAATATTATAAATTTATAAAGGAGGTTTTGCGACGGTCCAAAGTTGCGAAACATACGATATTTAAAGTTTATTAAGGCAAATTGCAAAAATAAAAGTTTTATAGCAGTTCTTCTTTAGGTGGGTTGCATTTCCCCTGCAAGTTTTTCAAATCCTTGAAGTAATTGACAACTACGGTTATCATTTTGACACTGTCCAATCACGGAAGACATTTCTGTTTCAATTCCAAGATGTTTGTTTTTGGTTAATTTGTTCTTGTGTAATATGTGTAGATTTTCGATTATGCTATCGTATCATACATGTTTAAGATATTTTTTGTGTCTTTAAATGTATTTAATTTTGTTTGTTTTTGATTGCTCTGTATTTATTTTGTTAACTATTGTGTGTAGGCTAAGTAATCTAATAACCTAAGGTGTTTATGTAACGGGCAGAAATAATTGTACCGGTATTTGTACAGAGCAACGCCAAAACGTCTACGTTTCAAAATGTAATATCGCCCAAACATCCGTTACGGTATTCAAATGTATTAACACTCTAAATTCATAAAACTTTACCATTTATTCTTAATTTTAAATCTTCTACTGTGTCAATTTAGATTTGAATAATATAGATTTTTTTTCTAGAATTAATATTTTTGCTTTATTGTAAAGTTTGTTAAAGTGGTATTATTTTATTTATTCACTCAGTAGTTATTATGTTTACTTTTTTCCTTCCAAGTATTGCAAGTAGTATAAGATATATTTATTTGCCAAGTATTTATTTTCTTTGTCATTTTTTGTTGGTCTTATTGCTAGGATTTAGATGATGTATCTCTTTATTTCTTCTAATTAAACGTTTTTCTTATTTATATTCGTATACTAGTTAATTTGGGAGTTTTGTATTTCAATTTTTTCAAGTCATTATTGATATGTAAGTATTCTTGCAAGTTTTCTCAATGAATTTCTTACTCATTGTTCTCTCTCCACTTACCTTTTTTTGGTTTTTTTATTTAGCGGCTCTGTTATAGTTTTG
Source organism: Abscondita cerata (assembly GCA_030710515.1). NCBI lineage: Eukaryota > Metazoa > Arthropoda > Insecta > Coleoptera > Lampyridae > Abscondita > Abscondita cerata. The sequence continues at coordinate 448,772 of JALBCR010000217.1, forward strand.
TTCTTTATTTCTTCTAAATTTTCCAATATCATTTTTTTTTTCGATTATAATCAGAATTGCAGAATGTCTCTGGGCTTTTATTTTATATTTGTTTTTTATTTCTTTAAGTAATCGTATATATTTCTTACTTTTAATCTTTTGCATTTTATTCGTCCATTTTCTACTGGTATTAGTCTAGTTCGTTCGATTAGGTGTTTTTAACTACATCATCTTCCTTACTTATTTTTTTTAATTGTAGGTACTATCGTGTATTATGTTTCTTTTTTAATTTTCTTATGTCAATTTTTTTTATAATTACTCCAACAACTTATGGATCTTTCGCCCATTCGTTTATTATAAATATTTTGTTATGAGAAGTGTGAGCTATAAGAAACTCATTTGTAATTTTTAGATGTTTGGCCTGTAACTTTATTCGCATTTTTTTCTAAACTTTATTAAGAATCTATAAAAATACAAGGTTTTATAGAATTAAAAACTAAAATTTCTAGACCTTCTTCGTATTTTTTAACTGTAACTGTCGTAAAATCTTAAATGTTTAAAAAATGATCGAAAACTTTATTTTTTTAAAGCTTCGTATTATTAGTAAATACAGTATTCTTCACAACTTATCAATGAATTTTGGCCCCAAAACGACGGCGCCAACACGAAGTGCCAAAACGTCCTTAGTGCAAAGAAATCTAAAAAAAATTGTCATAAAATAACTTTGAGTTCGAATATCTTCAAATCATATAAGGTGTTCCGTTTACAATAAGAAAGTTGCTACGATTCTAAATATTTATTATTATTTCTAGATCTGGAGTAAAATTTTTTTTTTTTACAAACTCAACTATGTTTTCTTCACAAACGTGACAAAACCAATCGTTTGGGTTATAACAGATTTCAATATTTTTTTCTGGAACAGGCACTATTAATTGAGGACCTGTGACTCTTGAACTATGAGACTTCTTTATTGAATCTGAAGAAGTGGATGGCATACAGATATCTTTTTCACTTTGTCGAGTTTCCAAGTCGTCTTTATAGGGTATACTGCTTAAAATAACAGCTGGTGGGGACAACTTCCTTTTTTTTCAATTGTTGAATTGCTCGGGTAGTGGACAAATTTCAATAATAGAAACATTAAGATTATGATTGTTACTTTGGGACAGTTGACTCTCGTTTGCTGACTTGTTCTTTTCGCCATTTTCAGTATTATCATGTTCTCTTACATCTACTTGGTTTTGGTCATCAGCAGCTTGGTTAGAATGTTCTGGCAGTCATTGTTGTTTAATTCTTCCTCTAGTAAAATACTAGCAGCATCAAAATCGGCTTCCGAAAAAACTGTCCGATCAACAGGCCAGATTTCAGTTTTTTTAAAACCGTTAGCAATAGTGCTTATGGTCGCAGTTTTTGCAAAGGCATTAGATAAAAGTGCAGTCATGTTGTACTGAGAAACGGTACTACCAGGGTTCGTTCTCAAAAACGTTTCAACAGCCTGGGAGAAGTAGGTTTCCATAGGCTTAAAGAAACTTACATTCAATGGCTGTAAACGGTGTGTTGTGTGCCCGGAAAGTTGTAAGAGGACGACACCATGTTTTCGGGCCAGATTCAGGGCATCCAAATTTTTTGAATGAGTCGTATGCCCATCGAGCAACAGAAGTACTTTTTTTTCTGGACTGGGTTTCACTTGTTTAATAAAATGTTCTAACCATGTAACAAAAAGATCGGAATTTATGTAACCAGTGTTAGAGATAGTAACAATAGCTCCAGGAGATGCACCGATTGCAAGTTCAGGAACCATACGTTTATCATGGGGGGAATACACTGACCTGCAGCACTAGCGCAGCAAACCATGGTGGTGTTTACCCCTCTCTCGCCTCTTAATATGCCACCAATTTGATGTTTACCTTTTCTTGCTATTAATTTTTGATTTTTTTCCTGCACCGTTGAGAAACCACTTTCATCGACGTTAAATGTGGTGAGTGCCGTAAAACCATTTTCATCCACACACTTTTACAATATGTCAAAAAATTCATAAACTTGTAAACATTTTGTTTATTGAATCCTGAGGCCCTAGCCATTGATAGTTTTTCAGGTTGTCTCAGTGTTAAGAAATTATGTCGTTTCATGAATGAATAATACCAGGCTTTCCTTACTATTTGTTTATTAATATTAAAATTATGGAGAATATGATTTCGTGAAGCTATTTTAAATGCTAGGCGACGAACATCGCTAATGGTGACACCAAAAAATCTCTCTTCCAACTTTAAAATATGTTCTGCCAGTTCCCTTTCAATATCATCATTGAAGACACTGAGGCGACCCATTCGCTTTATCATTTAAACATTTCAAATGCGTTCTAAAAGTGAGTTTGGGAATGTTATACCTCCTACAACATTTGTTAAAACCACACTGGTTTTCTCTGTAAGCCGTTAGGGCACGTTCCATATCTTCTTCGGCCCATACGCAATATTTCCTTTTATTATCCATTTTTTCCTGCAAAGAAATGCCCAACATAAATGATTAAAGCCTAGTATTTTCGTAACGCAAAGTTATTAGTCGGAAAAATGGTACCGGTACGATTTATCCAACTGGTACCGGTACGATTTACCAGAATGACACATTTTAATATTTTTATTTAAATTAAGCTTTAAATTTTTCAATTTCAAATATAAAACTGTCACAACTACTAAATAAATGCTTTCCCTTTCAATATTGATTTGCTTTCCAAATTCTAAAAAATCTCTTAAAATAGACGCACAAAATAACATCGACCATGACACTATTCACAAAATTTCTTTCTGACGTTTAACCATAGACGACAAGTGAACGGCAGATCATGCCATTATGTTTAATCTAATGAACTTTTAGTTCTCGTTAACAGATGTCACATTCGTTTTTGTATTTCCAGTAAAATTGTGGTGGTACGATATACCAGGCGGTACGATATACCCGTCCTTACCCTATCTGTAGTGGGTATTATGGTATGGTATTAAAAGAAGATTTTTATGAAATGTATGGTGCCAAAATTCATAATCTGCTTATAAATGAAGACACTACTTTAAATTTGTAATAGACAGGGCTACGTAGTTTTGTTTTTACGAATCAATTACAATATTTTCACTTATAGAAACCCGAGTTTGTTGATTGTTTCCGAACATTTTTTAACTAGTAAGTTGCAAAAAAATTTTACCAAAATAAAGTAAATTTTGATTAGTTCTTCTACAAACTCGTGCAATTTTAAAAACAAAAATGGAAAAGTTATCACCGTACGCCTATGGCACGCAGGTTTAATACTTAATGTAACAAAAAATTATTTAAATTATAAATACCAAACTTTTAAATGCCCAAATATTATTCATTAAAGAATTAATTTCGTAATACATAATTATATTTAAGTTTTTAAATTTTACAGTAACTTTCTTCCAAACTGATGTATACAAGGTATCAAAAGAAAACCACCAGTTTTATTAAACTTTACATATTAGTTTTATTTTTAATAGCACAGAGTTGATTAGATTTTGTGCATAATCGGTCGATCTAAAAGAGCCGTAAACTTAGACAGATTTTTCAATTTTAAAATTTATTTTAAATATTCACTTTACACAGTTTTTTTCAAACATCTAACATTTTTCAAAACTATTCCTTATACAATGTGTCCCATGAGGTTTTGGTCAGTTTATATCTCGAAAATGCCCATTGTAAGTAAGGAACTACATTGTTGAAACGTCACATTTTGGGTCATGTGATATCATTTTTAAATTTTTAATGGGGTATCCTATACATTTTTGCACTACTGTAAAAATCTCTCTAACGTCAATTCAACAATACCTATTTGTCAATGTTTTTTGTTACTATAGAAACGATAAATGCATTTTTATGAAGATTTACTTTTATTTGAGTGGTACAGAAAAATTACTAACAAAAAACAAAACCTGACACGAAATAAAACTTAATTTCTTACTTACAATGGGTATAGCTACTTACTGTTTATGATTGCCAAATTTCAATAACGTAGTTTAGAAACTGGCCAAGGTCTCATGAGACACATTGTATAAACAAATATTATAGAAAAAAATTGTTAAAAATTTTATTGTCTATAATTTTAATTTGAACTATTTTCTTCTGAAACGCAAATTTTCTTTATCTCCTATTTCAAGCAGTTTTAAGTTTGAAATCAAATAACCATCTACTTTAAACAGTTACATTTTATGGTATTGTTTTTTTTACTTTTTCTATTAAAATTATGTAAGTTAAGTTTCAATGCACTTTCTATACATTGTTTATTTTATTTTTTGAACAAATTGCTTACGCACACTTTTGATACTCTTACACGTTTGTTAGTATTGCAACGATGTGTACTTCTTCGCAATACGCTTGTTTTAAAAATATAGAGTTTAAATTCAAAATTTGTAGTTAATTTTCTGTTGTCACCTGTAATATAAGTATATATCTTTTCAAAAATATATTTGAGTTTTACTATTGAAAAATATTAATAATTAAGATACATGTAATGTATGTTTTAATAACTTTCTAAACAAATGAGGAAATCATTGTAAATAATTAAAAATATTGAATTGTTTAAATTAGAACAAAATTTAACAGAATCGTTATTAATTTCAGAATCAAGTAATTTGAGAACCTATTTAACGCAAGCGGCTTAATCGACAAGTTTATTACTCCATTGAATGTTGCTGTACGTAAAGCTTTTTTTAGTAACAACTAAACTTTTGAAACAATTGGCGATACTTTTAATGTAATTAATGAAGATGGAATGAAAAGAAAATCGTTCTATTACCATTTTTCGATGTGCAAGAATAATAATTTAAATTCATGTTCATCGTGTAGATACAATAAAAATTAAATAGAAATTGCGCAATACTTTTTTTAATTTACGCTTCCAAAATAAAATGAAATAAAGCATAAGAATTTCTGACTATAGTGAACGCACTATGGAAAATACCAACGCACTAGAAACAGGTCATGCAATAGAGTTTATAAAAATCAATAAAGTATTAACTACCTGCTAATAGAGGGTAAACGTACCTTAATTTTCTATCTCGAGATTTGTTCGAATGAAATATTACGGCATTTGTATTTGAAATACCTAATTAAAGTTAACGAATCTGAACTGAAAATACAAACATAAAATTTCGAAATAATTTGAGATTTTAATTTTCAGAAAAAAACTGAATTTTAGGGGAGGATATTATTACATATTTATAATTTATCGATAGGATAAAACCTAAGACTACCATGTTTAAATTAAAAAGTGACGTACAGCAATAAATAGAATACTATTAAATATTTAGTGGGTAAATAGAGATTGCTTCGGATTATGTCGAGTGCTAGATGGTTAAAGCTCCCATATCACAGCGCCAGTTTATCATACATGCACAATAAAATATTGAGGAAGTTTAGTGAAATGTGAAAATAGAAGAAAAAATAAATATATTTTGCGAAAATATTTAAGTTTATAGGGAAAAAAATGTTGCAGAAATTCGGCAACGATCCAATTGTTTCTATCGCTTAATCAGCGATAGGTGAATGCCAACAAAGTTGAATCACGTGATCGTTTAGACAAAAAAAATTATACTAAAAATATGAATGAATAAAAACTAATATTTGATAAATCTATCACTTATCGCCTCATCTACGTTTCAAACACGCGTTAACTACTTTGAAAATGGTTAACGTATTTATTTTTTATGGAAATTAGTTAAAAATAAATATTATTTAATTTCAGATTGACTCTGAAAATAGTTTTCTTTGACAAAACCTACTTTAATTTTTACTGCTTGTTTAATAATAATTTACATACACTTTTTGTATGTCGATTTTAAAGTAAACATCTTCGTGAACAGAAAAAAAAAATTTTTCAAACTAATTGGTTTCTGAAAGGAAGAAAACTTTACTTATAACTGTGTTTTAAAAATAGCTCTGTTTACCTTCATATTGTGCGATAAGTACAGAGGGTGCTGACATTTCTTTAGTTTGAAAAGTTAAATTCCGTATTGAATATATGTTCAAATTTTTTGTTACCTGTAATAAAAATCACGAGCTAATTAAGATATTTATGTTAAAATGACTCAGGTTCTTACTCATAAGTTGTTGAAAAATATTTGAGTAATAAATATCAATAGGTTTTGAAATGAAATTAAATAATACTCAATTTGTTCTGATTCTGATAGATACATCACTAATATTTATAACCCACTCAAGCTCAAAAGAGCTCAGCCTTACAAAAAGTCAATAGTTTGTCTGAGTCACCTCGCACTAAAAAAAACTAAAATTTGTTTTTACTCCACATCTTATGAAATAAGATGGAGAGTTATGCGACGGTTTCTGAATCGAAAATTTTAACACCCCTTTTTCTTCACTTTTTCCGACAAATTAGCCGTTAACCTACACAGACTTTCGAATTTTAGAAATATTAGGAAAAATATTTATTTTACCCATTTTTGTTTCAAATAGAAGTTGTTTATAATTTAATTATACACAGCTTTTGTTTTAACTATTTTTTGATCCGATAAGTAATTACTGGGATATAACAATCACGTTACAATAATTGTTGTAACAATATCTCTACCAATATCAGTTTTACAAAACAAGTTGAAGGAAAAAAGTTATTGGAAATTTTTGGATTCTTCAATTTAAAAAAAAGATATTCTTTATTAGTTAGTTGTTCGTGATTTTAATGTGTGTTAATTATGTCGGTGCTTTGGTGCCATAGGACTGTATCCGATACACAAATGAAATGTCAATAAGGTACTAACAAAAAACATAAGTAGATGCATTCATAGAATTTTATATTATGTCTAACTAAACAATGTTAATTATAACAGCATAAATTAGTCAACAAAATAAGATAATCGTTAGGAGTAAATAACGGCAACATTGTAAGTTTTAGCCTGGTGCAATGCAGAGTGATTTTGGTAACGCAAAATGGCAACCGAGTAGATTCGACGACACTTTTATAAGTATATTCGGTAGGACAGAAAGTTTAATCAAAAGCGTTAAAGCTGTTTTTGAAGAATTCCTCAACTAAAACATGTACTGTCTTGTTTTGATTTCATGGTAAAATTAGGTATGGATAAGGGTAGAACTGTAGGAACCTGTAAAATAGGATGTTGTTGGTTGAACCCAGTAGAGAGGGCGCTGAATGGGAGTATAAAGAGAAATTCTAAAGGAACAACCTTTTTCTTCTCTCCTGCGATCGCTTGACATCATGCACCATTGTAGTGGCAGTAATAAGTGTGTTAATAAATGTACAAAGTATGACCTGTAATATTCCATTACAAGGAGTAATTAGGCCTGCATAAATATCAACTAAAGTCTAAATTGGTGACAATGAGTAGTACACGAACTTAATTAAACAGTTTAACAACGAAAAGAAATGCGTGGTCGTGGCGGAAACAGACGCAGCTACTATCAACACGTTTTGCAACGCAGCCATTAATGTTTCCAACAGTGGTTACTTCGTCTTTACCACCTTTATGGTCAAATCGCACAGAAGTATGGTTTGGTAAGCGCAGGAAACGACCACATTTAGTCACGTGCTATCGAATCTTTCTCCGAAAATCGCAGATGAGGTAGCTGACTAATAACGAACCCAGATTCGGTTGAACCTTACACCAAATTAAAGTAAGTCGTAATACACAGAACAGCTTTATTAGACACGCAAGAACTAAGACAGCTACTGTTTGGAGAAGAATTAGGAACCAGGAAACCGACATAATTGTTGAGACGCATGCGGTCAATGCGGTTATGTCAATGATGAGATATTGAAAGAGCTGTTCTTGTAACAAATACCACTAAATATTAAACCGATCTTGCTATCGTTGCTTGGTCTAGGATTGGAACAAATGGCGGAAGTAACAGACAGTATATTAGAGCCACTGAACATTAAACCGATCTTACTATCTTTGCTTGGTCTAGGATTGGAACAAATGGCGGAAGTAGCAGACAGTATATTAGAGCATACTCCGGCGATCGCGGCTGTGAGCACTAGAGAATCCAAAATGGCAGACAAAGAAGAAAAGCTGCTAGAAAACTCTATTGTAGCATTAAACGCCAAAATGTTCTACGTAGATTGGATCACCTAAGAGAGGTAGCAGAGGCAGTCAGGCAAGTAGAACCAGAAGTCGCGTACGCTCAAAACGCCAATTTCGGCGAAGAACAAAATATGCACCGTTGGTTTGGTGGCCGATTCATGAGATGCATAACTCTTTGCGGATTCCAAGCTGATAAAAAAACGAGCAAAGTATGCAGTAGATTCGGCGACTGCTACGAGTCACAAATCTTGCTGCTTGTGGTAGACCAAGGCACGAAACACGATTTTCTGATCGACACAAGAGCTGACATAGTATCTTACATGTCCAATTTAAACACTAGGGATTTGACCACTACATCAACATCCGGTTTGCGAGCAGCAGACAACACCAACATGCTATATCGGATAAAATAAGGCTAAATATGTCAGATAAAAAAATTGAGTTAACACGGCAGTACAGGTATAAGACAATTTGTATCGGACTCCGCATGCCAATTAAGTGGATTTTCCTGGTAACAAACGTGTCCGATGCTATTCTCGGTACTTCTTACATAATTTTGGGTTAAGTGTGTTAGATAATAGAAATAAGAAACTAGTAAACAACCAAACAAGTCTCATAATGCATTGTAAATGTAAACAGTTTAGTGCAATAAAGGTGAGTGATGCAAAATATCAAGACGTTATACCACAGATAAATATACCTCACAGATAGTCTATCTATTAGGAAGTGTTGACAGTTAGCACTGATACACAATTTTTTTTTTAAATATGTATTGTACAAAGTATTGACAAGAAGTAGCGCTGTAAGTAAAATAACAATGGATAGCAGAAAGATCAGAGTTTGATCACACAACTATATGACAGATGGTGATGTAATTTTAATTCACTGTAACACTTCAAGCATTTATTGTTCTGTGCTACAATGTAAAAAACTAGTAAATTTTTACACTACTGTACACTAGTGTAGTTAGTGGTATCTATAGCGCTACTACAGCGCCAATGCTAAAGATGTGCCGCCAAAATTGACGTCCAATTATTTACATATGGTGGTATATCTCTAAGGTATATTTATCTGTGATTATACGTAAGTACCCTGATATAATTGGACCTACATTAAAAGTACCACAAGAACAAAGCCTCTATATTTTACACTACATCAGTCTGAAGGACCTCCAGTCTATAGTAAACCACGTAGGTTAGTCTCGACAAATACAAAGTGGCTAGAGAAGAATTCCGACAAATAATCGTTGGATGCTGGAATAATCCGCCCGTCTTGTTCGGAATGAGCTACACCTCTACACCTGGTTATAAAGTCAGACGGCAGTTAGAGACCGTGTGGAGATTACCATAACTGTTGCAGATTGGTACCCTATCCCACATATACCTGACTTATTCCAAAATGTAGCAGAGAAATTCGATAGTAAAGCGTTGCATGAAGCTTAGGAAAAAGATTGTGAATTGTTGGAACTAAAACAGAATGAAAAGTTTTCATTCCAGAAAATTCCAACTTCTAGACGTCGAACTGTGGTGTGTACTAACAGGAGCAGATGGAAGCAGGGCTTAGAAGTTGAGTGAAGCAAGTGACAAAAAGTTATTTCTGGCCTAACATGAGGAAGGATACAGCTCGATCTTGTATAGACGTTTTACTTAAGTTGGTCCTTGTCACTTCATGTGACGTCATCAAATAGAGAAGTGGAGTTATGGTTTGGATCGAGTAATACTTCCATATATTTCAATGTAACAAATCACGGAAGTAAATTTGAAATTTCGGAAAAATGACAATGCTGTATAAGTTGAATCCCTGATTACAAATACATAAATAGTTCATCAATATAAATTATACTAAAATTACACTTGCATGTATGTGTTTTCAACACATAATTAAAATTTGCGAGACAAGGTATTTATGAATTAAATCACAAACGAAGAACTGCAGTAAACTGAAGTTAGCGTCATACTTTTAAATATTTTGTAGAAGCAATTGTGTAAGTTTTCTCCAGAACTTTAGCACATTTATACAATTTAGGGAATTATCTAATGCGATCACGTTTGCAAATGGCATTAATGAGTGTGGTATCTTTACAGTTTTAAATTAAAAAACATATCTGCGCAATACATTTCTTATGGAAATGGTGTTGGCGCGAAACTGCTACACCGTTTACTGCTACAGCTATCCACATTACAGAATTTGATATCTTTCTCTAAGTAAAACGTCTATTCTATGCCAAAGAGCAAAAGTCAATCGAAACAATCGGCATACCTGATACTACGTTTTCTCACGTACACATCGATTTCGCAGACTCACTTGCAATTTCCGATGATAAGCCATATCTTATTATGATAACTGACTATTTTAGCAGGTGGTTTAAAGCTCTCCCTGTAATGGACATTAGCGCCGAGACATTGGCAAAAGCATTTTTTAATTTGGTGATCTAGCAATAATAACGACCGACAGAGGAAGACAGTTCGAGCCACTGGTTTTTCAAAATCTGGCTAAGCTAATTGGTATGAAAAGAAACCGAACCACAACATATCAACCAACACAACCACACCAAATGTAGAAAGCCAAATATGTAAGAAATTTAAAACGGCACATGAAAAGGATGAATACACTCAAACCGTAGTACAAGAAGCTATGTCCCAAAAGACATAAATACTGCAGAATATGTGTACGTAAGAGTAGACAGCGTAAAGAAACCCTTACAATTTCCATACGGTGGTCCATATAAACTGGTGTGCAGAAACAATAAGTTTTATGTGTTCGATGTGGTAGGAAAAGTGAAAGTTGTGTCAATCAATAGGAAACCAGCAGCAGTCGCTCCAGCAAAATTAAGTGGTGAAGTGTTGCCCAAAGCCCCAAGCAGAAAAAATGTTGTGGACGAAGCAGTCGCATCTGACAACACACAACAATCGGCAGTGACAACGGGAACAGGGAGAATGGTGAAATTTCCAAAAGAATCTTGATAGATTTGATTTTAGACTTACATTAAATGATATTAATAAGAATCGAATTCAAAGAAATTCCTAATTATCAACTCACACTCATACCCTACTTATCTTACCCTAAGCTAACTGAACGGCATAGAAACGTAATTCAAACGAAAGTGCATGAGTACTAAAAAGTTTGTAACTAATTAGTGAGATAGTTAAGTTGTACATGTATTGTATTAATTCTAATTTTTCTAAATTTAATATTATCTTAATTTCCTACTAAACAAAACATGATATTTCAATTGGTTAACGACATTTACTTCTAAATACAGGTTCAAGAATGTCCTAAGTTAAAGTTAAAGTCCGTTGAAGCTTTCGAGCTCCGCCGTTTTCTCACACTCGGTGATTTTCAGTCATCTTTGCATGCATTTTTTGCGTGTTAAATAAATATCATTTTATCAAAAAATGAGAATATACGTTTTGTTTCTTTCTATTTCAACTTCACAATTATTTTTTATTTCTGACAATCGGACGACCACATGAGCATTCAGCCTCGAGTGAATATATTGCTTTAAAAATTTTAAATCGCAATTTTGCATGAACTAATTGCGCGAAAATTGCAGGGTTTTGCACACACTAAGTAGGTATAATTACCTCTTATTTCTTGAAAGATTTATGGTACATCTTCAAAAATGACGGTTCTACGAATTTAAAAAGAAAAATACAAATATTTCACTTTTCCCGATTTTTCTTGAAAATTTATTACCTGATGGAGTCGAATTGGTGCTCATTTTATTCGTATTTTTATTCTCTACAACTTTTCTTTTTACACTATTAATGTTGGTTCATTACTTTTCACTCAGAAAAAAAAGTTGAGAAAAAACAGTTTTTTTTTGCATTTAAATGTTAATTAAGAATATAATGGCAATTCATTTTCGGTATAAAACATGAACATAAGGTACTTTATCCACAATCACCATATTATAGAGCTATTATTATGCCGTTATGAAACGTATTATAACACCTATAAAACACTAGTGTTTTATATTCCATAAAACATTAGTGTTTTGTAATATATAAAATTCAAGAAAAATTTGCAGAAAATTTAGTAATTATACTAAGTGACATAGAAAGAAGAACACCCAGTAATAACGAATTTATTTAAACAATTTTTGGTATACTAGTGTATACGAATTACATTAGTAAACGATCACAATTTGATAAAAATTAAACTGTTAACTTCTTCAAAAAACTTAATAATGTTGCTCCACCACGATGTCGTGTGCACTCATTAGCACGTCTGGGCATACTTCTAATGAGGTGATCGATTTCTTCTTGAGGTATCTCATCCCATGCTATCTGTAACGGATGCTGCAAAGCCGCTAGAGTTTGTGCAGGGTGAGGTAAATTGAGTAATCTTCCCATAATATCTCAGACGTGCTCGATGGGCGAGAGAATGGGAGATCTTGGTGGTCAAGGCAACAAAGCAATTTCATTGGTCTCAAAATGAGCCAAAGAAACCCTAGCAACATGAGGTCGTGCGTTGTCTTGTTGGAATGTGCTGTTAGGGATGGTCTGAACATAAGGTACAATATGGGGGTCTACCACCTCTTGGATGTAGTGCGCAGCGGTCATATTACCTACTTCCAATAGCAATAGCTCCCCATACCATAACTCCAACTGTGTGGTGCACATGCCTATTCACAGAAAATTGGGGATCTTGTCTTTCACCGCGCCGTCTTCTCACCCTTGCACGACCGTCATGCAAAAATCATGGAAAATCGACAAAACAGGCGGCTCAAAAAAATTGTATTATTAGAAGAAATTGTAGGCAATGTGTCACACTACAATATTGCACCAAGGAATTGATTGCACAGAAGTTTTTTAATTTAATTTTTTGTTCTCTTGCAAAGTTTGTTAAAAACATGTTTCATTTTCTCACTGTAAAAATTACTGAATTATCTTAAAAAAAAAGACTTTCAGTTTAGAAAAACTTTAAAAATAATAATAAAAACGACGACACTTTCACCATTCATTATTATATTCAGTTTAAAAATTAAAAAAAAGCCACTTTAAAAAAACTTTAAAACTTTTGAAACATTTTTATTATTAAAATCACTTAAAAGAACAAATTATCAGGTCACTTCTTGGAAGATGAATTCAGTATTTTAAATTTTTGAACAATGGCTGTAATTGTCGTATCATGGAGTTTGTATGCCCATGCTTGGCGTTTCCACTTCTTTCATGCCATTAAAATGACTTGCTTAGATCTGCAGGGGTCATGAATTTTATTTTGACATCATCGAATTTTTCTGAAATTTTCAGGACGATTTGCAGCCACCATTGATCTCCATACACGCAAGCAACGTATTTGCTAGGTTTGCATAAACAGTTGCTATAAAATCCGAAGTTCCTAGGCCATTTGACAGTCGGCTAACTCTAAGCTGGTAGGTGTTTACAGGAGAGAAGCAGTGATTCCCTCTTGTTTCTTGCACTGTTTTAGCACTTCCTAGTCGTGCTTGTAAACTTTGAACGTGCTGTGACAGTTCTGCTTCAGAAATATATACAAATTCAATGTTTGCAATGTTGGACCGCGCCCAATAGTAGGTACAAATCTTTTGCAGTAAAAAAAATGTACACGGCGCACAAGTTACTAAAAAAACGAGCAAATTAATAATTTTTTTTGTGGATACTAGGTCTGACACCAATTCGAAAATATCATGGTAAGATTCCCCATACTTTCATCTATTTTTGATAAAAATTCCGTGCATGTATTTGTATGTCCACATGGGTATTTTAGGCTCCTCATAAATCCCTGCATGTATGTAATATCTCAGAAAGTTTTGGTGCTAGAAACTTCGGGTTGGAATTTTTGAATTCTCGTACAAAACTTAATTTAAAATTTGGTTTGTATAGCTCTAAAAATTTAAATTTTTTTAATTTTAAAAACTAATCACTTTTAAGAGTTCCAATTTTGAGAAAGTACTTTATACTTATCTACAACTGTACCAAATTGGATAAATTTCTGAGATGGTCATACAGAAACCCAAAAAAATATTTGTCGATTTGACATGGAATCACCCATTTGCTTTTACATATCTGTCGACAAAGTTGCTTAATGCGAATGCATTTACGTACGTGATTGTTAACACGAGTCGACACTAGGTGTCGCAAAACTTATTGTTATTAAATTCAATCCATGTTTTAAGTTTTGTGATCAATTTATTTTTATATTGTTTTCTATTTTAATTTATTTCGACTTTTTCATGTAAACCTTCCTTTAACTGTATGTTACGTTTAATCAAATGCATTTTTAAATAATCGAAGCCCATTAAAAAGCGTATTATTTTTTAGCACTCGAAAGAGAAATAGTGAAACACTCTGTATTAATATCATTACTACGATTACTCAACTTGGCAACCATGCACTACACTAAAATGACATTTGACAAAGTAATGAAGTTCAATTGGTAATTAACAACAATCAAATTTTGTTGTTTTAAATTATTTGTTCGTATTTCAAACATCACTCAAAAAATTATAAAAAAAATTGTGAAAATTTTATAACCAAAATTAAGTAGAAGTTAACCAGCTATAAAATACTTTCTTGTGTCGCAACCTAAAATCTCACTCAATTTATTACAACTTCTAGTTATGTTTTAACTGGTTTCTGTGCGCCCAAGTAGACGAGGAAACATGGAAGCTGTTCCTAGATTACCTATGATCAGTTTTGAAACTAAAACCAGCACGGAAATTGTGTCTTTTGCTGCAAAACTTAAGCAGGTATGTACTATAGTGCCTTGTAGGTTATCGGTGTGTAACTATAATTTACTTTGTTTTGCAGTACATTTCTGGTTTTTACAACGAAGATGCCGAATCATACAGTAACGAAATACATAATCTTGAAACTTTACGAGCGGGAGCGGTCCGACCGGTTATTGACATATCGGGGTGTCAGATGCTTAAAAAATATTATTGTCAATTGCATTTTTTAAAATCCAGATTCCCTATGGAAGAAAATCAGGCCTGTTCTGTTTATTTTTCATGGTGAGTAGATTATCATGTGATTTGATAAATACATGAGTCATTTGTAAATATTTGATGTATAAATAGGTCTTATATTATTGATTGGGATTTGGTTGAGTGTGTTGTACCTTAAAAGAATTGATTATTTCATCATATAAACTTGAAAAGGTTGTCTACGCCCTTATTCTACTAGTTCAAATCTTCAGTGCAATGCACTTTATTGTTATTAAGTATAATTACGTTCTCTCTAATTTTGTCTGTCTGTATTTGTTTGTGCTGCATTAACAAGTTAAAGATGACATAGTTCAGTCACCTTTTTCTCGAATGATTATTTCTCCAATATCTTCTGCTTCTATGTTCTCTTTTATTCTTCAACTCTTAACAAAATTTAAATAGTTTTTTGATAAAAGAGTGCAACGCTCCACCACAAAATTAAACAAGATTTATGAAAAGTGTTGCGATACCTAGTGTAATTTGTATTAAAGCAAATTTGTGTATATTCAAATACATTCGATTCTTCAACTGCCAACTAACGCTTGGTTACACCAACTACAAAATTGTGCGTTAAAACTACAGATCCACCATATAGTAAATTTTAGAAAAGGATTTGTTAATGCAAAAATCATAGTAAAATCTAAAGCCTTAAGGCACCAAACGGAAAAATTTAATCCAAAATCTGTTACTATTTTTGAACTTTTCCAGCTGCAGCTTTCTTTGCGGCATATCCAGTTAAAAAATATTAAGTGAAACTGTGCTAAATTGTCTGAACTCGTTACACCCCAAGTTAGACATTGTCCAGTTCAAAACCTTAAATTTATTTTTGATATCGGGGTAGCCATCATGTTCTGGAACAACTTAGACCAGGCGGTCCGTAAGAGCAACACCACATAGTCAAATAACAAAAACATTACTTGAATCACCATTTTACACAAGAAGAAAAGACTTGATTTTAAAATACTGTTAGTAATTATTGAAAATAAACCACATACTCAGGAGTGACCAAATAAGCAAAAAGAAGTTCTATAATACATTCTGGTTTATCATTCGGTGAATATGAAGAGGAAGAAGATAAAAATGTTGCATCCATTATAGGCCAAGCAACAGAGATAAAAAAGTACGTATTTCATAACAAAATTAATAGCAGCATAGGACCACTGTCATTATGCCTGGAAACGGTAGCTGATAGTGGGTGCATAGTTTGATACTCCACTTTTTACTTCATATTTTTGTAATTAACGATTCTTTGGGAAAAAATGCCATTTTTCACGTTTTTTGCGCATAACTTTTAATCTATCCATTCGATCGCAAAACTGTCAACAGATGATTTGTAGAGAATTAAAAGGCAAATAAAATGCGTCCCGATCGGATAAATAGATTCCGAGAAAATCCAAAAAAACAAAAAAAAATGACAATTTTTCAAAATCGTTAATTACAAAAATATGGTGTAAAAAGTGGAGTATCAAACTATGCACTCACTATCAGCTACTGTTTCTAGATATAATGACAGTGGTCCTATGCTGCTATTAATTTTGTCAAGCTAAATGCTCTGATGCTTGGCCTATTAATAAAAATCTATTATCAATAAAATGCTAGAGAAGTCTACAGAGTGGGCAAATTTCGACGTTTGTATAGGGTATCTCGGTAACCATAAGAGATAGAGAAAAACGGATGTCGATGTCTCGATCTGTTTTTTGAAAGAAACTCATTGGTGAAAACTAGAATCGGCTATCGTCTTTTGTTTTCGAGCGCAAAGATCGATTTTTCTATATTTTGAAAAGTGTCTATATCCTAGTTTAACTATGATGATATATATTGTCGTAAAGAGAAAAAAAAACTCTATCAAAATAAATCACAACAAACTATGGTTTCTATTAAAGAAAAAAAATTATTTCATAACTCGTAAACAAATGTAGATATTTAAAATCCGTCAACGCCATTAAATTCCTCTCAAAAAAAGTGTCTAAAGAAGGTATTCGGCCAGTTCTACGAAAAAGGACAAGTTTCTAAATTAAATTAAAAATTGGAGGAATAACTTATGTTATCCAAATTATTATTATTATTATTACCTAAATCACAAAATGAAATGCAAACATCTTACAGTATCAAAATATAGTCAATATTTATTATAGATATTATTGTTAAAGTGGTCATTAGAAAATTTTCCATTTTTGCGATTTGTAGAAAAAATCGGAAAAAATTGATGCCGACGTTATCGACGATTCCGAATCTAAGTAAAATATTTTCAATATGGCGGCACTTCCGGAAATTCTGGAAATCGATGTCAACTTTGTTAATTTAAATAGCAACCCCGCATTTTCAATTTTTTTAACATCTGCAACGCGATTTTGAAGATAAACATGCCACATGTCGACACTTATCTGTCATAGTTTTTGACTTATGTTAATTTTTCCTCAATGTTTTGCAAATGCAAGGGTGTATTCAATACTTAATTACTCCTCAACCATTCAAGATAAACGCATAAATTTTTTTGTGTTTTCCAAAGTTCACGAAATTTTTTAGGCTAGCGCGCATGTTTCTACAACGCTCGCCGCCTACTATGATTTTTTAAAAATCGGAATGAGAAAATGTAAAAAACTCAATTTTTTCAAATGGCACCTGTCAATTTTCTTAGCGAAAATCGATGTAGAATTGAATTTTAGCACAACTTTTGTAAGCATGTTTTATACTTACGACGAGTATTTTTCGAATTATTAAGGTTTTTATTATTCAAAATTATAATTTTTTAAAAATTTGTAGGAGACTATGTAACATCTACACCTACAGAATCATCTACCCAATCATAAAATAAGTTCGAAATGTGCATAATTTTGGTTTAAACATTACAAAATTCGATCGTGTACGGCTCTACTGGTGGCATTTCTTACTTCATTCCTATCCAACCCATTCATAACTGTCGTTATTTTTAATCGCAGGTCTTCTAGGTTTGCGGGTGAGGTTTCATAAACTAAATCTTTCACTCGCCCCCATAAATAAAAATCAAGTGGTGTGAGATCTGGCGATCTTGGAGGCCAAAGCCAAGGACCCTTATTACCCCACCATCTGCCATGAAATAAAATTTTCCAATTTCGAATCTATAATACGTGTTGAATGTGCTGGCCATCCATTTGATACCAGGAACTTACTGCTTCTTGGATGGGAAGATTATCCAGGAAGTTCTCCACAATATCATTGAGAATAGCTAAGTATCTCGTTCCATTCAAATTTTCGTCATACATGTGCCAGACCAACCGATTATCCATGAGCAGACAAAACACATTAACAGAAAATTGTCTTTGGTTCTCAATTTCGGAAATTTGGAGTGGATTTTCAGCAGCCCAGAAATGTCGATTTCTCCTGTAAAAATTCCTTCCTGAGAAAATTTCGCTTCATCTGTCCAAATAATTCTTCGGCAAAAATTAACGTCCTCTTGAATTTTTGTCAAAAGTTCTTCGCAAAAACTTACTCTTTTAGGATAAACTTTTGTTTGTTCATTCGTGGTAGACGTGGATATTTGGTATTGAACTCGCGACATGTTCTCTCGGTAATCATTTGGCAATTGCCGTGTATAACAAATAAATCAAAAATAACTGTATTCGTGTAAGGAACCATTTGGGTGAATTAAAATTCAAATTTTACAAATTTAAAATAAAATTAAAATCTTGAATAATAAAAACCTTAATCATTCGAAAAATACTCGTCGTAAGTATATAACATGCTTACAAAAGTTGTACTGAAATTCAATTCTACATCGATTTTCGTTTAAGAAAATTGACAGGTGCCAATTCAAAAATTGAGTTTTTACATTTTCTCATTCCGGTTTTAAAAAATCATAGTAGGCGGTAGGAGCGTTGTAGAAACATGCGCGTTAGCTTAAAAATTTCGTGAACTTAGGAGAAACACCAAAAAAATTTATGCATTTATCTTGAATGGTTGAGGAGTAATTAATTATTAAATACACCCTTGCATTTGCAAAACATTGAAGAAAATTGACATAAGTCAAAACATGACGAAGTGTCGACATGTGACATTTTTACTTCAAAATCGCGTCGCTGATGTGAAAAAATTGAAAATGTGGGGTTGCCATTTAAATTAACAAAGTTGACATCGATTTTCGGAATTTCCGGAAGTGCCTCCATATTGAAAATATTTTACTTAGATTCGGAATGGTCGATAATGTCGGCATTAATTTTTTCCGATTTTTTCCACAATCACAAATGGAAAATTTCTAATGACCGCCTTAAAAAAATCACTCTGTATAATTACAAAAAATAAAATGAAAATTTTTCGCATAAAGTTACAAAAAGTAAGACGTGTCCAATTATTATAGTAGTATATTAATGTACTGACATAATAAATCTACCGTACAATTTATATTTATATTACATACTGCTAAACTAAAAGTAAAATTGAATGAATATAAATAACAATAAAATATTACAATATTATGTGTCAATAGAAGGTCTGTAATTTTAGCATTAAATTATTTTCGTTTCCACATTCGTTTTCGGAATTTATTAAAAGCTATAGTTATTATGATGTCCCCATCGTTCGCCTTTGTTATGTCCTTACCTTTAAAAATTTTATTTATTTTATTTATATACTCGTGTAATAGAATATTAACTGTTATAGCATTTATGTTCAATACATAATAAATTAGAAATGTCTGCTTCATATTTTCCTAAAATAATGTGTTTTAGTTTCGCTTTAATATGAGAACTAGTAATGATAGTAGTAGTAGTTCAGTTTTGTTGATTGAAATGAAAGCTGAACAGTTAGTGTTAGTATTGGGAACCCCATGACTTCTAATACTTGAGAACAAATTTTCTATTGGATCATGATTACAATTACGTAAAGAAAACTTAAAAAAACTAAAGGAAATAATTTGAGGGTTAAGTACAATAACGAATTAATATTAAAAATCCAATTTTTTAAAGACGGAGGAGTTACAGTTGTTTTAGAAGATGAAGAAGGATAGAATATACTCCTTAAAACATAAAAAGCAGATTGCCAATGGGTTACGTGGTTAAATTAATATATTATAAAAAAAAGTAGATCTGCCGTATCTGATGCTTCTGGATTGAGATACAGTTCATCAGTATGAGTCGTTGACTGTACTCTGCATACAATTTCATAACACTAGCCATTGTCAAACTAAAAATTTTAGTGCAATTCTTAGCACGCGTTTTATTAATGCGATGGGGGAGAATATGTCCGTCTTCAATTTTTTGAATTGATTGAATGGTCCACGTTTTCTATCTAATTCTTATAAACGCATTATATGCGACCAAGAAGCTATTTTACCCAAATCTAATTATTATAATTTCCTTGAAATCTCTGTCTGTCTGTTTATCATCTCCTCCGTAGGATTTTAAGGCAGTCCGGATGCAAGGTTTTTGA
Organism: Abscondita cerata; assembly: GCA_030710515.1. Lineage (NCBI taxonomy): Eukaryota > Metazoa > Arthropoda > Insecta > Coleoptera > Lampyridae > Abscondita > Abscondita cerata. Next base: position 469,154 of record JALBCR010000217.1, read on the forward strand.
AACTCTAACTTAACCCCTGGGTTCAGCGACAGCGATCTCTTATCTTATTATTTTATTTAATATTTAAAAAACGACAAGTCGCATACCTACCAAACCCGATATTATTATAATTGGAGAAAAACGGTATATCTGAAAATGCGAAAATATACAGGGCCACCCATCTAAAAACCATCGATGACGTCATATCTCGAAAATTGGTGTAGCTGCTGGAAATCCTAGTACGCCACTGAATAGATCATAAAATTTACATTAACTTTTTAAGGTCTTTTTTGATACAATCAATTGTTTAGCCAGAAATGAGTGGTTTCCACACATTTGTGCAACCCTACAGTGAGATTCTAAAAAGTAATAACATGTGCTGTTATTACCTTCAGAGATGTCATATCTTCTTACAACCTTACGACGGAATCTTTTTACAGCAGTCTTCACTTTTGCTTCCATTTCTCCTAAATTGCCGGATGCCAAAGGAGCTGACAGAGTATCTAAGAAAATATTACCAGTTTAAATTCACATTTTGTATTTGGTTTGCTGATCCAGGAAAACCGAAAAAGAAATATTTGATTAAAATTTTACTTTAAAATAGTTATAATTATATTAAAATAAACACATCGGAAGTGGTTGCTGCAATTCCGCATTTTCATTAATCGTGAATTAACTTGAAGTACGGGGTGGGCCGATTTCGATTGGATTGCAGGGTATTTCGGTAACTATTACTGTTAGAGCAAAACTATTCACGTAGCATTAGACCAACTTTTTGAGACAAATTAAATAGCGAAAACAAAAATTTGCTATACTTTTTCATGCAGAGACCAAAATTCAATTTTTCCAAATTTCTATAGGGTTCCATATCTCATCTGTTGATAAAAATTCAGGAAAAAGTGTAAAGACATTTCTTGTGCAGTTTTTAGCGTAGAATCAAATGGAGTAGTCAATTTTTAACTATGGTCACTAATAGTCCAGATGCCACATAAACTTAGTTTTTTTAAATGGAAACCATAGTTGATTTTGACTTCATTAAAATCCTTATTTTGTAAGCTTTTCAACAATATATAATTTATAGAGGTTCTTTTCAAAAATTAATGATAGCATTGGTCTAAGAAACAATGGCCCATAAGATAAACATTGACACCTGGCAAGAAAAACATTTTGTATAAAACTTTAGTTGACCCCAAGAAGATTCTTCTACCACCACTACACATAAAGTTGGGCTTAATGAAACAATTTGTACAAGCTTTGCCTAAAGACGGTGATTGCTTTCAATATTTGTGTGGAAATTTTCTCATTTATCAGAAACTAAACTGAAAGAAGGGATATTCGTTGGGCCTGATATTCATAAGTTGATGTTCGATTCCAACTTCGAAGCAACGATGAATAAAAAGGAAAAGGAGGCTTGGATATCATTTAAAGAAGTTGTAACTCAGTTTTTGGGTAATGTGAAAGCTCTCAACTATAAACTTATCGTAGCTAACATGATAAAAAAGTTTAAAACTCTTTGTTGTCTGATGAGCCTTAAAGTCCACTTCTTGCACAACCATCTTGATTTTTTTCTGAGAACTTAGGTGATGTGAGTGAAGAGCAAGGGGAAAGGTTTCATTATGACATAAAAGAGATGGAGAAACAATACCAGGGGACGATGGAATATCAAAATGATGGCTGATTACTGTTGGTCACTTCACAGAGAACAGCAAAACGCATCATATCGGCGAAAAAGCTATGTTCACGAATCTTTACAGAGAAAGGGGAAGGAAATACAGAAAAATATAAACATCTTATATTCATATTTTAGTAATTAAATATCATTCTAAAAGAAAATTGTAAGGAAATAAAAAGAACTATAAATTTTTAATTCTTATAGATAAAAGTTTCCCTCTTTTTTAAAATATGCAATCGATGTCGTATTGTAAGCGAATGGTGGGTGGTAAAAAAAACTGCTCTCAGATCCGGTTTCAGCATTCAAAACTACATAAGATTTAGGTAAATTTGTTTAAAAAGTTTTTTTCTTTGGCCTGTGTTATTATGTTCAGGAATAGTATGCCTTCTGAAATAGAAATTGCAACAATTATTATGTCAAAACACATTGCAATATGAATTTTTCTGCAGGAAAATACGTGTACATAATTTTAATTCGACGCTGTACTATATAATAGATGCAAACATCACACATGTAATACTTCAGAAATGCACCACTACTACAGCGCCAAATTGTAAACAATTCCATGTTACTTCCCAACTCCTAAAACCGTGTAGAACGATACACAATAATTGTAATTATTCGCTGAGTTAAGAGTTTTGATATAAATAAAGCTTTAGTAAAAATAGATTTAAGTTTATTACAAAGATTTAAAAATTTGAATAATCATAAATATTTAATTTGCCACTTAAATACTTGTTGCTTGACCTGTACTTGTCAATAAACGACGACATCAGCCATTCCTTTTCAGGGCTTTTGTTTTTATCTGTGAGCTGTATGGGACAACTTATATTAAGTTTAGGATTTCATTCAATTTTTTTAGAACTATGTGCTTTTACTTTACAAAAAAGTGATCGGTTCAAGAATTAACTGTTATTTTTGTAGTGCAATCATAGTTTTAAAGAATCGTAGGATTATTGAGTAATCGGTCAATCATCAATTATTCGATCGGCGGTTTTTACGATAGGTTGATGAAACCGGGCATGTGTTTACAACAAACAAACTCGAATTACCTACTGTAAATTGGCAAACTATTGAACAATCGCAAACAAACACCGATAATCACTTGACAGCTGGTTTCTGCTCTATCTCTTCAGAAGTGAGAAAACTCCAGTATACACACACGAGGGCACATAATTTTTTTAGAATAAAGTTGTATTTTTCCAACGATTTAATCAGGGTTCAGGACGGGCTACAGTTGTGCAACGACTCTGTTGGCTGTTACAGATGTGTCAGACCACCTGATTTAGGTAGAACATCCATTTTAACGCTTTTGGACTACTCCAAAGCTTTAGATATGATAAGTCACGACTTACCATTCGCTGTTTTAAAATTTTATGTAATGCTATTCAGTTGATTAGAAATTATCTTCATAATCGTTTGCAGTACGTTTAAAACTGCTACATGCTAATCTTCGCGAGAATTAGTGGAGTACCACAAGGTTCCATATTAGGGCCTTTACTCTTTACTATATACACTAATAATATGATATCTTGTTTGAATCATGTAAAAGCATATTTCTATGCTGATGGTACAGAATTACTATATTCTTTCTCGTACGATGATTACCATATGGCGGAAATTCTCCTAAATAATGGCTTAAATAAATGTTCAATTCCTTTTTGCAAATCATGATAACTTATTGTAACAACCTACACCCAAGTCAAAAATTATCACTTTTCTTCAAACTGGAAGTGCTATAAAATTTGTAGTCTTGTCTTTTTGTTTGATAAAAACCTTCCAGTTTTCAAATTTTTATTTTAAAAAAATAGTTACGGACCTTTTCATATCTATCAAACATTGTCTAAATTTTGGGTTTGACTTGTTCCGTCAAATAAATTTGTTTTTGACAAACATTTGATCATTGAAAAGCGATAAAAATAAAAACCAGACATAACCAGCACTCATCAAAGTAATTTGACAAATGTGAAACAACGTTATTGCCAAAATTATTTGATCAAATAAATTTGACGTTTAATTTGAACAATGATAGATGTGAAACGCGCTTAACAGACCCACTTTCGGTTAGGGTGAACATGTTGTTTTTTCTCCCCTATCATCAACTGTTTTGCAAAACATTTTTAATGACCCAGTGCTAAAAGTTACAATTTCCATTGTTTTTCAGGAGAGATAATTATACGAACATGGTGTGTTCGGTTTCGGACGTTGATTTTGAATTAATGAATATAATGTTTGATATTGGTGCCGTACATTCGAAATTGGGCTCACAAGATAGTCGAGTCACCCCTGAAGGTATGAAAATGGCATGTACGCACTTTCAATGTGCCGCTTGGGCGTTTCAGGTATCACATAATTTATTAGAAAATCTTTTTTTTATTTTTCTATTTTGCTAGACCGTAAGAGAGGTGTATCCGCAAATGCTTAGTTTGGTGATAGCATCGGAAATGATTCATTTTATGCATTTGACGTGTTTGGCGCAAGCGCAAGAATGCATTTTAGAAAAAAGCATGATGGACAATCGAAAAGCAACGATCATAGGTAAAAATCTGAACAATAAAATCAAACAATTTATGCATTGTGTAATTTCTCAGCCAAAGTAGCAGTGCAAGTAGTTGATTATTATAAGCACGCTCTCAACGCTTTAAAGTCCACGGAATTTGGTGGTAGTGTGTACAACGACTGGATTAAATACCTAAATTTTAAGGTAGTTGTTGCGTATTTGTTTTTTCAGTTAAACTTCAAACGCAGTTCTTTAGATGCTTTATCACAAAGCAATCGCTTTGTTGTATTTAGGCCAACAAGCAGAAGAACAACAAAAGATGGGCGAAAGGGTAGCATATTATCAAGCTGCCGCCGATACCCTTCAAGATGCATGTAAAAAAAGTTCTCACTTGTCACATCAACAGGTATATGAATTATTGTAGCTTTGATGTTTCTTTTTGGATAATCGTTTTTAAGGAAATAAGTGAAGCGTTAGCATTTACATCAGACGTTATCGAGGGGAAGAAGAAAGCTGCCAAAAATGAAAATGAATTCATTTATCACGAGGAGGTGCCCGATAGGGACGCTTTACCAGAAGTTAAAGGCGCATCGTTAGTTAAGGGCATCCCCTTTAGTGTTAATGACACAGACGTGAGTTTTTGTATAGTTATTCCGACTATGTCTATTACTTTTGTTTGTAGGTGTCTGGGACGGATATTTTTGCACGTCTAATTCCGATGGAGGCTCACGAAGCATCATCTTTGTACAGTGAGAAGAAGGCTACTTTATTACGTCAGTTGGGCGAGGCCGTCGAAAATAAAGATAAAGCTTTGGCTGAGTTTGTAAGTTCTTTGCAATTAGAAGGACTGACTCAGGTATGACTATCTCCCTTGTTTAAGTATTTTTTACCTGTTGTTGTTGATAGATGCGGCAAGCAAACGGCTTAACTCAGGATTTAGTAGATCGAGCCGCTGCTATGTCTGCGAGACCTACTGCAATACAGGATTTGGTCAGTGCCATGTCAAAACTTTCAAGTATTTATCACGACGTCGAATCCATGCTTGCGGAAATAGATACCATGATTAAGGTTTGTTTCTTCTGACTTTGTAGAGAATATTTATAAAACGTTAACGCGTTCAGGAAGAAGAGAAAAAAGAGACAGTGTATCAAGCAGAAATGGGAAAGAGGCCGCCAAGCATAATTTCTACCGATTTAACACGAGAGTACACGAAATACCAAGAAGCCCATTCGAAAGCTTGCGAATCAAATCAAAATTTACACAAAGCAATGACCACCCACAGCGCAAATCTTAAGGTGTTGTCTCTTCCGTTGGCCGAACTTAAACATCAAATACCATCGATAGAATTTCCAAATTGTACGTATGACTTAAATTATATTTAAAAAACGAGTTGCATATTGATGTGAAAAATAATTGAATACACAGATAACTGTAAGAATTGAGGCTTACACGACCGGAGTCATTTTTAAACTAAAAACCATGTCGAAGTGGTAACCGTAGTTGCCAAGAGGTTTGATCAGGGTGAGAAACTTAAAGCAAACAAACGAAAGTTCAAGGTAGACTACTAAAAGTCAGGTAATCAACTTGTCAACCAAGTCTGATTCTAGACTGAAAGAAGTGTTACGTAATTTCTTTTCTTACGCAACTGTGAATCTGAATAATAGATAATAAAAGAAAAGTTTTTATACCACAACAAAATTCTCAAATTTAAACAATGAATTGAATAAATAAAAAAATATGAAACGTATGAATAAACAAATTAAGTACAAACCTTATCACTCTAATCTTGTTTGTAAATTAAAAAAAAATATTTTGTGTTTAATAAATGTTTTTGGATGCATCGAACAGTTCCAACCTTTCGCCGCAATTGACAAATGAACATAATAAAATAAATGAAACATTAGTTTTATAAACAATATTGAAAATAAATACCTTACTAAAAATAAAAACTTGGCCCTTTGAAGCTTGTACTCATTTCTTTCGGCACAAAAGTTCGACGTTCCTCCGAAAAGCTGCAGCCGGTTTTAGAATGGATTATTTTTAAGTGGATGTCTGGGTGTGATGTGTAGTTATCACTGATATCAGTGCAATTGTATTGGCATAAATTGCAGTACGTAAAATTATCAGATACCACAAAATGCCTAAGAAATAAAACGTAAATGAGAATTATTTTTGCATTCACCGAGATGGTCGGGACGTTGAAAAACTAGCGTTTTGCACAGAAGTCCACATCGTTCGATACTAACAAACGTGTAAAAGAGTATTGAGAGTGTACGCAATGAAACATTTTGCTCGAAAAATAAAATAAACGTCTATCAGCGTCAAAACCCGGTTCCTTTTAAGACTAGTTGAAAATGAAAGAGAAAATAAAAATTGCGTTTTAGAAAAAAATCTTCAAACAAAAGTTACAGAATAGAGTAGACCATAATATTTACTACAACTTTTTCGTATAATTAATATTGATGGAGATATTGTTAAAACAGTTAGTGTCACGCGGTAGTAATATTTCAGTAATTATTTGTCAGATCAAAAAATAGTTTAAACAAAAGTTGAGTATAATTAAACTGCAAGAAAGTACAAACAATTTTATTTGATTTCTAAATATTTAAAAAAATTCGAAAATTTGCGTAAGTTGACGATTTTTTTTGGCTCGACAGATTATGCCCAAAATCTAATCAGATCTGCGGTATTCTAAAAAAACTAGCTGAGCCCAGACCCCTAGGAGCCTCACGAACGAAGTAACACCGTTCCCTGAAGTGCGTTGCCTATTATACCAATACAACAGCACGCTGCAATATACTGAACACTGGCCCAGTACTTGGTAAGCTCGTCTTAACTTATATTATTCTTATCACCTCGTTTCTCTGTTCACGTTGCTAGGATAGGGGAACAAGCATGCCCAGTACTGGGCCAGTGTTCATAAACAGATTTTTTCGGGTGAAATTGAACCTTCTACAGCTAAGCCATTCGAAAATTTGCAAAATTACGAATCTTATGTGTTTTTATTCATGTTTTTACCTAATACGGTCCCGGAGTTATAAAAATGTAAAAATTACAGTATTTCGTATTGACAATGTAAAATTGCTTGAAAAAAAATTTTAAAAAAAGAAAAATTTTATTACACATTATGCGACAGGGGCACAAAACGAACGTTTTTCTTAAATAAACTTTTTCTTCATCGATTATAATTTAGAAATTATGGCCGTTTTAGTTTTCGATTGAATTTTTTTCGGACAAGTTTTTCGCTTATAACTTTTGAAAACACGCGAGGTCAAAAAAAAACTGAAACGGCCAAAAATGTTTATTTCTTGATCCGCGTAAGATTCTTTTTGAATTTTGAAAATCGGTCCGAAAATAAGCGAGTTGTGGTCAACTTACGGCTCAATTTGTTTGAAATTTTTTTTAACCTCGAAGATGCCCTCGTACAAAAAAAATCTAAATCGAAAAAAAATAAAGACATCTTTCGTAAACTCGAAACTTTTTTCGAAACGAAAATATCTCTAGCCGTTTTAATGTGAGACGATTTTGAAAAAAAGTCGATTTTCGCATTGAATGTGTTCCGAGAACCGCGGTGATAAGAAAAATATAAGTTAATATACCTATCTATGTGCAAAGTTTCATAAAAATCGGACTTGTGGTTTTCTTGATATCTTGTTTGGAAACCGTCACATAACTCCCCATCCTATTTACAAGATGTGGAGTAAAAAAGAAAATAAGAAAAGAAAACAAATAAATGATTTCTTCTGATCAGGTTTTACCGAATGAAATTAAACGAAAAATTTTCGTTTCAGTAGCACAATGTAATTCGAACTTTCGGCTTGTTGTTGTTGGCAACTACGGTTACCATTTCGGCACAGTCCAATCCCGGAAGACGTTTTGTTTTAACCTAGATAACTATTTAGAAAAACAACAACACGCCACGTTAAAACTTCTTCAACCTGTGTTAAATTGTATTTTTTATTTTCACGACTTCTTCTTTCTTATAGCCAACATCGACGAAGAAATTGTGAATGAAATGGAAAACTGATAGGGAAAATTGATGAGATGAAAAAACAGAGAGCTATGTTATGGGCCCAATTTCACGATGCGGTGAAAAATGATGACATCACAAGCCGTTTAGTGACGTGTACTCAAATAAGTAAGGAGCAGCTATTTGAACAAGAGTTACAAAAGCATCAAAATCAGGTAGACACATTTCACAATCGTTAAGAAATACACTTGACACAGTTTTCTTATGCAACAGGCGGCACTAATTGAACAAAATATGGCCGCCCAGGATAACATATTAAAAGCTCTTGTGGACGCTTACGCCAGATTTACCGAAACTCGTCGTTACATACAGGACGTTATTACAAAACGTAATAATCTTCTTATGGCGTTGAACAATTCTTACGATACTTACGACGATTTGTTGGCGAAAGCTAACAAAGGTTTCGAATTCTATAACAAACTGGAAACCAATGTGTCGAAATTGTTACAACGCATTAAAAGTACTTGTAAGGTTCAAGACGAAGAGCGAGAACAAATTTTAGCAAAGCAGGTTAAAGTTGTACCACCTACGAATACTACGAATGCGCCTAAATTAAAGGATTATTTGGACGCCAAAGCCAAAGATTATCTTGAAGCTAACAAATCGGAATTACCTCTTACGTCTGTCGTAGCGGCGCCGGCCATAACAAATAATAAATCCGAAAGGTCATGGCCGCCGAGTGTTAGACCCACACCTGTGGGATCTGAAATGACCAACGACAATCCTTCATACGATTCGGAACAATCTAACTACCGCAATTACAATTACGAAAATTACAATCGCTATTATAATTCACAATACGCATCTCCTAGTACAAATCCTACCTACGGCGGTAACCAGGACTACAATTACCCCACATATGATAACAGTGTAAATCAAAAATTAAACGAGGGAATGGCTAATCTAATGTCTAATAAAGAACCCCATGACGAAAGTCAAAATTACGACCAGCAGAATACCTCTCCTTACATGTACACCCAAAAAAGACCGATAAAACCAGAAAGTACCTCCGCGAAATACTCCAATGTGAAAAGTCCGTACATCCCAGGATTAAACATTACGCAGTATCCGCGGACTAACTACACTACTGCAAAAGGAGTTAATTTGCCATCGGCTCAAAATTTTGGAAGACCTCAAGAAAATTCATTGAGTGACCCTAATGCGCCATTAGATCAACGTTATTACAATCCAACTAATACTAATTACCCAGCACCTAATGCCTACGCCGATCCTTCTACTTCACCCTACTTTTCTAATTCTTACCAAAATCAGAACGCTGACCAAACAAACAACTATAATCCTCAATATGGAAATTTGCCATATGTCGATCCAAATGCAGGTACTTATTCTGCTATGATGGCTACTGGTTACGAAACACCTCTGCCTTCAAATGTTTATGCACCCGCTCCAGACACAAACATAATATACGAACGAGGTACAAGCACAGAAGCAGTTAACAACGAGTTAGCTAATCAAAATAATCTTACCTACCCTTCGGGTTCTTATCAAAATCAACAGTACGGAGAGTATTACAACAATTATCAGCAGTACAATTCAGAAGTCGTTGCACCTAATCCGTTCACGGCTAATAATCACCATTTATATACCATTCCGCCAACAGAACAGTTCCAGAATTATACTTGTGTTGCAAATCAAAATTTAGGTCCGTACGGAGTATCGAATATTTCTACATCGACACCGCAATTAAATTACAGCGTTTCCCCTGCAGTACCTTCTGTAAACATTCAAAATTCGTCGATCGCAATAGTTCCACCAAATCCTCCAGTTCAAGTACTTCCACAGCCGGAACCAACTAGAAAAAATTCGAACATCGATCTGCTGTCAGGATTAGACTTTACAATTAATCAGGTCAGCACGACATTTTTTAAGAACTTTTTAAAATAATTTTTCGCGTTTTTTAAAGGCCCCTTTAGTTCCCCAGCCGGAAAAGATTGAAATCCCCAAAAAAGAAGTCCTAGTAATAAAGCCGACCGAGCCGCAGCTCTCCTCGTCGGATTCATCAAAGTCGAACAAAATGGAAGAAAGTTTTAGAGAGATGGCTGTTAAAAAACATATAGAAAAAAACCTCCCTAGAAATTCGTTTGACGATCCGATTTTAATAAAGGAATTAATTCAGGAAGTTGATAAGTTTGAGAAGTACGTAGATACGTTATGTTCGAAAACTTTAAACGGTCCCACACAGCTCGAAATGAAATGGAAAGAAATCTTAGAAAAACAAGAATCTGATCAGATGCGTCGCAGTATATCTGTTGCACGATGTTATCCTATGAAAAACAGATTTCCCGATATTTTACCATTTGATCATACTCAAAGTGAAACTGGAAGGTGTCAAGCATGATTACATCAACGCTTCTTACATACGGGTAACTTCAATAAATAGATTAAAAATGGATTAACGATCAATTTTGTGTAGGACATAAGCTAAAACACCCCCGAGTTGATAGTGACTCAATCTCCTCTTCACAGTACCTACTACGATTTTTGGTTGATGGTGTGGAACGAAGAGATAGAATTAATTTTATGTCTTCTAAACGACGGCGAGGTACTTAACCGTCTTTAGTTATAGGGAAAATCACACTTTTTTTACAGATTGGGAATGATAAATATTGGCCTACACCAAACAATACTTTGTCCTTGGAAAATCTTTCAATTACGGTGGATACACAAAATGTCGCACAACATTGGACCGACACAGAGTTGAAAATTCATCAACTGGATGAGAGAACTACAAGAAGAGTTCGCCACATACAGTTTAGGGCATGGCCGAGCACGTAAGCACGAAATTTCTTTTTTTTTTTAATCAAAGGAAATGGTTTATCAGTATAATAAATTGTCACCTGTTGTGTTAAGTAAGAAAATATTAACTTCCTAAAAAACTAAAAAAAAAATGCTTGACCGATTATCTTCATATCTAATCAAATTGGTAAAATTAAATTACAAACAACTTTTATTCCAAGAATTTAAAAATTTAGCCATTTTTGATACTCGTTCGCCAAATTGGTATTCATTTAAGTATAATTTCAGACTGTTTCCTCCGATACCTGTCGTTGTAAGTTTCTTAAACGAAATCTTACAACATCCAAAATTATTCGCTCACCCGATACTGATACACTGTTCTGCTGGAATCGGTAGAAGTGGATTTTTGTCTCTAGTACTTTGCGCTGCTACTAAAATAATTACGGATCCTCCAACGATACCGGATTTGGGTGTACTTGCGATTAAATTATCTGGCGCAAGAAAAAATATGATTAGAGATCGAGAACATTTTAAATTCGCCTACATGATCTTGCTTAATTTCTTGAAGGACACCATACAAAGAAATCGTAAATTGGTCACGATTTTAAATATTAGTCAGTTCTTAAGTGATTTCTTTCAGAATTAAATAAAAAGATACCGATGGGAGACACAGCATCGGTGCAGACTCAGGTTGTAACACCCGGTATACCCAAGGACGACGACCCTTTAAGTTTGTTAGATCCATTTTGGGCAAGTAAAAGAAGCAATTAGAACTTTCCGTTTACCTCAAAGAAATATTCATATTAAATTTATTATATTTGTGATTAATTACTGTAAGAAAGAGGAAGAAACTATATTATTATTTAAAATGCATTTTAAAAAAGCTTGTAAATAAAAGTAGGTGGATATAATTCTGATTAAATTGTTATAAGATTGATTATTTAGAGATTTTACTTGGAGTGGGATACAATTCCGTAATTAAACCGAAAGACTGAAATTTTTATCCAATTTTATAACAACTAGTTTTTTTAACGTACCAAAATTAATTTATTTTAAAATTTCAGGTTCTCTTGTAGTCAATTGATCTAATTTATTATAATGGTGTGGTAGGTAGCTGCAACAATTGTATATAGAATTTTATTATTTAATTTTGTTTGCCATTTTACTGATATTGTTTAACATAAACTGTAAAAAATAATGCGTAGATAAATAAAATGGTAAAAGTTATATTTTCCTTGGGTCCAGAGAATTATCTATGAATTCATTCAGGTGAGCAACTTTTTTTGTTTTATCTTTTTTTGCTTAATTTTGTGCAAAAAATATATCGGCCGTGGAGTAGGAGTAGGAATCAAAAAGAATTAACTTAAAATTGATTTCGTTTTTGAATTCTACGCGTTCAAATTTGAATTTTATTTTTACTTGACAAACAATGCTTCGTCATTCATAATAAATAAAGCGTGGGGTGTTCTAAAATCCTATAGTAATAAAATAATAGTATAAAAATAGAACAATTATATATCAAGCACCTCACGCTTTTTATATTATTCTCATTCTCCTTCATGACCGCTGCATGTATACATGCCTTACAGGCCTTTAACTTGCTTGGGGCCAAATGAACCATTTTAAATACTCTATGTCAGTTACAGTGGAGGTGTGGGTACAGGGTTCCACAAGATTTTTTTGTTGGTGCATCTGGTGACGCCAAATTAAAACATATCTTCTCGCGAAGTTATGGTCGCAATCCTGTTGACTATGTAGGTATATACTTTTTGAACTTCCATTATTTTTGCTGCCAAGGTAAGTTTATTACTTTCTCTTTCAAATTTGTTTGAAATATATTCTCACAATTATTTTAAGAGACATTCAGTAACATTTCAAACGAAAGTTTGATTAGATTTGCTATAATATAATACAATACAATAATACGCCAGTGGTGCATGTACCACCCAAGCATTGTTACTTGAATATTTTTTCTAGAATGTTTAACTAAAAACAAATAGTGTAGAAAACGGAAAGGAGAAGTTCAGGCAAAGGGGAGTTTTACGGCCGACTCCATGTACACCCTCACGAACAAAATTAGTGACCGAAAGTTTGGGCAGTGTCATACTACGTTTATACGATAAACAAAAGAAAAATGAAAACAACCAAGTCAACTCAAATTATGTCATAAACAAAGTTTTCACTCAAACAAGAACGGCAACTTAAAGACTATCTCATAACAACGGGTAGGAAAGGACTATTAATTAACAAAATTGCGAGCTATGTAACTAACTTAATGAACTTGGGGTATCAAACAATTCAAAACATCCATAATCATAGGAGAATTTAGACGAGACAAGCATGTATTGGCAAAGATAGGAGAAAAAACGGCAGACCAAATTACGTCAGGGGAAAGAGGTACCCTTGTAACAGCGTGTTGCATTGTTACTCCCTCACTTCGGGAAAGAAAGAGTTGATCCGGTTGCAAAAGGAACTGCCAAGTTCGAGGGCCTCCACCCTCAACAAGTAAAGATATTCCCTCCGGCCCACTGGAACACGGATCTTCCTAATATTTTTCAGCATGGCTTTCTTACCCTTGCCCGCGAGACCCATAACGAGTCCAGAGGAGGCCATCTTCAAGAAGGGCGGTGTTTCCAGAAACGATACCTGATTGGCGGCGATGCTGGGGTTGGTATAGTCGGTGGTTTACCAGGATATCCAAACAATTGAATGAATCTGTCCCGAAATCGAACTTGGGGGGTGGTGGTGAGCGGCTCCCACTATTTGGACATGTTCGTCGTTGAACCCAACTTTAAATTTCCCAGGCAGTTCTCCAGCCCCTCTCCTACCATGGCTTCGGGTTGTGCATTCAACTACCAGGTTAAAAGATGGGCGGCATTTGTTTCCAATCCGGATTATGATAGCGCTACAGTAAAAAATACTGGGAATATTATTTATATCCCTGTATCGATTACATTGAGTCCAATCTAAACTGACATTTTTTAATTAGGCAGGAAGAAGTCGGCAAAACAAAAGAAGGTATTGGTTCACCCCTACATAAAAAAAATTAAAATTGTTGAGCATTTGTTGCTAGAAAAAAACTTCAACAATTTGATCAACTAGATATCAAAATCGCTCAGCTACTGATTGGTTACCGACGCGTTACAAACTGGTTGCCAACTAATTGTGCCGTGTGCGAATGTTCATTAAAACGCATGGACCTAGTTCCATTTTAGCTGCTTAATGTCCGTAGAGCTTAATATTTTAACAATCTTGACAAAATTACAAAGAAGTTGAGGGTATGTACATTTTTCGACTTAGATCCTGACAGGTATTTGTTCATTTTAAATATTGGAATTTTGGAGTTCTATTTACTTAATTTATAAACAAGAGAAATTGTTGAACTTGAACAGGTTTCTAACAATTATAATTGTTACAGTGTTCTAATGCGCAATAAAAATTTTGCGTATCGAGTGCGGCATCAAGTAGGGTACTATTACAGTTTTCTATCCCTAGTTTCTAACATAGTTTGTGAATACATAGATAGATGGCACTGTATAAAAACCTCAGTCGGTAATAAATACACTCAAAAATAGTTCAATTAAAATGAAAGTTTGTCAAGTTTCTACTAGATTACACTTTTAAAAGTTACTAACCTTATAAATTTGTGTGGTGTGTTTTATGTATGTTGTTTAGTTTAAATTCGATTTAATCTACAGATGTAAATACAATTAATTAATATCTGCGTTTTTACTAAATATGTCACTGTATTGGTTGTAGATTAGAATGTTTGTCATTTCTCGGAGGGCTTTTAGTCAGGAGTATGAAGGTGCGGATTGGGAATTCAAATTGGTCCCTAGGAAAGCGACTCATATTAGGTAACTTAAAATTTATATACTAACAGCCGGTATTTCAGTGCAAGGTTAAACCAACAAAAAATCGGTTACCGTTATTTTGAAAGTTAAACAATATTTCAGTAATAGTTTAAGACGTAACGAAGGTTAACTTGACCGTAGAATTTAACCCAGGTAGAAAGGGTGGTTTAACCCGTTTTTTAAGTCGTTATTACTCGTTTTGTCCCGTCGACAGCGTACTGCGTTCGTGTCGTAGTTTTTCATTTGAGTTTGGTGATTAGTGAAATAATAATAACCGCATACAGACATTGTTTTCATATTCATATACATATTTGATTAATTATATGTTTTGGTGTGTATATTTTACCAACGTGGAAAATGAATGTAAGTAGTAATTTATAAAAATTCTATTGTTTTTTATTTTTTAATATCTAATAGGATTCGCAAGTGTTAAAGGGTGAACGTCAACGATCCCAAAACTTCACAATAAGCGAAGTCAAATTGTTAGTAGATATTGTTAATATTAACAAAAATATAATAGAATGTAAAGAAACAGGCGCCGTTTCGAATAAAAAAAGCAGAAGCTTGGAATTTAGTTGCGAACCATTTTAACGCTTCTTCTGGAACTATCCCACGGAGTTCGAAAGTTTTAAAAGAAAAATGGAGCAATTTAAAAAATCCGCTATCAGGAATAAGGCAGCAGACCGAAGATATTCCAAGGGAACTGGAGGTGGACCTGCTCGACCTGCCGAAGAATCAACTACAGAGGCAAAAATTAATTCGATTTTAGGCGAAAGGTTGACCGGTTTATTGTCTACTTGTGATGACGATGGTAAGAATTTAAAATTTATTGTAATGGAACTTATAATCATGTTTAGTAGGTATAAGTACAGCGACTCAAGATGAGTCGGAGCAGACAATAATAATTAATGGTAATTTGAAACTTTACTTATACTGTAACTTCTAATAAATGAACATTTTTTGTAGATGTTGAAGCTGCAACAGTAATTGGTAAATTATTATAAATAAAATTTATATATGCATTACAATCTTCTTTTAAGATCGTGGCGACATTGAGCATGAGAATGTACCACCATCTGGTCGCGATAATGGGAGTCAACTACCTTCTGTTATTAATACTTTGGGAGAAACTGATTGGGGCGATTATACTTCAAAAATGATAAGTAGCCCACCCAGCAAACCAATTCAAGTTGCAAAGAAAAGTAAGTCCCTACAAAAATTAATTCGATTCTTTAGTAATGTTTTAGGGAAAGTCACAGGAAGTATGACGAATGCAAAGTGGTGTAATGTTGCGGATTACAAATTAAAAATTGCAACTTTAAAAGAGAATTTGTTAGAGGAAGAGAGGCGACAAAAACAAGAACTACATGAATTTATTAAAAAAAATTTAATGGATGAGCATCAACAAAAAATGCGGCACAGAGAAGAGGAACACTTGCTCAAATTAAAATTGATGCAAGATGAACATGAACAAAAAATTAAATTTTACCAGTAACTTTATGTAAATAAATACCTAGACACATTTATAATAAATTTGTGAAATAAGCAACAAGTTCATTTCTCACTTGAGCATGCATTAAATTATTGTTATTTATTATTATATCATGCAGGGCCACATTATTACTTCTATCGAAGGCTTCTTGCTCTTCCACTGTTAATATGGGAGGATCAATTTCGTTGTTGTCGATACAAATATTGTGTATCACTGCTGTGGCAACAACTATCCATTGGACTTTTTCTAATTCAGAATTGATTCCATTACTTAAAATTGGAAATCTTCTTTCCACACTCCGAAAGCACGTTCAACAGTATTTCTGCTCCTAATTTGGGCCTCATTAAACAATTGCTCACCTCTTGTATGTGGTTCCGCAAGAGGGGTTACTAAATAATTTTTCAATGCATATCCAGCATCTCCCAATAGCAATCCATTTGCAAATTCACCATTTTCAAATTGGTGACATATATTTGAATTGTTCCAAATTGTGGAGTCGTGTACACTTCCAGGCCACCGTGCAACTATATTTAAAATTTTTAATGAAGATGAAACAATTGCTTGGATATTCATTGAAAAAACCCTTTCTATTGCGGAATATTTCTGCATTTGGTCCACCTTAAAAACCGATTATTTATCAGATATACAGTTAAATATTAAAATTACCGGGTGACTTTATTTTCACATGAGTGCAATCCACTGCTCCAATAACCCGAGGAAATCGAGCAATAGAATAAAACCCTTGTTTTACAGCATTCATCTCTTCAAGTGTAGAAGGAAATTTTATAAATCTGGGTCTTAGATGTGCAATCGCTTGCGTTACCTTAAAAAAACAATCATATGCTACTGACAACTTTTGTTTCGCACCTACTTTAAACAAAATCCGTCCTGCTGTTGTTTTATGAATACCTGCGAAGTCACCTAACACTATCAAAAAACTGCCAGTGGCAAAAAATCTTAAACTTAATAATAACATTTCCATTGTGGAAAGAGCACGATTCCTGAAATGTAATATTCATTATGTTTATATAATTATGAATTTATTACACATCACAAACCAATTTGTAGCATGTTTTATTTCATCATGAATTAAATTTTTTAATTGTACCACACTCTCCTTTGATAGGCGAAACCGTCTAAAAAATTCGTTGTCGTCCCAAAAATGAAAGTGGTCTTTCCGAATTTGGTATCGAGGTACTCTTCTTTCTCGTCCCAAATGCACAATAAAATTGATAATATCTTCATCGTCGGAAGATGAATCACTTGATTGATGATACAATTCTAAATCCATTACTGTATTAAAATAAGTAAGATTACACAACGTAAATAAGTGAAGTGCATAACCTATAAATTGAACATAGAGAAAAACATTGAAAATGCGCATGCCTCACTTAGGTACAGTTGTTGCATTGTGACCAACATTGAGAAAAACTTAGTTAGTTAACCAAAGTTTTGTTAACCTAAATATTAAAACTGAAATACTTACCGTCGGTTAAGATACTGGTTAAATATTAACCAAGGTTAACTAACCCCTACTTTAACCTGGCACTGAAATACCGGCTGTAAAGTGTTTCAAAGCATTAAAAATTAGCTCTTCTGTTTCATGTATTTTTAAAAAGTTTACCCTTGGATGACTTACTTCTGGTATGATCTATTTTTCGCCTAAACTATCAGGTATAATGCTATTTAAATTCCTTGATGGTGAGTGTACGTTATTGTGATATAAATGTATAATTTTTTATGAAGATACACGATCTAAATATGGTTCCTTAATACATTAAAACTTTGACAAACAAAACTTAATTTTAATCTTCATTAAAACATAATTATTGTCAGTTTATAAGGAAATATGCCTTTCTTACCATTGTCAATTGTCCATATTAATATATTGAACAATAAGTAGGTATTCAACTTATTCAGATGTGGTTATAGACACATATACGACATGAAATCTGTGTAATTAAATCAAATGGTTTATTGCGTCTTTGGTAACATTCAAAATTGACAATAACAAATACTAGCTCACACCACGAAATTCGTTTTGCCCAAAATAGATTCTTTGATTCACTCTAAATATCAATAGAAAATGATAAAACAGCACCTGTTGCGAATGTTTCGACTTTTCGTTTTTCCTAAACGTTCGCGTAGCAATTACGAACAAACCCCTATAAGGCAGTATCCAATTTGGTTCAGTCGTTTTTAAGCTTTAAGCATCTGTCTTCTCGAAATTGTGGTCTTCGCTAGTCGCCACATCAGCCCTCACCAGTGATGCAGTCACCAGACTCTTCGATGGAACAAGTGGTCGTGCAAAACTTGGGTGCTGGTCTGCAAAAGTAGAATTGTTTTTTTTATTGTGGTTTTTGGAACAAATAGGGCTACTTGGAAGCTGATGAACTCGTAGTAGATGTGCGACGTTTTCTTTTGATGTCTGTTTTCGTCCGATGATATGATATGACTCGTCGTATAGCGGCGTTAATGGTGGCTTAACACTGTTATTTCTTACGGAGGCAAACCGGCAGGACGAGAGGTGTTCTTGAATGTAAGTTGTTCTTCGTGAGTAAATGGTTTGGCGGGTGCTTAAGACGGTAACCGCACATTAATTCACATAGTTGTTGTTGTTCCTTATGGCATCACAGCAGGAGTATCTGCTATATCTGTTTTTACCACGGATTTGTGACTTAATAAAATCGTATGAAGGAAATCTATCTAATTAGCGGGTTGTCTGCATTTGATTGATGTCTTGAAAGTTCAATGTAGGCGTTCGGTTATTCCGTTAGATTGAGGGTGATAGGCTGTCGACAGCAAATATTTGATAGTCAGCAATGTAGCCAACTCGTTGAATAACGTTGATTCGAACTGACGTCCTCTATCCGTGGTAATCTTTAATAGTACGCCAAATCGTGAAATCTAACCGGACCCAAGAGCTTGGACAACTGTCTCAACGTTAATGTCTTCGAGTAAATCTGTCGATACAGGTTGACAGTACTGGTATACTCTAGATGGAAACATTGGTACGATGAGATCTATGTTATTTATTTATTTGTATGGTATATTTTCATTATTGTATTGTGATGTAAATGTTAGGTATGGTCCCACACAATATAAAACTGTATAGTGTGGTGACGAAACCGTGGGCAGTTGTGGATTGGTTCGTCTTGGCAAAGTATTTGCTTCAAGGTTTAGGAAAACTATTAAAACCTAAACATGCTAACCAATCTATGTCGATGTGGACGAACCTTTCGTGTGGCACAGCAAAACACGATGATGCGTTTTCAGAATATTTCTCAAACATAAGGATAAGCAGTTTATTATCTGTGTAAAGGGTACAATTCCATCCTGCAATTGTGGATCGAACATTTTTACAGGCTTTACGCGAGCAGTTTGCGATCATACGGCGAGTGTATAGCTTTTGACTTATGCTCAACCGTTTCGAATAGAATCCTATTGGTTGCACCCCATTGAGTCGATTAATAACTGCGCCGAGGGCGAAATCTGACGCGTTTACTTGTAAAGATAGTTAGGCGCCTTTTGCAGAATGATACAGAAGAACTACCTTGGTCAGTTCCTGTTTCTACCTGTAGAATGCAGCTTTTAATTCACCGCTAACGTGTGTGGGGTCATTCTTTTTATTGCTTTTGACCACGGATTCAAAACAGTTTGTGATGTTACTACTTTTCGGATACAGCGGCGGTAAACGTTTATTGATACAAAAAATCTTCGAAACTCCCCAACTGTTTTTCGTTTTCAAGGAAAACGATTGAATACTGTCCTTGTTAAACAAATGGCTGTACTCCCTCAAACGTTCGAAAACCTGCTTGATGTGTTGACAGTGTTTCTTTAAATTTTGAGATGCAATTCGAATATCATCAAAGTAAGCGAAGGCAAAAGTTAATCCGTGTAATTCTTGGTTGACGTACCTTTGAAAAGACTGCTGCGTTTCACAACCCAAAAACCACTACTGGAAATCAAATAACCCGAAAGGAGTTATTATCGCTGTTTTTGTTATATCCTTTGGAAGGATGGGAATTTGATGGTACGCATGAACAAGATCCAATTTGGAACTTTAATTCGTCGAAATGGATTAATCCTAATTTTTTCTAATCATGAGCCTATATTGAATGGAAATATAATTAGAGATGAAATAATAATTAAACTGGATTTGATTTCGTTTTACCATTTTCGCAGATAAGAATCTTTAACCTATTTCGCTTCGTGTTAAGGATCGCATACATTTGGGTTTCTCTAATTACAGTTTCTTTATATTGGTTTGTTTCTACTTCCGTTATTTCTTTGATGTCCTTTTCGATTGTTAATGCCTGTTAATTGGGCTGGAGTCTTCTTGTCTTATCACCTAAAGGAACTCTCAACTGAAATTCTCGACAAACAATATTAGTCGAGTGTGGATTCATTTTGCATCTTTCTTCGATTTTAGCGTGTTTTGTGGGCTCAGTGTATCCGAGGTGGGTGTAGTTACGGAATTTGGCTGAGGTGGCGTTTTCTTGTTGTTGCCCTCTACGTAAGCTCGTTTGGTTCGGTCGTTGTAGACGGTTGTTTCGCGGTTTCTGATCTGAAATGTTAATGTTTTGTCTCCGGGTTTAATGACTGGGAATGGTCCCTCGTAAGGTTGCTTGTTTGCAGGTCCTTGAATATGAACCTGCTTTGTTTCGAGTGGTTGGTTCCAGCTGTTGGGCTTAATTCTGCGAAATGGTGCCTGAGGTCCTTTATGAAGTTGACTGGGCGACTGCTTTGGTACTAAGAATTCACCGGGGAGTCGCCATATGTTAGTTTAGCTGCGGATGATTGCAAGTCCTCCCTCCATGCTGCTCGTAATCCTAGTAAAATGGTGGGCAGTAGGTTGGTCCATTGCTTTTCTTGGTAGCAACGGATAACGGTTTTGAGGTGGTGGTGGAAACGTTCTACCATTCCGTTTGTTTGCAGGTGAGTGGTGCCAAGGAGTTTGTTGAACTGTTTTAATAGTTCTGATTCAAATTGCCGTCCCTGGGCTGTTGTGATTGTTTCGATGCGGGATAGTGCGTCCGCAACGACGTTTTCTGTGCCTGAAATGTGGATGATGTCCGTTGTAAATTGCGCGATGTAATCGAGGTGGCGGAATTGGCGGGGGGAACATTTGTCCGGTTTTTAGCGGAAAGCGTATGAGTAGAATGAGGGCACTTTGAGGCCCCTGAGGGCATAATTAGGCAAAGCCTAATTAGGCTAACAACCTCTCACCTACCTCTCACCTCATCAGGCAGTTCCCTAATTAGACCTCTCACCTCATTAGGCTGTTGTTGTCAACAGGCTGTTGACGCAGGCATTCTATTTAATACTTGTTTTTGTTTTTGAAAACGTCAATGGAAAATACGGCCTCTCATCTCATTAGGCTGTTGTTGTTGAAGTTGATTTCCATCATGGCGGATGTTTCGGCGGTCGATTTGAATTTCCATCATGGCGTCCTAAAGTTTTTTTATGTATTTAAAAAAACTTGGTTGAGATTCGAACTTGCAACCATTGCATTACCGAGCCAAGGCTTTAACCACTAGGCTACGGCGACAATTGAAAGATAGAGTTTGAAGTTTGTATATAGCTGTAAAGGTTGATTAAGATGAATTAATGATGTATGATGCTGTAAAATGTAGGATAAGATGAGAAGAACTGTTAATTAAAAAGTTGAATAAGGATAAAACATTTAATAAACAAGATGAAAAAGGATAAAAACATATATTTATCACTTTTGTACATTATAAACTAATTCACAAACAAAAATAACACTTACGTAACGCCATTTTGTATGACGTAAGATTAAACATTTAATAAACAAGATGAAAAAGGGGATAAAACATGTACATTTTTCTTTCTCATACTTTATAAACTAATTCACAAACAAAAATAACACTCACGTAGCACCATTTTGTATGACGTATGATTGATCATTTAATAAACAAGATGAAAAAGGATAAAAGCATATATTTATCACTGTTATACATTATAAACTAATTCACAAACAAAAATAGCAACTACTTAACACCATTTTGTATGACGTATGATTGATAATTTAATAAACAAGATGAAAAAGGATAAAAACATGTACATTTTTCTTTCTCATACTTTATAAATTAATTCAAAAACAAAAATAACACTCACGTAGCGCCATTTTGTATGACGTATGATTAAACATTTAATAAACAAGATGAAAAAAGATAATTGATTAAAAAAAAGCTTTAACATACTGAGGTTCGAACCATTAACGTTTGATACACCACCACGTATTTACATATAGTTTTGAATTTACATTTGATTAAAAAAACTTTAACATACCGAGGGTCGAACCATTAACGTTTGATACACCAACACATGTTTAACATATAGTTTTGAATTTACATTTGATTAAAAAAACTTTAACATACCGAGGTTCGAACCATTAACGTTTGATACACCACTACGTATTTAACATATAGTTTTGAATTTACATTTGATTAAAAAAAAACTTTAACATACTGAGGTTCGAACCATTAACGTTAAATACACCACCACGTATTTAACATATAGTTTTGAATTTACATTTGATTAAAAAATTTAACACATTAGGGTTCGAACCATTAACGTTTTAATACACCATCAAGGTGACGTATGTGTTAGGGAAAATAAAAAAAACAACAAGGAGGATACATTTTATTTTGTATCTCTGTTACACGATCACATTTACAAGTACCAATAACATATGTTTTTTTTAATTGGAAGAATAAAGAAAGCAGGAAACAAATTTTATTTCTCTCTCTGTTTCACACACAATATAAAATTATTTTACAAAAATATGAAACATTACAACTTCAGAGTTCCATCTATGAATGGCACACCATATCTAGCATTCGTTTACCAGCTCGAGAATCATTTTACGGTGTCACCAAAAATTTTCTTTCTGCAAACGTAGAGTTTTCTTATATTGACGACCAGTTATTCATCTCCAGCATCTGTAATTTGAAATAAAAAATAAACCACAAACATTTAAAAAAGTATTAACAAGAATAATAACAGCAACAAAAACAAAAGCTTTTTAAAAGATGAAGAAACACAATTTTATAATTAAAAAAAATGTATACTTACCAAGATCTTAAATTCGTAACTCGTTATACTAACAAATATATATCATCACCTTGTATTTATACCCGAAAATTCGAAAATAACATCGTTAATTGTGTTTTCTACATTAAAAGTGAGAGGTTAAAATTTCAAAAATTTCCTGCTAATTACATTTGTTATATTGCTGTTATAAAGAAACGTTTTTGACAAACTTTTGCTAACAATACATATCAATTAATTAAAATGTAAAACAGTAAGATGATTTTATATCAAGAATGAGATTTTGAAAATAAAAATACGGAAAATCTATCATAAACGAAAAAAAAAAAACATTTAATGTAACCATTTCAATGTCAACAAAAACTTGATTGGATTCAAGGTAATTAGTTGAAAAACAATTTCTATTCTTAATATGCTTTTAACAAGAACTGGCGACTAGAAAAATACTTTCTATGCAACCTTTCAATGTCAATAAAAATTTCCAAATCTATTAATGTGTTTTTCCCGAAGTGGTGACGTCTGTCAAGAATTATATAAAAACGGTGTATTAGTATTTTTTATTCATTCCTAGTGATTTTTTCAAACCGGAATAAAATCTCTCATCATCATGTCTGTGAAAAGTTTGTTATCTTTACTCACGAGGTATGCTTAACGAGTTTGGGGTTCGAGAACTCTATAATGATATCTGTGAGAGAATCTGTTTAAACAATGAAATGGTGGATCTAGGAGATATGGACCTCTTCGAACGTTTAATTAAAAACGTATGCGACATTAAGGTATGTTATTTTTTGTATAATTTTTAAAATTACTTTTTACATATGGATTACAGTCCGGTCTTAATACTACAACGGAAATTTCACCAAATTCATCTATTGTTTTGAATCCAATGTCAGACGTCGAAACTAACACGTTCGAAGTAAGTTTTTGATTTATTTTTACAAATATTTTCTAATACGTGTTTACGACAGATGGATACTACTGCAATACCATCAACTTCAAATTATAATGTAAGTTCTTGCATTTTTTATTTTTAAAAATTACGTTGTATGTTTTACAGTTCATCAACGATTTCATTAAAACGCCCTCAACCTATTTACCCGATTTATTTCATGCTAACCCTTCATTTTCACCTAACACGCTATCATCCCATCCCGCTCATTCATCATCATCTCCTACTATTAAACCCATGCTGAACTCGAGCACCAGGACTTGTAATGTAAGTTTTTAATTTTTTTTTTATTATTAAGAATATGCTTTAAGATACATTTTATTGCAGATGGTCGGAGGAGCCACTATGACTAACGCTGCAAACTTTAAGTTTTTCACCCTAATTGGCGAGGGTGAAAAAGAAATCAAAAAATTTAGAACCATGGGTAGGACCATGGTTTTTAAATTCAAAGATATAGACACCGTCCAAAACCCGACGATATGGCTAGACGTAATTTTATTTAACAAAGTGCTGAACCACGTCCTAGCTGGCGCCGATCCTTCTGATCGTATCGGACTCGTCTTTAGAAACGATAACTTCTCCGAGAAACCGGTGGGCATCTCCTTCAGACGTAGAGATCAGCTCGATTCCAAAGTGGTCATGACAACGTTGGAAAAAATTCTGCAAAGCAACGCGTTTCTTTACCTAGAGGGATGGGCCGCAACAGAATGACGGGCGTCAGCTACGAGGAGTTTTGCCGGCGCAAGACAGGGATCCTCGTCATCGAAAACCAGGACAACCTGTGTTTGGCAAGAGCGCTCGTGGCGGCGATGGTATGGGTGGAAAATGACATAAGCATCACATCTCTATTACAACCTAACTCCCCGGTGATGCTATCGAAGGTGATGGAGCTATGCACAGCTGCAGGTGTCGATTTAACCAACGGCGGCGATCGAGGCCATATACAACAATTCCAGGACTATTTGGTAAAGTACACTATTGTAGTTTATAACCACAGATTGGGGAAAACTGTTTATTATGAGGGTCCTCGTAGTGCAGACAAGGTGGTTTTAAACTTAATTTTAGAACAAAACCATTATAACGTAATCACAAACCTTTGTACCACTTTTAGTACTACTTACTTTTGTGAGCTTTGCCGAACGCGTACAAATGATAAAATTCGACATAAGGGGTGTAAGTACATTTGTCCTCCATCTAACCTAAATCTCGAAAGTATACCGTGCAATTCTTGTCATCGCGATTTCCGCGGACCCGAATGTTTTGCTGAACATACAAAAAATTTGTGCAAATGCGGATACCGGTATTGCACTCACTGTAAAAGTGAAAAACCGGTCCGTCATTTATGTTTCATGGCTCAAAATCCAGCCAATAAGAAAAAACTTGATTAAAATTTCGTTTTCGTTTTTATGATTTTGAATGTCGGCAGGATACTTCTGTAGATGATGCTCCGAATATGTTTATGCATATTCCCACCTTATGTGTGGCACAGCAAGTGTGCAAATCTTGCATTGACGTCGAAGACATCAATCAAGACTGCGCAATCTGTGGAAAACGCGAACACATTTTTAAAGACAATCCTGTCGGCGATTTTCTAAATTACGTTTCGACATTAAGGAAAAAATGTAAAGGGGACATAGTGGCATTGGCGCATAATATGAAAGGGTACGATGGCGCGTTCATATTAAAAGCTTTGTTTGAAAACGCGAATGGGTGGAACCCTAAAATTATTACGACTGGTACTAAAATAATGTCAATTAATTGTGATAGCGGTATTAAATTTATCGATTCTCTCAATTATAT
The DNA here is from genome assembly GCA_030710515.1 of Abscondita cerata. Taxonomy (NCBI): domain Eukaryota; kingdom Metazoa; phylum Arthropoda; class Insecta; order Coleoptera; family Lampyridae; genus Abscondita; species Abscondita cerata. Next base: position 495,264 of record JALBCR010000217.1, read on the forward strand.
GCCGATGCCATTATCTAAGTTACCCAAAACATTTAATTTTTCAGGCTCAAAAGGCTACTTTCCACACTTTTTAACACTTTGGCAAATCAAAATTATATCGGCCCATTACCACCCACACATTATTATGGCTGTGATGAAATGTCTTCTTCCGTTAGAAGCGATTTTTGAAGTGGCACGAAAACCAGGTGAGCCTCGACGTTGTTTTTGATTTTCAATCAGAAATTGTGAAATATTGCGTTGAAGACGTTAATATTTTACGAAAGGCTTGCTTGGAGTTCTGGTCACGCTTCACCACTTCTAACGGAGTAGATCCATTTAGGAAATCTTGCACAATCGCGGGCTCGTGCAACGCCGTGTTTAGACGGAATTATCTAAAAGCAAATTCCATCGGTTTAATACCTCCCAACGGATATAGAATGGCTGATCAGCAATCCACCATTGCAATCAAGTGGTTGCTTTGGTTGGAAAAATCTTTGGCAATTCAAATTCAGCACGCCGGAAATTCTCACGAAGTAAGATTGAAGGAGGGTATCTTAGTTGACGGTTTTGCGCGGCTACAACTACAGTGTATCAGTTTCACGGCTGCTATTTTCACGGTTGCGAGATCTGTTTCCCCGATCAAACAGCTGAACTTGGCGGTAATAAAACTGATACAATGGGTATTAGACGTGAAAAAACAGAAGCTACAAGTGCCCGCATCCGTTCCTTCGATTACAACTTGGTGGAAATGAAGGAGTGTAATTTCAAAACTTTTTAAAAACAAATATTGAGGCTTCAATATTTACAACTGATCACGTCATAATTCGGAACATACCTTTACATCCTCGTGATAGCTTTTTCGGTGGTCGTACGTGTCATTTATTAATTAATTGACAACGCAGTTATAACTATCATTTATTAAGCCTTTATTACATTTATTAGTTGTATGCAAAACGTGCATTCAAGACGAACAGGCATTCCTGCATGTGTGTTTGCTATGTTGTCGCTTGCACACCCTTTTACACAAGGCTGTGTTGCGCTTATATTGCCATCTCCCCTTTTTTTATATTACAAGGTTTCTTTATTTAATTTGCTGCTTGCAAGTAGATCATAAATTTTTGTTTGAAAAAATTCCAGTTATCGGTCATGTTGCCCTCAAGCTGAGCTCACTAGGTGGATTGCTGCTTGTCGGTTTTCGTTAGCCATTGACGATGTAGTTCCTTTGTCCGACGCCATTATTAATTTTTTTATTTTAACGGGTTGCGCTTTTGAGTTTTACTTTTACCAATTAATTTTTTTAATTTAATTTATACTTTTCACCGTCTGCGCCATGTCATTTATTAATTAATTGTAAAACGCAGTTATAACTATCATTTATTAAGCCTTTTAACATTTATTAGTTGTATGCAAAACGTGCATTCAAGACGAACAGGCATTCCTGCATGTGTGTTTGCTATGTTGTCGCTTGCACACCCTTTACACAAGGCTGTGTTGCCAAGCTTATAACTTACAGTACGAATGCCATTAAATTACATTATAAGTCTATGTTTAACGGTGACTGTAACCATACGGATGATGAGCGTAGGTTTACTGAGAAGCGCTATCACAAGGATATAAAGTTTTAGAAATTTTAGAAGTTTGGGAGTACGAGATTGCACAGTATAACCAGGGTTCTAGGTCTGGAGGTTTATTTTCAACTTATGTTGATAACTTTTTAAAGCTGAAACAAGAAAGTTCGGGATGGCCTTCGTGGTGTACGGATGACCAATCGAGGGATCGGTACATATCTGAATATCTCGAGAGAGAGGGAGTTGCATTGGATACAACCAACATAGATGTAAATCCGGGTATGCGGTATATTGCCAAATTATGCTTAAACAGCTTTTGGGGTAAGTTTGCCCAACGGGAAAATCTAATGCAAACCTCGATCATACAAGATCCGTATGATCTATTTAAGATGTTGACCGATCCTTCTGTGGAAGCCCAGTCTCTTACTTCTGTTAATGATGACACCCTAATTTTAAACTGGGACAGGCCGAATGAAGGTATCATACCCCTTAACACGGTTAATGTAGCCCTAGCTGCGTACACCACCGCAAACGCCCGTCTAGAATTGTACAAATACTTGAAACAGTTGGACAGACGTGTCTTATACTTCGATACAGATTCGGTTATTTTTACAGAGAAACCAGGCGAATGGACCCCTGTAACAGGTGATTTCCTAGGAGACATGACAGACGAGATCGAATGTTACGGGCCTGGTAGTAAAATAACAGAATATGTTAGTGGTGGCCCTAACAACTATGCCTTTAAGGTGTGGTCAACTAAGTCACACACTTTCGAGTATGTATGCAAAGTTAAAGGCATCACATTAAACTTCAAAAACTCGCAAGTTGTGAATTTTGATTCCCTTAAAGACATGGTTCTTAACAACGTCGAAGACACGTATGTTCAAACTGATCGACGTATTGTACGAAACGCAGCGTTTGATGTTCTATCCAAACCCGAAAAAAGTTTTCAGGGTAAAATATACAAAGAGGCGTCGGGTTGAGGATAATTTAAACACGTTACCATACGGATACCGTTTGTGATCACATTGTAATGGTTTTTTTTAGCTTTACCAAATGTTCCTGGAATTAATAGCTTTATTTTTTATTTATTTATTTATGTATTTATTTATTTTATTACATGTAAATACTGTTAGCGTTAGGTTTATGTATATGTTAGCTTTAAGTACCGACTTTAATTTTTAATGTAACACTTTTAAATATAAATTGTTCATCTTTAGTATTTATTCTTAGCTTTATTAATTTGTATTCCTTTATTAATGTTTAATCCATTTTCATCTTTTTCACCATTAATTAATTGTATTGTTTGCGTTTTTTCTCGAAAATGGATGTAAATCTTTTATATGATTATATCAATTGATTTATTAAAACATTAATACTGTAAAATAATTGTTTATTTTGAATAATTACAACAAATTTTTATAAATCTAACAAATTTGTTTTCGTAAAACATAAATTATACATCAAAATTATTAAATGATCGTTTCTAATTAAATTATTATTAAACATTCCCAAAAATTCTAAAGTATTAATATTACAAAGTTTAAAAAATAAATACAAGAGACAATATTGACCGCAGAAACCCGAATGAAAATCTTGCAATGTCTGAGCATTATAAACCCAAGTTGCACAATTTTGGTCTAAAAATTTTCTATGATTGTTTTCTGGAGGTCTTCCAAATGAATCAAAGTATTCACCATATCCATATTTGTCTATGAAAAATGCAGCCCAATGTTGACCTGGTTTATTTGACGGATCGGTGTTTGCAATTACAGCAGCAGGTCTCGGTATACGATGTGGAAGTTGATTAGAAGCACAGACAATGCGTTGTACATTCTTGATGCTCGGAATACTCTTCAGCTGGTGTGCAAGCTCGACCTGGTACATCTTTACCATTAGTTCTGGACCACTCGCATAAAATTAATGCATGCTCCAATGCACATGACGGGTTTTCAATATTATGATGAAGACATTTGACTGCTTCCATATTTTTCTTTAATACTTTAAACGATGGACACTCAATCCCTTCCATGTTTATTATTGGTTTATTTAAAAATTTTAAAGTGTATTGTTTTTCGCTACCTTTCACAAAAATTGTGTTAAAGGGTGTTAACATTTTGCGAGTTCGTTTTCAAAATTTTCGTAATTAATGTAGCCATCACTCCACCGTAATCCGTGAAAATAATGTTCTAAATAACGGATTTCTCGTTTTACTGAATTTGGCAACTTTGAATAATGACTTGGTGGTTTTATAAATAAAACTTCACAACAATGTCCATCGGAAGACACGATACCAATTTCCTTAGGAATAAATTTTTATCTTCTCCTCGAAATCTCTGTATGTCAACAAAAGCATTCATTCTGGTGAGACGTTGTTTAACAACTGATATGTTCTTAACTACTGAAATCAACCATTACATTTCGGTGTTTATCAATCTCGATAACGTTGTCAAACTCTGCGTATACTAAACAGTTTACAGTTTCCGCCAATGCATCTTCAAACCCTACCTCTATTCGCAGAGAACCGTTTTTACAAGATTCCACTGGAAATTCATATTTGCAGTGAGATCTGCGGTTAAGTCAAATGCTGTCAAACAGTAACCTTTGGCATAATCTTCGAGAGAAATTCCATTTCCTTCATTTAGAAAATGAATACCGGTTCCTGAGAATAATGTATGATACGCTCGTACATATGTAGATTTTGTAAAATTTGTTGCCCGTCAATGTATAGTGAGAGGTAATTAATTTTATAATGTTGAAAATTGTAAGGATTAACAGCGTAATCGCCATTGAACGCTTTATTCGATATAAATCCTATAATGCAACGTTTTGGCAATTGACCCAAGAACACATTATCTAAAGATTTTTTTTGTAGTCCTGATGGAATGGTTACCACTTTAACGTCCGCTTTAGTTATTGGATATTTTGCAGTTGCAGATTGTAACGCTTTCGTGTGTGCAAGAAGTATTGTAGGATTAATTCTCATCCTTCTTACCAACAAACTCGCATCTAAAATTTTAAAGTTGTATGTAGATCCTGATGCAGCCATTAAATTGAATGAGTCTCTTGAACGAACAAATTTTATTTTCATTTCAACTCCGTTGATTAAAAATTTTTCTTGATTGAATATATCTGAATGCACATATCCTAACATTTGATTTGATTAAATAACGAATGCATCCAGTTGTTCACAGGTCCTACAACTTCGTTAACTGTTAACATTGAATCATCTTGCTTCACAATTTTAGTTGTAATGTAGAGCATCGTTTGACTTAAGTCCAGGTAATCATTACCATTTCCAGGCACTACAAATTCAATCGGTGCATCGTCACTCAGTGAAGATAGTGGTTTATAAAAATCCATTCTCCCGATTCAATCGAAGTTTGAGTTGACGGAAGTGCAAATAAATCTAATTCAGACTTGACGCATTCACAAGATTGGGCATGGAGAAAAGCCATTATTAATTTTGTCCAAATATATCGTTGTAAACGAAATTAGAAACTTTTCGCTTAGGTTTTAACGTTTTTCTGTTAACAAGTGGTGATGAATGACTCGATATTTTCTGACGAGGCTTTTTATATCCCGATCCTTGCATTAAATTTTCGATTTTAACATCGGCTTTCCGTTTCAGATTTTGACCGGCTTCGCGCGTTCTATCTATGAAAGATTCTTTGATTGGTTTATTCTCTATGACATCACCCAAAATATTAGTTCCAGTTCTCAACACTTCTTTCCCTACCGCTTTAGCGCCAGATTTAAATAATGGAAGAACTGAACGAAATAATCCTCCTAACCAGCTTCCAATTCCGTGCCCTCGTTGATACGGAGCTCCCTGTAAATAGCACCGATACCGCTACCAGCTTGATTCATGTAATATTGTTGATACGGACAAGCCATATTACTTAACTTTTTAAAATGAAGTTTCAAATTCAAAGTTCCAAACTCGAATGGCATTGCAGTACCCGTTTCAGTCCTTATATTCATTTCGATATTCTCAAATTCTCTTCGCATTACAGGAATGTAATGTACCGGAGAGTAAACTATATCTTTGTGACAGCCATAATTATAATTATCAGAAGTGACGTTCACAATTCTTAAAAGTGGTGATAAAATGTCACCGACAAATTGAGGTTCCACAATATCACAATAAACAAACATTTGCCCTTTTTTGCATTGCCAAATTTTGATCAGGGTAAAACCCAATTGTAATGCTAACCGTTTAGAAAATCCTAGTACACTTAGAAATGTGTTTAGAGTGAGTGAAATTCGTTTAGTTATTTTATTGTATTCAAAGTTTATTAGTGGTTTGATTAACTTGTGATTATTAATTATATCTAGAACGTCTTCGATTGTTTCATAGTTGCCGGCTGGAATTTTTATGATATGCCATTTGTCGTCAGAATAAACAATTTGTTCACCGTCTTTAAGAAAAAAGTTTACAGCTTTTTCTAATACATCATCTACATAATATTCCTCGTTATCTGGTGGTTCAATGCGATAAAACATTAAGTTTTCAGCTTCACCAACGGCTAAGAATGAACAAGGGTATTGTAGCTCAGAAACTCCGACAACCCATTCTCCAACCAACCTTATACGTTTAGGTAGTTGGGTTGTGAAATTAGCGGTGGTATTATTCGGAAAATAGTGTATGGAACTATTGCTCAACAGTGTCAAGTAAAATTCGTTCTCCAAATTCATAATTGTTGTAAATCTTTAGCGTATACCCAGGAATTAAATTTCTCACCGTACCCGCTCCACTTTACAAAATATTGTTTATTTCGACCTTTACCTTTTCTTTTAAAACTTTTTCAATTTTGTACGTTGTGTTGTAATCAATTGTAACTGGTTGTAGTTCTTCTTCATAAAATGTTCCTTCAATTGGTTCACTGTTTAAATCCACAATTTGATAGACGGGTGGTTTGCGTTTTATAACTTTAACTATTTTAAATATTTCTTCACTCCAATTTGCAGTGTAACCTTTCTCGAAGACTAATTTGTTTCTGCTAATTCTTACATGTTGATTCACTTTATATTTAGGTGAACGCTGAATACCTACACCGTCATGGTATAGATTTTTCCAAACTTGTAAAATGTTTTCGTCGTTGACATCATTGGGAGCCATTTTTATACTTCGATGGTATCTGTTGTTATAAGATAACACCAAATCTTGTAATACGTTAATATATCGGTAAGAGTTTGAATAAGTAAAATAACGCCACATTCTTGTTTTAAGAGTTCTATTAAATCGTTCTACTACAGCAGCTTTTACATCAGGATTATTAGTTACATAAAAAGTAATGTTTTTGTCTTTAAAAAATTTTTGAACAGGTCTAGCGATAAATTCTTTTCCTTTATCTGTTTGAATACTTTCAGGAATGTTTTGAGCTTCTTCAAAAATATTAGTAAATGCATCAGTAATGTTTTTAGCAGTTTTAAATTTAATAGGTCGTACCCATGCTTTTTGGTGAAAACATCGATTACTGTTAATATGTAATTGTAGTTATCGTTATGTTTCCGTATACTCTGCATATCGCATAAATCTGCCTGCCATAATTGAAACATATTATTTACAATATATTTATTTCTCGGAAATCGTTTTTAACAGGTTTGTGTACAGTATACGATTCTTGCTTCCGTAACCAGTTTCCTACATCATTTCTTGAATATCTATTTTTTACACTTTGTATTAAAGAATTTGCGCCAGCAAATCCAACTTCATTAGCAGGGTCGAAATATATCGTGTTTAATTCCATGATTACAGTTTCAAATTTTCCCAATTTAAAAATGTTGATGGTGTTTTACTCAGCGGTGGTGATGTTCTTGTACGTGCAGGAGTACCTTTTTGTATAGGACTTCTTGATCTAGTCCGATGTATTGAGGTTTTCGCTTCGTTGTCTAGTTTTTAAGTTCAAAATTTTGTTCTACTGGAGATACTACACTTCTCCGTTTTAAATTTCCGATTAGTTCGTGCGGGAAATTAACTTCTTTCATAAACGTTGCAAATTGTGGCCAACCTATTGGACTCGTATTTTTTCGAGGTCTGATTGCGTCATGCACCAAGTCTATAATATTTGACGAAGGAATTATTTTACCTTTTATTGCGACAGTTCCGTTTTTGTCCCACATTATATCACTCGAAGCATTTAACATTTTCATGAAACTAACACCTTTTTTCTTATACATAGTAGGAAGTGTATCTACAATTTCAGTGTCAGACATGCCTTCAGATTTTTCTTGTATTGGTATGCTTACAGGTTGTCGAACTTCATCGGCAAAATGTAAGTATCTTTGAAGAACTTGATTATACTGCATCCATTTATCGTGATCAGAAAGTTTAGAATTCAAAATATTGTACATCTCGTTATCTAGTTGTGTTAATACATTATTTCCAACAGTTTCTGATGATTTCATTTGTTGTATTAATTCCGGTGGTACAAGTAACATCTTCTTTGCATGTTCCATGTTTAACCAAAAATGCTACTTATTACTCCACTTAGTAAAGGTGCAATGAGAAGTGGAAGAAATGCGCCTCCTTGCTGAACCAAAATTTCCTTTTTCTTTTGATAGGTTCTCCAGGTTTTACTAATCTTCTCAAGATGTGTTTATGTTGCGAAAGTCGTGATTTCTGGTGACGTGATAGAGGAATTTTTCCTTTTAAAGTATTGTATACGCATTCGCAGATGCAATGAACTTGTTTATCGTCTGCACATTTTAGCAATGCAAGACGTTCTTTATTTCCAAGTTTCGCTAATGCGCGAAGAAGTTCAGAGTGTTTAACAAGCACCTTGGGCATTATTGATGGATTATTACAAATTTATCTGAACGAGTGTATTTAAATCCTTTTTTCGGAACGTAAACACAGCATGCGCCGTCTTCGTTAAAAATCGAGCTTCGGTAACGAACTAAATCCGGTGTAGATTGTTTTAAATCGAAGAGTAGGTAGCCATGAGGTTTAGATGTAGCATCAATGTAAGCTTCTTCTAAAAATTTAGAATTTTCAGGACAAATCTGTCTTGTTAAATGTTTAATTTGGGCTTTGTCGCGCGGATTTTTGAATAATACAATGTAATGCGTGTTTAAGGAAATGTCGCGCTGGCCTTTTCCTTGATGGAATATATTTTGAGTTAGGAAAAACACACTTAGATTACGGTGATGGCAACCTTTTGTAAATATATCCACAATTGAAGCATTTGCTTCACGCATTAAATCATCAATTATTATTAAAACAGGTTCTACACCGTTAAACAGATCCATACTCGGTAAGCCTTCTTGAAATTGCACTTCAGGTAATTTTTGTAAAGGGGTTGCCACTCGTCGTAAAACCAGAATATTTTTTCAAATTTAGCATCACATACTACGTTTATTTCTTTTAAGAAATTTACAATGAAATATGATTTACCACAACCTGAGGGGCCTGCAACAATCGCAGAAAATGGGTGTTCGAATTGATACATATTACTCGTCAATAGTTAAATGATGAGTAAGGAGGTTTTTAAATTAAACGTGTTAATATACTCAATTTTTATTTTACAAATTATAAATAATTACAAAATTATTTGTACAAAAACCGATCATCATAAGATTCCATATAATTTTTATTGTGAGGGATACAAAATGTGGAAATTTATTAACTAAATCTTGTAATGTAATATTCTCCTTGTATTTTTCATCCAACACTTTAATGAAGTCGTCATACCCGATTTCTTCTATATCTACGTACTCTTGATAACCAACATTTTCTTTTTATCAATTATGTTAACCACATCTTTAACAAATTCATAAAATTGAAAATCAGACTTTTCCAATTTTTGCATTCGAGATGTAAAATAATTCTTCATTTTCTAATAGATTGTAGCGAAGTAAGACCTAAATAAAGTTGATACTTTTCATCGTTCTTCTTTGATATGAAGCGTACAGCATTCAATTCTGTTGTATGGATTGTATAATCTTCAAACTCGTATTTTCCAACATCTTTATGGTTGAGCGTTTCAATGATATCATCTAGTTCATCCAGAAACGATTTAAATTGTGACAACGTAAAATGTACTGTAGAATTAAACCCTGATTTGATTATTTTTAAACAAGGTTTAAAATCATTGTAAACATCCATTCCAAAACAAACTGATTTGGTATAACTTTTGTTTAGCGGAATAAATACCTCATTAAGCAGTGTATTTTTCTCACGTTGTTCTAGCTAGATTCTGTTTACAGCCATACTGGTTTGACAGCCATATTGAATCGCTTTAGGTAATTGTTTTTAGTGTTTGTTTTCTAGTTTATAATGAATAACAGTGATAAATATATGTTTTTATCCTTTTTCATCTTGTTTATTAAATGTTTAATCATACGTCATACAAAATGGCGCTACGTGAGTGTTATTTTTGTTTGTGAATTAGTTTATAATGTACAAAAAGTGATAAATATATGTTTTTTATCCTTTTTCATCTTGTTTATTAAATGTTTTATCCTTATTCAACTTTTTAATTAACAGTTCTTCTCATCTTATCCTACATTTTACAGCATCATATCATACATCATTAATTCATCTTAATCAACCTTTACAGCTATATACAAACTTCAAACTCTATCTTTCAATTGTCGCCGTAGCCTAGTGGTTAAAGCCTTGGCTCGGTAATGCAATGGTTGCAAGTTCGAATCTCAACCAAGTTTTTTAAATACATAAAAAACTTTTAGGACGCCATGATGGAAATTCAAATCGACCGCCGAAACATCCGCCATGATGGAAATCAACTTCAACAACAACAGCCTAATGAGGTAAGAGGCCGTATTTTCCATTGACGTCTTCAAAAACAAAAACAAGTAATTAAATAGAATGCCTGCGTCAACAGCCTGTTGACAACAACAGCCTAATGAGGTGAGAGGCCTAATTAGGAACTGCCTGATGAGGTGAGAGGTAGGTGAGAGGTTGTTAGCCTAATTATGCCCTCGGGGGCCTCAAAGTGCCCTCATTCTACTCGTATGTTAATGGTTTGTGGTCCGTACGGACAGAAAATTCTTTACCTTCAACCATGTGTTTGAAGTGCTTTATGGCTTGGTAGATTGCTAGCAACTCTCTGTCGTACGTCCCGTACTTTCTCTCGGCGCTTGATAATTTCCTGGAGAAGAAAGCGAGTTGTTCCCAGTCGTCGTTAATGCGTTGCTGGAGCGCGGCTCCGATTGCATTGTTCGAGGCGTCAGTGACTATGGCGAGGGTTGCTCCTGGTTCGGGGTGCGCGAGCAATGTGGCCTGTGCTAGTCCCTCTTTGCAGGCCTCGAAAGCTTCGTTAGCCTCGGCATGTCAATTTATTGGTTTTGCTCCTTCAATTTTCTTTTTCAGCAGGTCGTTCAGCGGTGTCTGCAGTTTAGCAGGCTTTGGGATCTTCTGTATAAATTGATCATTCCCAAAAAATGTCGGAGTTGTTTGGCTGTGGTCCGTGTGGGGAGCTTCCTAATCGCATACACTTTGTTCGCTAGTGGTGTAGTGCCTTCGCTTGAGACCTGATATCCGAGGAAACGTGCGGTCGTGACGCCTAAGTGACATTTTGCTGGGTTAACGAGTATCCCGTATCTCTGTAGGCGCGTGAAGAGTGCTCGCAAATGAGTCTTGTGCTCGTTTTCTGACGTGGATGCTACGAGGATGTCGTCGAGGTAGGCGTAACAAAAGTCTAAACCTCGGGTTACTTTGTTGATGAACCTCTGGAAGGTTTGACCGGCGTTTCGGAGTCCGAAAGACATGAAGGGGAACTCAAACAATCCGAAAGTTGTGGTGATTGCTGTTTTCGGAATGTCTTTGTTTGCGACTGGGATTTGGTGGTACGTGGCGATGTAGCGGTGATGCCCAGCTGCTGTCTGACCGGCGAGCAATGCTTATGTCGACAATGGAGTGGAATTCATGTTTGGCGATTCTTAGTTCGTCGGGTGCGAGGCGGCGTGGTCTGCATGCTATAGGTGGTCCTGGGGTGTTGTTAATGTAATTTTGGTACGTGCGGTGCACCGGAAGGTCTCGTGATCTCGGGAAATTCCTTCAGGATTTCGTGGAACGGGATTGTTCCTGAGACATCGGGTATAGAAGGGCTTTCTCGCTCCGACGTTACTCCAGTGGCTTGCGAGATGTTTGTTAACGGGTCTGTAATTTTGTTGTTGTGGATGTCCACTAATAATTTGTAGTGATGCAGAAAGTCGGCCCCAACGATGGGTTTTGTCACATCTGCAATCACAAAACGCCAGGCAAAGGATCTTCGTAAACTCTAGTTGAGACTGAGGGTGATGAATCCGTACGTCGCGATGGTCGATCCATTTGCCGCCGTTAGTTCGTAAGATGTTTTGCGCCGTGGCCCGGTAACTAGTTTGACGGGGAAAATTGTATGTCCGCGCCGGTGACAACTAAGAATCTTTGACGTGTGTTTCGCTCGTATATGAATAGGCAGCGCGGGTTTATGTGAATCCTGTCGTTGGACGCGTTTATCGACTGCCCTGCTTGTTTCCCGGCAAGAAATCACATGGTTTACTGCATTTCTTTGCCCGGTTTTCAAAGACCTGGTGGTACCAGCAGGTGGCTGTGTTTTTGGATTGTCGGAAGGAGGGTCGTCTGTTGCGGCGATGTCCGGCGTTCGCGTGGGGGATTGTCGTGTCGCATGTGTGGACGTTTCTGAATGCGAGCGTTTCGAAAAACGGCGTCAGGGACGGTGGTTTCGCCAAGGTTCTTGAAGTGCCTTAAGAAATGCGACGGTTTGCGGTAGCCGAGTTCTTCGCCTTCGCGTAACTGTTGTATTTTTGTGTCTGAGATACTCTCAGGCGGTTGATCAGCTCTTTCTTAAGAGTGTCGTATTTTCCTTCGGTCGGAGGAGATTGGAGGATGTCGCGTACCTCGGGGGCGTGTCTTGTGTCAATGTTGGCGATCACGTAATTATACTTGGTTTCATCTGCGGTGATTCCAGCTAAGGCGAATTGTCATTCAATCTGTAGATACCACATGAGCGGATCCTCCACTCAAAATGGAGGAATGCGTACGCTTACGCGCTCGATAACGGCGGGCGTTGTGGGGGCTGTGGGGTTGACAGCTGTCGTAGCGTTCGTGGAGGGCGCCTTTCCCTTCATCTTTGTTGTAGGTATACAAAAATTTCGCGAATATACCTGATGTTGTTGCCGTGTTGCTCCTCCTCGAATGTTTGTCTTTCTCTGATTTGATCACGTCGGGGTCACCACTGTGGCGTTTAGGGTGTATACTCTAGACGCCGGGTCGAACCAGAGAAGAAATTCGCAATCGAGTCGGTTTTTAGTAGCGTGTATTATTTGCACATACCGTGATCGGGCTGCACTATTTACAATTATGAATGAAAGCGGCGTAGGTCAGCAACATAGTAAATCGCGTACTATGTGTTGCATGATGATACTCGACACCGTGGTATCATATGTCGAGTTGAAGATCGCAGGCCTGGTTGAACTGGACCGATGGAATCGAACTCGGGCCAATACTTCAACTGATGCTGTAACTACTTGACTGATTCTTGACTTATCGACTGATTACTACCCATGACTGTCGACTGTAGTTGTGACTGATCGACCTCTAGACTTTGAACGATTTCTGTTATCGTACCTACTTTGTTTTATACGTGCGAAGTAAGTTAGTTTGCTTTGTAAGCAAGGTCGTTAAGAAATGCTGTCAGCGTTTCCTTAATTGAAACCGTTTGTTTGGGCAACCCCATACAGTAGTTCGACGAGCAATATGGAGACGGCCATCTAAATAAGGCAGTAAAGTGGTAGTACATCATCAATATAACGTGCAGCTGTCATACTGCCTTGAAGTGGTGATCGGTTACTATAGGTTATTGCCCCCCAAATCATTACTCTAACAGTCTTGTGTTTATGTCTCTTAATAGCAAACCTGATATACCACTTATCTTTCTACAACCACTGTTAATACCTAGACTAGACAGAATCGCTATTTACAAAATCATTTCAAACGTGGATGGTATGAAACTCTACCTTTTTCTCCCAACCATTGATGAGTTATTTAACGCGTAGTAAACTAAACGGTCTCGTAGAGTTAATTGTCTGAAGCGCCTTTCTTGGTACTCGATAGTACGCCTTGATTGACCACTTTGTCTTCATCCTGTTCCTCTACCTTCTTCTGTCTATACACGACACACATTACCGTAATTTCAGCAAAATTAACATTGCACAATTCTACCACTGTCAAAGTCGCTGAACATGGTGATAATTTGGACGTCTTCGAACTCGAGGCATTTTCTTACGCTTAATACTAGTAGATGGGGGCACAATAACTAAAATTATTTGTGGTAGTTCTCTCACAAACCGGTGAAAGAATTATTGACAATAAACCGTTGCTATTGCTACCATAGCTTGAATATAGTCATTCTTTTGCCAAAAAGTCAAGTTGAAAAAATTATACATAGCTTCTGGCGATAAAATTCTAATGTCAAAGAGTATACATACGAAGCATCACCAATTTTATAATTATTAAACTAAGAAAAATGCCAACAGTTAACTGTAACGAAATGTGTGTGTTAAAGTGCATAGCGTTATCTAAGCGATAGCTTTAATGCTTGAACACACGTTGTCGATAAAGCCAAGTATAACTTGTATAGAAGCACACACGCAACGAAAGAACACCTGATGCAGCATTTCGCTCTTACTTTCTACTTGGCTTTATAGACAACGTGTGTTTCAAGCATTAAAGCTATCGCTTAGATAGCGCTATGCACTTTAACACACATGTCGTTACAGTTAACTGTTGGCATTTTTCTTAGTTTATACTATTCACACGTGTCAATGTTTACACGAGATGTCACAAGACACACATTTTACGTTTATAATTATTAGTAATCGTTTTTATCGGAATCTCGACACAAATTAAAATGTTACTTTAAGTCAAAAACAAACTAGTTCGTCGTCGTCGTTAATTAATTTCAACGAACATCGAAACCGAGAGACATTGATTACATTTTTCTTAGTAGAAGTTTTTTTTATATAAATTTTAAGCGTGGGTTGGAGAACCGATGTGATAAATCAATAAGTATTAACACTCCTTAAAATTTCTAGTGAGGAAAATCCCAATGATTTGGGCCTTCTTATAGTCCTTGACATATCACCAACACTTTAGATTACCTTGAAAAAGACTGGCCATTGCTAGTCGAAACGTCGGCATTATTTAAGGACATGGTGTATCATTGACAATTCCTATTCCTGTTGTTACCCCTATAAGAAGGCCCAAATCATTGGGATTTTCTTCACGTGATAAATCAATGAAGAAAACAAATTATATAACTTTTTTAATAATCAACCAAACGTTTTAATGCTTAGATAAATCATTTTTACAAAATATCACAGCATGCTATTAAACTAAATTTTTGGCCACTTCGTAATATTTTGAAGTGATTGTATTATTCTGAAGTCCCTTCTCCTTTGTTTTTCTCCAAAGAAGGAGGCTGATTTAAAGTTTGTGTTTCGGTAGCCCAAGGTTGTACGGTTCCTGATGCAAATATTCCATAGAAGATACAGCCAAATAGGTAAATGACACTTGAAATAATAAATATAGTCTGCCATTCGAATTCAGTCTAAAAAGAAATCTCATAACATTCGTTAGCGTTACTTAATATCAATTCTCACTGGAGTTGTTACTATGTATCCCGTTATGATAGGGCTTACAATACCAGGAACAGTTGCAAATGTATTACTAATACCCATTAAAATACTGGCGTGTTGAGGTGCTATATCCAAATGATTGACACTGTAAACAATTTTAATTTGTTATCCCAATAAGGAATAATAATAAAACGTTTACCCAAATCCAGCCCAAGCGAATCCACCTAAACCGACAGCGAAACTTAAACAAATTGTCGTTCCTACAGGCGACAATAAATAAGCAGCCCCTAACATAAAAAAAGTTTGGGCGACGTAAGCTCCGCAATTAAATATTTTTCTAACTTGCGTGGTCGTAAAAATTCGTTTAGTTTGCAGCCAATCGGCAAGTTGTCCAGCGAACAGCGTCGTAAAAGATACCACTATGTAAGGAATCGCTGACACAAAACCAGTAGTTCCAAGCTCAAACTGCATCACATCTAAAACAGAACTACATACATGATTCGTAGACGTAATATTCGAAAGCGTTTTACCCTTCATAAATGTGGGCAGTTGAGTGAGGAGGGTGTAGAAACCCCAATTTTCACTAAAATGTCCCACCACTATAGCCCATACCGGCATTGACGTAAGTATGCTTTTCCATGGATGTTTTACTTTGGCGGGCGCTTGTTGATTTCCCAACGATTGTTTTATATAATTTAACTCAGATTTGGTTATAAAGCGATCTTTACTTGGTGATTCGGCCACTATTACCCACCAAAGGACAAACCATATTAACCCAACGATTCCTGCAAGATTTTGTTGTTATGACATACATGTGAATTTTTCTTACGAACCAAATACGTAAAATATTGTTTCCCAACCAAAAGCATCTGCAAGTATTGCACATAGCGGCATTGATATGACCGTTCCAACATAACTTCCCGAAAATGCAATTGTGGCCAATCGACTTCGTTCCAATGGTGGTGCCCATTGTGACCATACTGCGTGTATACAAGGATAAGTGACACCCTTAAAGTATTTTAATAACTCGTATCATGAAATTTAATCGTATGTACCTCGAAAATTCCTTCTACAACTCGAAACGCGAGCAGTAAATAAAAACTTTGTTTAGCGGCAAAAGGGGTGATAACTGTAAACGCTGCTGTTGTCGCAATACCTATACCAAATACACGTTTGCCACCTAACTTTGTTGCTATCCACCCTCCTGCAATTTGTGTGAGTATGTACCCGTAAAAGAATGAACTTAAGATGTAGCCTTGCATTTTGGAGTCCCAATTAAATTCTTGACCCTGAAACCAATTATAAATGTTAAAACTGAAAAAGTACACAAGATTTTTTATATCAAAACAAGCTTACAGTACTTTCAACATGAATATTTCGTTAAAAATGAAGCTTTCAAAACACGGTCACGCGCTATCTAACTAGGTACTAGCTAAAACTTTCTAAAAGTTATTTTTTCGAATATGAAAGATGTTCCAATGGGCATCGCGTCTTTACAAGCGTTACATGCTTCTTTATTAAAGTATTTTATAATCATTATCATTTTGAGCAATGAAGATGTTATAATTTGATAATTTATCTTATACTTTTGTAGAAATATTATGCATAATATTAGGGAGTTTTTGGATATGGTAAAAACAAATACGATAGACGCTAAAATCACATGAGTTCCTTTTGCGCATGCGCATAATTAAACATGCGCAGAAGAGACTAGTGATTTTAGAGTTTACCGTATTTGTTTTACGTTTAATAATTACTATTAACCAGTACTTTTATCTTTTCAGATTACCAATTTATTTACTTTATTTACAGTCGAGTATCGTAACTAATGGTAACTAATAAGATTTTGCGACATCAAGGGCCGCTCGTGCTAACGTAGCATGTTCAAAAAGTAATCTACACTAATGCAAGTATGCTAACATTCTGCTATTAATAATACATAATTCAATACACATCTCTTGATTGAGAATTCTGTACTGTACTACGCACGTTATGTCCATCTCCATCGTCCTTGGACATATCAATGTAGTCGGTATGCACTCACTAAGGAGGGTGAATATAAAGAGGACTTTCTCTATGTATTAAAAGTGTCCGTAAACGTCGGATAAATTAAACGGGCAAAAATTAGGTATTAGTCATATTGTCGGGCACTTCTGCAAATACATCTAATAATAGGGATCCTCCTCCATACCTTCACTCTCATAGCACATACTAACTTCTCTCAGTTAGGCCGTTCTTAATTTTAATCTTTGTTTTACAGACCGTTTTATTGGTTCATATGGTTGTCAGAAATCGTTCTTAGAAATTGAATCGACTCATGCTCCACGTATCTATGATTTATCGGAATATACCTAATGTGTATATATATATATACAATGTATGTATATTATAAACGCGAAATACTAATGTAATAAAGAATTATTTTACAAACTTAGTTACTTTCTACTCACCTTCTACCAGAAATCGTTGCAGTGTTAAATATAGGAACGTTGAAACTGTTGTCAAATTCCCGTGAAGGCAATAGTTATTGTCAAATTACCGGAACGACAGACAAAAAATAGTCAAACTAAATAAGTTATTATCAAATTACCGGAACGACAGACGAAAAATAGTCAAACTAAAAAGTTATTGTCAAATTACCGGAACGACAGACGAAAAATAGTCTAAATTAAAAATGTTATTGTCAAATTACCGGAACGACACGAAAAATAGTCAAACTAAAAAAGTTATTGTCAAATTACCGGAACAACAGACGAAAAATAGTCAAACTAAAATAGTTGCTGATGTCGTCCTTGATTTTCTTAACAACACTTTAAAAACGAAAATAAAATTCACAATTTGTGCACTTGATAACTGTCATCGACTAAAATCTAATTATACTAAGCGTGATAAGCCGAGACCTATGGTTATTAAGTTTTGCTCGTACATAGACAGGCGAACCGTTTTTGCAAATAAAAAATCTTTGAAGGGCACTGGCGTACTTATCACCGAGCTGCTAACACAAAAAAGGTCTTATGAAAGTTTGGACTCAGGATGGAGTAATAATCTTGCTGAACAACAAGGGGAAAAAAATTACTATTAAAACCAAAAACGAGTTATCCTGTGCAATTAACAGTTATGATCCAGTTGCTGATGCCAATGATATGCGTCTGCCGTCGGAAGGGAAAAAATACAATTTAAGAAAAAATAATTATTAACTGATCTTGTTTCAATTTATTTCTATGTAATATGTAATCTTCATAAACGATTCTGAAAAGTATTTCACAGTGAACTTGATTATTCACTTATAAATCATTATTTTAGGAGAACGTGGTGATTGCACTTTTCGTTGTTGTTGATCGTTGCTTGTGTTAGTTTACATTTGGTTTTGGGATTTACTGAGGCTTGCTGCGAGATTACTACTTTTGTGGGACTAGTAGGGTAACATCTGTTTTTGTTTTGTTTTTTACTCTTATTACTGTTGTTGCTATAATACTTAATTTATTTATTTAAACTAAAATTTAGTGTTTTGTGCAGTTACACTGTATTATTTAAATTTTCACTTTTGATAAAGTTTTATTTTCTTTCTAATATTCTAATAATTTTTAATGTAATAAATAAATAAATAAAATTTGATAGATAATGTCTATTATTCAATTCAATATTTATTTTGTCTTAAAATTTCTATAACAAAAGATTCAGTTTTTCCTTTACAAAAATAAACAAAAAACATTAAATTATAATTCCACTAATTCCTGTTTCCTTCTTCAACCTTCCATCCCTCTCTTCTCCAAACTTTCAGTATTTTTCTTTTCCTCTCCCCATCCCTTTCCTCCTCTCCAACACTTCCCTCATCCATTGTTTTCCTTCCCCTTTCTCTCCTAGTAGTAACTTCCATTCCTTTTCCTCATGTCTTGTTTCCCTGCATCCCTCTTTTATATGTATTATATTTTCCCATTCATCCCCACACAACCTGCATAATCTCTCCTCATCACTCATCCAATATTTATTTTCCTTTTCTTGATTACCCATTCTGAACCTCGCAATCATTCTTATTTCATTCATTCCTTTTCCTTCTGTTATGTACCTTGGTGTCTTGTCTGTCATTATTTTTATGTATTTCTCGTTATATTTTCCTTCTTTATTTTTGCCCTTCTTTCCTGCTTCTGAGTATCTTTATCTCTTGCAATTATTTCCTCTTCCATCTTTCTCCCCTCTCTTAATCTCTTTATCTCTTCCTCGCGTATCCCACTCTTTCATAGTATTTTCTTCTTTCTTCTGCCCCATATATTACCTTCTGTGCCTCGATCTCTTTCCAAACTTCATAAAGTATTTCATTTTCCTTCCTACTTCCCATTTTTGCTTCATACCTTACTGCAATTCTTCCTGCTTGTATCCTTATTTTTTCTATTTCTAGCTCTTCTTCCACTATATACCCCGGTCTCTTTCTCTAGTCCTAACGTCCACTTCCAGTATTTCTCCTGTATTTTCTCCAGCCAGTACCACACTTCTTACCAACTTTTCAAACATCCATCTCCTTTTCTCTATATCTTTACCAAATATCCTTTCCCCTAACCCCATACTTGTCCTACTATTCTATTTCCTTTCATTTTCATCTCTTTATATGGTCTCCATCTTTGTTATCATATCTGATGTTGTAACCTAAGTATCTATACTTGTCTACTGTCTCTAGATTAATAGATAATGTCTATTAAACTTGCTCATATTAACGTACGCTCACTAATTGCTCACTTTGATAGTGTTCGAGAACTTATAGCAACAAATAATTATGATTTGCTTGGTGTTACAGAAACGTGGCTTCACCACGATTATGATTTAGACCAAATCACTATCCAAAACTATAATTTTTATCATGTTGCTAGATCTGGCAGAGGGGGTGGAGTTGGAGTTTTTGTACGAAGTTTATTTAATTATGAGATTGTCCTCAATGGCTTGGAGCAGTTGTGGTTAAGATTTAATGTTGATAATAAGAATATTACTATTGGAATTATTTATCGCCCCAATCGTAACATAAATGCATTCTTTGAAAAATTGATGAAACTTTAGCCACATTTATGCCTTTCTCGGATGAGGTCATTTGCTTAGGCGATTTCAATATTGACTGCTCTAGGGCTGACAGTTATTTATCGAAACGACTTTCAGAGGTTCTGACATATTTAATATGCATCAAATTATTAATGAACCAACTAGGGTCACGGCTAATTCTGCTACCACCATTGATTTAGTGATGTGTTTCACGGACACTGATGTGGAGGATTCTGGCGTTGTGGAGGTACACGACATTGCTGATCACGCACTTGTCTTTTGTAACGTTAAACTTTCTCAACAGTCATATTATACTTTTATTTGATTTTCATGCTCCCTTTATTACTACTGTTTTTTGACATCCTTACAAGCCATGGATAACTGACAATGTTAAATCCATGATGAAATTACGTAATAAATCATACTCTAAATATAAATGTTCTCGCAATATTAATGATTTCAACTATTATAAACAGTTAAAAAATTACACTACATTTGCAATACGGAAAGAAAAGAAATGTTACTTAAATTCAGTTTTTAACACCCATAATAATAACAAAATATGGTCATCATTTAAGAAACTTAATATTTATTTAATCAGCATTTTTCTTCTGTTCAGGTGTCAGATGATCCTGATTTTGAACTCCTTAATCACTATAATACTAATATCCACGAAAATGTTGAGGAAATATTTAACTTCCGTGAAGTGTCAGAGTTTGATATTGAACGCGTATTGAATTCTTTTTCCTCTAACGTTCTTGGGTCTGATGACATTTCACTGCAGATGCTTCAACTTTGTAGTCCTTTTATCCTTCACTATCTTCGTCACATTATTAACTCTTCAATCTTGGCATGTTGCTTCCCAACATGTTGGAAGACTGCAAAAATTATTCCTATCCCAAAAAAGAGGGATGCTGCAGATTTCAGTGATATTAGGCCGATTAGTATACTACCTGTTCTATCAAAGGTATTTGAAAGACTACTCTCTGAACAACTTCTGTGCTACTTGGAATGATTTAAAATCATTCCTGATTACCACTCCGGTTTTCGATCGGGCCATGATTGCACTGGAGTTCTTCTAGGGGTCACTGATGACATTTTTAGATTCCTGGATAAGGGAGATTTGGCTGCTTTAATTCTGATTGATTTCTCCAAAGCCTTTGATACCATCAATCATAATCTGTTATTAGGCATATTGCATTACATCGGTATTGGAGAGGATGCCCTTGAACTCATATCCAGTTACTTCAGTGACAGGAGACAACTGGTTAGTGTTCAAGGCGTCTTTGACGACAAAAGTGACTTCAGGGGTGCCCCAGGGCAGTATATTGGGTCCCTTATTTTATAACATCTATACCTCAAACCTTTTCAATTGCATCAATCATTGTAAAGTCTATTGTTATGCTGATGATACGTAATTACTTAAACCGCTTAACTCAAAAAATCTACATAAAAGTATTGATGAAATCAACTTGAACCTTAGTGAACTTTATAGATTTGCGCTTAGACATCAATTGTTCATTAAGCCTAATAAATGTTCAGTAATTCTGTTCGGCGGTAATAAACAAGATCGTGATATTGCATGACAGCGGCTTAATCTCACTATAAACCATTTTGAATTACCATTCGTTGAAACCGTAAGGAATCTTGGACTTCTTTTAGACACAAATTTGAAATTCACACCGCACATCAACTACCTCATAAGACATTCTTACTTCACTCTTAAAGTTTTATACGCTAATCGCCATATCCTCCACCATTTAAGAAAATTTTGTGCGTGTCTTTAATATTGTCAAGATTCAATTACTGTGATGTAATTTACAATAACTGTTTACTTTATAATGATAAGCGAAGAGTACAGGTAGTACAAAATAGCTGTTTGCGTTTTATATACGGTGCTAGACGACGTCAACATGTCTCACACTTTGTCGAGAGGGCAGGCTGGTTGTGTATGAAGCGGCGCAGGGTCCTCCACTCGCTTTGTACCTATCATAAAATATTAACGACGAAAACTCCACCTTATCTTTATAATAAGATCAAATTCAGAACGGATGTGCACAATGTCAATATAAGAAGGAAGGATACTTTAGATATTCCTTCTTTCCTTCGTGAAAGCTTTAAAAGGTCAAATTACCGGAACGACAGACGAAAACTAGTCAAACTAAAAATGTTATTGTCAAATTACCAGAACGACAGACGAAAAATAGTCAAACTAAAAAAAGTTATTGTCAAATTACCGGAACGACAAGACGAAAATAGTCAAACTAAACAAGTTAGTCAAATTACCGGAACGACAGACGAAAAATAGTCAAACTAAAATAGTTATTGTCAAATTACCGGAACGACAGACGAAAAATAGTCCAACTAAATAAATTATTGTCAAATTACCAGAACGACAGACGAAAAATAGTCAAACTAAATAAGTTGTTGTCAAATTACAGGAACGACAGGAGAAAAATAGTCAAACTAAAAAAGTTATTTTCAAATTACCGGAACGACAGACGAAAAATATTCAAACTAAACAAGTTATTGTCAAATTACAGGAACGACAGAAGAAAAATCGTCAAACTAAAAATGTTATAGTCAAATTACCGGAATGGCAGACGAAAAAGAGTCAAACTAAAAAGTTATTGTCAAATTACTGGAACGACAGACAAGAAATAGTCAAACAAAAAAAGTATTTTCAAATTACCCGAACGACAGTCGAAAAATAGTCAAACTAAATAAGTTGTCAAATTATTGGAACGCCGGATGTACAATAGTCAAATTAAAAAAAGTTATTGTCAAATTACAGGAACGACAGATGAAAAATAATCAAACTAAAAAAGTTAAAATCAAATTACTGGAACGACAGACAAAAATAGTCAAACAAAAAAGTATTGTCAAATTACCCGAACGACAGACGAAAAAGAGTAAAACTAAAAAGTTATTGTCAAATTACTGGAACGACAAACAAAAATAGTCAAAATAAACAAGTTAAAGTCAAATTACCGGAACGCCGGAAGAAAAATAGTCAAATTAAAAAATGTTATTGTCAAATTACAGAAACGACAGAAAAAAAATAGTCAAACTAAAAAAGTTAAAGTCAAATTACCGGTACGACAGACGTAAAATAGTCAAACAAAAAAATTCATTGTCAAATTACCGGAACGACAGAAAAAATAGTCAAACAAAAAAAAAGTATTGTCAAATTACCGGAACGACAGACGAAAAATAGTCAAACTAAATAAGTTGTTGTCAAATTACCGGCACGCCTGGAGAAAAATAGTCAAATTAACAAAAGTTATTGTCAAATTACAGGAACGACAGAAGAATAATAGTCAAACAAAAAAAGTTAAAGTCAAATTACCGGAAAGACAGACAAAAAATAGTCAAACAAAAAAGTTATTTCCAAATTACCGGAACGTCAGACGAAAAATATTCAAACTAAACAAGTTATTGTCAAATTACAGGAACGACAGAAGAAAAATAGTCAAACTAAAAAAGTTAAAGTCAAATTACCGGTATGACAGACGAAAAATAGTCAAACAAAAAATTCATTGTCAAATTACCGGAACGACAGAAAAAATAGTAAAACTAAAAAAGTTAAAGTCAAATTATTGGTACGACAGACGGAAAATAGTCAAACAAAAAAAAAGTATTGTCAAATTACCGGAAAGACAGACGAAAAATAGATAGTCAAACTAAATAAGTTGTTGTCAAATTACCGGAACGCCAGAAGAAAAATAGTCAAATTAAAAAAAGTTATTGTCAAATTACAGGAACGACAGAAGAAAAATAGTCAAACTAAAAAAGTTATAGTCAAATTACCGGAACGACAGACAAAAAATAGTCAAACAAAAAAGTTATTTTCAAATTACCGAAACGACAGACGAAAAATATTCAAACTAAACAAGTTATTGTCAAATTACAGGAACGACAGAAGAAAAATAGTCAAACTAAAAAAGTTATAGTCAAATTACCGGAACGGCAGACATAAAAGAGTCAAACTAAAAAACTTATTGTCAAATTACTGGAACGACAAACAAAAAATAGTCAAACAAAAAAAAGTATTGTCAAATTACCCAAACGACAGACAGACAAAAAATAGTCAAACTAAATAAGTTGTTGTCAAATTACCGCAACGCCGGAAGAAAAAAATTCAAATTAAAGAAAGTTATTGTCAAATTACAGGAACGACAGAAGAAAAATAGTCAAACTAAAAAGTTAAAGTCAAATTACCGGTACGACAGACGGAAAATAGTAAAACAAAAAAAAGTATTGTCAAATTACCGTAACGACAGACGAAAAATAGTCAAACTAAACAAATTGTTGTCAAATTACAGGAACGACAGGAGAAAAATAGTCAAACTAAACAAGTTAGTCAAATTACCAGAACAATAGACGAAAAATAGTCAAACTAAAAAGTTATTGTCAAATTACCGGAACGACAGACAAAAAATAGTCAAACAAAAAAGTTATTTTCAAATTACCGTAACGACAGACGAAAAATATTCAAACTAAACAAGTTATTGTCAAATTACAGGAACGACAGAAAAAAATTAGTCAAACTAAAAAAGTTATAGTCAAATTACCGGAACGGAAGACAAAAAAGAGTCAAACTAAAAAAGTTATTGTCAAATTACTGGAACGACAAACAAAAAATAGTCAAACAAAAGAAGTATTGTCAAATTACCCAAACGACAGACAAAAAATAGTCAAACTAAACAAGTTATTGTCAAATTACAGGAACGACAGAAGAAAAATCGTCAAATTAAAAATAGTTATTGTCAAATTACAGGAACGACAGAAGAAAAATAGTCAAACTAAAAAAGTTAAAGTTAAATTACCGGTACGACAGACGGAAAATAGTAAAACAAAAAAAAATTATTGTCAAATTACCGGAACGACAGACGAAAAATAGTCAAACTAAATAAATTATTTTCAAATTACAGGAACGACAGGAAAAAAATAGTCAAACTAAAAAAGTTATATTCAAATTACCGGAACGACAGACGAAAAATATTCAAACTAAACAAGTTATTGTCAAATTACAGGAACGACAAGACGAAAATAGTCAAACTAAACAAGTTATTGTCAAATTACAGGAACGACAGAAGAAAAATCGTCAAACTAAAAATGTTATAGTCAAATTACCGGAATGGCAGACGAAAAAGAATCAAACTAAAAAAGTTATTGTCAAATTACTGGAACGACAGACAAGAAATAGTCAAACAAAAAAAGTATTTTCAAATTACCGGAACGACAGACGAAAAATAGTCAAACTAAACAAGTTATTGTCAAATTACAGGAACGACAGAAAAAATTAGTCAAACTAAAAAAGTTATTGTCAAATTACCGGAACGGAAGACAAAAAATAGTCAAACTAAAAAGTTATTGTCAAATTACTGGAACGACAGACAAAAAATAGTCAAACAAAAAAGTATTGTCAAATTACCCAAACGACAGACAAAAAATAGTCAAACTAAACAAGTTATTGTCAAATTACAGGAACGACAAACAAAAATAGTCAAAATAAACAAGTTAAAGTCAAATTACCGAAACGCCGGAAGAAAAATAGTCAAATTAAAAAATGTTATTGTCAAATTACAGAAACGACAGAAGAAAAATAGTCAAACAAAAAAGTTAAAGTCAAATTACCGGAACGACAGACAAAAAATAGTCAAACAAAAAAGTTATTTTCAAATTACCGGAACGACAGACGAAAAATAGTCAAACTAAAAAGTTATTGTCAAATTACCGGAACGACAGACGAAAAATAGTCAAACTAAAAAAGTTAAAGTCAAATTACCGGAACGACAGACGAAAAATAGTCAAACAAAAAATTCATTGTCAAATTACCGGAACGACAGAAAAAATAGTCAAACTAAAAAGTTAAAGTCAAATTATTGGAACGACAGACGAAAAATAGTCAAACAAAAAAAAGTATTGTCAAATTACCGGAACGACAGACGAAAAATAGATAGTCAAACTAAATAAGTTGTTGTCAAATTACCGGAACGACAGACGAAAAATAGTCAAATTAAAAAAGTTATTGTCAAATTACCGGAACGACAGACGAAAAATAGTCAAACTAAAAAAGTTATTGTCAAATTACCGGAACGACAGACAAAAAATAGTCAAACAAAAAGTTATTTTCAAATTACCGAAACGACAGACGAAAAATATTCAAACTAAACAAGTTATTGTCAAATTACCGGAACGACAGACGAAAAATAGTCAAACTAAAAAAGTTATTGTCAAATTACCGGAACGACAGACAAAAATAGTCAAACTAAAAAACTTATTGTCAAATTACCGGAACGACAGACAAAAATAGTCAAACAAAAAAGTATTGTCAAATTACCCAAACGACAGACAGACAAAAAATAGTCAAACTAAATAAGTTGTTGTCAAATTACCGGAACGACAGAAGAAAAAAATTCAAATTAAAGAAAGTTATTGTCAAATTACCGGAACGACAGAAGAAAAATAGTCAAACTAAAAAGTTAAAGTCAAATTACCGGTACGACAGACGGAAAATAGTCAAACAAAAAAAAGTATTGTCAAATTACCGGAACGACAGACGAAAATAGTCAAACTAAACAAATTGTTGTCAAATTACAGGAACGACAGACGAAAAATAGTCAAACTAAAAAATTATTTTCAAATTACCGGAACTACAGACGAAAAATAGTCAAATTACAAATAGTTATTGTCAAATTACCGGAACGACAGACGAAAAATAGTCAAACTAAACAAGTTATTGTCAAATTACCGGAACAATAGACGAAAAATAGTCAAACTAAAAAGTTATTGTCAAATTACCGGAACGACAGACAAAAAATAGTCAAACAAAAAGTTATTTTCAAATTACCGGAACGACAGACGAAAAATAGTCAAACTAAACAAGTTATTGTCAAATTACCGGAACGACAGAAAAAATTAGTCAAACTAAAAAAGTTATAGTCAAATTACCGGAACGGAAGACAAAAATAGTCAAACTAAAAAAAGTTATTGTCAAATTACTGGAACGACAAACAAAAATAGTCAAACAAAAGAAGTATTGTCAAATTACCCAAACGACAGACAAAAAATAGTCAAACTAAACAAGTTATTGTCAAATTACCGGAACGACAGAAGAAAAATCGTCAAATTAAAAATAGTTATTGTCAAATTACCGGAACGACAGACGAAAAATAGTCAAACAAAAAGTTAAAGTTAAATTACCGGAACGACAGACGGAAAATAGTAAAACAAAAAAATTATTGTCAAATTACCGGAACGACAGACGAAAAATAGTCAAACTAAATAAATTATTTTCAAATTACCGGAACGACAGGGAAAAAATAGTCAAACTAAAAAGTTATATTCAAATTACCGGAACGACAGACGAAAAATAGTCAAACTAAACAAGTTATTGTCAAATTACAGGAACGACAAGACGAAAATAGTCAAACTAAACAAGTTATTGTCAAATTACAGGAACGACAGAAGAAAAATAGTCAAACTAAAAATGTTATAGTCAAATTACCGGAATGGCAGACGAAAAGAATCAAACTAAAAAGTTATTGTCAAATTACTGGAACGACAGACAAGAAATAGTCAAACAAAAAAGTATTTTCAAATTACCCGAACGACAGTCGAAAAATAGTCAAACTAAATAAGTTGTCAAATTATCGGAACGACGGATGTACAATAGTCAAATTAAAAAAGTTATTGTCAAATTACCGGAACGACAGATGAAAAATAATCAAACTAAAAAGTTAAAATCAAATTACTGGAACGACAGACAAGAAATAGTCAAACAAAAAAGTATTGTCAAATTACCGGAACGACAGACGAAAAGAGTAAACTAAAAGTTATTGTCAAATTACTGGAACGACAAACAAAAATAGTCAAAATAAACAAGTTAAAGTCAAATTACCGAAACGCCGGAAGAAAAATAGTCAAATTAAAAAATGTTATTGTCAAATTACAGAAACGACAGAAGAAAAATAGTCAAACTAAAAAAGTTAAAGTCAAATTACCGGTACGACAGACGTAAAATAGTCAAACAAAAAAATTCATTGTCAAATTACTGGAACGACAGAAAAATAGTCAAACAAAAAAAATTATTGTCAAATTACCGGAACGACAGACGAAAAACAGTCAAACTAAATAAATTATTTTCAAATTACAGGAACGACAGGAAAAAAATAGTCAAACTAAAAAAGTTATATTCAAATTACCGGAACGACAGACGAAAAATATTCAAACTAAACAAGTTATTGTCAAATTACAGGAACGACAAGACGAAAATAGTCAAACTAAACAAGTTAGTCAAATTACCGGAACGACAGACGAAAAATAGTCAAACTAAAAAGTTATTCTCAAATTAACGGAACGACAGACGAAAAATAGTCAAACTAAATAATTTATTGTCAAATTACCAGAACGACAGACAAAAAATAGTCAAACTAAAAAGTTAAAGTCAAATTACCGGTACGACAGACGAAAAATAGTAAAACAAAAAAAGTATTGTCAAATTACCGTAACGACAGACGAAAAATAGTCAAACTAAACAAATTGTTGTCAAATTACAGGAACGACAGGAGAAAAATAGTCAAACTAAAAAAATTATTTTCAAATTACCGGAACTACAGACGAAAAATCGTCAAATTAAAAATAGTTATTGTCAAATTACAGGAACGACAGACGAAAAATAGTCAAACTAAACAAGTTATTGTCAAATTACCGGAACGATAGACGAAAAATAGTCAAACTAAAAAGTTATTGTCAAATTACCGTAACGACAGACGAAAAATAGTCAAACTAAACAAATTGTTGTCAAATTACAGGAACGACAGGAGAAAAATAGTCAAACTAAAAAAATTATTTTCAAATTACCGGAACGACAGACGAAAAATCGTCAAATTAAAAATAGTTATTGTCAAATTACAGGAACGACAGACGAAAAATAGTCAAACTAAACAAGTTATTGTCAAATTACCAGAACGACAGACGAAAAATAGTCAAACTAAAAAGTTATTTTCAAATTACCGTAACGACAGACGAAAAATATCCAAACTAAACAAGTTATTGTCAAATTACAGGAACGACAGAAAAAATTAGTCAAACTAAAAAGTTATTGTCAAATTACCGGAACGGAAGACAAAAAAGAGTCAAACTAAAAAGTTATAGCAAATTACTGGAACGACAAACAAAAAATAGTCAAACAAAAAAGTATTGTCAAATTACCCAAACGACAGACAAAAATAGTCAAACTAAACAAGTTATTGTCAAATTACAGGAACGACAGAAGAAAAATAGTCAAATTAAAAATAGTTATTGTCAAATTACCGGAACGACAGACGAAAAATAGTCAAACTAAAAAGTTAAAGTTAAATTACCGGTACGACAGACGGAAAATAGTAAAACAAAAAAATTATTGTCAAATTACCGGAACGACAGACGAAAAATAGTCAAACTAAATAAATTATTTTCAAATTACAGGAACGACAGGAAAAAATAGTCAAACTAAAAAGTTATATTCAAATTACCGGAACGACAGACGAAAAATATTCAAACTAAACCAGTTATTGTCAAATTACAGGAACGACAAGACGAAAATAGTCAAACTAAACAAGTTATTGTCAAATTACAGGAACGACAGAAGAAAAATAGTCAAACTAAAAATGTTATAGTCAAATTACCGGAATGGCAGACGAAAAAGAATCAAACTAAAAAGTTATTGTCAAATTACTGGAACGACAGACAAAAATAGTCAAACAAAAAAGTATTTTCAAATTACCCGAACGACAGTCGAAAAATAGTCAAACTAAATAAGTTGTCAAATTATCGGAACGCCGGATGTACAATAGTCAAATTAAAAAAAGTTATTGTCAAATTACAGGAACGACAGATGAAAAATAATCAAACTAAAAAAGTTAAAATCAAATTACTGGAACGACAGACAAGAAATAGTCAAACAAAAAAAGTATTGTCAAATTACCCGAACGACAGACGAAAAAGAGTAAAACTAAAAAAGTTATTGTCAAATTACTGGAACGACAAACAAAAAATAGTCAAAATAAACAAGTTAAAGTCAAATTACCGAAACGCCGGAAGAAAAATAGTCAAATTAAAAAATGTTATTGTCAAATTACAGAAACGACAGAAGAAAAATAGTCAAACTAAAAAAGTTAAAGTCAAATTACCGGTACGACAGACGTAAAATAGTCAAACAAAAAAATTCATTGTCAAATTACCGGAACGACAGAAAAAATAGTCAAACAAAAAAAAATTATTGTCAAATTACCGGAACGACAGACGAAAAATAGTCAAACTAAATAAATTATTTTCAAATTACAGGAACGACAGGAAAAAAATAGTCAAACTAAAAAAGTTATATTCAAATTACCGGAACGACAGACGAAAAATATTCAAACTAAACAAGTTATTGTCAAATTACAGGAACGACAAGACGAAAATAGTCAAACTAAACAAGTTAGTCAAATTACCGGAACGACAGACGAAAAATAGTCAAACTAAAAAGTTATTCTCAAATTAACGGAACGACAGACGAAAAATAGTCCAACTAAATAATTTATTGTCAAATTACCAGAACGACAGACAAAAAATAGTCAAACTAAAAAGTTATTGTGAAATTACCGGAATGACAGACGAAAAAGAGTCAAACTAAATAAATTATTTTCAAATTACAGGAACGACAGGAAAAAAATAGTCAAACTAAAAAGTTATATTCAAATTACCGGAACGACAGACGAAAAATATTCAAACTAAACAAGTTATTGTCAAATTACAGGAACGACAAGACGAAAATAGTCAAACTAAACAAGTTAGTCAAATTACCGGAACGACAGACGAAAAATAGTCAAACTAAAAAAGTTATTCTCAAATTACCGGAACGACAGACGAAAAATAGTCCAACTAAATAATTTATTGTCAAATTACCAGAACGACAGACAAAAAATAGTCAAACTAAAAAAGTTATTGTCAAATTACCGGAACGACAGACGAAAAATACTCCAAATAAAAAAGTTATCACATTACCGGAACGACAGGCAAAAAATATTCAAATTAAAACAGTTATTGTCAAATTATCGAAACGACAGACGAAAAATAGTCAAACTAAATAAGTTATTGTCAAATTACCAGAACGACAGACGAAAAATAGTCAAACTAAAAATGTTATTGTTAAATTATCGGAACAACAGACGGAAAATAGTAAAACAACAAAAATTATTGTCAAATTAACTGTTTAAAGTAATCAACGCAAAAATATTAATAATTTTGAATAAATATTTATTAACAGATATTCTCCTACTATTTCTAATACAAAGTTTTAATTATAACTGACAACTGTCAGATTTACTCAGTTAGAGTAGAACTGACAACTTTGTCTCTATGTGAGGGAAAATTGATTTCTGTCAACGAAAACAATGGTATAATGTAACTAAAAAACTACACCTGTAAAATAAAATTACTTATAATCATAAGTTTTTATCTAATTTTAATTTCCGAATTGTATATGGATGGAAATTTACGCAACATTTAAGAATATTATAAAAACTAAAAAACAGAACTATAAAATTGCCGCCACCGAAAAAAAAATGGGCTACATGACAACCTAGACGAGTAACTAATTCTAAAGAGAACATAAAACGAATATTTAGTTTAAATAAATTCGTATAGTGTGATATTTTTGGAATACAACTTTCGGTTTTGTAACATTAGGTATCTGTCGTTGCAATTCCAAATTTCTATCTACATGCAACTACAGTACAGGAGGAAATGCAGGAAGCTGTTGTTCTAGCAATTCTTTCAAAATGCATCGATTTACTTGAAATTTTGACAGTTGGTAGAAAATGACCCAAGGATCAAAATCTATATTATGCCGAGGGGCTCTTTTATCCTAGTAGTGGTTGCCACCTCATCACGGGAAATAATTTTTTTTTTAATTTTGACTACAGGAATCGATACAATTCTAACCAAAAATGTTCCTGAGATTTTTTTCGTAAATTTGATGTTTTTCCAGTTATTCACGACTGAAGGTATTAGTTTTTCATCGAAAGAGTCCATAGTGTACAAATACACAAATTATTGATGACCAGGAAGAAGAAATATGATGAAAGTGTTTAAGAATATGTTCTTTTAATGAGGGAAATAGGAAGCAGAGCATACATAGAAACCGAAGTAGTTCTACAATACACAACTGATAGAATAGAAGCTGAATTTATGGAAAAAGGAAAAAATTATGAAACTGTTTTTAAAAAAAGCTTTTCCACAGGACCAAACTCATTTAAGCCAAAGAGAGATTTTCAATATCGATTTTTAAACGCTTCATTGGTCAATATCGGTTTTCCGATATTTAACGTTTTTTAGTCAAATAGCAAGTTCAAATTTTATTTACACTTAGGCCAGTAACGATCCTCACAGTCCATGATTTGAAACTTTACATCGGTTATACTGACTATGAGAAAAAAATGTTAAACTTTGTAATAAAAAATAATGAATAACTTAATAAAATCAAATAGAACACCCTGTATATTTTCTCCCAGATCAATGTAGAATTAAATACTTTACAACTTTTGCTATACATATACATGTCTATTTACCAAAACTCAACCGTTGGCTGTGAAACTTGTTGAAAAACGTGAACTTGTGTGTAATCGACTTGCTTTATGTTGGTGAGGGTTATCATGCGCGGAGTTAATAGTATATTACGCAACGAGAATTGTAAGAAGCATATTACGCACGTCTTTGAAAAGTTCCTCTTAAGCTTTATTGCTTTAACATTTGGAATAATCTAAGAAAAATGCCAACAGTTAATTGTAACGACATGTGTGCGTTTAACGTGCATATCGCTATCTAAGCAACAGCTTTAATGCTTGAAACGCACGTGTGTCGATAAAGCCAAGTAAAAACTTGTACAGAAGCATAACATGCAACGAAAGAACACCTGATGCCGCATTTCGCTCTTATTATGAGCTCATCAGAGGTGTATACTTAAGTGCGGTATACAACTGTACAAGACGGCGGTTGGTCTTTTAAACTCTCGTGGAGCAATGAACATAAGCAAAATGTGTGTCTTACGACATCTCGTGTAAAAGCATTGACACGTATGATTAGTATAAACTAACAAAAATGCCAACAGTTAATTGTAACGACATGTGTGCGTTTAACGTGCATATCGCTATCTAAGCAACAGCTTTAATGCTTGAAACGCACGTGTGTCGATAAAGCCAAGTAAAAACTTGTACAGAAGCATAACACGCAACGAAAGAACACCTGATGCCGCATTTCGCTCTTATTATGAGCTCATCAGAGGTGTATACTTAAGTGCGGTATACAACTGTACAAGACGGCGGTTGGTCTTTTAAACTCTCGTGGAGCAATGAACATAAGCAAAATGTGTGTCTTACGACATCTCGTGTAAAGCATTGACACGTATGATTAGTATAAACTAACAAAAATGCCAACAGTTAATTGTAACGACATGTGTGCGTTTAACGTGCATATCGCTATCTAAGCAACAGCTTTAATGCTTGAAACGCACGTGTGTCGATAAAGCCAAGTAAAAACTTGTACAGAAGCATAACACGCAACGAAAGAACACCTGATGCCGCATTTCGCTCTTATTATGAGCTCATCAGAGTTGTATACCGCACTTAAGTATACACCTCTGATGAGCTCATAATAAGAGCGAAATGCGGCATCAGGTGTTCTTTCGTTGCGTTATGCTTCTGTACAAGTTTTTACTTGGCTTTATCGACACACGTGCGTTTCAAGCATTAAAGCTGTTGTTTAGATAGCGATATGCACGTTAAACGCACACATGTCGTTACAATTAACTGTTAGCATTTTCTTAGTTTATACTAATCATACGTGTCAATCTTTTACAGATGTCGTAAGACACACATTTTGCTTATTTGGTAATAATAATAATAATAATAATATTAATGTGGAGATAAGAAGATGCTTCGAGACAAAGGGCGCCACCCTACAGTTAAAGCGATTTGTCCTAAATGGTAGGGTCTCAGGACACAAAGAAACAAACAAACTGTTATATAATGGTCATATAGATCTTGTTTTCCACTTGTGTTACAGACCAGAATACATAGAACATATAATTAGACCAAGTAAAAATAAAACATTTTGCTAATAAAGTAAATAAACAGTACAAAATCGTATCACAATCAAGTTGACTAGGTATATAGTTATCTGATAGCTGATAGGTGTCAAAGTTAAAGTCCGCTTGCTTAATAAGATACCACGGTTCCTTCCGATGAAATTAACTACAACTAGGTAGTTTCCTACAAGATGTTAGGCCTTCACTAAGGATTCTGATTTAATGACATTCAAGTATCTTGTTTCCGACATTTCGGTTGCTAGTATGTGCAACCTTTTTCATCGAAGAATCAGAATGTCAATGACGACATCCTAATTCTTCTAGCCTAATCCTAATTCTTTGATACCTTGAAACAGGTTGCACATACTGGTAACCGAAATGTCGGATAGGAAACGGCAAAGACAATGAGAAATCCGTACATAATTATGGCCGATGTCATTTACCGTATCCAACAACCATCAAAGAGAAAATCGACAGTAGTACATGTGATCGTCTAACCCCATACGCTGGTAACAAAAATGTAACCACTAATCCCATTTGGACAAGAATAATAACGAATAACAGACGAAACCAACGATGTGAAAAAGACTTCCATGAATTAGGACAAAAGGCAAGGTTTGGAGTTACAACTGAGATTCAACAAGACATCTTTGATGTACCGGAAGAGTATTTTCTAGCGCATTGTATGGCTCGACATCTGCGAATGTCAAAATGAACTGCGGTTGTTTTTAAAAAATTATATGGACGAGAGACTGAGCTTCGTAGACAACAACCTGCTGTGGAACGTACTTTAAAGTTGCACGAAGGAGGACGCTATATCTACTACTTGGTTTCAAATAAAATATCCTGCCAGAAACCCACCTACGAGGACCTGTAGAATACTTTATGGGATTTCAAGGACACCGATATCAATAACATCAAGAAAATAGCAATGCCTAGGCTGGGTTGTGGTTTAAGATCGACTGAACTGGAGGATTGTTTTCCACGAGAACAGGTGTTGATGTGTTGATCTGCAGTTATCAACCGCATAACCTTTATGTGTAAAGAAAGACTATTTCTTTTACAGGCAAAGAGTTTGCCGAGATGAACAAGATTGCCGTTACCGTCACAATGCATTCTGGGACAGAACAGTATTAAGCAGGTACAGTATTACGCCACTAGAGTTATGTGAATAAATGAGAACGTTTGAAGATTTCAAACCGACCAGAACTTTCGTTCTTCTGAATATTCAATTATCTTCTACAATACTATTTTACAACTATAAAAGCGTAGTTATGTTCAGTTGCAAGTTGTGATTCAATGTGAGTTGACATAAATTATAAAGTGTAATATTATTGTGTGTGTTTGTCAGAATTATAAAAACTGTACGTGTTCAAATAAATAATCTCTTAATAGTGTAACACGATCCGGTTGCGTTTAACCACCTTATGGTTGTGAACACGGAAACAAACGACAACAAACAATTGTAACAGTATATACTGTGTTCAAATTGTGCCAGAAAAAAGATATACGTTAATTTTTATTTTAGCATAGTAAATGTCTATGCCAACTTTTTGGAGGGACACACGGTATCGTACACGGTACATGTAGATAAAGTAACTATTGAAGTGTCTTACAGTATTTTAGGTCAGGCATCGGTATGTGCATTTGATTTGCTCCTTTTCACATTCATTTCCATAACCCTCTTTATAGCACTTAGCATTATGAAATAAAATCACAATATTCATATATCCTAAATTTATGCATTTTGTGTATGCTAGTTTTGTGCGAATAAAAACGCACTATACATGAGTGTGCAAGTTTAATTGAAAGATTCTGTAGACGAAAAATCAGAAAAAATCGGGTTTCAACTGACAGTTATGCATATTAATCGAAAGCCATAAACCTAGGTATGCTAAAAGAATATCCCAACTTCAATTCCTTAAAATTCCTTTAACTTAATGCAATTTACATAGTAATGGTAGCCCAGTAATGCATTACTATCTATTATCAAATTTACACTTTATCTGTAAACTAGTGATTAAAAGCCCGTCAATTGACTAGCAAATTTTAATGCATGAATTTAATAATGCTAAACCTATGGCGGACGGAGACGCCCCTGCCCCCGGCCCTGAATAGAAATTTCCGGTTTTCGGATTTATTCCGTTGGTTTGAAGGCAAGACCCATCGTCATGCCAAATTTCGAGTCTCTACGACGTCTGGAAGTACCCGTTTAATTTCGGATACAAACATGAAAAAATAGATGCTTTATTATATAGGATTTATAATTTTTCTGTAAATTTACACTTTCTTTTGTAAATTTACACATTTTCTGTAAATTTACAGATTTTCTGTAAAAGCCAAAAATCAGGCATATAACTGCTATATTTCAAATTTAAAGTTGTAATATTTCATGTAACGATTTTTAATCAACATTTTTGAGATATTCCAAAAAAATATATTGGCATCAATACATTATTCAGATGAAAATTCTATTATTGATTTCTCGTTAAAACCATCTCATCATTTTAAATTCCATGAAGTTTTTGAAGTACTCGTAAGAGATATTATTTGTACCCTAGACAATACGCTTTGGTCTATCATTAAAATTAATTCAAGAATATAATGAACAAACTATAACACCCTTGACTAGGATCACTAACGAATGTATACGAGAATGAATTTTCTCTCATTGTTTAAAACAAGCCGGTGTTACTCCTATTCTAAAATCGGGTTGTAATAAAGATATTAATAACTATCGCCCAATTTTTGTATTGTCTACTTTTTCAAAAATATTAGAAAAATATTGTATGATCTACTGCATAATTTTTTTCGCTGCTTTCAATATATTCGCACATTCAAAATTTGGTTTTCAAAAGGTAAAAGCACAATTGATGCTGTAATGAAATTAGCAGAAGCTGTTACTAAAGGTTTTGATAAACAAGAACATTTACATTTCTCGTTTTTAGATATTAACAAATCGTTTTTACTGGATTTGAAAGACATATTATTAAATAAACTTGAATTTTACGATGTACTTAAAAAAAATTTGGATCTTCTTCATTCATATCTTACGGATATAACTCAAATCGTAAAATTTTACGTCTTTTCCTAGCATTAATTTATATGGAGTTCCCCAAGGTTCCATTTTAGAGCCACTGCTGTTTGCAATATTTGTGAACGATCTTCCATCTCATATTGGAAACGATTCAGTCGTGCTGTAAGCAGATGACCACAATAGGTCACTCTAACTAATTTTTAAAAATTTTTGAAACGAACATAACACTCCATTTTCCAATTCAGTAACCCGGTTTAACACCAACAAGCTTAAACTTAACGATTTTAAAACAAAACGCAAGGAACTCTCTCTTTCAACTAGGGATAAAATGTATAATGATGTATATTTTATAAAATATTTAGAAATTACAATAGTTAATAAATTAAGTTATCACATAGACGCATTAGCTTAAAAACTTTCATCCCAAATTTTTGTTCTTTGTAATTTAAGAAACATTATTGACAAAAAATCTCTAATTACATGTTATTATGCTTTGTTCCAGTTACATATGCCGTATGGCATTATCATATGATATGAGATCATTCTACGCCAGCCCATTCTACGCCAGCCGTTTCTACACAGGCCGGTTCTACACCTGTGTGCCCTCCAGTAGGGAATATTAGTTGACAGCACGTATTTGCACAATAGTGAACTTACACTCGAGTTTTCCCACTCCTGAAGGGTTCCAAAAGGATGAAACAACTGTCGGGTGATTCTCGTGCTGGTTTGCTATTGTACAACCTCTTGCGAACTGACAGCGGCGATTTGAGATTTAAATTTTGCTAACACTTAGTTGACTATAATTATTAAAGGATCGACTTATGTAACTGCTTTTACTTATCTGTCGACAAAGTTGCTTAATGCGAATGCATTTACGTACGTGATCGTTAACACGAGTCGACACTAAGTGTTGCAAAACTTACTCTTATCGATTATATTTACGTATAAGAAACATCATTAACCAAGAACTAAGGTTCGCAACTTGTAAACTACTAAAAGGAAAAAAGATTATGGAAGAATCATTACGTTAAATGTTTTTTGTACATTACTCCATAAACTACTCAATACCCATACCAAAGTAACATTTAAACTGCGTGATTATTCGATAAAATTGATTTATCGTTTAAATTTAATTGAATTTTGATTCCATAACCAAAGAAACAAGTCAAGAAATTTTTGTGCACGTAGGTAGTAAATTATAAAGTTACCCGCTTCCCTCAAAATTAAAGAGGGGGTGAAATCTAAAAAATATGATTAAATATGTCCCCATTTCCCTATTACCCATACCAAGTTTCCAAGATATTGCTTTGTAACACTTTAAAAAAACTTACCTTTTATATGGGAATGATATATGACTTTTTCCATTAGTTGGAAACGCAGTAGTTTTAGATATAATGTAAGGAGTTGAGAAAAAATTAATTCTTTAATACGAACGCAGGAATAACATGTCGAAACGTAAATTTATTCGCTGAGCGGTCAACACCCTCAGAAATGATTGAAATATTAACCATAGTGGGTAACCGTTAATAAAAATTTGTTTTTCCAAAATTATTAATGTTGGAAGTAACATAAACAATTTAAAAATGCTGCAAATCCATTTATAATTACGTTCAAGAGATGTTAACATTATACCTGTTTTTTACGTTGGTCTAACGCTGATAATTCCGCTTAGATTGTCAAATCTTCTTTCTTAATCAATAGAAAAATCAGAAAGAGTATAGAAATATCAAGCATCTCAACAACTTCAATCGTGTCTGCGGTTTCCAACTTAACCTTTGTGGATTCCTAACGTTAACACCACCTTGAACTACTGTTTGCTTCTCGCTCTGATTAAACCCTTTATCGGTGGCGAAACGTTGGCAACTACGAATATAATTTTAACACGGCTAACGTTTTTGTTTCAATAACTTCTGCGGTGCAAACTTCACTTTTTAGAAAATATGCAATCTCCATATACACAAATTCATTGAATATTTATTATTAGTAAGACAAATGATAGCGAGAATATCAATATCACAAATTAATTATACAAAACCGATTCACAATTATGTAAGGAAGTTAATACGAACACTACGCTCGGAGACCGATAAAATTTATCCCGATGGCTGTAATCATTCGGTAATCTTCGGTGTATACAAGAATTTGTAAGTTGTTTCGAATATGGCTATCAAAAGATAAAATAAAAATCAGAAGTGAAATGTGTGTCTAACGACATCTCGTGTAATCAGGGACACGTATGAATAGTAACAAACTAAGCAATGCCAACAGATAACTGTAACGACGGATGAATGTGTTAAATGCAAATCGTTATCTAAGCGATAAGTTTAATGCAATTAACACTCGAGTCGATAAAGCCAAGTATTTCTGTACAGTAGCATACACGTACGCAAGAACATCTGATGCGCATTTCGCTCTTCAGAGGTGTATACGTCTTGTACAGTTGTATACCGCACTTGAGTATACACCTCTGAAGAGCTCATAATAAAATCAAAATGCGCATCAGGTGTTCTTTCTTGCGCGTATGCTACTGTACAGAAATACATCGCTTTATCGACTCGAGTGTTAATTGCATTAAAGTTGTCGCTTAGATAACGATTTGCATTTAAAACATTCATCCGTCGTTACAGTTATCTGTTGGCATTGCTTAGTTTAAAAATCATAAGTACTACTGCAATATTAACAAAAATGATAGATTTTTATGTTGGAAAACAAACTTAGGCGGGTACTTAATCTGCTCTACAATTTATATTATCTGTTTTTATTAAAATAAATTTGATAATATATTAATACTTCTACTGCTTGATTTAGTGTACAATCGATAAGTATATACTGATGATAATCGAAATATACGTCAGTCTTTAAAATCGTGGTAGGAGCAATTATCCGATAATGCTAAAAAACCAACTGCTGCGAAATTTGGTGCACCATATCTATAGGTACTATTACTAAAATATTGGTGAAATTCTTGTAATATTTAGTGAAATATTGAATGTGGTTCACACAGTTTTATGCAGCAAACAACCCCTATAATAATCATGTGTAAAGGATGCATGATTAAATTAAATTAAAATATGGCTTCAGCAAAAATAATTAAATTACAAACAATTTTTATTTAAAGAAAAATAACTATAAATAATACTTTTGAAAATATTACAAATATGCTCTTTTGGCTATCAGAAGCCCAAAATCGATCTAAATGTTCGACGATAATTTTACAAGAATGATAAATACTGAATTTTAACTTACATTTAACAAATCCTCCAAATTCTAGTTACAGATGAATATTAACCGACGTTTTGCCCAGTTTTATGTGATCTTTATCAAGGTTTCTCTCTAATTTCAAGAAGCCTTGAAACTTCGGTTAATTAAAACCAGAGTAGTTTTTTTTTAATTTCAACTGTATTGTTATTGATTGATCATGTCAAAACAATTCCGAAGTTTGGTTAAAAATTCAAATTTCACAGGCAAAAAAATTAAAAATATTATAAAACAAGCAGCAAATATCAAGTTTTTCTACATTTTTCTGTTTAGTTATTTTCTGTTATGTGACAGTTTAGATATAGAGTTCTGTGACGCATCACTTGTTTATGTTTTAATGTCATATTTTTAATAAGAATAGATATGGTTATTTGAAAGCTTATTCAATAAATATAGATAGAACATAATTACTTACGTACGTGATCGTTCCATTTTCTAATGTAATGGTTTTGTTTGAAGTCATTGCGACAATCGCTATACTTAAATTAACTCTTAATGCGTAAGCATTGAAAAATCCAAAAAATGCTAGTATAGCCACCACATATCGCCTCTTCTTCCATATCATCCACGAAGGTGGCGTTTCGTCGCTGCAAAAAAAAAATATATGCGTAAATCTTAAATTTTTGAACATTAAACAAACTTTTCTGATAATGACGCCAAAACAATATACTTTTCTGACACCATCATTGCTACTGCTTGTTAACCAAATGTTTAATATAAATATATGTGGAAAGTTGGTGCTAAAACCGCATATTTTGATAAGATAACTATAATTATTAATCAATAGCGGTTATGCTTAATTTTTTTTTAATATTTATGTATGCATATTGTACCATATTTAGCAAAATAGAACAACGTTATTAAAAAAGTAAGAACGAAATTAAGGTGCAAGTTGTTAATTAATTATGTTCATCTAGTCGTCAGTGAGTTTTTCATGTAAAATAAAAATTCTGCTCCACAGTTATACCAAATAATAGGCGTTTGATGTTTGGAATTTTTTTAACGAAGTAGTCAGCTGATACAAAGTTTAGGTTAGAATGTAAGGTACTCGTATAAGATGGTACAAGGCATTTAAACGCTTTTACGAAAATGGCGTCTGTGAGGCAAACAAACCTTTGTTTTCATTGGAATGTGTGTAATTTCTGTTGATTATGTGTACTTTTAGTGGTTGTTTTAATTAAGTTAGTTATAGAATCT
This sequence comes from Abscondita cerata, assembly GCA_030710515.1. Taxonomy (NCBI): domain Eukaryota; kingdom Metazoa; phylum Arthropoda; class Insecta; order Coleoptera; family Lampyridae; genus Abscondita; species Abscondita cerata. Next base: position 537,046 of record JALBCR010000217.1, read on the forward strand.
GTGAAAGAGTATTTTAACTCAATTTATGTTTAAAATTACAAATAACAGTGATTCTAAAAAACTTAACACTGTCACGATTTTCTCTACCGCCACAGTTGCTGGCATTATGGTACATTACAAATCAATTAAACGTATAAACTATACTAAGTGACATAGAAAGAAGAACACCTAGTAATAATGAATATTTTGTAAATTTTTTTGGGAATATATTTGTTTATATTAAGATAAAAAACGATCAGTTTTTCAGCCATATTGCCCTAGCGGTTGTTCAATTCAATATTTATTTTGTCTTAAAAATTACTATAACAAAAGATTCAGTTTTTTTTTCGGTTACAAAAAATAAACAAAAAACAAAATAATATTTCATTAAATTATAACTCCACTAATTCCTGTTTCCTTCTTCAACCTTCCATCCCTCTCTTCTCTAAACTTTCAGTATTTTTCTTTTCCTCTCCCTCCATCCCTTTCCTCCTCTCCAACACTTCCCTCATCCATTGTTTTCCTTTCCCTTTCTCTCCTAGTAGTACCTTCCATTCCTTTTCCTCATGTCTTGTTTTCCTGCATCCCTCTTTTATATGTATTATATTTTCCCATTCATCCCCACACAACCTGCATAATCTCTCCTCATCACTCATCCAATATTTATTTTCCTTTTCTTCATTGCCCATTCTGAACCTTGCAATCATTCTTATTTCATTCATTCCTTTTTCTTCTGTTATGTACCTTGGTGTCTTGTCTGTCATTATTTTTATGTATTTCTCGTTATATTTTCCTTCCTTTATTTTTGCCCTTCTTTCCTGCTTCTGAGTATCTTTATCTCTAGCAATTATTTCCTCTTCCATCTTTCTCCCCCTCTCTTAATCTCTTTATCTCTTCTCTCGCGTATCCCACTCTTTCATAGTATTTTCTTCTTTCTTCTGCCCCATATTTTACCTTCTGTGCCTCGATCTCTTTCCAAACTTCATAAAGTATTTCATTTTTCTTCCTACTTCCCATTTTTTCTTCATACCTTACTGCACTTCTTCGTGCTTGTATCCTTATTTTTTCTATTTCTAGCTCTTCTTCCACTATATACCCCGGTTTCTCTTTCTCTAGTCCTAACGTCCACTTCCAGTATTTCTCCTGTATTTTCTCCAGCTCTTGCCATTCCCTCCAACCCCAAATCTCCGCTCCATACAGTACCACACTTCTTACCAACTTTTCAAACATCCATCTCCTTTTCTCTATATCTTTACCAAATATCCTTTCCCCTAACCCCCATACTTGTCCTACTATTCTATTTCCTTTCATTTTCATCTCTTTTATATGGTCTCCATCTTTGTTATCATATCTGATGTTGTAACCTAAGTATCTATACTTGTCTACTCTCTCTATTATGGTACATTACAAATTAATTAAACGTATAAACTATACTAAGCGACATAGAAAGAAGAACACCCAGTAATAATGAATATTTTGTAAATTTTTTTGGGAATATATTTGTTTATATTAAGATAAAAAACGATCAGTTTTTCAGCCATATTGCCCTAGCGGTTGTTTTGTTAACCTCATTCAAAACACTTACGATTAAGTAGCCCTAAAACAATGAATTAAGCATTTGTAAGTACAGTTGTCATTTAAGCGATTTAAATTGCATTTCAAAGAGCTTCTCTAATTCAATCACAATGCCTCCAGTGCGAAGACGCCATAATTTTCGGCAATTAAGAGAGTTTGATAGGGGTAGAATTGTGGGATTGCGTGAGGCTGGTTTGTCTATGAGAGATATAGCCGCTAGAACGCAACGGAGTTTAAACACTGTGGCAGTCTGTGTTCGGGCATGGAACCAAGAGGGCCGTACACGAATAGCGAGAGGTACAGGACGTCGTCGAAGAACCACAGAACGCGAAGATCGCCGTCTTAGACTATTGGCTTTACGGGACCGCTTCTCTTCTACACGGGCGATTGCGGACCAGTGGTTTGAAGAACATGGAAGACCGATTGGGATGCGAACCGTTTATAGACGGATAAGAACCTTTGGGTTCTTTTCATACCGTCCCTTTTTGTGCTACCACTGACTCCAGAGCATCGACGTTATCGTCTAGCGTGGTGTAGAGAACGGGCAAATTGGGACCAAGAATGGAATTCAATTGTCTTTAGTGATGAATCCAGATTCTGTTTGGGTATGCATGACGGTCGTGCAAGGGTGAGAAGACGGCGCGGTGAAAGACAAGATCCCCAATTTTCTGTGAATAGGCATGTGCACCACACAGTTGGAGTTATGGTATGGGGAGCTATTGCTATTGGAAGTAGGTCACCTTTGGTCTTCATTAGAGGTAACATGACCGCTGCGCGCTACATCCAGGAGGTCGTAGACCCCATATTGTACCTTATGTTCAGACCATCCCCAACAGCACATTCCAACAAGACAACGCACGACCTCATGTTGCTAGGGTTTCTTTGGCTCATTTTGAGGCCAATCAAATTGCTTTGTTGCCTTGGCCACCAAGATCTCCCGATCTTTCGCCCATCGAGCACGTCTGGGATATTATGGGAAGAAGATTACTCAATTTACCTCACCCTGCACAAACTCTAGCGGCTTTGCAGCATCAGTTACAGATAGCATGGGATGAGATACCTCAAGAAGAAATCGATCACCTCATTAGAAGTATGCCCAGACGTGTTAATGAATTCACAAGACATCGTGGTGGAGCAACACATTATTAAGTTTTTGAAGAAGTTAACAGTTTAATTTTTATCAAATTGTGATCGTTTACTAATCTAATTCGTATACACTAGTATACCAAAAATTGTTCAAATAAATTCATTATTACTGGGTATTCTTCTTTCTAGGTCACTTAGTATATATTAAAATCCTATAACTCAATGATAAAATCTTTTACAGATATGTGACAACGCATTGAAATGCCTTATTCAATAAAATATTCATTTCTGTTAATTCAAGTGTCATCACATTTTAAATAAGCCACCATTTTTCTGTACTTTTTGTTCGTACTGCATATCTAATTAAATATTTTTATACGCATTTGTGAGAATGCTCAAATTAATATGAAACAAATTAACATTAGACTCTGTTAAGCAGTTAAAATGAATAAACGCGGTACAAAAATACAGGCTTTCAAAAGAACCTCTTTAGTTAATCTTTGCATCTAACGCATCAGAAAGATAAAAATCAAAATTCATCCTCCACCAAGTGGTCTAAAATTCCTAAAAGATTTACTTTATCAGTCAGAAGGAGTAAGTTCGTTAGTAAGGGTCTGATTGATATCATCAAGTTATTATTATTATTATTATTATTACTTTATTGCTTCTAATAATTTAACAATTACATAGCAATTAGTTTGGTGTTAGTCGAGTACATTGTAGTTGCCTATTTGATTAAATTATATGTTGAAGTAATATTGTTAGTGCGAATTAAATAAATATTCTAACAATACGACAGTAGGAGAGAGAAAAAATTGATTATTTTATTATTCGTCTAGGACAAATGATTGGAGCTGTTAAGATTGTTACTATAACTATCGTTTCATTGTTAATGTTTATTATTATATTTTTTAATGTTATAACAACGCAACTATTGGATCGCCCTGCGCGCCTTTTTTGATTCCGTTTTGATGGGTTTTTGTTAATTATTAATTGTGTTGTTAGTAACGAATTCGATAAAAAATAATTCTTCTAATACCAAAATCAGAAGTATGGTGTTTTCTTCTCGTAAATTTGGAGTGAAAAAGCTATAATTAACGCATATTTTTAAAGAAATTTTTGATTTACCAGTTTTGCACAAAGAATCACACGTGGGTCTACGTACTTTTCTCGATTCATTTTAAAAAAATGTACGCGCTTTGGAAAGTTTAGGCAAACCAATCTAACCCCAAACTTGACGATTTTAATAAATTTTTATCGCAAAGGTGTCAAATTTTAGAGGCCTTAGACACGAAATCAACCGGAAACTCTGGATATCGGCAAAAACAAAATTTTCAATAATTTGAACAGTCTAGTCCTATTTGCCCTTATTGCAATAATAAACATTTTATTTATGTATGCCCAAAGTTCAAATCCTCCCCAATTGCGTCACAATTAACTACTTCGCCAGATCAAGGTAACATAAATAACACCGATGATGCCCTGAATGTGTCGCACTCGAATGAAGTTCAAAATTGTACAATGTTATCACATTACTCTCAGAAATCTTCAGAACTTTTTGTTTTATCATCGACAGCGCTCATTAATGTTTTAGATGTAAATCCAGTTCCAGTATCATGTCGTGTTTTACTTGACAGTGGCTCTCAATCAAATTTCATTACTCGAGATATGGTAAAATGACTAAAATTAAACGCACGAAAGATAAATATACTAATTTCTGGAATAAATCAAATTAAAACAATAATTAACGAACGAGTTAATATAAGAATGTCATCTATTTATACTTCACATAAGTCAGATATTTCTTGTTTAGTTATTAACAAAATAAGCGATTTTACCCCACAGGTGTCATTTGATGCATCCAATTTAAAGATACCAAATCTTTCTCTCGCTGATCGCGACTTACACATTACATCAAGCATTGATATGCTTATCGGTTGTTCCCTGTTTCCTAATTTGCTTAGTGAAGGTTAAATCAAGTTCGGTAAACGATTGCCTGTACTACAAAACACTGTTCTTGGTTGGGTAGTAGCTGGTAATGTTCCCATAAATCAATGATTTTCAAAATGTTTTTTCTTGAATACACTCGATAATATTGATTTTAATTTAAATGTGCAAATAGAAAAGTTTGGGAAAATCGAGGAAGGCCCTCAGATTCCAGAAAGATCTTGGACTTCTAAGGAACGTGAATGAGGTAGATTTGTTCTTAAATTACCATTAAAGGATAACTTGTTGAATCTTGGTGACTCGCGCATCAAATCGATTGTGTTTAATGGAACAAAGGCTGTCCAAAAATAAAGACTTAAATATTCAATATAGCGAATTCATGCAGGAGTACGATAAACTCAATCATATGAAACAAATTACGCGATATCAAAGGTCATTGACTCCGATCTATTATTTACCCCATTACAGTGTTATTAAATTAGAGTGTTACAACTAAAGTTAGAGTTGTATTTGATGCTAGTCCCAAAAGTTCTACAAATGTATCATTAAATAATGTTTTAATGAATGGTCCAACTTTACAAAACGATTTTGAAAGCACAAAACAGTTTTTATTGGAGATTTGGCCAAAATGTACCATCAGATATTAATACATCCAGATTATCAAAACTTACAAAGAATAGTTTGGCGAGATAATCTCCAAGATGAGGTAAAACATTATAATTTACAAACTTTGACTTATGGATCAAAACCCTCTTCATTTTTAGCTACACGTTGTCTTAAGCAAATCGCAATCGATAATATCGATAAATATCCCACTGAATGTAATATAATCAGTAAAGACATGTATATGGACGATGTCTTAACAGGTGTTTCGGATAGCGCTACCTTATCTAAAATTCGTGAGAGTTTATCTATTCTTTTGTCAAATTATGGATTTAAAATACGGAAATTTCAATCGATTGATATCAATTTTTTAAACGGCATACCTTCAACTTCTGATACGCAGTATATGATTACGCATGACTCATCTACTACAACGTTAGGTGTATGTTGGATTCCTTCTTTAGATGTTATTGGGTATAAAGGTCAAGAAATAAATTATAACCCTCATAATACGACGAAAAGGGGAATCCTTTCTTTTATCGCCAAATTATTCGACCCTCTTGGTCTTTTGGGTCCTATTTTAATGCGTGCAAAGCTTCTCATGCAAAGGCTGTGGCAACTTCAATTAGAATGGGACGAGTCTATTTCTGCAGATCTTCATACGCAATGGCTTAATTTTCAAACTGACTTATTAGAAATTCAATTTATATAAATACCTAGACATGTCTTAGTAACCAACTCCTGTAATATACAAATTCATGCTTTTTCGGATTCAAGTGAAAAGTCATACGGTTGCGTAATATACATACGCTCTGTCGACAATTGAAATCACATTAAATCTCATTTACTTTGCGCGAAGTCACGCGTAGCTCCACTGAAATCCGTTTCTCTTCCAAGTTTAGAGCTCTATGGAGCATTGTTAATGTCTCGATTATTTTCGAAATGTTTATCGATTTTAGATTTACCGATTAATAATACTTTTCTTTGGACCGATTCTACGATAGTTTTATCTTGGATAGCAGGTGAGTCTAAAATGTGGAAAACTTTTGTTAAAAACAGAGTTTCTGAAATCCAATCACTAACAAACAAAACCGATTGAAATTACATATCATCTTCTCTTAATCCCGCAGATATTATTTTTCGTGCTGCACATTACACGATTTAAAAAATTGTAATCTGTGGTGGCATGCACCAGATTTTCTTCAAAAATCTGAGAAATTTTGGCCAGCTGACTGCAATATTATTAATTTTTCGAGGAATTCAGACAAAGTTCTTGAGTATAAACCTCAAACAGCGACGTTCCTTAATATCAACAGTGAAATGTTTAATATTTTTGAAAAATATACAATAAGCTAATTCGTGTATTCAGTTATTGCCTAAGGTTTATTAATAACATAAAATTGAATAAAGAAAATCGAGAGCGTTCAAAGTTTTTATCTCTTAACGAAATAAATAATAGTGTAGAGGTCATTTCCAAAATAGTACAATTGAACGCGTTTTCTTCGGATTTAAAATCGCTTCAAAAATTTAGTTCGGTAAATCGTAAAAGCAATTTAAAATCGTTATCTCCTATTCTTAAAAATGGTTTGATTCGAGTGGGTGGTAGACTTGAGAATGCTAATATTTCATATAACTCAAAACATCCAATTATACTTCCTCACTCGCATCCTCTTACGCGTCTAATTATTTTAAACGAACACGAAAGTAGTTTGTATGCTGGTGCACAAACTACTCTTTCCTTTATAAGGCAAACATTTTGGCCTTTAAAAGGCAAAAAATCAGTGAAAAATTTCATACGAAAATGAATTACATGTTTTAAAAGTAAACCCGAAGGTTTAACTGCCAAAATGGGTCAATTACCAGCTCCTCGAGTAATTCCCTCTTCTCCATTTCTTACGTCATCAGTTGACATTGCTGGACCGTATGAATTGAAAGACGGAAAATTAAAAAAATTCTGCATCTTTGTTTGTATGTCCACAAAATCTGTCACCTAGAGCTCATTTCAGACTTAATTAGTGACGGTTTTTTAAATGTTCTAAAACGATTTGTTTCTAGACGTGGTCTCTGTACAAATTTATACTGTGTAACGCCACAAACTTTATAGGTACAAATAACGAGTTATTAACTAACCAAAATTTGACCAATCGTAATATCGTACGACATTACTTGATTAATACTCAAATTAAATTTCATTTTATACCACCTAGGTCATCTAATTTTGATGGAATATGGGAAGCCGCTGTGAAGTCTACGAAACATCACTTGAAAAGTATTTTAAAACAAAGACATTTAACATACGAAGAGTTTTATTCTATCTTAACCCAAGTGGAAACGGTTCTTAACTCTTGTCCTATTACTACTTTGTCCAACGATCCCTTCGACTTAAAAGTCCTGACTCCAGGACATTTTCTTATTAGTCGAATTTTGACTGCTTTTCCACAAAGAAATTTAACTGATGTGAAAACTAATTACGTGAAAAGATATCAACTTACACAACAAATTGTCCAACATTTTTGGCGATGGGTTTTTGTTAATTATTAATTGTGTTGTTAGTAACGAATTAAAAAAAAAACAAATATAATTTTTCGAATACCAAAATATCAGAAGTATGGTGTTTTCTTCTCGTAAATTTAGAAGTTCTGGTTCGCGCAGTGACAAATAAGAAGCTGACGACTACTGAACAGGAGCCTCAGAACATTATATACATAATAGCAGAATTTCCTTGCATCCGTGGGAGAAGCATTTTTGGAAAAAAACTATTAACTCGTCTAGGTTTGAAAGACTTGTCAAGTTTGTTGGTCTTATTGGGATATAGATAGGACATTGAAACATAATGTGATTTAACCTTTCCAGTTCATTTTTGTTGTATACAGTACACAATGCTTTAAGGTCTATGCGATAAGTAAAGCCATTGTGAGTAAATTTGATGCTATATTCGTTACAATACTTAGTTGAGCTAGTGTTCGTGTGAATCGTATTGGTATTCTTCAGAGCAACTAGTATTGAGGTTGCTGACTAAAAGGGAAGCAGTCGAGAAGTGTCAAAAATTGTGATTGTGCAGTTTTCGACAAGTCAGATTCATGGAGCTTATTATAATATTTAGACATTAACAAAGATTTCACATGTCTTCATTTATGTATGTTCATCTCATACAAAACGATTGTAGGGTCAATGGATACAAGAAGTTGTTTGAATTGAAGAACCCAGTTGTAACGAGTGTCAATGTCTGAGTTACTAAGCTTCAGCTGACGTAGATAACGAATTTTAGGGAGTTGGTTGTTACCAATTTTAAAAATTTTTGAGATAAACTTAAGAATAGCTTTAAACATAGTATAGGCCAATTTGACTTGCCCAGTCTCTAATCTTACTGCAGAATTAGGAATGTTATAAGAAATGAGTAAGAGCCTCTTAAAAAAGTTTCACCTGAACTCTTCCTAAAATGTCGAAGTACCGTAACCTCCATACAGGAATACAGTTCAGCAGAATACTTACAACTAGTGATTAGAAAACATGAACGCGGGATTACCAGTTAACAATTTTTGTCGCTGACATTAGCTGTAGTGTTGCTCCACGTTTAGCTTTATTTATGAACGTCATTTCTCTGAACAGGGACGAAGAGGAAAATGTAGTTCCCAAATAAATGTATTCACTGGTAGTATCCAGAGGCTAGTATTTATAAATAAATCTGTAGTTAGCTTTAGAACGATCAAGGAATCTGCAAAACGGTAAAATTTTTGTTTTGTCGAACCAAGAACAAGTTCTCTTCGTAATATTGTTCAAGAATATGTATGTTTATAGTCAAGTTCCCTTCGCTGTCTGAAAGAATTACTAAGTCATCGGCATATAACAACATTAGAAGATACACCTCTGGTGAGTGCACAATAAGAGCGAAATGTTGCATCAGGTGTTCTTTTGTTGCGTGTGTACTTCTGTACAAGTTATCTTGGCTTTATCGGCAACGTGTGTTACAAGCATTAAAGCTATCGCTTAGATAGCGCTTTGCACTTTAACCCACACATGCCGTTACAGTTAACTGTTGGCATTTTTCTTAGTTTATACTATTCATACGTGTCAATGTTTACACGAGATGTCGCAAGACACACATTTTACTTAAGATTATTTATGTTGTCTATGTTTATGGCTTAGGCATTTTTATTAATGAAATATTCTTCGATGTCTGCTATGAATACAGAAAAGAAAAACGGGCTTAAAGAATCTCCTTGCAAAACACCAGTGGTAATATCAAACGATCTAGTAAATCCTTCAGATGTCCTAACTTTGACAGATACAGCCTGATATATGTTTCTGACAGTCGGTAATGGTTAATAGAGTCAATGCTGTTTTAAAATCTACGAATAACGCATACACCCTTCTTTTTTTTAAGAGCAGTTGTAGTTGTACAACGGAGCTCAGTACAAAGACATTATCGATGCAACCGCGGCCTATCCTGAATCCTGATTGACATACAGGTAAGATGTTAATTTTTTCTGACCAGGCTTCCAATATGTTGTATAAAGTTTGCCGAAGTATTGACTAAGGCTATGTTTCCGTAATTTGATGAGTCTTCGAGATTTCTTTTTTTATGGACCATAGTTAGTATGACATCCGTTCAGCTGGCAGGAACCTGCTGAAGTTCTAAGATTTTGTTAAAAAGACAAACAATTCAGATTAAGTACCTAATTATGAAGTAAGTTCTTGATAAATTTGTAAGTTATGTTGTCAGACCCCGGTGCCTTGTCATTTCCACATTTATTTATTGCTTCGTAGATCTCACCCGTCGTAAATGGTTTAACAAACTGTGAGTTTCCAGCATCATAAAAAAGTGTGTTATCAATTAGTCTTGGAGAAATTTTGTAGAAATTTTCCCACACTGCTGGAGGAATGGTGTGTGCCGCATTTGTTTGTCCAAATGTTTTTAAAGTAGACCAGAATGTTTTTCCATTTCTGCTATTTGATAGCTTATGTATGTATAATATTTTTCTGGAACTTTTGTTTGTATGGAGAAGCGAAATTATGTTCTTTAGGTGTTTTTAGGTTTAATTTTGCATTCAGTTTTGATATGTGACATTCTGTGTCTAACCATGGAGCACTGTATCTGTTGGACCTGACAAAAGATTTTTTTTGTAGATCAAGTTAAGAGCTACAGCAGTTTCTATAATAGTAGAGCAAAAGTTCTCAAAAAAGAGTTGTATATTTAATAAACCGGGCTCGTTTTAAAAATGGCATTATAATTTTGTATTGCAGAGACATCGATCTGTCTCATTTTATAGTATTTGAAGATGAGTAGTATCTTATTATTTTTGTTGGTGTTTTGCTGTATAGTAAGATTTAAAGTTAAATTAATTGAAAAATGGTAACAACTTTGTTGACGTATGAATTGTTTACTAACGACAGGTTATTTACCCAGACCTAATCAATTACGCTATTTCCCATCCTACTAATGTAAGTAAATTGTGCTAGCCTACCTTTTGAAGTTCTACCGTTCAGTAAGCAAAATGAGTTGGAGTTCATGAATTCGAGAATAATGCGACCCCTTGCATTAACAGTTTTATCGTGGCTCCGCCTGAATAAGTATAAGTTAGAATTTTCTAGGACCTCTTCAACTCGACTATTAAAGTCGCCTCCGATGATAATATGTATATCGTAATAAGTTTCATAGATATCTGAGAAAGATCTCTGAAGAATCTCTAGTAGATAATTTAAATCCAGCGAGGGATTAGAATAAATATTTACTATTATTAATTTTACATGTTGAGATGTCAGAAGGCAAATTATCCACCACGGTGTTTTGTCGATAAAAAAATAACTAACAATATTTTCATGGAATATACATAAACCTCCCCTGGCTTTGCCTGCTGACTTTGCCTTTAAAGCATGTGACCTTATAATATTATAGTCTTTTAGATGAATAGGGTATCACATCTTGCGTTAACCACGTTTCATTTAGACCAAATAGGAAAAGCACAATAGTCATTGACAAAGTCCGTTAATTTGAGAATCCGTGACAATTCCAAAACGTGATGGAAAGTATATCATTATCAAGTTAGGAGTATTGTTAAGACAAAATTTATTCGCATCAGTTTTGTTTTTTGTTTAAGTTTATAAAAAATTTTTATTATTTGGAATTTTTTTACTTTTCACAAAATAACCTTTGAGATATTGAACTTTTTTTAAAGTACTTAATCAAACATTTCACTTATGTTCATTGCTCCACGAGAGGTTAAAATACCAACTGCTTTCTTGTATAGTTGTATACTGCACTTAAGTATACACCGCTAAAGAGCTCATAATAAGAGCGAAATGCATATCAGGTGTTCTTTCGTGCGTGTATGCTACTGCACAGAAATACTTGGCTTTATTGTCTCAATTGTTTATTGCATTAAAATTATCGCTTAGATAACGATATGTATTTAAAACATTCATTCGTCATTACAGTCATCTGTTGGCATTGCTTAGATTGAAGTTTTCATCCATTCCAGGCTAGATAAATTTAATTTTTTTTATTTCAATGTAATGTCTTCATAAACGCGGTTTTGCATTTTTTTTAACTAAATCCATTAAGGTAAATTGGACGAATAGAAATTTTCAAATTTACTTAAAAAGAATCAAACTTTAATTAGTAGATTAGTAGGGTCACATTGTAAAAGGCTCGTTGTTACCGCACGCGTTTCTTTTTTGTTGATTCTATTTGTACGTGACTAACCGTTAGGTTTCCTTAACATTTAACACAGATCGAAACTTGTTCATTCGTGTAAGTTGCGAACTTTTACAGCCGTTGACGGGCTCGGTAATTGATTTTAGATGCCTGCAAGTCTGTGCCATTTTTCTGACATTTTCGATCTAACAGTAAGCAAAAGATAATTTTTATTTATTCGGAGCAGCTTTGATTGGGTCAAATAGTATGTCAACGATGGCGGGTCATCCGGAATATGTGTTAGATCTTTAAATGACATCTCAAAACGTCTCAAAAGTGGTCGTTGTTGCAGAGATCGTCGAACGCTTACCACTTTAAGTTAGAAGTGATGGTTGCGAAACAAAAGAAAAAACCCAAGACTGAAAAGTCATTTGATCAAACAACATAGGTGAACCATCGTTTATTAATGTTTCTTAATTGTTAAATTCTTATAGCAAAGGACCGCGGGCGTCCATTCTGTTCAAATCCCATGGATAGTGGGCCAACGAGACCGTAAGGATGAGAGACCAGTTGAAATGGAGTATATTATTCCCAGGAAATTACTATAGCGAGAAACAAAATACAAATGGCCCCTAGTCCCGGGCAGCCCTTAAATGGGCAGGGGGTGCAAAGAGTCTCTCGGCTCAAAATAGTGAAGTCCACAATCCGTGTAAGCACGCGGAATGTTAGAAGTCTGTTTGAGGCTTGGAAGCTAGACAATGCACTCAAAGAAATGCAAAGAATGCGAATCAATATCATGGGCATCAACGAACTCAGATGGCCAGGCGTGGGAACTTGCCCACAAGAACATGGAACACTTTACTACTCTGGAAGTAATGAAAATAACACATACCATCGAAACGGCGTAGGCATCTTGATCGATCCACAAATAGCCAAGTATGTAAAAAACTTTGTGCCCATCTCTGACAGAATTATGTTGTTGCAGTTACAAGACCAGCCTCTCAATGTCAACATCCTGCAGATGTACGCACCCACCTCGGAAAGAAAGTATGATGACGAAGTGGAAAGATTTTACAGTATGATTGAGAAAGTCCTTAATACCCTAAAAGGCGATGAAATAACCCTTGTTAGGAGATTTTAATGCAAAAATTGGTCATGGGCGACGAGAAGACATAGTAGGGGATTATGGCTTGGGAGAAGGCAACGAAAGAGGAGACAGACTATACCAGTTCTGCCAAGAATCGGAACTGGTGGTAACTAATACATGGTTCAAACTGCCTAAGCGGAGACTTTACATGTGAAAATCTCCGTCTGACAATCAAATTAGCCCAGAATCAACTAGGAACCAAATTGACTATCTACTAATAAACAAAAAATTTAGAAACTCGGTTAAAAGAATTACAACATATCCTGGGGCAAATATAGGCTCGGACGATAATCCTCTCATGGCCGACATGGAGCTGAGGCTGAAATCTACTAAGAAGAAACCATTCATTGATACCTTGCAATTACGAAATGAGAAAGTAAGAGTAGCTGTAGTATTGAACCTCAATCACCATTTAAACCAAATACTTAGAACTGATGATGCTGATACAAACGAACAGTGGAACGAAATAAAGCAAACCTTATTGAGAACAGGCACACATCATCTGAAAACTTCAAACCGCATCAAAAAGAGGAAATGGATGACAGAGGAGATATTGGATCTCATGGGAAAGCGACGACTAGTAAAACAAAATATAACAAAGTATAAAGAACTCCAAAATACAATAAGAAAAGAAATCCGAGCAGCAAAAACGCAGTGGATGGCAGAGAAATGCGAAGAAATAGAAGAACTAATGGAGAAGAACGACCTATTCAGTGCGCATAGAAAAGTGAAGGAGATAGCCGGACTTTATAAGAAGCGGATACCTATGACACTACTCGATAGCTTTAAATAATAAGAGAGTGGGAAGCATATATGGCCACAACAAACCGAATTTAGAGACAGACGATAATAGAAATAGCAAAGAACAGGAAATCTTCTGGACCAGATGGGATACCAATGGAAATGATAAAAATCATAAATAAAGATAATATCGACCTTGTGGTGAACTTGTTCAACAACATATATGACTCCGGAAAAATACTTAAAGAGTGACTAACTTCAATATTCGTGCCTATTCCAAAAAAACAGCACCCTACAAAATGCAGTTACTATCGACTGATCAGCCTTATGAATCATATACTAAAGACCTTTTTACGTATAATACATGCTCGTATTCGCACTAAATGCGAGCAAGATTTAGATGATTCACAATTTGTGTTCAGACGAGTTTTGGAAAGAGCAGGAACTGATCGTGAGTTGCTGAATAGGGTAAAATGCAGGAAAGTCGCTTATCTGGGACATATACTGAGGGGAGAGAAGTACCAGCTGCTTCAACTGATAATGAAGGGAAAAATAGAGGGCCGCCGCGGAGTAGGAAGGAAACAGATGTCTTGGCTAAGAAACATTCGCGAATGGACTGGCATCCGGGGTGCAGAAGAGTTGTTTAGAAAAGCAGAGAACAGAACTGCCTTCGCCGAAGTGATCGCCAACGTCGGAAAAACCTGACACGGCACATGAAAAAAGAAGAAATTCGAAAGTACATTCTTCATATAGTGCAATTCCATTTTCTCTTCAAGATTCAATCTTTCTTTATCTTGTGAACCATATAGAAATAACTGAAGTAGTTACAGCCATGAAAAATAAAAATAGTGTAGGTTATTCATAACATTGTGCAGCCGTTATGCCATATCTTCAATTAATGCTTATGTAGAGGGATATTTCCCGACATTCTTAAAACAGGTGTTGTTAAAACGTTGTTTAAAAAAAGGTAATCCAGAAAACTATGAAAATTATAGACCTATATGTCTGCTCTCTGTTATTAGTAAAATACTAGAAAAGATTATAGACTTACGACTGTTGAATTTCTTTACCGCCAAATCAGTTTTCACAGACTCTCAACACGGTTTCTTGAAAAATAAAACACTTATACAGCAATCTATCACCTTATACGAAAAATTTCCGAGGGACTTGACGAAGGTAATGTGCCCTGTGGTCTATATTTCTGGACCTTTCAAAGGCGTTTGAGACAGTGAACCATGAACTATTGCTTCAGAAATTATTCCATTATGGTATACGGCCTTCAACTAATTCAAAGCTACCTATTCAACCGAAAATACTTTGTGCAACTACCAACTCAAGCAGGTTGTGTTCAGTCGGATGCCCTAACTAGGTCTAAAGGTGTGCCTCAAGGAAGTATTCTAGGACAACTCTTATTTCTAATTTATAATAACGACTTTTCAAAATTTATACAAAGAAACTCAACTTATGTAAATGAAATTGTATATTAACAGTTAACCCAACCATTGTGGACACAGTCAGTGTAACGGATAGTATTATTTGCATTGCCAATGAGTGGTGTATCCACAATGATCTAAAGTAAAATAAAGAAAAAACTAATATAATCATATTTAGAACTAATAATAAAAATGTTTCATTAATCTCAAAAATGTTGTTAATGAAAGTGGTACAAATACTAATATTTTAAACAGTTGTAAAGTTCTAGGTATTTTCCTGGACAGTCAGCTAAATTGGAAAACGCAGATACACCACCTGTCTACAAAACTAAATAAAATAACCTTTGCATTAAGAATATTTAAAAAAAAACACTTAGACAGGAATATACTTAAAACTGTTTACTTTGCAAATTTTTACTCAGTCTTAAAGTACGGGTTTTGGGGGAGAAACGTACACGCAAATCGAATTTTTATTATACAAAAAAATGCCGTGAGAATAATTTTTAATATGAAATACCGAGAAAGCTGCAGAAATGTATTCAAAAATAATAATATGCTGACGTTTTATGGTGTTTATATATTTGAACTAGCAAACCCGGCGAACTCCGTTTCGCCACCAGATGGCTTCGTTTTATGTAACATTTCGTTTGGTGAATAAAAGATGAAGAAAAAAATTTTTTTTGTTTTATATTTGAAAAGGAAAATTTTATTTCATTTCACAACAGTAATGAATTCATTTCGATTACAAAAATGAAGTGTTATTTAGTTGAACTTCTGTAAGTAAATGAAAGTGAATCCAAAGTAAATACTGAATCAAAGTGTGACATTTTTTTTTGTCTTTGAAAGAAAACTTTTTCTTTAATGTAATTAATTCCTATTTCGATTTAAAAGCATTATTATTGTACAAATTTGATTTTATTTTACGTATACAATTTGCTTTAAATTGTTATACGCCTTATCTATCTATTTTTCGTACGTGTGTTCTCAACGATAGGAACTGGGATTTCTAATACTTCGTTTGCATACGCATAAAACGGCACTTTTTGAAAATTTTCCAATGCGAGTGTTGCTTAACGAAAATGCTAATTACTATTAGTTCGTTTTAATGTGCTTCGCTTATCAGTGAATTATCTGTTCAGTTGAAATAAATCTAATGTGCTGTACAGAAATATTTTCTTCCGATTGCATTTTAATTAAAAATGAATCGTTTGGTGTAAAATCCGTTTTACATGTGATCTTTTACAAAAACTGCGCGTCGTCACCGTCCAATTTAACTGGTTGTTTATAAGTTTCGTCGACGTCGTGCAGGTAAATTAAATAAAAAGCGATATCTGGTTTCTAATTTTTTTTTAAGTTTTTATTAGGCGGGCTTTTATCGTGTCTGTTCTTAACATGGCGAATTTTATATCAACGCCCGATAATGCCTCTGCTGATATCCAGATGGTTGCTTGGTTCTGATGGTACTAAATAATAACTGGTGGTCCGGAAATTAATAACGGTGGTCCACTGCTCTCAGATTTATTTCTTGCTTCTGATGGTTCTACGGCGAGAGCACCATTGCTCAACCTTGCAGCTTACCTTTTTGGGTACTGGTCCTACAGAACGCTTTCATCCAACTGCAGTATAGGGTAACGTACGAACTTTTATTACAATCCTTAAATACGGATGAGTGGTTCTTGGATGATGTACATATTTGTGAGAAATGCAGCCTAAGCTGTAAAGAACGTGATCTGTTTGTTTTTCTAATAATTTTAGGTGTAGTTTTTAAGTTTATTGCGTCGCAATATATTGAGCAACTAAAGAAAACCTTGAAGATAGTTTTTTGTTAAGTTCACAATTTGTGGTACTCTTTGGATGCTCCCTAGAGCTACTTTTAAAGCTCCAGTGTACTGTTTTATTTTTGTTCATTTACCTTATTGTAAATTTCAATGTGTAAACATTTATGTACTCCTACGTACGACTTGAAGCCGGTTACGCCATATCGTCCATTCACATACGACGACAAACTCTTGGATGGAGGCGTAAGTGGGGTTTGTACATATCTACATTTATCAACGTAATTATTTCGTTTCTTTTTCATGACTTCCTTAAATACTGACTAGAGAAATAAACGTGTATATATGATTTTGGCGTGGTTTATCATTTCTTTTCTCTCTCCTTGGCATTTGCCCAACAAAAAAAAACAACCAATAATCAACATCCTCAGGTTCGGTCTCGAAACGTCCACATTTCCAGACCGTATATTCGTATGTCACATTAAGGCATCTGTGGACTGGCGCCCATTTCGATCTAATCTATTCTACTACCTTGTAAAAATAATCTCGAACCTACGCCACGAGCGAATTGCCGGATTTCTATACAATTTTGGCACGGGTGCAAGTTTTGCCCGTAACAAGATTTCGTGGCGCCCAACGTGGTTTTCTTTTCTCTTTACTCGACATTATTTTCACCAGTACTTTTATTTTTGTAAAGGGGGTATAACTCGTTTCTTTTATTAAATCGTCCATTACTTACTTGACGAGTCTTTCTGTGCTTTGCTGAGTTTTCTACATACACGAAGGTTTTTAACCATTTTATTATCTACTGCATCGCTAATTTGTTTTTTTGCTTCTCTTTATGTTAAAATGGCTTCTTGGAACGTAGATGTTTCACGTCTAAACAAGGCAGAACTAGTATACGAAATTTCTTCTCGCGGACAACCTTCCACTGGTCTCAATACGGAAGAACTGCGCAAATTTGCTCGTCAAACCATTGCTTTGGATGGAGATACTTCTTTCAGTACTACATCTACTACTACACTTCCTTTTGCTGATGAAAAGCTAGCTGTAGAAGCTTCTATTGCTGAGCTACAATCATATCTAACAAACTTTAATGGTGACGAAAAAGCTCCTCTCCTCCGGCGAATAAAATCGGCGTGGGCTCACTCATTTCGACGTTGCAAATTGATGACTGCTACTACTGACCCAGAACAGTCTACAAAAACTGGCCTAGCCGTTGCTCTCAAAACCATACAACACGATGTGATTTCCACAATTAAAAAGTTCAAACGAACATCTTTTTATCGGGGCTCAATAAACGCTTCTAGCCCGAAACCCAATAAAACTACAGGACTAGACGACGATGACGATAATGTACAAGATTCGTCTTCAGAATCTGACTTTAACGAAACAGAACTAACTCCCTCTGCAACTGTTGTTACCGCACCAAGACTTGTACACGTTTCAAAATGGAACTTGACATTCTCTGGAGAAGGCCCTTCCTCACTCAATGACTTTTTAATCCGCGTGGACGAACTTAGTACCGCACATCGGGTTACTCCGTTACATTTATTTCTTTCCGCTCCGGAACTGCTCTCAGGTCAAGCACTCTTGGTATATCGCGCTCATAAAGAATCACTAAAGTCTTGGTCCGATGTCGTAAAATTATTAAAATCTGAATTCCTACCTGTAGACTACGATGACCGTTTACTAGACGAAATAAAAGCAAGGACGATGGGTCCTTTAGACACGATCTCTATGTACGTGGCCATAATGCAAAGTCTTTTCAAACGATTATCAGAACCACAATCAGAGGTACAACAACTCAAAATTATTCGTAAAAATCTTACTCCGTTCTACCAAACTGCTTTAGCTTTATCTGAAATAACTTCCATTAATCAACTAGTTGTATTAGGGAAACAATTGGAAAAAATAAAATTTCTATTGAAAGTTACAAACTACCACCATCCCGCAAGTCTACTAAGTTACTGGAACCAAACTTAGCATATGTCGGTCAAACTTCCGAATTAGCTACTACCTCAACCACTCCTCCAGTACTTTCGCGTACTGTAAGATTTTCTGAAAGCTCTGGTGTGCCTTTGCAAGTGTCTACTGTGCAGAAATTGACCACTACTTCTCCAAAGTGTTGGAACTGCAACCAGGGTGGTCACTTGTCTCCTCAATGTCCTTTACCACAAGTTCTTCACTGTTACGGTTGTGGACGACACGGTGTTCGCCGTGCTACTTGTCCCAGTTGCTCCGTTCAGGGAAACCGATCTTAGAGGCTACGATCCGAGACGTTGTCTCTACTCCTTTTTCTCTGTTCTCGGAAATTCCATTCAATGGTCTTCCTGAAAATCAGAGCCTTCTTCTTAATTTTATTCTCACTGGTATACGAGACGATGAGCGTCCTCATCTCGCAGTTGATATTCTTGGTCAAACTTTTAACGGGCTTTTGGACTCAGGTGCCTCCCGAACTTTACTCGGAGGTCCTGGATGGGATCGTCTTTGTGCATTGTCTTTACCTCTTCGACCACCTTCGCCGATTTCTCAGTGTCACTTAGCTAATGGCCATCCTTGTACAATCCTTGGAATTCTTTCTGCACCTGTTCGCCTAGAAGGAAAGATGAAGTTACTCGACATTTTGGTGATTCCTGAGGTGACTCAAGAACTAATCCTTGGAGTTGACTTTTGGAAAACGATGAAATTTGTCCCGGATCTTAGACGTGGTGAGTGGAAATTTTCTGATAACCCAAGTGTGAACCCTGCAATTAATTTGTCTTCCTTGTCTCTTCTTACGTACGAACAACAACAGGCGTTGAACGCTCTGACGGATAAGGCTTTTTCTCGACAGTCTTCTGGACTCGGGTGTACTACACTCGTTGAACATCGCATTAAAACCCACTCGGAACCGATTAAGCAGCGTTATTATCCCCTGTCTCCTACCCTACAACAGATAGTAAATGATGAACTCGACAAAATGCTTGAACTTGGAGTAATTGAACCTTCTTATAGTCCGTGGGCTAGCCCCATTGTACTCGTTCGCAAAAAGATAATTCTTACAGGTTCTGTATTGACTATCGAAAATTGAACCAGGTCACTGAAAAGACGCTTTCCCGCTTCCTTACATTTCTTCAATACTAGACCGCTTAAGGGATGCGCGCTACCTCTCTAGTCTTGACATCCGATCCGCTTATTGGCAAATTCCGATGGAGGAATCTTCAAAACCAATGACGGCTTTTACAGTACCAAATAGAGGGCTGTTTCAATTTACAAGAATGCCTTTTGGCCTGCACAATTCCCCAGCTACGTTTCAACGATTAATTGAACGAGTTATAGGAGGAGATCTCGAGCCCTATTGTTTTGCGTATCTCGATGATATTGTAATAGTTTCGTCTACCTTCGACGCTCATCTAAGCATTTTAGAGAAGGTTTTAACTCGTTTGTTTGCCGCTGGTCTGACGCTAAATCGGGAAAAATGTAATTTTTGTCTGCCAGAATTACGATATTTGGGCTATGTAGTAAATAAAATGGACTTTCAGTAGATCCAGAGAAAGTCACAGCAATTATTAATATTCCTACTCCTTCCACAGTTACTGAGGTTCGTCGTTTGGTAGGGATGGCTAGTTGGTATAGACGCTTCATACCCAACTTTGCCACGTTACTCGCTCCTTTAACTGCACTGACTAAAAAGAATGCCTCTTTTATATGGACGACTGACTGTCAATCAGCCTTTATTGCACTCAAGGAATGCCTTATTTCTGCACCGATCCTATCTTGCCCGGATTTCACTCTACCATTTACCATTCAAACGGATGCTTCCGATTTTGGCTTAGGAGCAGTCCTAACGCAAGAATCCACCGAAGGCGAAAAAGTGGTAAGTTACATAAGTAAATCTCTTTCCCGAGCTGAGAGAAACTACTCGACGACCGAGAAAGAATGTCTTTGCGTACTGTGGGCAATTGAGAAGTTTCGGCCTTATATTGAAGGAGCTCATTTTGTTGTAATTACGGATCATCATTCTCTTCTATGGTTAAATCGTCTGCAAAGTCCTTCCGGACGATTAGCACGATGGTCAGTACGATTGCAGCAATATGATTTTACTATTGTGCATCGGAGAGGAAAGGATCATGTGGTGCCAGATGCACTGTCTCGATCGGTACCTGTCCTCCATATTGCTAATACAGCTGTTGTCTCTACGCACGATTTAGTTCTGCCTACCCAAGACAAGTGGTATAACACTACTCTAGAACGCATTGGTACTTCTCCTAAACGGTTTCCCAAATGGTCCGTTATTGATAATGTGTTGTTCCGACGAGTGAAAAGTAAGCCTCCTGAGTTGCTAGGAAATCCATCGGATGAATGGAAGTTAGTAGTTCCAACCGATCAGCGAACAAAGATCATCCAAAGTTTTCATGACCCTCCTACAGCAGGGCACACTGGTGTTTTTAAAACGGTTGCGCGAATTCTTAATTTTTATTACTGGCCTAAACTTAGGGAAGACGTTCGTAGGTATATCCGTCGGTGCAAAACATGTGCTACGCATAAAGTAGAGCAGGTCGCTTCACCTGGTCACTTTGCCCCTCGTGCTAAACCCACAGGTCCTTGGCAAATTCTTTCGTGCGACATTGTTGGCCCTCTTCCGCGATCGACTAAAGGAAACTCGTATGTGCTTGTAGTGACAGACTGCTTTACTAAATTTTCGCTTTTCTTCCCGTTGCGCACTTCAATAGCTTCGACCATCGTTCGCATTATCGAAGAGCAAGTCTTTCTTATTTTTGGAGTACCTCAATACTTTATTACCGATAATGGTGTTCAATTCAGGAGCCGCGCGTTTACTAACCTGTGCAAGGAATACTGTACTACTATCTTATACACTGCCAGATACCTTCCGCGCGCAAATCCCACCGAAAGGGTCAACCGGGTGTTAAAAACAATGATTTCGTCTTATATAAACGAAAATCATCGACGTTGGGATCAGCACTTGTCAAAACTCGGTTGCGCAATACGCACAGCCAAACATGAAGTGATCGATTGCACTCCTTTCTTTGCCCTTTTGGAAGGGAACAAGTTCTTTCCGGTACGACCTACGGTCCTCCTTCTTCTGCCCCTGACATTGAGACACCTATACCTAACCCCAACGAGACTTTATTCTCTTCGATAAAAGATTTTATTTGCAAACGCCTTACAAAAGCTTATAATAATACCCAAAGTCGCTATAACCTCCGACAACGACCGGTGAAGTATAACACAGGTGACCGAGTATGGAAACGTAATTTTATTCTTTCCGACGCAAGCAAACATTTAAATGCAAAGCTAAGTCCCAAGTTTACCGGACCATTTACGGTGAAAAAATAGTGTCTCCTTGGACATACGATCTTACAGACGATGCAGGTAGTCCTGTAGGCGTATGGCACGCTAAACACCTCAAGCGCGTTTTCACCGATGACAACAACCCAGAAAATGACCTGAAAGACAAGGAAGATTTGGAAATAAACGAGATTTCCTTATTATACCCTCGTCGTAAGAAACGACGCAAAACTTTTAGATTACATCCAACTTTCGCTGACGACTGTGCTCCGTACTTCATATTGTATTTCTTAAATTAT
The DNA here is from genome assembly GCA_030710515.1 of Abscondita cerata. Classification (NCBI taxonomy): domain Eukaryota; kingdom Metazoa; phylum Arthropoda; class Insecta; order Coleoptera; family Lampyridae; genus Abscondita; species Abscondita cerata. The sequence continues at coordinate 559,557 of JALBCR010000217.1, forward strand.
CAAAAAAAAAAAAGAAAAATTTTTTTTCCTTTCGTCAGACCCCATTATTTGTTCTGTTTTGGTCTTTAATGTTACTCTACTAAGTATGCCTTAGGTTTCCAGTACCGTGGAGATTATTACGATTTAGCGATACTACCTCACTGAGGTCACGACGTGGTCGGATTGATTCGCTTTATTGTGTGTTGTGTCTTGTATTTCCAGGTTCTGCTTAGATTTGGTTCTCATTCTTATAACTGGAAATATTTCGCCATAGGCGACTCGAAAATTTCTGCTCACTTTTGGAACCTAGATTAGACAAACGACAAACTGTAGGGTTACGACGACCTTCAATTTTTGTTGTACATATATACCACTTACTATGCATTGTTTAATTGTGACAAAAGTTCGCGGTCAAGTCTCTTTGTCCTTATAGTGTCATGGATCTTAGTGGCTCTATATTTAGTTGTTTTGGACTAGTAAAATTACGTAAATACTCTACCCATCCTCATGCTTTACTGTACTGTTTGATTCGAACGAAGTTACGTCTAGAGCTACTGTAAATGGTATTCACGACTAAGGTTAAAATAGGTTAGAGTATGTACTTCACTTTAGCATCGACATGTGTCGGATCTTCTACTCTAGCCTTTATTCTTGGTATATCACTGCTTACAGAGGTGATATTTTCGCTCTTGGCGGCTAGTAGAAACCTTAAGTCGATTTATGCAGTTCTCTGTTCCGGTCTGATAAGAAGAAAGGTATGATTAGGGTTCCTGATAGAACGTACGCTAGCTCAGAATGAACATCAATCTAGTTTCAGAAACTAGTACTTCTATGATTGACTTTTTCTCTAATTTCCTTGTGCTTATGTTTGACTTTTGAACTTTAAAATGGTTATCGTATTGTAATAATGAGAAAACCTAATTACATAGGTTTTATAGTGATATGTCCTTGGGGTAATTTAGTACTAAGTTTGATTTAGGTTTAGGTTCGTTCAAAAAAAATAATAATAATGGCATCAAACCTTTTCGTTTTTAACCCTATCTTTCCCTTTTGTGAGAGGGGGGTTTGTGACATTTTTTTTTGTCTTTGAAAGAAAACTTTTTCTTTAATGTAATTAATTCCTATTTCGATTTAAAAGCATTATTATTGTACAAATTTGATTTTATTTTACGTATACAATTTGCTTTAAATTGTTATACGCCTTATCTATCTATTTTTCGTACGTGTGTTCTCAACGATAGGAACTGGGATTTCTAATACTTCGTTTGCATACGCATAAAACGGCACTTTTGAAAATTTTCCAATGCGAGTGTTGCTTAACGAAAATGCTAATTACTATTAGTTCGTTTTAATGTGCTTCGCTTATCAGTGAATTATCTGTTCAGTTGAAATAAATCTAATGTGCTGTACAGAAATATTTTCTTCCGATTGCATTTTAATTAAAAATGAATCGTTTGGTGTAAAATCCGTTTTACATGTGATCTTTTACAAAAACTGCGCGTCGTCACCGTCCAATTTAACTGGTTGTTTATAAGTTTCGTCGACGTCGTGCAGGTAAATTAAATAAAAAGCGATATCTGGTTTCTAATTTTTTTTTAAGTTTTTATTAGGCGGGCTTTTATCGTGTCTGTTCTTAACATGGCGAATTTTATATCAACGCCCGATAATGCCTCTGCTGATATCCAGATGGTTGCTTGGTTCTGATGGTACTAAATAATAACTGGTGGTCCGGAAATTAATAACGGTGGTCCACTGCTCTCAGATTTATTTCTTGCTTCTGATGGTTCTACGGCGAGAGCACCATTGCTCAACCTTGCAGCTTACCTTTTGGGTACTGGTCCTACAGAACGCTTTCATCCAACTGCAGTATAGGGTAACGTACGAACTTTTATTACAATCCTTAAATACGGATGAGTGGTTCTTGGATGATGTACATATTTGTGAGAAATGCAGCCTAAGCTGTAAAGAACGTGATCTGTTTGTTTTTCTAATAATTTTAGGTGTAGTTTTTAAGTTTATTGCGTCGCAATATATTGAGCAACTAAAGAAAACCTTGAAGATAGTTTTTTGTTAAGTTCACAATTTGTGGTACTCTTTGGATGCTCCCTAGAGCTACTTTTAAAGCTCCAGTGTACTGTTTTATTTTTGTTCATTTACCTTATTGTAAATTTCAATGTGTAAACATTTATGTACTCCTACGTACGACTTGAAGCCGGTTACGCCATATCGTCCATTCACATACGACGACAAACTCTTGGATGGAGGCGTAAGTGGGGTTTGTACATATCTACATTTATCAACGTAATTATTTCGTTTCTTTTCATGACTTCCTTAAATACTGACTAGAGAAATAAACGTGTATATATGATTTTGGCGTGGTTTATCATTTCTTTTCTCTCTCCTTGGCATTTGCCCAACAAAAAAACAACCAATAATCAACATCCTCAGGTTCGGTCTCGAAACGTCCACATTTCCAGACCGTATATTCGTATGTCACATTAAGGCATCTGTGGACTGGCGCCCATTTCGATCTAATCTATTCTACTACCTTGTAAAAATAATCTCGAACCTACGCCACGAGCGAATTGCCGGATTTCTATACAATTTTGGCACGGGTGCAAGTTTTGCCCGTAACAAAAGCGTTATACGTCTCCGCGAATTATCCCTTTCATTGAAGTGCACTTTGGTAAACCACATTTTTTGTTTTTTGGTCTGACGTTAACACAAACAAAGCGGATGGTTTCCCAACTCGTGAACACGCAACGTATAACTGCCCATGCGAAAAACAATGATTTTCTAAATTTATCCCGCAAACACTAAGCGATTGGCCTTGCGACTTGTTAATTGTCATTGCTACGCACCGGCGCCATCTACTTAAAATATTGGTTTGTAGTACATGCTATGTATCAGAGATGGCGCTGTATGTGAAAAAAGTTTTTCCCGCTTTTCTGTTGACATTTTTCCTGAATTTTCTTTGCTATAAACCTCACGGAGCCCGAGACCTTTCCAACGAATGCAAAACCGTGGAAATCGGTTCGTGCGTTCTGGAGTTATATCGTCAGGAAGGAAAACCCGACTTATTTTTATATAGTACAAAGATGTTTAAAATTCCCGAGTTAAACAAAAATTTCAATTTCCACTTCACCAACTAACAAGCACGGAAAGATCAATGTTCTGCAGTTGTATGAAGTGTTATAACAAATTACCAGAATATATTAAACAACAACCGAACTTGAAACATTTTAAAAAGAAGCCGTTAAATTTTTATGCAACCTAGAACCTTACAACATTAATGACTACCTAACCTAAATTTTGTTATTACTAGTAAGTACTTTGACTTGTTCATGCACTACTTTGTACGAAATGTATCAAATACTGCCTGAAATAAATATTATTATTATTATATTGCGGATTATTTTTCGTTCATCGATACACCCGAAAATTTGATTCTGGATCACAAAAGGAGCCTCTTTAAAAATGCCCAATGTTCCTTTTCACGATCCAAAACCACGTTTTTTCGGATTCGATTTTATCGTCGTCAACAGTTGGCTGACACTATAAGAGGTAGCCTTATCCTCTAATGTATCTGAAGCATCCCGCACGTTGATTATTACCATTATTGCATTTTTAAGCTACTGGAAGATATACAGGGTGTAAACCGTCCACTTTAACAGAGCTCGGCCGTACTGCCAACAATTTAATCACGGTAATCAAGTTAAGGTAAGCTTGGACCGTTTTTAACGATTCATATTTTAATCCTCTAAAACCCGTATTTTTTAGTTTCTTAATAAAGTTTAGGAGAAATATGCAAATTAAAAAAATAGTCTACACCCAGATACGAACTCTGTCTTTGGGGCATTTCTTCCAGTAAACTAAATGTTTCTTTATCTCAGAAACGTGTTTCCCATTTGTATTTGCCCACAAACATTTTTTATGGAATATTCAATATAGAACAAGGTTTAATGTGCAAGGTAGAAATAACAAAGAAATTAGATTACTCTACTAAAAATATAAAGCATCATCGACAGCTGCAGATTGCTTATGTATGAAAATCCGAAATTCCACATTCACAACCGTGAGATTAATAAACAACTAAAATCGTATCACTCAATCAATATTTAACAGTTTCTATAAAAATATATAATATTACACGTTACAATTTATATCCACCCACTCGCAACCGAACTGATAATACTTTTATCGTTGTAGAATAAATTCTAGAAGATAATTGAACGATCAGGATATGGAGTTCTAGATCATATTATGTTGATATATATAAAATAAAAAATGCGATCTGATAATAATGAGTATTTAAAACGTATTTTACTAAAAAATCAGTAAATTCTATTTATTAACCGAATGCATTTTCATTTATGAAGCTGCCTTTGTAGACGAATTGGTTAATTTGTTGCTTGGCAATGTGTTTCGCTTACTAACCCGGGTTCAATTCCGTATGCAATAATTAACTTTATTATAATTATAATATAATTTTGTAAACATCCACAACAAATCATTATAAAAATTTTACTATTTTTTTAATTAAAATATTCTTTAAACACTTACAATATTACATAAATTTGTTCTCATTTATCTATGTAATAAAATATGGTGCTAGATTATGCTGAAATTGTTCCAGACAAAAGATATTCATTAATTTTAACTATGCCAACTTTTCTGTGGAACACACGGTATATAAATATACAACATTCATTATTAACGTCTCCAATACTGTATATGTCAAAATAGTTTATTATTATTATTTAAAGAGGAAAGTCCAAAACTTTAATCTTGTCACCATAATTTTTCAAAGAGACTTATTTTGTGCTATTTCGACTCTTCTATACAGTACGATAAAATATTCTAAGGTGTTGCTGCTGAATTCATTTTATGATAAAAAAAATCCTGGCTGGATTTTTATGTACAAGATATTGCCATTACGTACATTGTATCAAAAGTCCCCAACGATCCGACCCCTGCTAAATTTTTTATCTGGTGTCAAAGAGGAGGTAAATCAGTTTTTTATAAATATCTCCCAAACTATGGGGTTTTTGAAAAGAATACCGATTATCTAATTTCTAGCTTAAACAATTTAGAAATAGATATGTGGGTCAGTTTTCCTCTGAATTTTAAGCTATACCTATGTTAAATCAAAAGTTCTTTAAACATGTTACCACCTAATCTAACAACGGGCTTTAAAGTGTCTAATGATGTTAGAAAAAAATCAAATTTGTACACTCGATTGCTTAAAAGCAATTGTCAACACTTACGAAGATGTCAAAAAAGTTGCAGTTTACAGAGCAGCCTCCCTAAACGTAAGAACTTGTGTTTATTCTTTAAACTCAGTCCAAAACACTTCAGCAAGGCTGTATTCGGGTGGGTATCATTATAATAAAAAAATGCGTCAAAAATTGTCAACGATCTGACGTCTGCTAAATTTCTTGTAGAGATGAAGAAGTTTGGCGAAAAATATTTTTCCCAAATATGTGATCCCAATACAAACTAGTTTTATGCCTTTCAATTTGGGAAATAAATTATTTCATCTTACGGCGTGAAACTCCTTGCAGCTTATTCTTAGATTAGTTGTGAACAGTGTTAAAGAATGGGTTATAAATTTAAACACATTTTAAAGAAATTCACCATTTCCATGCATTAGGGCTGTAGGGTACTTCACATAGAAACCAAAATCATTTTCAACATTTAAGTTTAGAGATGACGTTTAAAGGGGCATTTTTAATAATGTACGCTGTTGTAAAGACGTTTACTTTACTTTACTCTTTAATTTAAAGATTTTAAGAAAAAGTGTTGGAACGCTTTTGTTGCAAATTTTATAAGCTTTGAAGAGCATAAAACTATTTCGTTTTAGGATCAAATTCGTATTTGGAAAAAATATTTTTCGCCCAACTTTTCCTCTTCACAAGAAATTTAGTCAGATCGTTGACAACTTTTGACGCAATTTTTATTATAATGATAACAACCAGTATACAGCAATTAATAATAATACGCATCCGAAATCTGCAATAGAAAGAGTAGCCTTGCCAATCAAAGAGGGAGGATTAGTAATAATAGACTTAAAAAACCTCAATTGCTCTCAGATAAAAAGCTTACGTGAATACTTCCTAAATAAAGCCAACGAGAGCAATTTGTACGATGTAATATGTAACTGCGATGAGAGAATTACACCACTCAACTTGAGCACAAGAAATCCAAATATCCCTAGCAGAGTGACAGATTGACTGCCTGGAAAGAAACGCAACTCCATGGATCTCATCCCAACTACCTACACCAAGAACATACAGACAGAGAAGCCTCGAATGAGTGGCTCAAGAGGAGCGGACTGTACGGCGAAACAGTTGAATTTATGATGGCCATCCAAGACAGGGTAATAGCAAAAAAAATCATCCTAAAATAAAACACCAACAATTTATGCCGGAGATGTGGGCAAAAACAAGAGACCATAGAGCATATTACGGGGGGATGCGAAACGCTGGCCAACTATGACTATACACAAAGGCATGATATATTACATCAAGCTCTCGCGCAATAACACCGGCTCATTAACGAATCTGTACCATATTACAAATACAACCCTCAACAAGTTATGAACGACAATAACCACAGACTGCACTGCGATCGCGAGGTCAGAACCGACGTGAAGATACAATTCAATCGACCTGACTTGGTACTATTCAACAAGAGAGAAGGAATAATTTCTGTGATAGACATAGCAGTTCCACTCCCCAGCAATACCCAAAAAACCAATACCACAAAAATTAACAAATATATTAAATTAGCAGAAGAAATACGACAGATGTGGAAAGTCAATAGAGTGGATATAAGACTAATAGTGATATCCGCTACAGAAATAATACCCAAGTCAACGATCAAGCATTTGGAAGAGATAGGTATGAAACATCTGATTCCACATTGTTCGCCGATTCCTTTCCATCGATGAATAAGTCGTAGAAGGGCTTAACAAAGTTCCGCCTAATGCGATCATAAACTCCGTAAATACGAGGAAAACAAACTATCACAAAATAATAATAATAATAATAATAATAATAATAATAATAATAATAATAATAATAATAATAATAATAATAATAATAATAATAATGATAAGACTATATGTAGCTTCGATGCCAACTTCACACCATTGAATTTGTCGGATACAAACTATGAACCTACGTCATTCAACGATGAAGATGCATTGAAAAGAGCGTAGAAGGCAAAACCACTCCACGGTACCCATCCAAATAAACTGTCTCAAAAAGAGGTTGATGGAAAATTATCGAATATCTGGCTATCAAGAGGCGAATTAAGGGCAGAAACAGAAGGGTTCATGGTAGCAATTCAAGATCGAGTTATCAACGTTAGGAATTATCATAAATACATAATGAAAGAATCGATTGACGATAAATGTAGAATGTGTGGTAAAGTGCCGGAAACCATTGAACACCTAGCAGGAGCCTGCAACACCTTGGCGAACCAAGAGTACACCGCCAGACAAGATGACGTTGCAAAAATTGTGCGCCAACAACTGGCAAGGGACAGGCAGCTAATTCATGAGTTGAAACCATATTATACATATAAACCCACCGCAGTACTTGATAGCAATCAATATAAATTGTACTGGAATAGACCTTTGTTGACAGATAAAACCATTCTGGCAAATAGACCGGACATAATTCTCCATGACAAATCCAACAGCTTAATTCACCTGATAGACGTCACTGTACCATCTGACCATAACATTAAAACGGCATATGCCCAAAAAATCAACAAATACTCAGAGCTCGCTGAAGAAATCCGAGCTCTTTGGAAAGTTAAAACCGTGATTATAAGACCAATTGTTGTATCTGTCACTGGGTTATTCATTGCACTCTGATAAAACACCTTAAATTACTCGGATTAGAGAATGTTATAGCTAGCTGAGATGCAAAAAAGTGTGATTTTGAACACCTGTAGAATAATACGATCTCTGTTTTCTCAACCTGATAAATGACCCATTTACGTATTCACACTCTTGTTCACGTGGGTACGTGGGCAAACTCCATCTTGCTTAGAAATATTCCCGTAAGGTGTTGAGAAAGACAAAACCGCATTGGCGAGACTTCTAATGAAGAAAAAAGATAATAATAAGATGAACAAAGTGGTCATAGTACCGATAATCCTGTCTTCCACAGGTATCATACCACATACACTACACAAAAACCTACATACCTGAACATAGAAAAACACCCATACATTACACTACAAAAAAGCAGTCATACTCAACACATGCAACACAGTCAGAAAATTTTTAAACACATAACTCACAAACACAAAACATGAATGGTCCGCAATGTCTTGGTTTCAGCCCGACTTGTGGCTAAAACCTACAAAAGTCGAGATGAAAAACCAAAAAACAAAAAATAATAATAATGTTTTTTATTCAACTATTTTTTTTGTTAAACAAAATAAACAAAATAATTGAATCGCAAGACAATTGTTCCTTGCAGAAGTGTTTTGGGCTGAGTTTAAGGAATAAACACAGGTTCTTACGTTTAGGGGGCTACTCTGTAAACTGCAACTTTTTTGACATCTTACCTACATAAATGTTGACAAATGCTTTTGAGCAATCGAGTGTATAAATTTGAATTTTTTCTAACGATCATTCGTTAGATTAGCTGGTAGCAAGTTTAAAGAACTTTCGATTTATCTTACATTTTATATAAAATCAGTACTGAGATGAGTCAAAGCTCTGACGTATATTATGTTAAAAGCAAAATACTTTCAACACCTCACCTAGAGTGTGAAGTTGAAACCGGCGGATGTTTTTAATAAAGTGTGCTGTTTTAACATACGAGGTTGGTTCAAATATGATCGAGACAAACGCTATAGATGGCGCGCATGTATGTTTCGAAGGTCGTCGCTTGAGTATGTGGTAGCTAGGTCTCTTACGAACAGTGTGGTATTGTTTTCGTCGGAGCACGTGTTTCACGCGTGTGCTACGACCATGAGTGAACGTCAAGTGCCGACTGCAGTTGCGCAACGTATTATCATTCGTTTTTTAGTGGGAGAAGACGTTAAAAACACGGAAATTTTTGTGAGTTTGCAAAAGCAGTTCGGTAGTGAGTGTCTGAGTAGGGCTGCGGTGTTTAAATGGGCCAAAGCATTCAAGGATGGCCGCAAAACCGCCGAGAATGAGCCGCATGATCGTCGACCGCGAACCAGCTTCACACCAGACAACATTCGCCGCGTAGAACAACTCATTTTGGAGGACCGTAGGATAAATGTTCGAGACATTTCGGCTGAAGTCGGCATCAGTATTGGTATCGCAAAATAACGGCGCGATGGGTTCCTAAACTGTTGAACTTTGAGCAAAAATTCGCGATTACTGACGCAATACGAGGCGGAGGGGAACGATTTTTTAACGCAAATCTTCACTACAGACGAAATATGGGTACATTATTACACTCCCGAAACCAAGGTGTCAAGTAACGAGTGGAGGAAGAAGGAGGAAGGGGCGCCAGTCAAAGCAAAGACAACGTGGTCCGCGGGTAAGGTAATGTGTACTGTGTTCTGGGACCGGCAGGGCGTGCTGTACGTCCATTTCCTGCGCACTCAACGTACCATCAATGCTGCATACTACTCTAACCTTCTGAAAACACACGTGAAACGGAGGAGCATTCCAGCACGAAGTGCGATTCTCCTCCAGGATAACGCGCGCCCTCATACCGCGCGCCTCACGCTCGATACAATATCGAAATTGGGGTGGAAGGTACTGGAACACCCCTACAGTCCGGATTTATCGCCCTGCGACTACCACATGTTTGGACCATTGAAAGCGGCCCTCGGAGGTCAAAAGTTCAACACCGTCGATGAGGTAGAGGGGTTCGTGCGCACATGGCTGTCCGAGTTGCCCAAGGAATTTTCCGATACCGGCATCAAAAAACTTCCGGAAAGGTGGACAAAATGTATAAATATTGATTGGAATTACCTAGAAAAAATGTGATTTTTTGCAAATTTTTTCGATAATAAATAAACGTGTTAGAGCATTTATCTCGTTCATATTTGAACCACCCTCGTATTACGCTCGATTACCAGATAATGTTAAAATTCAGGGAAATACCGATCTACCCATCTATTTCCAAATTGTTTAAGCTACAAATTGGCTAATATTTCAAAACGTGCGAGGGTTCAAATCCCAGCATTTTTTTAATTTTAGTTGTATTATTATTTTATAGAACAGCGGGAAATTTTCATCGGTGAAGAGACAATTAATAGTTTTACTTTTTTTACTTGAACTGGCAATGAATTTATTAGAATAATATTTAATTAAAAAGTTTTTGGATATCGTAAAATCAAACGCTAAAATTGCGTGAGTTCCTTCTACGCATGCGTAATAACGTGTGCGCATGCGCAAAAGATTTTACGACATCCAAACACTCTTGTAATACGTAATTTCATTTTCCAATGTTTACCGAATATTGTAAACGTTAAATTTAACGCTCGTTTGCCCGATTTATTGTGTCTTTTACTTATTTATTACAAATTTAATTGACGTGTTAATTTTTTATTAAATTTTAAATTTTAATGTTAATTGGGCCCAGAAAAGATTGTTCAGGTTCTCACCAATAATTGTTAAATGCCTTGACAAAGACTGGACAACACCACCCAAAACGTGGCCTCAACAACATCTATGGCGATTGCCTGAAATCCCTTATAAACACTCATATGGAAGAGTCAACAAGATCGAAAAAAAACTGAAATTCATAACAAATTACGAGCACACAAAACCAAAACTCTCTAGATTCTAATGATAAATTAAATGAAATAATCCTTTAACTTTTGAACTGTGTTAATGGAAGAGTGAAAATACTATAGACGTGTCAAAATAGCAGCTGGACGACATTTTGAAAAAAAAAATTCCTATGTATAAAGAGGTTCAGTTTTAAAGATATTTTCATTCTTAAACTATCGAATTAAAACATATTTGGATAACTCGTTTTCAAAGCTCTGGTATGATGATTAAGGAATTGATTCTGAACGTACCAAAAATTGTGATAGATAATTGTTGATCTGAACAATTATTCACAGCAATGCTCAGAAATATGAAAAAATGTTTTTTACTTACAAGAATTGGGCACCAGCAAATTTGAGCTGAAAATTAATAAACATGAAATGGGGTCAGATTATCACTAGAATGTGGGGAAATTTAGATTTGTGTGTAGAAAAGTAAAAGTCCTTAAAATCTAGTAATAGATTTAATTCGAAATTAAAATTATGTATACGGGTTAATTCAGTTTGGTGTTCGCGGGTTTTTACTTTTTATATTTTAATGAAAAAGTACTATAAACCATATATTTTTGTAAACTGTGTGTCAATTTACATTTAATGATATAAATAAGTCACAATTATATTGACGTATGCCAAAGTTTCAATACTTTCTTTTCAAACGACACGCTGATACTTTTTTAATGGATTGTTATAAGGCATAATTTTCTTCATACAATACAACAACGCAAAAAAAATAATACAATTACATTATATTTTTTTAGAAAAATAGCATAAAACAATTAAATACTCCCCTATCCTATTATTCAGTTCTCGATTGGTTAATCGCAGCAAAATAAGGAAATTTAAAGCACTCGCGCGGTATATTGTTATAAAAAAAGGAAATTTAAATTATATTTTATTTTTACTTACCACGAACTGCTAGGCACAACGTCTTGAATCATTCTGAATAGGTCTTATGACAAAAAACTAATACACAAAAGAGAGGGCGGGATGGCAGGTAGTAAAAACCAGAATTTTGGGATAACTATCGTTTTTTTTTGGTTCCGGTGACAGGTAAAGAATTGCACGGGTTGAAGTAGGTAATAAAATGCGCGAATTACGTAATTGTTCAATTAATAATAACACCAATTTAAAGTATCACCAATTTCCTTTTTTTATTACCATATATTCCACAAATGAACTTATTTTGTCGCGATAAACCAATCTCGGATTGAACATCTACTTTACTATTAGTACCACTTAGCCATAAAAACAATTTAATATTATGATTTTAAAACTGTATCAAACAACAATTAAAGCTATTTAGATAAAAAAGATAAAAAAATGGATATAAATCTAATCTATGACAAGTGCCAAAGAAATTTTAAATACTCCAGGCGTGTCCAAGTCATTTTTCTACAAGATGGTGCACCGCCACATAATGCGAGGATCGTTACTAATAATAATGTAAATACCGTTTGTGCAAATAGGAGTATACGAAATCGGAGGGTTAAGTGACTTCTAGATCTCCCCTTAACCCCTTGATTTTTTCCTTTGGCCATATTTAAAAGAAAAGTGAAAATGTTTTTTTTACAATTACATGACATGGAAGAATTAAAGAAAAGAAGTCGTACAGAGTGTGCACGATTGAATCCAAAAGTGATTCATCGTGCATGTATTCAAAGCGTTGTCAATAGAACTTTTGAAAGACTGATATAGATTTATGTGTTGTTTTTTTATTCTTCTTATGGTTAATAAAGTTTTGTTATGCTCATCTTTGTAGCTTAGATAAAACCAAAGACTGTTTTTTAATTTTCTTAAATTTAGTAAATACGAAAACAAAATTAAAAATGAAAAGCTTCAGAAATTGAATTGTTTATATGGCTAACTGATCTTAATGTAAAATACGATAGGAGAGCATTCAATTATTTTATACAATTTTTCTCAAAAAATGTATAACTGTATAATTTGTTTAGGTTGTTAAATCAAAAAAAAAATGCCCTAAGGCGCGTCCACATGGCCTGAGCGCATACGCATATGCGTGCGTGTTCAGACTATGCGCGCTCAGTTCATGCATGATGATATTTTCAAAATACACATGCGTGTGTTATTAGCTCGCTCCGTCCATTCGCTGCGTTTTTTGCTATAGCATCATTAACTGAATCAACACAAAAAGCTAAAAAAAGGAAAACGTCGTCGGTGGATCATTCCAATATATTAACAGAGAACTGAAGAAGCAGGCTCAAGATTGTTAGACGCCCTGCTGTTAGAAGTATCTACCGGCCAATGGAAAAATTTTGTAAGAAGGTCATCAAAAGATTTCGAATTTCTGTTAACCAAAATTGGACCAAAAACCTATTGGGGTGAGAGAAAGATTAGCTGTTAACAATGCGATATTTAGCAATTAGTGATTCGTATATCAGTTTGCAATATTTATTGGAATTGTCCAAGCAGACAATCTCCATCATAGTATCTGAAGTTTGCCTCGCCATCATCAGCACCTTGAAAGATTGTGTAAAGGTATGTACATATACAGGATATGTACACTCATGAAATTTAAAACTTGGACACCACAATTTCTGTAAACAAAAGTTTGCACATTGTGAAGCGGGCTTAAGGGTATCATTTACAATTCTAACAGCAGGAAATCTCAGCAGGGGTTATCTTATAAAAGGACTGTAGAATGAATCATTACACTAAGCACGATTTAGAAAATAGGTAATTTACGTTGCTTACTTAATTTTTTTCTTTAATGAATATATTTTAAGGTATCGCTAATTAAACACCATAGCTCGATTAATTATCGAATCAAAATTTTGTTTAGGAAATGTTTACAAAATAAAATTAGAAATAATTTTGATTTAAAAAACGTCTATACTCAGTATACTATTGGCGCGGAGTAATAAACCTGTCCGAATTATCGAATCTCCCGTATTGCAGTGGCGTAGGTACCTGATACGTTTGGAAAATCAAATTTTTAGTAGATAAATATATTATAATAGTCAAATCTACCTTGATATGAATTATTATGTGGTTATATGTTATTTATTTTATTTATATAGTAGATCACATTACAAATTTTACTTCTTACGTATTATATACCATTATTTTTGTATCTTGGTATAATACCCACATCTACAGGCTATGATTCTCGTTTCGTCAGTACTTGGGCTGATGGCAACGGTGTTTGTACAGATTAAAGTATTGTTCTCAGACCCTAGATGGGTCGATATGCAAGAGCGGCACAATGATCGTATTTTGGTTAGAATTTATTTTTTTTACTTAACCGTAGAAGTATCGCTTTCACAAGAAAATAAAGAATTTTTTCAAGGAAGTATGTTTATTACTAGAAATAATTTTGATTAAAAACGTCTACAAGCAATAACTTTTAAATTAAATCAAAAACTAAACATGGTTATTTGGGTTGACTGATTATTACTTATTTTTAAATAAATCTAACCTACTAATTATTGTAAGTTATTAAAAAAATCATTAAACTCTCTATTCATAATATTTAGTCCTTACAAAATGTATATTTTATGACGTTTCATTTTTTCTGTAGTTAATATAAAAAGTGAAAATAAAAACTAAGGCAATTCTTATTGTCAACGTATATATTTAGTTTTTGACAAGAATTTATTACATAATTATAATTAAGATACCAAGTTATAGTTTAAAATTAAATGAAAACGTTTTTTTTAAATAAAGGTATTACTATATAAATAAATATAAGAAATCAATAATGGGTGTGACCTCCATTATTATTGATACATTCTTGGAGGCGTCTGCTCATTGACGCTATCAAGGTATCAATATAATTAATATTAATCGTTTCCCATGCGGTATCAATGGCTGCAATTAGTGCATTACGGTTTACTGGTATAAAATTTGGCCCTTGTTGTCTTCGGATAACAGCAAGTATTCGAGCCCAAACATTTTCGATAATGTTAAAATCTGGGCTTTTTGCTGGCCAGGGTAACAGCTCCAAGTTATTTGCTTGTATCCAGTTGCGCACAACCTGCGAAGTATAGGGTCATCATATCCCGATAGTTAATTATCGAATGTTCCAAGAAAATATGTGTAAATAGTAAATGGAATCTACTAACGTAACGTTACGTTAATTATAGTTACATAACTCTCCTTTCATAAGATATAGTTCATATTAATATGCTTATTGTAAAGCTTCGTACACACCTGAACAACAAACCGAGGAACAAACAGAACAACGAACCGAACGGCAATCGGAACATTAATTTGGACGGTGCTACGTACGAATTTTAGAACAGATTCGCAAGTCCTGATTGTTCCACGAACGGTTTGCGGCGTTCCCGCAACTTGTCGGTTTTTTCTCCGACATCAAAGAAAATGCGCGCGAATGCGTTTGCAGGTTTGGACGAATCTAAACAAAACGGCGAACAAACTTATGCGGGAGAATTAAATTATTTATTTTTGTCCTCCCTTTTGTGGGTTTGTTGTGTTTTAGGTAATATTATGGAGTTGACAGAAGAAAAATGTTTTAAATTAATCAGTGTTTAAGAATGCAAGAAAAAAATGATGTCCCTATTAGCATCATTTGGGCGGGAAATTTCCAAAATAAAAAAAGCGAAGTAAATTATAATTTTTACTCTTCTTTGTGCGTAAAAATTTGGTTGGCACTATCTTCTTGTTTTCCGCAATTTTCTCTTCTCAATAATAAATATATATGAACTGAAAACTACTGAAAATAATTATGGGAACAGCACAAACGTTCCGTTTGTTGTTCGGATTGTGGAAATCATAAAAGATCGTTTGTCGTTCTGTTTGACTTTCGGTTCGTTGTTATGTTTGTTGCTCGGTTTGTTGTTCAGGTGTGTACGAAGCTTTACAACTTAAGCAACAATTTTTTGGCGAATAAAGATTAGTTTGTGATGTAATATTAGAAACACAAATTTATATCATATCAAATTTATGACAACTTAAAACCAAGAACGTGTATGTTATTGCTAAGAAATTATTAAGGAAAAAGCGCAATTGCAGTGTAAATATTTATAATTAGATATTTAATATTAATACTTAAAAAGAAAATCCTGTCCATTAGCATTATAAGGAAATGGCTTTTACTTTATGAATAAGTTTCAATAACAATAGAATATCCTTGCTTGTTTAATTTACTTCCTTTGAGTCATATTGCTCTAAGGGTTGTTACATTGGTCATTAGAAGTATGTAATAAATAAACAATTACCTACTGTTTGAGAAGGGTAGTGTGAACCAATAAATAAAGTAAGAAATGTAAATTCCATTTTAGTTTAAAATTTCAAGTGTTGTGAAAATGCCACCTCATCTCGGTGCTGATTTGAAAGCGCGGATTGTTTCGGAATTAGCGGCGGGCCGTAGCGTGCATGTTAGATATACCAAAAAGCACCGTAGGGCATTACCGAGTAAAATGGAATCTTGAACACACTTTGGAAAGAGCCATCGGAAGTGGTAGACCTAAAGTATCTACACGTGCTCAAGATCTCGAGTTGTTTCATTACGTAACAGAACAACCATTTGCTACATACTCCAGGGCTATAGCAGATACACATTTTCCCGGATGCCGTATAACTGCACAAAAAGATTAAAGGAGATGGGAATAAAGAAGTATAATGCTGCTGCGAAAGAAGTTCTCAGTGACGAAAATATGAGACGTCGTCTGGAATTTGCAAGGCGATATGTGAACGAACCTTTGGAATTTTGGAATCGAGTGATTTTTAGCGACGAAAAAACGTTCAATAGCCGCAACGATGGACCACTAAAAGTTTTAGAATGGAAGGAACTCGTTACGAAAATAATCACATATGTCCTAAAAACGAAGTGGTTATTTTTCTGTGAATGTGTGGGGTTGGGTTAGCGCGCGGGGTCCAGGAGTTTGTTGGGCTATCGATGGACGTCTTGATTCTGCTGCGTATTTAGATATTTTGAAACTATTATGAAACCTTCAGTCGAAGTGTTTTATCCAGACGAAGATTATATTTTCCAACAAGTAAGTATTCTTATTTCACTATACTTTCTCCAAAAATAGTTCGGGATCTGTTGAATTAACATTTTCATAATGTATTTTGTTGTTAAAGGACAACGCCCCTATTCATACTTCGCGGGTTGTGCGCAATTGGATACGAGAAAATAACTTGGAGCTGTTACCCTGGCCAGCAAAAGCCCAGATTTTAACATTATCGAAAATGTTTGGGCTCGAATACTTGCTGTTATCCGAAGACAACAAGGGCCAAATTTTATACCAGTAAACCGTAATGCACTAATTGCAGCCATTGATACCGCATGGGAAACGATTAATATTAATTATATTGATACCTTGATAGCGTCAATGAGCAGACGCCTCCAAGAATGTATCAATAATAATGGAGGTCACACCCATTATTGATTTCTTATATTTATTTATATAGTAATACCTTTATTTAAAAAAAAGTTTTCATTTAATTTTAAACTATAACTTGGTATCTTAATTATAATTATGTAATAAATTCTTGTCAAAAACTAAATATATACGTTGACAATAAGAATTGCCTTAGTTTTTATTTTCACTTTTATATTAACTACAGAAAAAATGAAACGTCATAAAATATACATTTTGTAAGGACTAAATATTATGAATAGAGAGTTTAATGATTTTTTTTAATAACTTACAATAATTAGTAGGTTAGATTTATTTAAAAATAAGTAATAATCAGTCAACCCAAATAACCATGTTTAGTTTTTGATTTAATTTAAAAGTTATTGCTTGTAGACGTTTTTTAAATCAAAATTATTTCTAATTTTATTTTGTAAACATTTCCTAAACAAAATTTTGATTCGATAATTAATCGAGCTATGGTGTTTAATTAGCGATACCTTCAAATATATTCTTTAAAGAAAAAATTAAGTAAGCAACGTAAATTACCTATTTTCTAAAACGTGCTTAGTGTAATGATTCATTCTACAGTCCTTCTATAAGATAACCCCTGCTGAGACTACCTGCTGTTAGAATTGTAAATGATACCCTTAAACCCGCTTCACAACGTGCAAACTTTTGTTTACAGAAATTGTGGTGTCCAAGTTTTAAATTTCATGAATGTACATTAGTCGGTGAAAGGTGAATATCTCGGAAAATATTGTTTTAGAAAAAAACTTTCCTAATAAAAGTTGTGCATATCAATGAGCTGCACATTTTAAAATTATTTTAGTTTATACAGGGTGTTCCATAAAAGCGCGATATACCACAGTTACGTTTTTTTAAATGGAACTACCCATTTTTAATACAAATTTGGATTGCTTGGGAAATTCTAATGTGACTTTATGCATTTGCGATTTCGTAGCTTAAAATGCATTACATGTGCTAACTAAAGCTAGTTGTTCACCTTTCCAACATCGCTAAGTTTTGAGTAAAATGATTTAAATTGAACTCTCTAAGTTCATGGATAACTTGATTTTTTCAAATGGCACCACATTATTTTTTTTGCCGTTGAACGTAGAATTTTATAAACTTTCTAATGAGGTTGTAGGTATCTTACTCTTACGGATTTTTACGGGTTTTTGAGTAAGAGTTAGATACCTACAAGCTTATCACTAGAAAGCTTATGAGATTCTACGTTCAACGACAAAAATTACGTGGTGCCATTTGAATAAATCTAGTTATCCATGAATTTAGAGAGTTCAATTTAAATAACTGATTACTCAAAACCTAGCGAGGGTGAAAAGATGAACACTTAGCTGTAGTTAGCACATGTGATGTAGAATCGTCTAAATCAGGAGTAGTAGCCGTTATCTCCGTTAAGTTATCGTCGCTAATTGGGTTTTCAGTGATATTTTCGCTTTCCTAATAAAAAAAAAACATCAAAGAAATATAGGATTTTAACAAAATACTACAGGAGTGTTGATACATTAAAACAAATTTCCATTAACGTTAAGAGACTTCCATTTTGTACATGCTTATTCACCTTATTGCAGTTGCCGAGAAGCGCTGAAGAATGGAAAACAGTATCAAAATATTTAGAGAAGTATGGAATTTCCTGAACCATGTCGCAGTATGGATGGAAAACACATTATGCTGCAGTCTCCTATTAACAGTGAAAGTGAGTACTATAACTATAACTCGTTTTTTAGTATAGGACTTTTTGCTTTGGTAGATGACGATTTTCAGTTTCTCTTTGTCGATTTGGGCTGCCAGAGAAGGATATCGAATGGAGAAGCATTACCTGAAGATGGTGATGAAGCGTTTCCATTGGCAGAAACCTTATTCAGAGACACATACAAAAGGTTCAGCTCCAAGAATTTACAATTATCGACTTAGCAGTGTAAAACGCGTTGTAGAGAATGTTTTCGGCATTATGTCTTCAGTTTTCCGGGTTCTACGAAAACCCATATTATTAGAACCTGAGATTGCCCAAACGATTGTGTTAACTACAGTTTATTTACATAATTTTTTGAAGACGTCTGTATCGTCATTATTATCATTATTCTTAATTTATCATCACGATCTAACAAAAAGTGCATCCGTTTGCACGCAAACCATTTTCAAATGTCTTTACGTCCTACAAAAATTTGTTTTAGTTAATCAATGTCATGTACACTGTGCAGTATGTCTCAAAAAGTATACAAAAAATGGGATTCTTTAAATACTGTTTGTGTACATAAACAATACCAATCATTGCAATATTGAAACACTATGTATAAACATGTAAAGTTTTGTTTGTATAACTAGTCGACTAAAAGTTACACAAACTATAACTGTTGAAAACAAATTATAAATTAAAAAGAATTCTAAAGAAATAAATTAATTAATGCAAAAATTCTGTGTGGGAAAAAAATATCATGGTTTGATCCACAAACTCTAAGCGAAATTGGTACATTAAGTTTTGTGTTTTGATTGCCCCTCCTAAAGAAGGTAAAAGAAACAGCCTAATTAAAAACGAAGGAGGAACTATACCTGTACCGGAGACTTTTCCAGTTCCTACTGTCTTCTTCCATTTGCTTTTTGGTGTTCGGATATAATTTTGACTTATTTGGCTCACTCAATGTGGACAATTACAATAACCTCGGATCGATTTCAAAAAAAAGAAGAAGAAAGAAAAATTTGAGGGAGGCGCAAGAAAAAACCGGAATAAAAAAAACCTTTTTTTTTTATTTCACTTTTGATCATTTGTCCTGCTTATTTTCGAACATCCAAAACACAAATTACTTTTTATTAATTCGAACAGTTCTCAGGATAATATCATTTTCTTGCTAAAAAAAAAAAGTAGGGCTCAAGTTCTATTTCATAAATTTAACAACTTATGGTAAAATGAAATTTCAATGCAAGCTCTAAATTCATTTAAACTGCGTCTAAGATTAATAAGGACTGGTCTGAATTTTATCCTATTTTTTAATTGCTATTCATCATTGTCTAAGTAGTTTACTGAATACAATTTGTTTTAAACGACTCCAGTTAAAAGTCCATTTTATTGTGAGATCGACACTTCTCGGTGGCCATAAAATGTTACCATCTGTTATTAGTTGTATTTTTCAATAAAATCCGCCAACTAGAGTTAGTTCTAAAAATTACGAAAAAAGTCTAATTCCCGTCTTCATAGTCATGACTTGAGGCGTACTTGAGTAGAAGTACAGGTTTTCAGAGGAGAATCCATACTATAAACGGCACTTCCTCTTGATAATTACTTCAGTTTATTGTTATCTTGAGCTCTAGCTCAAGTCAAGAAGCAACCATTCTCAAGCATTGCTTGATTGGTTAATCGGTTATTCGCTCTAGTTTTTAGGTTATGTTAAACTGACGACGTGAGGTACCAGTGCACGATTTTCGATGTAGATGGCACCACTACAAATAAGTTCGACATGTTATTTGATTACCGATAGCGTTTGAATTTAACGAATTGTCTTATAATAATTATTTTTGTTGTTAAAAAAAAATGTGTAGGTTGTTATATTTACCAACGAGAATTCCCATGTATACACTGGCATATGTCAAATGTTAAACGACAGCTAACTGCGTTCTACCACCAAACTAAAATACCCTCGACGTGTTAAATTTCCCAACAACGTATTCTTGAATATTATTTTCAACGAGATTTGCCGAAGATGCGACTATAATAAAGACCTCAATTTTACAACTAAGACTATCTCGACTAGGTATTCCCAGAGCTTGAGATTTGACTATAAGTATGGCCACAAGTTCTTTATGAAATAAAAAAAATTATTTCGAGAACCGTTTGAGTTAAATAAAAAGTAATTTGTGTTTTGGGGGTTTGCAAACAAGAAGGGCAAATTGTCGAGAATGAAATTTTGAGAAAACAAAATAACGGTAGCAGTTCAATTTAAAAAAATTTATAGTTTTTTTTAATAAAAAAATTTAAAAAATTTTATAAATTAAAATTAAAATTATTTAAAATAATTTAAATAAAAAAAATTAAATTTGTTTTTTTTTTTTATTAAAAAAATAATAAAATTTTTAAAAAATTATAAATAAAATAATTATATTTTAATAATTTATATTATTTTAAAAATTAAATATTACAATAACTTATTAGAGTGTCAGTGTAAAGTTTGACGTCAAAAAAGTAAACCAGAGTCACGAATAAATTAAATGAAAAAAGATGTCCACCGAAATTGTGAAAATCGAAAATTGGAGTATCGAGCCATCATCAAGTACCTGTATTTAAAAGGGTTAAGAGGTAAGCAGATTTACGAAGATATGCTTAATACCCTTGGTGATCAATGTCCTTCGTATGCGACCGTCAAAATTGGAATGCAAGCTTCAAAAGAGGTAAATTTTCCATTGAAGATGATGACCGATCGGGAAGGCCAGTTTCTGTGTCAGTCCCCGAAAATATCGATGCAGTTCATGACATGATTTTATCAGACCGTCGAATTGGGCTAAAACGGATATCTGAAGCACTGAATATTTCATACGAACGCGTTCATCATATGGTTCACGTCAATTTGGACATGAGAAAATTGCTGCAAAATGGATCCCCAAATGTTTGAATGTTGACCAAAAGCGTGCAAGGGTAGAAGCATCGCGTTCGATCAGTGCTCGATTTGAAAACGATGTAGACTTCTTAAACCGAATTGTTACTATGGATGAGACTTGGGTACATTTCTACGATCCAGAAACAAAGCAACAATCGATGGAATGGCGACACTCTGGTTCTCCAAGACCTAAGAAGTTTCGTGTCCAAAATCTGCTGGAAAAGTTCTTGCTTCAGTTTTTGGGATTGCCATGGAGTAATCATAATTGATGTTTTGGATAAGGGTAGAACAATAACTGGAGATTACTATTCGACATTACTGACCACTCTACGGGAAAATATTAAAGAGAAAAGACGCGGAAAGCTATCCAAAGGTGTTTTGTTTTTGCAGGACAACGCCCCTGCACACAAATCTCATGTTGCCATGCAAAAAATTTAGGGTTTGAATTACTAGAACACCCGATTTGGCTCCGTCCGGACTATCACCTCTGTGGAGGTCTGGTTTGCAGAGCAAGAAGAAAAATTTTTTTGAAAGGTCTAGAGACGTTGCAGGTTCGCTGTAATAAATGTATCCAATTAAGAGGAGAATATGTTGAGTAATAAAATATTTTGACATTGAAATTTTTTTTTTTGATAGTAGGCTAAGATTTTTTCAATATATCCTCGTAATAACAGTATAAAAGGCATTTTATACATTAAATGCATTTAATTAATTAATAAAGCATCTAAAGTAGTCGGAAAACCTTGCTGGTGAGTTAATTAAGTAAGTAATTCGCTTTTAGTAATTATGTTATTTTTTTATTAGTGGTTTTTTTTCTCTATGGTGTTCTGTGGTTGACTTCTTTAAGTTTATTTTTTAATTCACCACATACCCAAATTACGGCGTTTGATTGCATCTGTATGTTCTTGGCAATCCCTCGATCTCGTCTTATTACGTCCATTTTGGCTAGATTATGGTACAAAGGAATTTATGGTCGTGATTACCTTATCCGTTAGTAACTTTTCGTCCAGACGCCTACCGGAAAACGAACGATTAAGGCATTAATCAGTGACGTATACGAAGAGGTGAAAGGTCAGAACTTTTCTTTATTTACTATCATTTATGCAGACGCACGATATCACTATAGTACTTTAACTATTGTTTAACGCAATTTTCATTAATTTTGATATTCTTGAAGAAAACAATTGTAAGCGTTAGTAGAATTAAATAATTACAACCATATTCGCATGTTCAATTAACTTTCTATATCATTAGGTAGTTTAGATCTGACCCAGACCTAGCGTTATCAATTTTGGTTAACAAAGAAAGCAAATAGAAAATTGATCGAATATTATCATTTAATTTTAGTCAAGGATGGGTGTATCTTATCGATCAATGTGTTATTCGTTACCTAAGTTAGTTATTAAGGAAATGTGTTAATGAAACGTAGATCAACACGTTATCTACACATCGCACGTTTTGTGGACGTATTACTTTTCGAGAGTTCAATAGTTATTATCTCTGTTAAACAATTACTTACGAAAAATACTCATATTATTGTGATATCGTACTCAATAATTTGTGTGACTAAATTAGTTAGCACTGATATCAAAGATTCTGGTTAGCGTTTGTTTCTGTGCTAAATAAAATTTACAAACAGTCTCTCACACGTACTCGTTTTTTTTCTAATATTGTCTCTTTCGTTACGTTTAGGAGCTATAACGCAAGAGTAGCTGACTTGAGTCTTTTTTTTCTTCTTTATAGTATCAGCTTGGCGCCCATATTTTTTTATTACTAACGAGTTACGTATTATTGTGACCGCACGCCATTCTACCGACTAAAAAGGGCAAATCTATTTCATCGCTTCTTAACCGTAACAAAAACTAATAGATTTAGGGATGGGATAAGTATATATTTTGAAAGGAAAATAGTACTCGAGTCTATTAAAGTAGGTCTCTAAGTACGAAAAGGTTTTAGTAAAAATTATGCATTTTTAATTTCCCTATTAAGTCTAAAAAAATACAGGGTGTCCACAAACCCCATCGACAGATTATAGAAAAACTGTACATGGAAAAAATTTGAAAATTTGGTAGTATACTAACATCGACAGGGCAGTTCCGCAAAAATATTTTCAAGATGGTGACACTTCCGGTTATACAAGTAGATATCAACTTGCTTATTTTAAATGGAACACCCTATACATTATTCTATTTTTGAATTTTGCCAAAATTCTAGACACATTTTGTGTATAATGTCTTATACCTAAGTCTAACTGTTTTGTACTTATTTTAAATTTTATGTCAAAAATGACGTTCAGGCCTAAACAAAATTATAAAATTTTCCTATACTAATGCTTTTATTATTTAATCAAAATATCGACATAGCCCACTAAAATAGGTCCCCTGCTACAAGGAAACCTATTCCAATTAAATAATAAAGGCATCAATATAGGAAAATTTTATAATGCTGTTTAGGCCTAAAACGTCATTTTTGACATAAACTTTAAAAATAAGTACAAAACTGTTAGACTTTAGGTATAGAACATTATACACAAAATGTCATCTTATTGATGTAAAATCCAAAATGGAATAATATATAAGTGTTCCATTTAAAATAAGCAACTTGACACCTACTTCCGTTATAACCGAAAGTGTCACCATTTTGAAAATATTTTAACGGAACTGCCCCCGTCGATGTTAGTATTTTTCCCATGTACAGTTTTCCTATAATCTATCGATGGCGTTCCCGGTGGGATACCCTGTATAGAAAACCAACCTTTTTTTTACCTTTTTTCGTACTGATGCCGACCGGTACCGCCAATAAGGCATTCCTTCACTCAAAGACTGATCGAACCACCGATTTCATATTTCTTTCTTCTTCGAGTTTTGTTTCTTCTTTTTTTTCTTTATATTTGTGATCATTTGGCTGACTTGTATCCAATTTTGTTCGTTTTTTAGCAATAAGTCTGCTACATTATTTTCGTTTAAAAGGAGTTTAAGTAGTGTATTATTAATTTTTATGTAATTCAAAATACAATACATTTAATTAAAGAATACGATTCTATACGTATTTCTTGAGAGAACCTCCTATTATGAAATCATATTTCCAATTAATACACACATAATTTAAAAACAAACTTGGGTATTTCTAGACTTTTTTTAAACAAAATTCGAAAATTTTGAGATATACAAAACCTAAAGCAGTTTCTAAAAAACTTGTATTTCAAGTAATAGTACGAAATTGTAAGTAATATCTGAAATGTGTTGCATAATAAAATTATAAACTTGATAAAAGTATTAAAGCTCCTTAAAATTCAATGTGAACGAGATTCCCAATAATTTTGGGCCTTCTTATAGGAGTTGAGGAACAATAGGGTCGTCAATGATACACCATGTTCTTAATAGCCGACGTTTCGATTGGCGATGGCCAATCTTTCTCAAGGCAATCTAAGAGTTGGTGACATCAAAGACTCCTCAAGGGAACCATAGGGGTCCAGATCGTCAAAAAATTCAAAAAATTGTTTAATTATTAAAATAAAATTCAAAACCAACTGGTTTACGTTAAAAATTACTTGGACAAGTGTCAATAAGATAAACATGTAAAAAACAATACAAAATAAATTAACAAATAGTGTACAAAACAACCATACATGAAGACTAGTACACGAACAATGGTAGATTGCCTTGAGAAAGATTGGCCATCGCCAATCGAAACGTCGGCTATTAAGAACATGGTGTATCATTGACGACCCTATTGTTCCTCAACTCCTATAAGAAGGCCCAAAATTATTGGGAATCTCGTTCACATTATAAACTTGATGTTAGGTTATATCACTAGAATTTTTGTACCAACAGTTGTAGCCATTAATTAAAAGAGGCATTAACAATTTTGAGCTACTCTGCAATAGTTCCGAAATTTTAGCATAGATGGATCTAATTCCGATTGCCGTAAATAAATACCAAAGTTTTAGAAGATAACAAACAATGATACTATTGTGATACCATAACTCTAAACTGTCAATGTTGTTCCCATCGAGCTATAATCGCTTCCGCGTGACGTCACTTATTAATCTTGACGAGACAATAATGGCCAGATTAGATTAGAAAATAATAAACATAAAATAATAACACGTTTTGGAAGATAGCAGTGAATCCGTACATAAGTACTTTGTGGAATTGTCAAAAAAATGTAACAAAAACAAAAAGTTATACTATTAACTATTATTGTTTTAAAAAATATACCGGGTCCGGCAAAATGTATTACCTGTTTTTAACTAGTTATAACACTTTAATTACTTTAATAAAATTAAATTAAAACCAGTTGGGAATGCGCAAGCTTGCATTGCCGGGATGAACAAAAGAACTGCTTATTTAGCTTAAAAATTTATAAAATTTTTTAAAATTTTTTGGAGCCGATTTGACCACTTTGCCGATGAGATAGACAAAACATGATCGAAGCAAAAATGTCTTAGATTTTGATGTTCTATAGGAATCGAAAATTTTCAAAAATGTCAACAGGAAAAAGCTACGGACATCCAGACAGACAGACTTTGTGAATTCATAAGATGAACTTTTGTTCATCGAATACAAATGTTTAAAGACAAAGTACGGGAGATTCTTATTTCTTGAAAATAGCGTTTAGCAAATGATATACCCTGATGATTTTCGCGCAAATTCATAAAATTGCGACAAAACTGAAGCCTATTAATTTTTTCTTGTGCACTTAATTCTTAAACTACGGCAAATTTATATGGGTGGAACTTAATTTTTTGTTTCAGCATCCTTCTCATGCTCCTGTCTGTCAAATGAAGACTTCAGCATGATGAACAATAATACATCTTGTTGGGCTAGCAGTTACAGCTGCTTGGTCTTCCGCTTTAGTTTTTGTCTGAAATTGATCCGACTTCTTCCCATTTACGATACCAGGACATAATGGTTTTACGTTGAGGGCAATGGCGAATGTTAAAATGGCGACGAAATTGTTTTGAACAACAACAACTGAATTAAACTGAATAAACTTGTTAACACAAAACACACGATGTTCCACTGACCAACGCTCCATTTTAACAACTGTCAAAACATGACACAAAATTTCCGAAAGCCGACTCGTTAAAAATCCGTATTATTTTTAATCTTATCCAAGTTAATAAATTTTTATAACCCTGTAAAAATGGGTAATACATTTTGACGGACCCAGTATAACAATAATTGTTAATTATTACAAAAATTACAAAATACATAATTAAAGCTATCAAATAAAAATGAGGTATTTAAAAATTTTACTTAAAATGTAATTAAAAATTTAATGATTGAGTCAGTTCTTGTATTAATTGTTTGCGCACTTCATTGTTATATTATATGTGCGCTAACCCTTTTGGTCAAATGTCTGTAATTGAATAATTGTGATTTAAAAATGGAATCAAACAACTTCTTTTGAGTAAGAATTGAGGTTTCCACGACCGAGTCATTATTGAAAGAAAAACGTCATTTGATTACTTTTATGATACGATCAATCCCGGAAGACGTTTTTGTTTCAATAACTATTTTTGATTCACAAAACAATAGTTATTTACCTAACGAGTTTGGGAAGATAAATTTCCCGCATGAACACTTTGTTTATTAGTGCAAATGCGGGAAATTTCTTCTTGAAAAAGTTAGATATATTATTTTTTGTAACGAATAACTGTAGTAATAATTCATAAATAAATAAATTCACAACTGCTTAGTTTTTGTGTTTAAAACAAATTTGAGTTGGCAACACTGCCACATTGATTGCTTGACAATTTGCTTTGCGTTGTTAGCTAATAGCAACCTAACAAAAATTTCCCTATTCCTTCGGAAACTAAAAAACACCGCCGTGCGGGAAATGGAACTTCCCGTGCATCAAGAATAACTGGGAAATCCGTAATCTTAGGCTATAAGTACAAAATAGTTATTTACCTAACGAGTTCGGGAAGATAAATTTCCCGCATGAGTACTTTGTTGTGCGAATACAGGAAATTTCTTCTCGAAAAAGTTAGGTATATTATTTTTGTAACGAGTAACTGTAGTAATAATTCATAAATAAATAAATTCACAGCTGCTTAGTTTTTGTGTTTACTAGAAATTTGAGTTGGTAGCACTGTCCTGCCGTTTGCTTGAACATTTGGTTTGCGTTGTTAACTAATACCAACCTAACAAAAATTTCCCTATTCCTTCGGAAACTAAAAAACACCGCGGTGCGAGAAATGGAACTTCAAGTGCATCGAGAATAACCGGGAAATCCGTAATCTTATAAGTACAAAATAGTTATTTACGTAACATGTGCGGAAACAGATCCTTTCTGGAATGAGTGCCCGTTTGCATTGGCACGAATTCCCGAGTACTGTTTACGCACAAGTTGCGCATGCCACTTTTTTGCATGATATTTTTTCTATAATTGCATTTTTAAATCTCTATTATTGTGATATGTAAATCACAAAATTTAATTAGTAAGCTGTGGCTATACGCATATGCACATAATGTATACATTTGTCATCTAACATCTAGTTAACCTGTTTAATTGTTAAACTTTAATTTGAAGATTTGCATGGTTTAACGACATTTACAACAAATAAAATGTGCGTAAATTGCATTCCTAGATAACGAACAATGTAAGTAAATCAACAAATTGTTCGTGGAAAGCTTCTAATGTGGAGTGTTTTTTGGTAGTTTTTGAAACACTTATTCGGGATAACAGCGTTTCGGTGCCTGCTTTACGTGCGCTTTTTATTGTTCCATAGGTAAGGAGTACAAAAAAAATATATACGATTGGTTTTTCTTCTACACTCATGGTAAATCATGTCATTATCGTCGTGCGTGAAAGTAACCTAAATTATGTATTTTGAGGACAAGACCACATGTCAGAAATCAAGTGGTATGACATTTTAACAATAAGATAAAAAATACTCAACCAGTTTAGTCCAGTTTTAATACCAAAGTATAAAGTATAACCATTGATTATAGTTACTAAAGATGCGCAACGCATATGGGAAAATGTAACCGACAATTTCACCGATTTGTAGATGGCTCCACCGACATTTTCAGCGAAATATTTTTAGTTGCTTTTAGTGCGCGTTGATTTAACATCACCGCCCGCTCCGAGTTTATACCTGTGTCTGGAAGTGATTTGTTGTGACAATGGCTAAAGTGCGAGTATGTGAACTGCAAAAACAATGCGAAGAACAACAGAGACAAAAGTTTTTTTTAAATTCCCAATAAAAGATGTACACCGCCCCAGCGAGTGGCAACAAAATTGTGGGAACATTGTTATTGCCCTTGTAAATATTGAGGATTTAGGAAATAAGTTAATTTGTGACGAACATTTCTTAAGGTCATAATTATAAACAATACAAGAAAACAATTACATAAAATGCAGTGCCGGTAAAATTCGAGACAGAAGAGACAGACTTGTTCAGCATTCTACTTTAGAAAATTCTGCTTATAAATCACTTACTGTTAATAAAGATTAAACAACATCCGGTTTCACATTACGTTTACACCTGCATCAGCACTTTAGAAAATTCTGCTTATAAATCAAAAGATTAAGCAACATCCGGTTTCGAATAACGTTTACAGCTGCATCAGCACTTTAAAAAAATTCTGCTTATAAATTAAAAGATGAAGCAACATCCGGTTTCGAATAACGTTTTCAGTCGTAGAAAATTCTGCTTATAAATCAAATTACATTTATTGTTGACCTAAATAAAGGTTAATGAGCCTTCCTAGATCGTTAACCTTTCAAGCAACATGAACGATCCCGATCCATTCCGAACGAGCCCGAATGTGATTAACCGCCATGTTGTAGTCTGCCATTTTGTGGTCTTGAACCCGCCCAATGAATATCCGCCATCTTGTAATCCTCCATTTGTGATCCGCCATCTTGTGATCCGCCATTTTGTAGTCCTGAACCCCGCCCCAAAGTTACCGCCATCTTGTGATCCGCCATTTTGTAGACCAGAACCTCGCCCCAAAATTGCCGCCATCTTGTAGTCCGCCATTTTGTAGACCCAGAACCCCGCCCCGAAATTGCCGCCATCTTGTGATTCGTCATTTTGTTGTCCTGAACCTGCCCCTCCTAGACATTTTGTAGTCCTAAATCCGCCCTCAAAGTTACCGCCATCTTGTAGTAAGCCATTTTGTAGACCAGACCCCGCCCCCAAAGTTTCCGCTATCTTGTGATCCGCCATTTTGTGGTCCTAAACCCTGCCCCAAAACTGCTGCCATCTTGTTATCTGCCATTTTGTTGTCCTGAACCACGCCCAGATTGCCGCCATTTTGTAGTCCGGCATTTTGTAGACCAAAACCCGTCCCGAAATTGCCGCCATCTTGTAGTCAAAGTTCTCCCACTAAAGTATCCTAGTTCCCCACCACAAAGTATCTGGCGTGGTCTAAGTATCCGATATGAGCCAGGATCGGCCCTGTATTAGTGGCACGTTAACAATTACTTTTATCAATCCGGTTTACCAAGCTAGTTATAAATCTAGTTAGAAATATTCATTAGTTAGAGGAATTTTTTGGAACACTCTGTATGTTGGTATTATGACCTTACAAACAAGGAAATGTATATACACAAACAATGGGTTAGAGAAAAGAGAAAGATATATAGGAGCGTGTGACGTCAGAGGTGAGGAGGCGAGGTTCCAGAACCCCATCTCCCACTACTTTCTTCAATTGCCATTTTCCATTTTCTTTTCCCTCTCCTCATTTCTTTCTTTGCTTTCTGGCACTCGCATTTCACCATTCATTTGTCTCCCCAAATTTCCTGTTCTTACTCTATACTTTCTCTTTCTGTTGCTTCCTCCATTTCTTTTATTATCTTATTTATCTCCTCCTCTATTCCTCCTTCTGAATGTTGTCCTTTCTCTATCTTTTCCTTGTATCTTTCTATATTTTCATCCGTCCATACCTTAATTTTTTCTCCACTCCTTTCTTTTTTTCTTCTGTATTATTTTCTTCTCCACCAAGGTTACTTCTAACGTTTGATGATCAGAATCTACACTTTCACCAATTTTGAACTTTGCTATGTCTTATATACTTCTTTCATTTGTAATTACATAGTCTATTACCGACTCACCTCTTCCTCCAATAAACGTATATTCCCCTTTCCCTCCATCCTCCATGTTTCCGTTTAATATTGTTCACCCTTTTTCCTCACAAAATTCTACCATTTTTTTCTTGCCCATTTATTATTTTATCTATTGATACTCTTTTATTTACCCGTCCATTTACCATTATACCTCCTTCTTCTCCTATCCTTGCATTGAAATTGCCTCCTAATATTAGTTTTTTTTTCATGTCTCTTTTTCATTACTTTATCTATTTTTTCTATTTCTTTTCCATAAATTATTATTACTTCATACCTTTCTCCTTCTTCTGTTTCTATATTCGTTTTCATCACTCCCATTATTCTTTCCTCTCTCTCCTCTTTTTCTATTTTCCATTCTTCTCTCACCCCTATTATTATTCCTCCCTTTGCTCTTCCCATCTTCTGTGTTTTTTCATGAACTGTATGTTCCATATAAATGCTTCAGGCATTTTGTCTTTCCACTCTTCCAATCTTTCTTTACCATCCAGGTTTCCACCTGCCCCACCATTTTAAAATCCCTAATATAATTCCAAAATTCCCTTCCTTTGTTTTTTATTCCTGCCACATTTCAAAATAATATCCTGTTTTTTTTCTGTCCCTTCGTCTTTCTCCTTCCACTTACATTTTAGGAATCCTATTTTAAGTTTTTTTTCCTCCCTTTCCATATTTTTACACTAACCTTATCTTTGTTTGTATATCTCTTTCCTTTTTCATGTTTCATATCTTCGTCAATATAGATTCTCAGTACCTCGTAACTTCTTATTTCGTAATATCTCTAATTTTTCTTTTAAACTTCCAACCATTATTAATACTATTCTCTTTTTTTATCTCTCTAGCCCAGTCAACACAAACTTCTACGCGATATCGCAGTTTGTCCTATACTCTACCACAATGTGATTATCCTACTAATTTCATTTGGATGTTAATAGCACAAACAACTGATGTTGTTTAATTCTCTTTAAAACTCTAATTGCAACTTTTCCAGACGTCATTAAGATTTCTCATATTAACTCACAAGTACTATTTATATGTGAATAAGCTGACTTTGCAGAATTGTGAAACAATTTTATCTGTGTGTGCACATTATTTATACTTCTATTTTGAATCCACTTGCAATTATTTCATCCTTATAATCATTATTACGATTTTGGTTTATTTATTTATTAAATTGGTATAATCCTCCATAAATAATGATAACAATAATAACTAGTTATTGTGTACGTTCACCAAAAATAACAAAAAAATAAGGCCTAGAAAGTATTCGAAATAAAAGATTTATTTTTGAGTTGGCAACACGCAACACCACAGTGGCAACACTGCAAAACTGCCGTTGAAATATCGGTTGCGCATGGTGTACTTTTCCTCGTTTTCAACAGGTCATTAAACATTAATGAAGATCTGTAATTAGTGTAGTTGGACCAATAAAAGTTGGTGGTTTGTTTGCAACAAGACCAAAGTAAGTAATTTTGATTATATACCTATACTAATTTGAGATTAGATATGCCCCATCACATGAAACATGTAAGTTTGTTAAGTTCGCGACAGAGAAGACGACGTAAGGCTGCTATTATCCAATCATTTGCAATAAATGTAACATTTGTACCAAAACAAATACTGAACATCAAATTTCATCTTCACTTACAATCCCGACTGAGTCCTCAGATTTTGAAACTAACGATACTTCCAGCGCAGGTATTTCTAAACAGATGACAACATTCGTTTAAATGTTTCCAATGATTTAAAAAAAGTAACTCATAATGTCTTTTCCGATTCTTTGACAGCAAATGTTTCTGATGTTGACAATACTCGTGAAAATTTATCAGATGATTTGAGAGAATGGACGATTTCTTGTAATATTAGTCATAACGATACAAACAAATTACTTGTACTCTTGAATAAACATGGCATTAAAAATATCCCACGCGATTCAAGAAGTCTTCTTAAAACACCGAGAGTAGTTGAGATATATTGTGTACCACCTGGTAATTATGTTCATTTTGGCATTAAAACAGGGCTACTGAATTCTATAAAAAAGTATTATGCTACAACAGACCCCCCTGACACAATTTATTTAGATTTCAACGTTGACGGTCTTCCTATATCGAAAAGCAGCTCAAGTCAATTTTGGCCAATTTTATCAGCAATAGCAAAAACAGATTTTTATACTGAGCCTTTCATAATTGGAGTTTATCATGGAACATCTAAGCCAAGTACCCCTAATGATTTTTTGAAAATGTTTACAGAAGACTTACAAGACTTGTTATTGTCTGGAGTAAATTATAAAATTGGAATCTAAAAGTTTTAACAAATACATTTATTTGTGATGCTCCAGCTAGAGCTTTTATTACTTGTGTAAAAAACCATACAGGCTATAGTTCATGTCCTAAGTGTATTGCAGAGGGGGAATATTTTGAAAGAAGGATAGTTTTTCCAGAAACAAATAAAAGCCTACGCAGCGATGACACATTTCGAAATAAAATTGATGATGAGTACCATAAAGGAACATCTATTTTAGAGTCAATTCCAATACAAATGGTCTCTCAATTTAGTGTTGATTATATGCATGCAGTATGTTTAGGCGTCATGAAAAAATGTTGGTTTTGCTAGTTAAAGGGAATATTAGTGTAAGATTGACAAAACCAAAACTACAGCAAATTTCTTCTAATTTAATATCCTATAAGAAAAACATTTCTAACGAATTTTGTCGTAAACCTAGAACTCTGGATGAACTAGATCGCTGGAAAGCAACTGAATTTCGCCAGATATTGCTGTATACAGGACCAGTTATTTTTGAAGATGTACTCAAAGATGAACAATATAAGCATTTTCTTTGCTTTAGTGTGGCAATTAGAATTTTTGTTCTCAAGGGCATCACCTTTATTCTTACGCTCATAATTTGCTAATTTATTTTATACAAAATTTTGAATTATTTTATGGTCGCGAAAATGTTACACATAATGTGCATATGCTGCAGCATTTATATAACGATGTAAAAAGTTTGGATCTCTGGACAGTTTCAGTGCTTTTAAGTATGAAAATAAAATGTTTCAAATTAAAAGGAAACTACAATCATCTTCAAAACCATTACATCAAATCTATAACAGAGTTAAGGAAGAACAGAAATTATCGGTTACACCAATAAATAATTCATTTCCTATTTAGAAAATTCATTAGGTATACTGAATAACAATGAAGAAATGTTTGGAACAATTAAGTTTCAAAAATATTCATTATCGGTAAAGGTACCTAACAACTGTTGCCTGTTAAGGGATGGTTCTATTTTTGAAGTAATTTCTATTAAGAAACGGCATAATGACGTAATACTATCAGGTATAAAGTATTCAAATCCAGTACCATTATTCGATAAACCTCTAAGTTCTTTAATTTTAAATATTTCTGTAGTGAATTCTAATAATACTGTTAACGCCGTTTGTAATATAAGTGATATCGATAAAAATGTTTAAAGTTTCCATTATCTCTTCCAGAATCTTTTGTTATCTTGCCTCTTGTCCACTTGTAACTATTATTTATTTATTGTTTTACTGCGATTTCTATTTAAAAACTAGTTATACATTACAAAAAACATATTTTCAAGTTCATTAAATTATACGTTTCTTTCGAAATTATTCCTATTCGTTATCTTCACATCTGATATTGAAATTTGATGTTTAATTCAAGTTATAATGATCAAATTTTTATTAAATTAAGTAGCTTAACAAACTTGTATTCTACATTAGAAAGTTTCCTAGTGAAATTCACATAAATGTTCAAATGTCCAACTGCCAAATTTTTTGCTATTAAAAATATTTCTCTGGCCATCGTGTTAATGTTTTAGATGAAATATGCAGTTGTTTGCTTTTTGGACGAGTTCGTCAACGATGAGCTAATGGTCTCAGAAGTTCCTGTGACATGGTTGCATACTAATAATAATATATGCAAATGGCCACCCACACATGAAAGTTTCCACATCTCAAGGGGCACCGCGCCTAAACCAGAATGGAGTGATCACAGAGTTAAGTGTGAAAGAATTTGTGGTATGTAAAGTTATTTAATTTATATTCAAAACTCTGAATAAAACGTTTAGATTCAATGGAAGAAGCGCGTAAAAGATGTATTCGTGGTTCTGAAACGAGTTCTTCAGAAGAACTAGTTGGACGTAGTTTAAGAAAAACAATTCACGAAACATCTTGCCGATTACTATACTACTTGCCCATCCCCACCCGCTTTTAATGAAAATGCCGATGCAGGTAAAATTAACATTAAGTTGCACACAACAGTCACCTCACTAATTACTAACTACAGAATGTTTACAACTAATGTACCTACTTGTAAGCAAAAAATCAACGAAATGGTTGATTCCAATGTTATCTCAAGTTGGTTGTTAAAGACCGTTCAAACACTAAAGAGTAGTTGCGCAGAAACCAATTTTGTTCGGAATGGCATTGGCAAATATATTACTTAACCAAAAATCGTTAACATTTTTAATTTTCATACAGCGGTTGAAGCTTACAGGTGATGTTTTTAGTTACAATTAATTTCGCATGATCATTAAATTCCGAATTTATCCTACGCGCAGCTCAGTACTTAGAATTTGAACGGTCTCTACATATTGGCTGTTTGTGAAACTAGGTGTAAGTCATGGTCAGCATTTGTGTATATTTTCTGTCTATTTCTCTTTTAAATTCATTATGTCATGGTGTAATATTAATAGATTTGAATTGGAAAATGATACTTTCTGGCATTTTACTGCAGGTAATAATGCTAGGAAGATTCATAAAGAACGAATGCTTAACAACAGCTTGAAACACATCAATAATTTCTTTTAATATACATCATTTATTTTTCGATCTTTGAGTACTTCCCACCTTTCCAAACGAATCCCATGTAAAACGCAACAGAACTAGATAATACAAATAATGTATCTATTTTAGTATCATCTGATGCTGATTCACAGGAACATGTTTTAACAGATTTAGATTCAGGTTTGTTGGTCGAATACACATTTTCAGTACATCTTAATTCTTGTATACAGTTGTAGGTAACACAGTTGATTATCAAGGACTAAATAAATCAAGGCACGTGGATAATGTTCCACCGAGTGACCCACCAGTTAACATACCGAATTATGAGCAATCACAACCTCTCATAAACGGTGATGGTTAGTTTAAAAAATTCTTACATTACCTACTTTATTTTTGTGTGTTTTATTGTAGTTTTTCAGCCAATGTTTAAGGAGGTAAACACAGAAGCTCAGTCAGTGGTGTTTAATAGAAGAAGTAAGTATGTAGAGAAAATGAACTATTTTATTAGAAGATTACCTAATTATTTTAAGAATTGTATAATAAACGTTTTTGTAAATTACAAACATCATTTTAAGATTGTTTTACAGAACCATCTACTATTGATGAGAAACTGGATTACATTATTAATATGCTAGGTTCATTAAAATGGATATTGATGATATTAACAGCAAACATGGTAGTGGAAGTCGTTTTTCAAATACTCGTATAGATAGAAATGAATTTAACAATTTTCCTTTAAACTCGCTGGAGGATTTAAAACTGTTGGAAACTACCATTAAAAATAGCCCAGGCTACAAGACTCGATTGGTAATATAATCTTTCAAAACACATATACTCATTGTAATTTAATGTTACGATTTTGTAGGAACAATTCCTTGAGAGTATAGGAGGTGTTTCAGCCAAAGATTTGCACGCCCGCTCTTTGAAAAGAATATTCACAAATTATTTATGCGAACAGTGTAGCTGGAAGGGCTTTAGGAATAATTTTAAAGTGGAGGACCTACTCATCATACGTTGTCTGTATGGTATGTTTTCATACAACAATTATTGGTAATAAACATATCTAAAATCATCATCTAAAATCGTGTGCAATAAACATTACTTTGGTAATTTTAATTGAAGTATTACGAACTGATTGAGAAAATAACTCACAAACCCTTAGAAATAATTAGGTACTTTTTAAAACTAATTTAACAATAAGAATTTTAAAACCTTCAATTTTTAGTATAAATATTTGTAGCAGGCGATATAACGCTCGCTGCCAAATTAAGTGATCGAGATTAGATTCTATGGATTAGATTGAAACAATGATTCTTGTCAAAAGCTTTATAAACCTCATATCAATATTTAATTCTTTAATTGCACACTATTTTGGGCTCCCATATAATTTCTCATTAGTCGCTTAAGAAAGTAACCTGTTCGCTTTTATGGTAGTAAACTTTTCTTAAGTGACTAGTGCATTGTGGAATTCACTTTTGTAATAAATAACTTTTATAGATACTGTTAATAAAACTTATGAGTGCACATTAAAAGAATTTGAAGTTTTAACACGAGATTACTTAAGGCATGCGAAGCAGAGGCGCGAGAGGAAACGGGAACGCAAAATAAGGGCATTATTTTATTATAATTTAATTTTTTATCATTTATTTTCACTTAGTTTTTTGTTTTATATAAAAGATAACATTTAGTTTAATAATGTAACATTATTTTTATGTTTTACAGTTTACCATTAAATTACTAGTACATATTTATTTTCACTTTTAGTTTTATATAAAATAGATAACATTTAGTTTAATAAATGTAACATCATTTTTATGTTTTACTTGGTTTTACACAGTTTTATCATTAAATTGATTCAAATAGATTTTTGTTTTTATTTCAAAATTCTTCATATCCATATCTAATGCATACAAGTGAGTCACATTGTGATTAGAACAAATTCTAGGATACATTTATATGAGAATCGCATAATTGTCATTTTTAAATTGTTGCGAGTTGCTTTTGAATTTTAAGTAATTCTAATTGTTATTTATCATAGAAGTTTTATAGAGTTCCCTTTGTGAGTTAACGTGATTTCGAACAGAAAGAATAGGGATATTGCTTTGTGAGATTATATGAACTTCACATTGCAAACCTGGTGATACTTTCAGCGACTCTATAGGGGACATCGCAAATGCGGACATTTGGAACTAATATAGAAGTCTCGGAGAACTCAGAGGTACTCCAGAAATAATTCACAACTGCGACATGTGACCTATATAAGATTCTCACTTGTATCTCGGTTACTTCGCGGTGTTGGCTGGGAGCTTCTTCCACTTTTTCTTCCAACCCCATGTTATTCCTTAACATATCTTGGACCTGAATCTTTATATCTTGGTAGTTTCCGACTAAATTTTTCTCTCTTTTCTGTCTCTATGTTTTTCACTTTTCTTTCTAAGTTTTCCACCTTTTCCTCTAATTTCTTGCACTTATTTCCCATTTCTCATTTATTGTCTTCATTTCCGCTCCTAATTCTTTATTTCCCTTTTCGTTCTTTCTTGGTTTATTTTTATTAACTTAATTTCTCTTAGCATCTCAATGCACACATCTCGTATTTCATCTTCTTCTTGCCTCCCACGTACTTTTTTTTTTACTTTTCTCTTCATTCTTACGGTCTTTCTCTGGCGATCTACCCATCTTTTACTTCTTCTGAATGCATTAAATAACTCTTCTTCCGTCTTTCTTTTCTCGAGTCCGAATCCCCTGTGTCTGTTTAATCCCACACGTTATTTTATGTAATTTGCATAAGAATAACTTCTTCCATAGGACGTGAGGAAAAAAGCAAAATCAAATTAGAAATTGAAAACAGTCGTACCATTGATTTCGGAGAAAAACGACGTAATTTTGAATGCGATGATAAGTAAATATTGTTTAGACAAATAAATTGTT
This sequence comes from Abscondita cerata, assembly GCA_030710515.1. Lineage (NCBI taxonomy): Eukaryota > Metazoa > Arthropoda > Insecta > Coleoptera > Lampyridae > Abscondita > Abscondita cerata. Next base: position 598,083 of record JALBCR010000217.1, read on the forward strand.
TATGTAAGTAAAAACGTCAATAAATTTGATTTATTAAAATTACAGTGTTGTTTTATTAAAAGCATTGAATCAATATTAAAGTTATGAAACAAAATTAAAAGTAATTTATAAATCTACATCTATATTGAGGCACGATAAATTTGCGATTTTATTAATTTAATAGGAGAGGAAATAAAAATGCGTGCAGTGCAGAAATAACCTGAGTCTAAATGCGGCCTTGAATAGCTTGTAGAAGTTAACACCAATAACAGCCGTGGCACCACAATTTACGAGTACAGTTTGTGGACCGCGGGTTAAAGAGGGTCCGGTATCTAGAGGGAGAAACTGGTATACATTTTTACTAAACGTTGCTTATCTTCCAGTAACTTTATAATCAATGGTATAACGAATACTGAACAGATACACAAAATTACAAGCAAATTGTTTTGTTCAATCAAAGAATAGTGTTATTTGTATGACTAAGCCAGAAACTGACCTTTGCGAGTGCGGGGTGGTTTCCAGGCCAAGACGTTAGCCGCGGCCTGCAAAACCGAGCACTCTCAAAAGCGGTTTTTGGTCACGTGATACACATAATTTTTGGGACGACAAATAGTCAAATTAGTTGAAATTTCAATTTTCAAATATTACTATATACCAAAACATTTTTGATTAGTAATGTCATTTGACAGCTGTCAAAACGGTGTCATTTTGGCAAATATTAAAATACGTGTTTTTTTTTCAATGTATGCGTATAAAAGGTCTATAAAATCCTTCAAAGTAAGATATAAAGAGTATTGCAACGTATTATTTACGTATTCCAGTATGAGAATTTTACTGATTTCAATGTCGTGAGTATAATGTGGTCTTGTCAACATTTAGTAGCTCTTTTGACGACCGAGATCAAAAAAGGGGGTTTTCTGGCCGCTTTTGAGTGATTCAAAATCGGTCATTATGGACGGAGGACAGAAATAGTTATTTATGTATCAAGGCACTAAAGTTTGATTTTTCATGACAAATGTGTTTTAGTTGCAGAGGCGATAGCCGAGGCAAATAAAACACGTGAGTCATGTAAAGAACTTTAGTGCCGAGGTATTATATTATATTTTTCTGAATTCCCAAAATTTGAACAAAGTCTGACAATGATAAGCAATGATAAGACTAATTGAACCTGCGAACAATATGTGTTTGTCTGCTTACATTTCTTAATTTTTATTTCTTTTTATTTCACAACAAATACGAAGATTTGTTAAATATTTAATTAAATAGAAAAAAACACCCAATGTAAAACAGTAAACGTATTATTTTCTTAAAAACTTAAGAGGTCTCTATATTTTAGTAGAAATAATTCCCTGAAGATAAAGGTTTCAGCAGAAAGTTTACCAGCGACATCTAACAATGCAAAAGTGCGTAAAATATTATGGACGTATACAATGCACGCCATCATTTAAGTTTTTTGGTAATTTTTTTATAAACGCCTATTTAATTCTTCTTCTATTTGTTCATTTGTCTATCTTCTTAATTTTTTTTTATTTTCACATTTGAATAATGTATGCAGGGATTTATGCGCAAACCAACATCATCTTTATTTATTTTTTGATGTAGTTTCCAAATATTCCGTGTCCTGTGTGAAATAATAATTTAGTTCACCTCATTCCTCTTTAGCCATTTGTTAACGGATCTCACGAAAGTTTGTATCCACCCCAGTTCTTTCCATTTCGCCTCCCACTTCGTTATCATATCTTCTCTTGCTTTTGTTGTACTTCCTTCATTCTTCTATTTTTGTATAACGTTCTTCTATCTTTATATCGATAGGTAGGAGTCCTGAAAGCTACTGTCGATGAAGTCCTGTATGCTATCGTTATTCGGAGGTTAAATTTTCTTTTCTTATAATGTTTTTGTTGATGTTTAGTTGCTATCTCCCAAGTTGAGGAGGAATGTAGTAGCGTTGTTAGTGCGGCATGAGTACTATCCTCTTTTCACTTGTAGCTCCTCGTAGTTGGGTATTATTGTTGATAACGATTGTACTACTTTTGTGTTTTTATACACATTTTTTTTACAAGTGTTTAGTCAAAATAGACTCCCATATATTTTATTTATTTATTGTTGGTTATAGTTTAGTGTTATTTCTTTAAATTTGTTTCCTAACGCCAGTATTACTACTTCCGTTTCTTTAGTTTCCAATTCTAATCTTATATTTCTTAAAGTGTTTATGATGCATGTGGCTAATTCTTCTCTTAATTATAATTCTTTTTTGGATTTCCTCATGCTACTAAAGTCCGTTCAGTCTCATCTGGCGGTTATAGGATTATAGTGTAGGACGTTCGTTTTTGTGTTCATTGTTATAAATCACGCCCTTAAAATACTTTCCATTCTATGCTATAGAAAAGAGAAACAAAGATAGTTATACACTGTCTCAGAGGTAGTGCGTGCTATTCTTGACAGTGTATTCAAACTTGATTTTTAATAACTAGGTAATAGAGTCCAATTTTGAATGACCGACGAATTGTCTACATCTTACAAATAATCCAGAAGTTCTCAAAATTCTACTCGATTTTTTTATTTAAGTATTATTATATCCTTACACAGAGAAAAGTATTTTTTTTAATTAAACAAAGCTAAATTGTCGATGACGTATTTATTACCATCTTCGGTTGCATTTTTTTAACTATTTCAAGTAATTCGGCTTTCAACATAGAATACTCAAATTCTATATTCTTACTAAGCAACCAATCAATAATCTAGTTTTTATTCCAGGAAGTCGAGGGTTTTTGGTCAGTTTTTCTAGAATGGTAGCTTGCATTATCTAAAATAATGATAGACGGTTTTTCTAGTCGCCACAGTACAGATTCTTCAAACCATTTTTCAAATAACTAAGAATTCATGTTATCGTGGTAATCGTAGGATTTATTTTGTGTGCCAAAAATTAAACTGCTTCCCTCAACAAATCCATTTATATTACCCGCGTGAACAATTACGTAACGTTTACCATTTGATGTCTTGGCTGGTTGTTGTAAACTCTTCGAACTTGCGTCCTGCCAACTACGTTTAGAATTTCCTTTACTAAACACCCATGTTTCATCCAAAAACAAACTGCTTTGAATTTTTGGAGTTGACATTTTTAAATATTTTCTTAAAAGACGTTCCTCATGGACACAACATGACTTTGTTCACATAAACCGAGTCTATGGTTTGTTTTCTTAAATCGGAAACCCATATGCTTTAGTAAATAAGATAAACTAGTTCTTTTTATTTCACAAACACTTTTCGTCTTGATTAAAGCCAATAGAGAATCTAAGGAAACGTGTTCTTTTTTACGTACATTTCGTAAATTAACTCACGAATAGTTTGTTTTTACTATCTGGTAGATCGATAGAACGGATTTTATTTATCTTCCTTTTACTGGTTCTAAATCAACACATTCATTTCTTAGATTGCACAGTCTTTGTATGGTTCTGAGTGAAATTTGTAACGAGTCCGCTGTTCTTTGCTGAACTGCAAATACAGATAGTAGAGGACCACCGCTTTGTTTTTCTTCAGAAAAATAGTCAAACACGTTTAGCACTAACTCACGGCATTGTTTTGTCAACTTCTTTGGCATCTTGCAAAATTTTGAATTAAATCAACCGCACTTGTATAAGTTACACCAACAACTAACAATTAACAATAAATAATAATAACAAGAATAATCACAGCAATCGATACTTAATTACTAGAATGACATTATTATAATTAGACCTATTAATGTTATGGAATTTAATTTTCCCATCGTATACTATGATGTGGAGTAAAAAATCGAGTAGAATTTTGAGAACTTCTGGATTATTTGTAAGATGTAGACAATTCGTCGGTCATTCAAAATTGGACTCTATTACCAAGTTATTAAAAATCAAGTTTGAATACACTGTCAAGAATAGCACGCACTACCTCTGAGACAGTGTATTGTTTCTCTTTTCTATAGCATAGAATGGAAAGTATTTTAAGGGCGTGATTTATAACAATGAACACAAAAACGAACGTCCTACACTATAATCCTATAACCGCCAGATGAGACTGAACGGACTATATCGCAAAGTCGTCGGTAAAAGCTACAGTTTTTTCTCCTATATTTACCCTTAAGATTCTGTTGTAGTACATGTTTCATAGCATGGGTCCTAACACAGAGCATTACGACACTCCACTTGTTATTTTTATTACTGTATCGAATTTGGTTATAATTTTTCAGTTGTGTGTGTAGTTTATTAATCTTTGTTCTGGAATCTCTTTAACTTTTTGTACTATTTCGATTGTGCTTTTTCCTTTCTGTATCCATATTGGTTAGGGTGTAATAGTTTTGTTCCATTTTACTTTATTTATTATTTGTTACAGCAATTTTTCTATTACGTCTAACAGACATATCGGTCGATACTTTTTATATACCTCTCCCTTTGTTATATAATGATTTGCTATGCAGACTTGTCACGGGTTTTATCTGAATTTCCCGTGAATTTAAGGGAAAGGACAGAAAAAAGGGGTAAGGATTTTATAAACCGTGGACGAAATTTCCCAAATCAACCTGCCTTTCTTGTGGATGATTACGTGCCGCCACTGGTTACAATATTAGGAGCAGTCGGATAAACCTCCAAACAGTAGTTCCAATAACATACACAAAATTTAACCATTAATTATAAAGGAGTTTTATTTCGATGTGCATGTGAAGGTGAATGATAATCATATTTCCTATTTCGTAATAGGGTGCATAACAAGTGTCAAAATAAGTTCAGTATTTTAGGTCACGCCGCAGCTGCAGTATGATTCAAATACGGATAGTTATAATTTACTTAACCTAAGGGATGAAAGATAGTATGAATGATAAGAAAATAGAGGTATGATAGATTAATTTTACTACTTTGACTCGGGTACTTAGCTACAGTATTTCAGTGGTTGGCCGGATAGATCTCATTTAGATGAACATGTCTGCAAGTTTTGCAGATGTTCCACCAATTCTCCTTCCTTTTAATTTTATTTGTGGCCCAAGAGGTTCGTACGATGGAGTCAAGCCCCGGATACTAATTATGTAGTCCCCCGTAATTTTTTGAAGGTATTTAATTATGGTATTAACTACATAAATAAGGCGTGTAATGTGACCTACAAGTCATAAGCTTTGAATCAACTTACGTTATTTAATGTTACAACCCAAAAATAAAATTAAATTTAGCTTAACACAACGTGTTTCAGAAAAATGAAGGATCTTTTTTTGATCCAAGAAAAGAAGGTTGCGCACCAAAATTTTGGCGAATGTTTATTCAGTGATTTCTGGTGATAGAGTTTTCATCGTTTTTATTTTCTTCGCTGCTAAAACCATCTTCTTCTGTCATTTCATTAAAAAGGTTCTTCTGTTTTTTTCTTGTTTGATTTTTGTTTCTGAATGTTTTTTTAATACTTTTTCCATTTGTTTAGCTGTTTCATCTTGACTAATTTTTGTTCTTAGTGCAAATTTTACTTTTTTATTGCGATCTTGTAAGCTTTTCCCCAGATGTCGTTTTTCAGGTTTGCGCATAGGGTATTCTAAGATTTCTTTTTGCTTTTTCTATGAGTTGTTTGGTTGGTTCTGTATTCTTCTGACAGTTTATCTTGTTTTTCTTCATTCTTGTTTATTTCCTTATACTCCCTTTGTATTCTTACATTTTTATTTTGTCTGTCCACCAATACATTTGCTTCTTTCTATATTTTCATAGTCTTAGTTTTGTAAAATGTTTGTTGAATTCTTTATAATTCACCAAAGGTTTGAGTTGAGATTAAGTTTATAAGAAAGTATAGGTAACACCGAACAACATTTCGTTCCAAATAAAAACCGCTTAAGAAACTATTCAGTAACAAACGTAGAAGAATATGAAATTATTGATATTGTCGGATTGCCCATTAATTTCCTTTTCGAAAACAAGATTCGAAAACACCTAATAACCGTATTACCTACCCTACGCTTATGAAATCTGAGCTCGCCTTATACGTATTATTGCCCTCACCAGATTTGGCGATGAAAGCTGTATTTATGTGGATTCTTGACCTTATATATTAAACATTAGACAATGAAATTTACTAGAATATTTTTGCACATGAACAAGACATTAAATCTTTAAAATGACGTAATTTGAGTGTTTTAGTAGACCTTTTCTAAACTTGAGTAACACCGTTTTCAAAACTTCTATTGCTTTATAAAACCCCATCATTAACTTTCCAATTCCATAAAAATAAAACGATTAAATATTTGCTTGCTTACATAACAACATATAATGTTCCACGCATTAAATAAACAATTAAATTTAGTATTTAAAGTATGATAATTGTTACGTCCACGGTTAAAAAACCAGAAGATAAATAAAAACAAATCTGGAATCTGAGACTAAATGGCCCAACAGAATTAAACAACCAGTCTTTAAAAATAAGCACAAATAATATAAAAGAAATACCTTACGGAGAATTGTTATGGCTATTCAACAAGGAATGGGATTGACTCGAATCTTATTACATAATGAAACCACCACCCATTCCAACGAGGCCATGACACTTATCCTCAGGTGGATAAAGCATATAAATGAACACAAATAAAAATAACAATAAAAAAACAAAATTAGCGCACATGTAAAGAATAAAATAAAATAAAATGAAATTTTAATAAAAGTCGGTTATGAGTGTTATGACAGTTCGCAAATGACGAATTAAACAAAAAAAAATTAAAAATAAATACCTTGAAGTAGTTAAATTAGTAAAATTTTGCTGATGCAGGCAATTCTCCTGATGTAGTCCCCAATTATTTGACAACACATCAATAAGCAATTCTGCTCTTGTTGAGAACTTACTTTTCTAGATTACTTCAGAAGGCAGGATTAGTCAATTGTGTTCTTGATACTAACTTCTCGAGTTACCACATAATAATCCAAAACCATAGTTCATTGTGGAGTTAGTTGCGTAATACAAACTCCATGATGATACCAATACAGTTCAGTTAATCAATTCAACCAAACCAAAGAAAAAAACTGGTATTTTCTGGATTAGTATATTAGTATTTTTAAATATCATTGTTGACAAAACTTAACTTTTTAACTTCAAAAACATAAAATAATAGTTAATTTGGAAAGAGTCGTCACTTTGAGAAACAGGATAAGAAATGAAGAGAAAATAAGAATAAGAAAACTAGTCACAGACGTTCTACATCCAACAGCAAATATGAAATGGCAATGAGCCCGACACATAGAAAGATGGATAAACATGATTATACAATAGAGACCCAGGACTACAAAACGAAGTTACAGGCCGACCACAGAAAAGGTGGCTGAATGATATAAAAAAAAAGATATAAAGGAGTGAACAAAGAAAAGCTGAGAAGAAGAAGAAGGAATGAAATGTGAATTCATACCTTCAACGATTATTTTAAATTAGAAGGAAAGCTTCGAAGGTGCAGTAAAACAGGTAAAAATACTACACGTGAATTAAATAAATAAATAGGATAACAAACGATTCCACTTGCGTCTTCAACCGTACAGATAAGACCCCGCCAATATCGATCGACCGTTGCGTCACCGTGGTAGACCGCGAAGAGGCCCTCGGGGGTTAAAGGGTTTACCCATGTTGTTAGATGGCTTTGCTGCATCTTGGTGGCAGGGTGTAAAAGCTAGCACAGGTACGTGGACCGCAGCAATCGAATTACTTTGCTCAACATACGGCCCAAAAAAACCACCCCATCGTGTGTATCGAAAAAACCTCAACGAGCATTTTTGTATGTAAGTGTCGCGCTACTTTGTCTCAACTACCTGTTGATACGTTGAAACGCAAATAGATATGGTATACGGACTTTTAAATGTACGCATACGGGAAAAAATGTCGCAAAGTGCAGTTAAAACATTAGATGACTTATTATCCATCGCGCGTGGAATTGAAGAAACATATACGCTGAAAAGGAATTAAAAAGTGAATCAGCACATAAAGAAAATGCTCCGTCTCAAAAAGTCCGCTGCTCATATTGCAAATTAAATAACCATAAAACTGAGGAGTGTCGTAAACTATTAAAGAAAAAGGCACATGAAGTTGTATCAAAAGTGATACCAAAAAAAGTAACAAGCGAACCTGTAAGAAAACAATCTCCTGTTTTGGCTGCGGAACAGTCGGAGTTGTGAGGTCAATTGTCCAAAATGTACAGAAGCCAGTACTCTTGAATTTTTGTAACGGATGTTGATTGGAAACAAATTTCTAATGAGTCCCAAGTAACACCAAGAGCCCGGCCTGTCATGAACATTAGCATACTAGGTTGTAATGGATTAGGAATGGTGGATACCGCTGCGAAAGAAAGTATTGCGGGGTATACACTCTACCAACTATTATTAAATAAGAATCAGCACTTTGAAAAGCAAATTGTAAACATGAGATTAGCTGATGGAATCGCAACTAAGCAAGAAGTGTTAGTCACTAAATTTGATGTTACACTCCAAAATCGACTTGTGCCTACGGTTTTCTTAATTTTACCTGAAGCGGTAAATACAAGCACTCTCTTAGGAGCTGATTTCATTGAAGATTCCAAAATTGTGATCGATGTATTTAATAAAAAGTGGAAGTTTAGTGACGAGGAAACTACTTTTGATTTGCGATTTGAAGATTTGAAACACTTAAACCGACTACATAAAGTTTCTGATAATTCAAGTCTTCAGTTTACGCAAAGAAGAAGGTAGAATGTTACAACCCAACGACCGCGCTCAACTAAACCACCTACTAGAACAAAATAGAGATATTTTCAATGGGAAAATAAGTACAACTCCATACGCAGAGCACAGAATTGACATCGAAGATATACAACCAATTGCTGTTCCTTCTTATAGAATGACACAGAGAAGAAAGAAATTCTTCGAATTAAAATTGATGAGATGCTGGAGGACGATCTGATAGAGGAGTGCGAATCACCTTGGGCCGCGCCAGTGGTGCTTGTTCCCAAGAAAAATGGCGAACATTGACTTTGCGTGGATTACAGAAGACTAAACTCGGTAACAAGACCAGATTCATACCCGATCGATGATCTCTTACATGCTACGAAGAGAACTCTGTTTATGACAACACTGGATCTAAAGTCAGGGTATCATCAAATTAGAGTCAGAGAAGTTGATCGGGACAAAACCGCTTTCACGTCTCCTTTCGGGACTTTTCGCTTTAAGGTAATGCCCTTTGGTCTCAGAGGAGCTCCTGCAACCTTCCAGCGATTAATAGATCATTTTCGTCGTGGCCTGGGAGAAGTTTTAATATTGGCCTATCTTGATGATCTGGTCATTTTATCGGAAAGTTGTGAAAAACATCTCAAGGACCTTGAGAAAGTGTTTGAACGTTTACGAGTTTTTAATTTATCTCTTAATAGAGATAAGTGTTCTTTTTATACATTGAGTGTCAAGTATCTCGGACACTTGCTCACAGCAGATGGAATTTGAGTTGACCCTGGTAAGACCACAGCCATCTAAAATATGCCACAACCAAGGAATGTGAAAAATGTATTATCGTTCATTCAAACGTGTTCATGGTATAGGAGGTTTATTCATAACTTTGCTGAATTAGCCAAGCCTCTGACCGATCTAACCAAGAAAAATGCGGTCTGGCAATGGACAGAATCTCAAGAAACAGCATTTTTAAAATTAAAGGAAGCACTGACCACAGCACCTGTTCTCCAACAGAATGACAGGGGGAGGGCGAAGAAGAGCACCCAATCGAATTCGCATCCAGACTACTAACGTCGACTGAACGAAATTATAGTTGTACAGAGCGCGAAGCTCTCTGCATTGTTTGGGCTTTAACCAAATTTCGAGGTTACATAGACACATCGTCAGTAATTGTTACTACAGATCACCAGCCTTTGAAGTGGCTGTTTAGTGTGAAATCGCCTACAGGTAGAATAGCCAGATGGGCTCTGTTGATACAAAGCTATAATCTAAAAGTGGAGTATTTGCCAGGCAAATGCAATTTCATTGCCGACTTCTTATCACGACCGCCCTGCCAACACAATACCCAAACTTCCTGCGAAATGTGTACTATAGACATCTCTTTACCCACAAGGTCAGCTTCCGAAATAAGAGCAGAACAACTAAAAGATGTGGAACTTAAGAAAATAATTGATTGCTTCGATAATAATACTGACGAACTACCAAGATGGACCGATAGAGGATATCTTCTATCAAATGGAGTCTTGTATCGGTACAGTCCAGATCCTGAAGAAGAGGAAGAAGCACAGTTGGTGGTTCCTAATCACAAAAGATCGCGAGTACTGGAGGAGTACCACGATAATCCCACTGCTGCTCATTATGGTATGGAAAGAACATACAGACGAATCTCCAAATATTACTATTTCGTGGGTATGAGAAGATTCATCACGGAATACGTAAAAAACTGTATTGAGTGTCAGAGATATAAGGCCAGTAACCAAAAACCTGCCGGTCTGGTACAAACCCCCGTGTATCGTCAAAGGTTTGAAATACTGTCTATCAACTTATTTGGTCCGCTTCCAGAAACGGAAAACGGTTATAAATGGATATTCATTGTAGAAGATACCAGCACGAAGTGGATAGAATTGTTCGGATTAAAACGTGCGACAGCTGATGAATGCGCAAAAGTTTTAATTGAAGAACTTTTTATGAGGTATGGTCTGCCAAGACAAGTGACGAGTGATAATGGTAGTCAGTTTGTTACCGAGGTGATGCAAAAGGTTTGTTATTGTTTGGGAATTAAACAGCATCTGGTTTCACTATATCGTCCCTCCGCGAACTTGGTCGAACGCAAGATTTAAAACCACGTTTAGCAATCCTGGTAAAAGATGACCACATGACTTGGATAAATAAACTTTCCACCATCCGATTCGCCATGAATACAGCTTATAATCAAAGCACAGGATACTCTGCAGCTTATTTAAATTTAGGCAGAGAGTTAAGAACCTTAGATGATGTTCAACACGACCTACGCGCCGTTATACAATCGGAGAATTTTGTGCCCCAGATTACTCCGTACTTAGACCAAATGGCAAGAACATGGATGAAAGCACGAGATAACCATGAATTTTCACAAGATAGACAAAAACAATACGCAAATAGAAATCGAAGTGATTGTATCTATAAAGCTGGAGATTTAGTACTGGTAAAACTACACCCTGTAAGCGATGCAAAGAAAGGCAGAACAGCTAAGTTCGATCCTAAAAGAGAAGGTCTTTACCAGCTAATAAAGCAAGTTTCTCCTGTGTCATTCCAAATTGCAAATCCTGAACATCTCGACACTCCTTTGGGAACCTATCATGTGTCCAGTTTTAAACCTTACCTTGGAGACCCTAATGTTGTTCCGGAGTTACCAATACGAAGAAGAGGACGACCTAGGAAGTTGACTCCAGCCCTAGTAAGTGCCAAGGAGTCAAAGGGGAAGGAATCGTATAACAAACGATTCCACTTGCGTCTTCAACCGTACAGATAAGACCCCCGCCAATATCTATCGACCGTTACGTCACCGTGGTAGACCGCAAAGAGGCCCTCGGGGAAGAATACAGCAGTAGGAATAACACCGGCATACCGTTCGTTTTAATATTATGTACTTATCTTTTACGTTTTAAGAGTTATTGTTTTGTTTTGAATGACCATGTTTGTTTAGTGAATTAAAACAGTTTTATTTTGCGTGACGTTTTGTTTATCGCTAGCCGAACCTTTCATTTAAATAACGTAAAACTTTTGTTATAATAGTAGATTATGCATTTAGTGGGTAAAGTAGACTTTTTCAGACGCGTGCGATCTTTTGTACAAGAGGCACGAGTTTAGGAAATGTCATTGTCCACAAAGTGCCTATAGTATTTCTTTCACTTTTTCTATATTTAAAAGAATAAAGTGTTTATTTGACAGTTGGACAGTTGACATTAGGTACTAAAATGACAAAAGTCATTTTATAAAAGCTAATTGATGATGAACGTAACTAGTGATTAGCAAATTAGTGATAAAAACAAACTGACAAAATTTCAAGATATCTCTTAAATTTATATTTTATTCAAAAAAATATATTGTTTTAGAAGGCTAGGTACGCATTCATTCGTTTTTCCATTCTTAAATTTTGCGGATCATGTTGGAGTATCTAATGTGGCGGTGTGGGTGATGTTGGAAATTAACCACTTCAAACTGGTGAAATATTTAGGCAAATGTTTTAAAAATTGATAGAGAATTCTGAAATGTAAGTTTTTTACTGTAACATTTAAAAACAAATGTGAAATAATCAAATACAGTTTTCTGTGAACAAACAAATAAACAGTTCATCAATTTATTTATAATAATCGAGTAAATTTAGAGAATATTTTCACACAACATCCACCTCGATTAAGCATATACTTCTAATTTCTAATTTCTTTGTTTTGGTTTTGTAATACTTTACCCAATCAATAATTACAAAATCCAAACTCTATTGTTAAGTGTATTTCTACTTCAAACAATAATGAATACAGTTCAGTCAACTGATTATATAGAAGGTAAAATAATGAGTGGTTCTTTTAACTGGTTTATCCGTTTTGATAGCAAAATAATCTTCGCTTTATCTACTATACAAAAATAAGTCGGGTTTTCCTTCCCGACGCTATAACTCCAGAACGCACCAACCGATTTCCGCGGTTTTGCATTCGTTGAAAAGATCTCGGGCTCCGTTAGGTTTATAGCAAAGAAATTCAGGAAAATGTCAACAGAAAAGCGGAAAATCTTTTTCACATACAGCGCCATCTCTGATACATAGCATGTACTACAAACCAATATTTTAAGTAGATGGCGCCGGTGCGTCGCAATGACAATTAACAAGTCGCAAGGCTTAGTGTTTACGGATAAATTTAGAAAATCATTGTTTTTCACATGGGCAGTTATACGTTGCGTGTTCACGAGTTGGGAAACCATCCGCTTTGTTTGTGTTAACGTCAGACCAAAAAACAAAAATGTGGTTTACCAAAGTGCACTTCAATGAAAACGGATAATTTGCGGACACGTATAACGCTTCGATTCAGTATTTACTTTGGGTTCACTTTCATTTACTTAGAGAAGTTCAACTAAATAACACTTCATTTTTGTAATCGAAATGAATTCATTACTGTTGTGAAATGAAATAAAATTTTTCCTTTTCAAATACATATAAAACAAAAAAAATTTTTTCTTCATCTTTTAATCACCAAACGAAATGTTACATAAAACGAAGCCATCTGGTGGCGAAACGATAAACTACATATTATATATTTTGATTATAATTTATAAATGCTTTATTTATTAACGCAACTTGTTAATTATTATTATCAACCTTTGCAGAATTATAAACGTAACAGTGAACATCTTTTTAATTTCTTTTTTTATATATCACTTATGTACTTTATTCCCTGAATTTAGTAGGACTGATGGCAAACATTCACTAGATGACAGGTTTAAGCCACATTTATTGCTTATGCAGTACTTTTTAAATAAAAAAAGTAAAACAGAATTTATAATTACATTTAAATTTTTGTGCAAACATTTCAATTTTGACTTCAATTTTACTAGTTAATTTTGCTTTTGATCTAATTTTTAATTTCATTTTTATGTTATTTTATTCTTTACATGTGCGCCAATTTTGTGTTTTTTTATATGCTTTATCCACGAGGAGAAGTGTCATGGCCTGGTTGGAATGGGTGGTGGTTAAGTCAATCCCATTCCTTCTTGAATTAGCCATAACAATTCTCCGTAAGGTATTTCTTTTTATATTATTTGTGCTTATTTTTAAGAATGTTTGTTTAATTCTGTTGGACCATTTAGTCTCCAGATTCCAGATTTTTCTGGTTTCTTAACAGTGGACGTAACAATTGCCATACTTTGAATACTAAATTTAATTGTTTATTTAATGCGTGGGTACGTGGAAAGTTTTTTAATGTTGATGGTGTCCTTCACTTATGACGGAAAAACACTGATAAAATGGGTACACATAAGATAACACTACTAATCCTTTAATATAAATTTTTAAAAATATCGTATTAAATGCTGATATACTGTGTGTCCCACGGAAAAGTTGACATAGGCGTTTACTATGTTAAATTAAAATTTACGTTACGTTTTCTGGCAGATATAACAACATTTTATGTTGGATAGTATAGATAAAATAAAGCAAATTGATGTGGATAATAATAACTATTCAAATCGTATTTTACTAAAGAATTAGTAACATAAATTTTTTTCTGAATTTTATTTATTAACCGAATGGATTTTCATTTATTAACCGGCCTTCGTAGACGAATTAGTTAATTTGTTGCCTTGTAATGTTTTTTCGTTTTTTAACTAGAGGTTCGATTCCGATTGCAGTATTTTTTTTATCAACTCTGTTATCATCATAATACAATTTTGTAAAGAAAATTTAACAATTGGACGTTTAGATTAAACTAATTTTTATAAAATAGTATTTAAAATAACATCGATCATAAATTTATGAATACAAAAATTACTTCAATCGGAATCAAACCCGTATTTTTTGACGTAAATCATTATAAAAATTTTCCTGTTTTTTTTATTAAAATACGCGTTAAACACTTATACGAGAATATATTGAAAAATTCTTAGCCTACTATAGAACCAAACAAAACTTCAATGTCAAAATATTTTATTACTCAACATATTCTCCTCTTAATTGGATACATTTATTACAGCGAACCTGCAACGTCTCTAGACCTTTAAAAAAAATGTTTCTTCTTGCTCTGCAAACCAGACCTCCACAGCTTCTATTACCTCCTTGTTGGAAGAAAATGTACGACCTTTTAAACTTTTTTCAGTTGAGGAAAGAGGTGATAGTCGGACGGAGCCAAATCGGGTGAATAAGGGTGTTCTAGTAATTCAAACCTAAATTACGAATTTTTGCATGGCAACATGAGATTTGTGTGAGGGCGTTGTCCTGCAAAAACAAAACACCTTTGGATAGCTTTCCGCGTCTTTTCTCTTTAATATTTTCCCGTAGAGTGGTCAGTAATGTCGAATAGTAATCTCCAGTTATTGTTCTACCCTTATCCAAAAATCAATCATGATTACTCCATGGCAATCCCAAAAACTGAAGCAAGAACTTTTCCAGCAGATTTTGGACACGAAACTTCTTAGGTCTTGGAGAACCAGAGTGTCGCCATTCCATCGATTGTTGCTTTGTTTCTGGATCGTAGAAATGTACCCAAGTCTCATCCATAGTAACAATTCGGTTTAAGAAGTCTACATCGTTTTCAAATCGAGCACAGATCGAACGCGATGCTTCTACCCTTGCACGCTTTTGGTCAACATTCAAACATTTGGGGATCCATTTTGCAGCAATTTTCTCATGTCCAAATTGACGTGAACCATATGATGAACGCGTTCGTATGAAATATTCAGTGCTTCAGATATCCGTTTTAGCCCAATTCGACGGTCTGATAAAATCATGTCATGAACTGCATCGATATTTTCGGGGACTGACACAGAAACTGGCCTTCCCGATCGGTCATCATCTTCAATGGAAAATTTACTTCTTTTGAAGCTTGCATTCCAATTTTTGACGGTCGCATACAAAGGACATTGATCACCAAGGGTATTAAGCATATCTTCGTAAATCTGCTTACCTCTTAACCCTTTTAAATACAGGTACTTGATGATGGCTCGATACTCCAATTTTCGATTTTCACAATTTCGGTGTACATCTTTTTCATTTAATTATCTGTCTAGTAAAATATGAGCTATATTTGTGCTCAAATTGTGCCAGAAAAAAGACATTCATTAATTTTAAATTGAACATAGGAAACGCATATGTCAACTTTTCTGTGGTACACATGGTATATCATATTTACAGCAATTTTTGTGCAAATCGAGAAACGTCACTCACTGTAAATTGAGTGAAGGCAACACACAAATTAAATGACTTCCCATTTGAAATTGATAGAGTTGCTTAATTTGAGTGCTCCCTTCACTCAATCTAAAGCTGAGTGACGTTTCTCGATTTGAGCCTAAAACTTAGAAACTTAAAAAAAAACAAAAGTACGACAAGTAGGCGAATAACATTAGAAGAGAAAGAGGATCTTTTGTACGAAATGTTCGGTTATGTTATGATGCTCACTCATTCGGATGGATGACCGAAAACTGATTGTTAAAGAAAATCAAACTGTTTATTCATTGTTTACAAAACATCCTTAGTTTTGATTAGTAATCATAATCGCATTTTTCAAGATGAGTCAAATAGAACTCTTGTTATTTCCTACCTGTTATTCAGTGCATAATCGGTCAATGACTATTATACGTGGTATCATAAGAAAACTTTCCCAATGGCAGTAATTCCAACTAATGTAATTCTTTAGTTCAAGGTAACCGGCATTTCATCTTTCAATAAAAGTTTTCGTACTAACTTAGTTTTGTGCTTTTCTTATGTGACGGATAGGCCAAGTACAATAATAGGCAACATTGCCGCACCACTGAAGACTATTTATTTATGACTTTTAAAAACTTTGAAACTGTTAAAACAACTGAAGAAGATGGTATTGAGAAACAAAATATACATACAACGAAATTAACTTGTTGGAGTAGAAGAACACTACATGCAGTGCTTGAAATTGGTGAGAATAGAAAGGAAGAACAGCTTTAGAGTTCTACGGAATGAACAAATAAAAGTAGCTAAGCCAGGGTGATTTTAAGAAAAGAATAGAGGATTAACCACACAAGAAAGAAAATGTGAGAGTCGAAATTAAGCTAAAGGAAGAGCTAACAAAAAAAGTAAAGGGCACCTAGTTTACAATTATGGTAAAACTGAAGAAACCAAATGATACCCTAATGCCCAATTATACGAGTACATACCTACTTCACCTCATGGCAAGGACGCAATAGAAAGTGTATACAAAGCCATTAATGGCCAATTGAGTGATACACTTGTTTTTTAACAATTGATAAATTAAAGTTTGTGGGTATCCATTAGAACCGTTAAAATAAAAAAAAATAAATTTGTGCCGTATGACGTCATGAGTCGTATAAACAACCGACGCTGTCTTGATGTTCGTATGATTGAAAATATAACCACAAATCATTTACATTTTCTTTTCTCAACCCAAAAAGAACCCTCCTCGGAATTAATGATGTCTTGTACCAGGTTGCGTTAACATAAGTATACCTAATAACATTTTTGGGTACCACGAGACAATGAACGCTGATCTAGGTAGTAAGAAAAATCGAAGTCAAAATCAATTTTTTTCTGTTGAGATCACTTTGATGTAAGTTTTTTTCATTAACAATTATTCTAGTTTTGTGTGCAAATACATTTTCCTTGTGTGCTATGAGATACAGAATGATAGGAGATAAACTTCTCTTATAGCCAGATGTACTTCCCCATTTCTATAATATTCAAAAAGATAGAAAAAGAACTGCCAGTAGTACATGGCCACATGTCACAGGCCACCTACAAAACGTTAGAGAAAAAACTGATTGACGAAGCTTTTTCTGCAGCTGTAGTGAAAGTCAATTGGCTGACTGTATAAATACTGAATTATAGAAAAAATCTGACATGCATTAGTGCACCTAGAAGTTGTCGAGAAACAAACATATTTCAAATACATCTTTATTGTAGAAAGACATTTTAGTTAGTTTTTTCTTAAAAAAGAAAGGAGCAGCGAATATCATTACAATATTTTGTAAATGATACGGTTGGCTTCCGTCAGATCAACTTGTGTGCAAGCAAGAACGTTCCTTCATCAGACCCTGGAGAGAGCCAAATGCAACGTATGCTCACTCCAAAGGGGCAGTCGGACTGTATGGGTGCCGCGTCTGCGAATCGCCTTTGGTTATAATACAGCTTTGGATTTTATAAGTCATCGGTAGCGTCCTGATCAGCTTATCTCTATTAAATGTGAACATCCTTGTTTAACCAGATTATAGCTCTCTTGTGTGAATCTTTGACTAATTTTAAGGTAAAAAGTTCATATAAACATGGGTCCGCAACGGCTTGGTTACTGAGATACAGGGCGTCCAGAAAACTATTTTATTTGGTTTTTTGGTTATATTTTTGTTAAGTAACATGACAATTGGACGAAATTTGGGGTACTGGGTATGTTGATGACGAGAAACTCAAATATTACTTAGTAGACTAGACAGACCTATTCTCCATTCACTTTTACATACAAAAGATACTTTTAGTATTTGTCGCTAAAAGCAGCTGTTTTGGATAAAAACGAGTTTGAATTAAAAGCTGCGTTGGGATTTTTTAAGTTGGATCATTCCCGAATGCTTGCAAAATTAGCGAAAAAAATACTTCTTTAACGTCACTATCACATTACATATTACTATCATCAAATAGGTGAAAATTGGATTAAAATAATAATTCGCAAAAATGTGCTGCATATTTCCTCTGCAGCCGCACTGCACGAGAAAATATTAGGTAAATTCATAGCAAGCATTTGAAAAAAATTGAGAGGTCCATAGCAGCAGAATCAATCATGAAGTTGATTTAGAAGAAAACAGGCAGCCACAAGCCTGGCCTCTCGGATCACCAAATTTGAATCCTTTATATTATTTTCTGTGGGGTCACTTGCAGACCCTAGTTTAAAAACTCCAGTCCAACATGAATAAGATTTAAGAAATATGATATTGTGTACCATTTAATCAGACCCCAGGTATATTCGAAAGAGTTCGTCAATCAATGTTAAGGCGAATTAATACATGCGTTGAAGTAAGCGGTGGTCATTTTCAGCAATTATTGTAAATGTTATTAACTAGTTTAGGCATGTAAATGATCTAAGGTTGTTACCTGATAATACAATCAATAAAAGATAAATTTGTTCGCTTATCTTTCACAAACTCGAAATGATCCAACTTAAAATATGCCAACGCAGGTTTAACTTCAAACCCGTTTTTAATGAAAAGCTGCTTTTAGCGACAAATACTAAGAGTACCAAAATTGAATGGAGAATAGATCTGCCTAGTCAAAATGACATACAATGCGACACAAAAACTTATGGTTAATTAAATTTAGGAGCAATACTTTAAGTGGCGCCCTCTAACATTAAACAAAAAACTAAGTTAATATTTGAGTTTCCAGTCATCAATATATCCAATATTTTGTCAATTTCCATGTTACTTAACAAACGTGAAACCAAAAACAAAATAAAATAGTTTTTAGACGCCCTGTATCTCAGTAACCAAGCCGACTGTTGCAATAGTATTTACAAACCTCAATATCTCAGTTGATAGATGGTCAAGAGAAACGTCATTAAGTAGTATTTTGGAAGATGCAAACTAACCAGATTCAAATGATAGTACTGAAGTATACAGAATGTCCATAATTGGTTCTCAAGTGAGGTGATGTTTAGATGTCCAAAATTTGATTTTTTTGTCAAAATCATAGCATACTATTATTCTACAAGATCAGTGTTATATTGAAAATGCGGCAAATGATACAAAACACTAATTTTAGGTATACCAAACCTTATACCAAATTGAAGAGGAACAAATCCTGCATCCAACGAAATTAAAATATACAGAGTGTTCTATTTGAAAAAATCGACTTTTGGACATATAAACATCACCTAACTTAAGAAGCAATTATGAACACTCTGTATACTTCAATACTATCATTTGAATTTGGTTACTTAGCATCTTCCAAGATACTATTTGTATCGTAATGACGTTTCCCTAAACCATCTATCAACGGTCGATTTTTAAAAAAAAAAAACTCTCAGGTTTAGAGGTATAACACCTTAAAGATTTTTTATTCAGAGAAATGAGTAGAATCTAATTCTGCAATAAAAAATTAGTCGTTTCATTAGAAAAATATATGTTCAATTTGTCGTGATTTCTAGGGACACTCTGTATGTTCACCAATATTTTCGTATTATGGCCTCGATACATTCTTCCGATATTCCTGCATGAGATTACAGATCATATTGAAGGTATGACCATGAGGGAACTACCTCGCATCGATAAGAGACCCTGTATATAGGTAAATAAATAAACATGCATATCTCGATCCTCAATCTATTCCACATCATCTGTTCAGCAGATAATTTTTTACAGCCTAGTGGCCACACGTCCGTCAATTTCTTTTGGCTAGACTACCGTGAGTTTTTTTCGTCTCGAGAATATAGAGCCAATCATATTCTAAAACAACGTCTACGCACGATTCTCAAGACGGATGTTGTCCTAATACACACGAGAACGTGTTTCTATATTTCGTCTTCTTCACCGCACAAATAAGCAGATGTTTCTGCACAGGTGATCCTATGAAGGTACGAGTTAAACGTTAAACTTAAAAATTCCGGCGCAGGTATAACTTTAAACTCGTTTTTATCCAAAACGGCGTTTTAGCGACAAACACTAAGAGCACCTTTTGTATCTAAAATTGAATGGAGAATAGGTCTGCCTAGTCAAACATGTCATACAATGCGACACAAAAAAGTTGTGATTAATTAAATTTAGAAACAACACTGTATGCGGCGCCCTCTAACATTAAATAAACAAGTAAGCTAATATTTGAGTTTCTCAAATTTCGTCTAATTGTCATGTTACTTAACAAAAATAAAATCAAAAACCAAATAAAATAGTTTTTTTATGCCCTGTATCTCAGAAACCAAGCCGTTGCGAACCCACGCTCATATGAACTTTTATCTTAAAATTAGTCAAAAATTCACCCTTTAAAGTTTGTACAAGTACTTAATTAATACCCTGTGCATGTATGTACCAATTTGTATTTGATTCGATGGTTTTAATTTTTCACGACAATTATAAAGAATGAGATTCTTCACAAAATGGATAACTGTAGAAAATGATCAGTGCCAACAGTGTCAATTTCGGAAATATTACAACTAGGTAAATGGCTTTCAAATTATTTTATAACATTTCAATATAATTTAGATGCTTGCAAATAGAACAATAAAGGATCACTTTATGCTGCACGCGAAAGAATTGTATCCACTTTCAAATAAGATCAGTATTTCTTTTGCGTAACTACAGTAAGATTAGAATGTAATTCAAGGTATTGCTTTTAACAACGGCTTGATTTAGCACAGACGTACGAAAAGCTGTTCAGTTTCCGAAATAGGTATTTGTTTTTTTCATCAAAACTATCTTCTAAATTATTTACATTTAGTACAAAAAGTACAAAAAAAAGTGATTGGGTGTGTGAATAGTTATTTACCTAACGAGTTCGAAAATTTCTGTATATTATTTTTTGTAACGAGTAACTGTAGTAATAATAAAAAATAAATAAATTCACAGCTACTTAGTTTTTTGTGTTTACAAGAAATTTGAATTGGTAGCACTGTCCCGCCGATTGCTTGACAATTTGCTTTGCGTTGTCAACTAATACCAACCAACAAAATTTCCCCGTTTCCTCGGAAACTAAAAACACCGCAGTGCGGGTAAATCAGTAATCTTAAGCTATGAGTACAAAAAATAATATTTAATATCCTAAACGCAAAGGTGCTATAAGAAATGCAATATATTTATTAAACGAAGAATGTATTATTTTTGTATTTGGAACCAAAAGATAAGTAGAATAAAGAAGTAGTATAAAAGGAAACACCCGAGAGGAAACTCCATTGCAATATACAGTGTGATTCGTAGTATTTGCATCATATGAGATTTTTTTGTTAATAGTTTTTTCTAAATTTGATTCCGAAATCAGTTTCTGCATCGATTGAAATAAAAATTTACGGAATATATTTGTCAAATTTAATTTTTTCCAGCAATCGTTGGAAGATTACAAGTTTGTTATATAAATTGTATAAAATAAATCTAGTGCAGCTGATTTTGTTATTTATAATATTGAAATAAGATACCGAATCCCCGAAGTTCATTCAGATTTTAATTAAATTTTAGTTAATACTACATAGTAAATAAATACTATTATTTTCCTTATTGTTACATTCGCTCTTCCTAACCTTTCTAGGACACCTCTTATTTCCTTTTCGCCAACACCATTATATCGTTCACAAAGCATCCACCTTTTGTCGTTCCTATTACCACTCCTCCACTTTGATGCCTTCTTACTTCTCTTTCTAAATCCACTATGTGTTATGAGAACAAGTTAGGTCAGACTCAGACGTTTTCGGTTCAAAATACACCTCCCAATTTTGTAATGTTTTTCTGGAGGCCTTAAATCTAGCAACAATTAACAATTTTTATCCTTCTCTTTCTAGTTCCTCGTTTGCTTTATTTGTCAAAATATGGATATTATCCACAATTTGTTTCTTTTATCCTTACTCCAGGCTCTTTTTAATATTTCTCGATAAATCTTGTACCCTGTATTTCTAATATTCATGCCTCTATAATTTTGATTTCCATTCTCTTTTCCCTCTTTATATGTAGGAAATCTTATTAAGTGTCTTACGACATCTCCTGTATAAGGTATAGTTTAAACATTATTACTTCTTTCTACTCCTTAGGTAGTCCCTTCTCCCATCCAGATTATGTGTTAAGTAACATTCTTAATCTTTCTCTCATCTTTTTCCGATGTTGTCCCTATGTTTCATTTGACTCCTAATCCTGCTCCCCCAACCCCCTCCTCCTTTTCCTCTTCCTCCAATTTTCCCGTTTCTTTCAACTCTTCTACAAACTCTACCCAATGTCCTCGCCATTTCTTTGTATCTATTTTTGTTCCATGACTTTTTCTTTCTATTTACAAATGTCCTTATATGTATAATATAATTTAAGATAATTTTGTTTGAAAATTAATGTCGTTCTTACCCACAAACCCAAAAGGCGAGATTTAGATGAACCTGTTCTACAACCTAAACCTTTAATTTAATATAAGTATTAAGAAAATTTTATATAAATTATAAATTCTGCAATGACTCTGAAATATATAAGAGTTGGGTAAAAACAATAAATTTTTATTCTTAATTAAAATGTTTATTTCTAGTTATTACATTGTTTTTAAACAGAGTGACACGGAATTTGGTTTAGAACTGTTTCAGATTATAGGCCCAATAATTTTGAAAAAAGTCATATTTCACAACATATAGTTGATAAGTAAAAATCTCTTAACGAGCATAACTTTTTTTTTGGGCGTGAAGATCATTTGCCAATCCACTGTGATAACTGGACATTTGTCTAAATATCGTATCCGTAAACCCAACTCTCGTCCCTTGTGATGATCCTTTCATCATTGTGGCCTTCCCGAGCAGTTCCTGGCAAACTTTCACTCAATATCCCTTCTGCGCTTTGGTCATCAAACGAGGAACAAACTTTGCTGGAACTCATCAACTCGGTGCATGTTCAATTTTTCTGTCAAAAAAAAAGCCCCATTACATGACTCAATGGATATTCCAACGTTTTCTGCAAGCTTTCTGATAGTCAGTTGAGGTCGAAGGCCTTCCCGGTCGAGGATCATTTGATGCTTTTTCATCCCCGTAAGCTTTCTTCAAAAGTTCAAAAGTTTTTGTGAATGTTTTCCCCAATTTCACGTGGTATCGTTGCTCTCGTAAATTAGACATCACGAAAATTCCGCAGAACACTGAAACACGTTGCACTTAAATAGCAATTACTCGGGAAACTAAATGACAGTTTGTACAGCCCCCCCCGGTCCTGCATTAGTACGTCGTTCTTTCCTAGCGGCTAGCCCATTGGAGATAAGTAAAAAAAGTTTATACTAAACATAATTGGTTTAAAAAGATCACTTTGTAAAATTATTTTTAACGATACAGGGTGTCCCATTTTTACGGGATGCCAAAAAATATGTTTTTTTAATGGAACACCCTGTATCTTTCAAGGTGTTCTGGGGTAGTTTCTCAACCTCTACATAGCCATTTAATTATTTTTTGATTTGCTGCCAGTGTTGCCAACTTATAATTGTTTTTCTGAAAAATTTTCCGTAAACAGGCTTCACTTTAAAAAATCATAGCGACTTTGTTTTGAAAATTTAATAAACTAATTTTAGCACCGACGTTAGACCCGATGAAGGTCAATATTTTAATAGTTAGAAATTTAGATTGTGTGCTACGGGGTGTTCTAAAAAAATGCAAATTTCTTAAAACTCAAAAGGTCATAACTCATTTTTTTTCAAATGAAATGACATTTGTTTTATTTTGCTATAAGATAGCATTTTTCTTCTCTTTGATTTTTACTGAAGGTGTCCTATGCCTAAACTCCGTAGTTTTTGAGATATTTAATAGTTAAAAGAGAAAAAAACAATTTTAATTACAATAAGTTTTGCGACACCTATTGTATTATATTTTTACACCGAAGAAGGCCGTTGGTGGAAAATAAATTGCATACTAGTAGATGCCACATGCCGGCGTCCAAAAAATATCGCCCCTTCACATTCTTTGCAAGAACATATCTCGATGAAATCTTTCGAATCACTGGATTGGCAGGAATAGACCCACCAGGTAACCGGCTAGATCACTTGATCTGACAAAACTAGACTTTTTTGTAGGGATATGTAAAAGAAATGGTGTATAACGATCCACCAACAACACCAATAAATATGCAGCAAAGAATAGTGGACTCGTTTGCAAGCATTTCACCTCAAATGTTGAAGAGAGTGGAAAGGTCTTTTCAGCAGCGAATCAATTGGTGCTTCAATGAAAATGAAAGACATTTGGAACACTTGTTTTCTTCAATTTGTTTCTTTTTACAATTTTTTAATGTATCAATTATTTTGTTTAAAAAAATCCTTAAGTTATCCAAACCCCAAAGTGAAACTAAATCATCGCCATTGCTTTCTTGGGTGCATAAAATAAATAAAAAAAAAAAAAAAAAAAAAAAATAAAAAAAAAAAAATAAAAAAAAAAAAAAAAAAAAAAAAAAAAAAAAAAAAAAAAAAAAAAAAAAAAAAAAAAAAAAAATAAAAATGTAATTAAAATTAATATTTTTTACAAAAAAATGAATTTAATTTTGTTTGTTATATAATATAAAAAGTAAAAATTTTATAATATTAAAAATTAAAAAACCAAAAAACACTAAATTACAAAAATTATTTTTATTTATTAATTCCAACCCAAAGAAGAACACAAACACCTACTCTGCTATTATTATGTCACTCAAAAATTTTTTAAATTTAATTTACATATTTTAATAATAAAATAGGCTTATTTATTAAAAAATTTGTCGCCAAACAATTTATTTATTTTTATTATTATTTTTTTTTTTTTTTTTAATATTTAAAAAACCCAAAAGAACAACTTTTAGATAAGAAAAAAAAAAAAAAAAAAAACCAAAATAATACGAAAATTAATTCATTTTTAAAAAAATACTATATATAACTTTTTGTCCTTTAAATTTTGAAAAATTTAAAGGATAAATATAAACAGAAAAAAAAAAAATTTAATGTCTAAAATGTTAATGTTCATTTTCATCTACTCCAATGTTAAAATTTAAATTTTTAAATTACAAAACAAAGTCGCTATGACTTTTTAAAGTAAAGCCTGTTTATGGATTTTTTCAGAAAAACAGTTATAAGTTGGCAACATTGATAGGGGTGAGAAACTACACAGAACATCTAAAGATACAGGGTGTTCCATTATAAAAAATTTATTTTGTTTTTCAAGCAAAATGTTTTATGTCGCTGGTTTTGATACGCTTTTATGATTGTAAGGACGATGTGGAGAAACTTGATTTTTATTTTATAACTGAGTAGTTAAATTTCTAAGAGATTTATATTAATCAAAGTGATTAGGTAATTTAGTTCTTCTATATGCATACTTTGTCAAGCAACGACATAATGGTATTTTAGATTTACTTATTTTAGAGGTGAATAGTGTGTATCCTTGTTTTATCCTTTGTTTTTTTCTAATTACTTCAATATGAATAACGAATTAAAATGTAATAAGTGCAATAAATCTGTCGTTAAAGCTAGATTAGATTGCATAAATGTGATGCTATTTATCACATAAGCTGCGGGTATAGAATGAAAGGTGCTACCTTTTCTAATGATGATGATTTTGAATGCTGTTCCAAAATTAATAAGAAATCAAAACTAGATCCACCGACTCCTGAATATGGGAATGAGATGAATTCTGATAGCAAAATAGCGTTGGAATTAACTTTTGCAAGAATCAGTTGCTTCTCTTATAAAAATTGTAGATACACAAAACGATAAGTTGAATCAAATCTCGGAATTTTGAATAAACTTTCTGAAATTACAACTGAACGCTAACCTTAGGGAAGCTATAACAGTTTTGACAGATAAAGTTAATACTCTCGAAAATGTATGTAGTAATATGGAATCGTCTAAGAAATCTCATGACGTAACGTCTAATAATACAACATCAAGTGATGAAGATCTAATTGCGGAGCTAAATGATCGAAATTGGCGCAAATGTAATGTTATTTTATTTGGAATAGTTGAATCTAACAAAACTTCAATTATTGATAAAATAGAAGATGATAAAGTTATAGTTAATAACATTTTACAATCAATTGGCGTAACTTATAGACCTTTACGATTATTTCGGGTTGGACGTAAAATAATAGCAAACCCAGACCGCTAAAGCTAATTTTTAAGGATGTTTATGAAGTACGAAGTTTTAAGATCTAATGCAATTAATCCTAATAAACAAAATCATTTCACGCAGATAAAACACCAAAACAGCTGAAGAGTATTTGAAGAATGGAGAAACAGAGTTAATCATAAAATATCGTTTT